>OZ038508.1:36611193-36673693 GCA_964036315.1 Acanthosepion esculentum | reverse complement strand
AAAATAAAAATGTCTGAAAATAATTGTCGGACTTTGTCCATTTCGTAATGTGTGACGTCATTTGTTTACATTTGGATACGCTTTGAGCAGATATGAATGTACGTGAGAGATTCATGGAAGATTTGAAGTTTAAAAGGAGTAAAATCGACATTGCTAACCGAACGTTCCTCCGCGACCGAAACGGTTAAGGCACGTCAGGCTATACGACGGTTCCGTATAGGATACAGGTTCGATTCCTGTCGGAGGACGAATATTTTCTATGGAAATTTCTCGGACATTCAGGCCGGTAAATGTTATTAATACTGTTTATTATAAAACAGAGCATTTACTTAAATACTTGTATCTATAAAATGAATGTATAAACATAAAAATGTTTTAATATATATATCTATATTATAATAAAGGGAAAGAATAATATATATATATATATATATATATATATATATATATATATATATATATATATATATGTAAAATATTAAAATCATAATTTCATAAAATTTTCAGCGCATATATGCATATAGATAAATAGATGATAAACAGATTGAAATAGATGAATAGATAGGTATATATATATATATATATATACATATATATATATATATATATATATATATATATGTATATATGTGTGTGTGTTTGTGTGTGTGTTAAAAATAAATAGGAAACGATTTGTTCTAATGACTATCCTTTGTCATTTTCTGTTTGGTATTTATTTTATCATTCTGTCGGATTCTGATTCATATTTGTTATATATATATATATATATATATATATATATATATATATATATATATATATATATATAATTATGTATTTTGTAGCAATCCCTGTTTTATGCAAGTTTCACTAAAAACGACTGACAAGGTATTGGATTTAAGCATTTTATTCAATTTTTCAACTATGAACACGCCCAAAATGTGCAGACCGTGTTTGTAAAGTAAAACATTCTTATAGCTCTAAATATATAAAATAATCTATATATACAGTGAAAAGTATAAATAAAATTCAGCTTTGATAATTGCTAAAAGTGTAGCCGAAAGGGATCGCATATACAGAGCACACATGGAAACATCCTATCTCCGTCCTAAACACGCTTGTAGAAAATAAAATTATACTAGCCTCATCCACATGTAAAAAAAGACTAAAAAAATAATGGAAGCAGTAATAATAAAAAAGAAAAACCCAAGACTCAGTAACATCAACTATGAACACGGTCATAATGTTCTAACCGTGTATCAAAAAACAAAAATTCCTATCACTCTAGAAACATATATAAAAAAAAAATCTACACATTCAGTTAAAAATATCCTTTGATAACGGCTGATGGAATAGCCGAAATCGCTCGGATATACAGAACATGATTTTTTTTTTACACACTTTATGTCCAGAAAAGAAAAATGAAATTAAAAGCTTAATCGCAGTACCTTGTCAGACGTTTTTAATGAAACATGCATATATATATATATATATATATATATATATATATATATATATATATATATATATATATATATATATATATATATATATATATGTATGCAGGTGTGCAGAAAAATAGGAAAGAACACGTTAGGTAGATAAAAAGACAGTGCTCCATACAGAAGTAGAGCTTATATTATAATAATTTTTGTTTTTAACTCTTATGTAACGAAGGAATCATATTTTCAAAAAATATTATATATATATATATATATATATATATATATATATATATATATATATATATATATATATATATGATCTGACTTTATTTATTACCTAGATTGTGAAATGTCTTTATTCAGATTAGTGTTGTTTGACTTATTCTATTTTTAATACAAATTTTGTGATATGTTTAATTTTCAAGAATCTACGTCGGGCGCATTGGGTTTAGGATCTGTAAAGAAATACTTCAGGCAAAACCTTTATAAATATGTCTTATCTAGAATATAGGCAAAATTAAGCTGCAACTACAAAAACACATAAGAAATGTTTATGCAAAACATAACATCACGCAAGGAGTACGTAAAATAAAGTTACTTACATTTTTCTTGCTGGTAATGTTTTACTGTTTCATCTTTTGTTTATCGAAAATATAAAGTAATTCCTTGACACGTTTTAGTGTTCAGTTGAAGCGAAAGGTTTGTTCGCAAGAAAAGCAAAATAATCGAAATACAAATAAGTGAAATAATCCAAAGCTTTTCTTTTAAGTATAAATTTAATTCCCTCTGTTGTCATAAACTGAGACAACTGGCACAGATGCGATAAAGATTATATTAATAATGTTTCACGATATCCAACGACAAACTGTGGCTTAATATTTTTTCGTACCTGCCTTTCAAATTTCTTTCGAAAGCACTGTTAATACAGGCAGCTTCTCTAAACTAAAATGATCAGGTAAAAAAAGAGAAGACTGTCACGCCTTTTTTTGACGTATTGTAAAACTTCACACAGTTTTATTCTGTTCTTTCTCCCCGGCCACACTGTCCTCGTCTCTGACCACCTTTCTCCCTCCCGTTTTTTCTCATGCATGCACCCGTATTAACGACGCCCCTACTTTTTTTAAAACTGATATCTACATTCGTGATCCAGGACGTAGCCAGCAAAAACACTCATGGCATCGTGTTACTTTACAATTTCTACGAAGTAAATAAACAAAATATTACGACCACAGTTTAAGAATGTATTACTCACAACTGGAAATAAGTAAACGTAATTAATTAGAAAACACAGAAAATCATTAACATATGTTAATGATTTATTCGAAGTTTGACAACTATTCAGTTAAACCGTCGATATTGTAGCGGACCGTGGGGGTGAAGATGTGAAGAGATATCAGAAGGTTAAAATTTCCTGCTGGCCGGTCCAGCTACATGGGAATGTCAGACTTTAATTAAGTCCAAAGAAGACAAAGAAAACAAACAAGACCGATATACATGGGTAAACAAATATATATTAATAACAAAACAAGTTAAACAAAGACATGGACTGTTACATAGAGTTTGTATGGAGAAATTATGTGTGTGTGTTGTAAGTGTTCGTACGTACGTGTATTGTTCTTAGCGCGTTCCCGGAATTTGGGAAACGCTATAATTGTGAGAGGTCACGTATTTGTGTAAGTGGAAAAAGAGAGATTTAGTTTTGTGATCGTAGAATGGGACTTCGTTGGTGAAGGTTAGGACTAATTTTAAGTGAAGGTATAGACGGATTATTGTATGTTTTTTTTTTTAATGATAATGTCTGTAGTTTCGTAAACAGGAACGTTAGTAAATGAGTTTTCGACATCGAGTGAGGCTATAGTTTCATTGTTAGATTTTTCATTTTTTAGAATTTGGATTGCCTCGAGAGTTGATTTTATGCTGTATTTTTTAGGGAGATATGGTGTGATAAGTTCATTGATGGTTTTTGTTAATTGACAAACGGGAATGAGAATTTGTGAAATAATAGGGCGGAGGGGATAGTTTTGTTTGTGTCTTGAGAGTGACATATATGTAGCCCGAGCTATAATCACCGATGATTTTAGGAAGTTTTAAACTGACCTGTTCGGTTTTATTAGCAGTGATTATTTTGTTGATTTTTAATTTTAGTTGGTTGTTTTGGATTTTGGTTGACTTTCTTTTTTTTTTAATTCGGTGTGATCGTTGAGTATTTTCTCGAGTTTTACATTGTAGTCGGATTTTTTTAAGACAAACGAAGATGTTGGTTTTGTCTGCTTTTTTGAGTGTTATGTCAGAGTGATTGCGTAGTTCCTTAGCGACAATTAGGAATTGTTTTGTGAAAGCTTTTGAGAAGTTTTTACCTCTATCATGTCTATCTTTAAATGCCTCAGCCGTGAGTAAGTCTCGAAGTTCTGGTATAGTTGTTCGTCTTGCAGTTTTCCGATGTTTTGTTATAGCGTCTTAATTTCGTTTTTTTTTTTTTTTAAATCAGACGATTATATTTTCGGTATATGTGGCAACTTGGTTACAGGTTAAGCAATTCTTTCTTATGCTTGGTTAGAAAGATTAATGAAATTATCGATTTTGTTAGGGAGAGTGATGTGTCCTTTGTATAATTTGTTTAGTTGGGGGTAGTTACATGTTGTAGTTTGTAAAGTGTGTTCAATTTTCTGCTATTGAGCGTATGCAATTTTTCATTAGTGATTTCAATTTGCCTTCTCACAAGGCTACATTCAAAATTCCAGGTACCGGTATTCCGGTGAACTGCTGGATCGTGTAATTTAAAATGCGTGTATTTCGGCAGCATATTTTCAATAAGGATCCATAGGATCCTTTTATATATATATATATATATATATATATATATATATATATATATATATACCCAAGTTATATATATATATATATAGCAAGACGGGAGAGTCTATCATCCATAAAACAGGGAGTTACTTTTCAATCTACTACACTTTTGGCCTTGTGCTACGCTTAGATAATCATTTAATGGTACTTCGACGTGGTGTAATGGTTAACAAGTTTGTCTCTATTGATCAATTACAACTGAATAGTGAGTTCAGTACTTCCTGAGTGCTCCGTAAGTTCGGCCTTTTGTTACAATCTAAGCTACGCTTAGAAAATCATTTGGCACGTCAGCGTGTAATGGTTAGCAAGCTTGTCTTGCTTGATCAATTATAACTGAGTAGTGAGTTCGAACTTCATTTGGTGCCCCCACATTTTATGGTTTTATGCCACATTTACGCTACGCATAGACAATCATTAGGGCTCTTCGACTTAGTATAATTTTCAGCAAGCTTGTCTCGCTAGGACAATTACAACTGAGTCGTAAGTTCGATTCTCACTGGGGGCGCCATACTCTCGGCCTTATACCACATCTAAGCTACGCTTAGAAAATCGCAAATAAGAAGTTCTTGTCAATCTGCAAAATTCGCATTCAAGACTCTAACCTTCGTGTCTGCTGTGACGCCATCCACGGGTGCCTAACAGCAATTATCTGTCAGTTGATATTCTTTCGAATCCCGCCCACAAATTGATCGAGTCACGATTTGACATTTTTGAGTTAAAATATTTTCTTGTATATCGTCATTCTGCTATGACAAAAATGAATGCTACATTCGTTATAGTCATACGATACTAAAACGACTTAGTTTCCAACTTCCTAGATGGAGTATAATTTACTACTTATGCTAATACTGCACGACTCTTCGACAGAATTGAGTCACTCTCAGTCACTGTGTGTTTATCCGAATCTAAAAATAAACACGCTAAAATTCACCTCCATTCCGTACCGTACGCTGACGGCTTAGCGGGTAGAAGTTCGGACTGACGCAAAATTCAGTCGGGTTTCGATCGTAGCTAGAGGCAACCGGACGTCTAGCCACACTGATGAGCTGTGAAACAGCAAAACAGTCTGTCTGTGGATGATATATATATATATATATATATATATATATATATATATATATATATATATATATTCCGTAGATCACTGAAGTTAGTTAACGTAGAATCTGGTCAGTACCGAGATGGGTGACCACCATGTGTTGTAAATTTGTATGTGGTGTAATGGATAATGGCTCGGAATTGTTAATCGGAGAGCCGAGTTCCAATTCCAGTTGGGTTCGTTATATTCACTTATACCCTCCTCTTGTGCCTCCATCTATGGAGTAATTAGTAAGAATTTTATCACTAAACCCTCATTATCTACCGCTGCCAAAAACCCAAATTATTCGAATCAAAAATATTTTCCAGCTTTAAATAACCTGTAAACGGTTAATAAGCCGTAGAAAACGATCGCCGTCGTCGATGTATGCGGGACCAGCTGCTTATTTCTTAGAAACGATCAAACTAACCGATATATAATTTATTTATAATGGCGAAGGATTATGTAGACCCAACCACACTTTTCGTTAAGAAACGAATACAAGGAATCTGGGCAAATAGTGTACTCCTCGGTCCCCAGACAGTTCTCCCCAGTTTCTGAATTTAGACCTGTACTTCTAGAATATTTACCAACCAAGGCTAAAGATTCTAATCTGCCCTACCATTTAACCCACTGTGAGTGGGAGACAAAGAGATGAATTCACAACTTTCACAAGGGCATTTGCGTATAAAGGAATGTAACGAATCCGACAGGAATTTGAAGACGGTTCTACAATTACTCATATCGAACCGCTATCCATTTTAACACTTTCTCTCTCTCTCAATATATATATATATATATATATATATATATATATGTGTGTGTGTGTGTGTGTGTGTGTGTGTGTGTGTGTCTGTGCGCGCGCGTCTGTGTATGAGAAATATATAGTTCTGCTATATTTATGGGTAAAAGTGCTCAAAATCAGAGATAGAGCATATGTAAATATATAAGTAGACACTGATGTCAACACGAAGCTGCATTTCATGCTTCAAAAAGACTGTCAACGCTTTGTGTTGACATCTGTGTCCACTGATATATATATATATATATATATATATATATATATATATATATATATCCAAGTATAGGATTGGTGTATACGTAATAAATTCCAATAACCACGGATATGCAATGTGATTGGCCCTGATCTGTCATCTCGTCTGCAGTCGCTCTCTCACAGACGCAATGTTGCATCACTCTGCCTTTTCTACAAGTACTTCCACGGTAATTGCTCTGAGGAGTTGCTTTCACTTGTCCCTAAGCCTCGTGAATTCAAGCGTCCTACGAGGCTGGCATCCCGTTCCCACCCCTTCACCGTTGAAACTGTTAGGTGTAGACGTCTTTTCTACTCCAATAGCTTCATGTCACGCACACCTCGCCTATGGAACTCCCTTCCCTATTACTGTTTCCCTGACAAATACAATCTCCAACGGTTTAAGTGTAGCGTCAATCGTCATCTCCAGTTGCCTTGATCTATCCACTTCCTGACATCTTCCATTCCTATCTGCTCTCGCCCTATATCTCCCGTAACCTCCCCACCTCGATCGGCCCTCCGTCCTTCTCTTTCTCCACATCCCTTCCTTTACCACTCCTATCTGCTCTTCCTCCAACCCTTCTGTAACCCCTTGCGTGATAGTGGCCACCGGCCTTGCTCGGGGTGATACGCTTAAAAAACAAAAAAAAAACAACAAATACTATTCTTAAAAGAGTGCTCAATACAGAGTACAGCAAATATAATTATTTATTCGAAAATTATAATATAAATATGCTATAAAATCACGATAAAAATAGCCATATTGTTTCAACACTTCTGGTGTCTTATCAAGTGATGCTGTTAAGACACCAGAAGTTTTGAAACAAAATGGATATTTTTGTAGTGATTTTATAACATATTTAGGTAAAATTTTCGAATAAATAATTATACATATATATATATATACATATATATATATATATATATATATATATATATATATATATATATGAGTGGTGAATCACAATGTTGTTTTTCTTTTTTAACAGTGATGTTCACTCTGTACAAGGACCGGGAGCCACTCAAAGTAGAGGATTAGAAAATAAGAGACAAAGTTTATGCGGATAGATGGGGAAGATAACGATTAACCCTAGACTTGAAGAGGTTAAGATTGTACTGATAGCGAAAACACCGTCTTAGGAGTCGGTTCCGCAGGTCAGCGGGAAGAAGCTCTTCGAGTGGAATTTGAATCTCCCCTATAGAATACAAACGGAATAAGTGAGGGTCGCTACAACGGGCGCAGCATGTCGGGTTTTAGCCGTAGAGGTTAGAACTGGTGGAACCTAGATAACTGGAAAAATCAAATAATTGCTTTATAATTCTTCTGGGGCTGTCTTTTGAAATATATCAGGATATTTTGTACAGTATGCAGTTCTACCTAAATCTTAGGTTATTTTGAACATTAAAACAGTTCTTTGCCACGCAAAAAAAAATCTGAACTATTTTGCAAAAGTCAGACGAAGAACTGATTCGAAGATAATTATAAAAATTTGGCATTAGAACCTCTAAATATGTTTAGAGGAAAAAATCCGCTAATATCAGGTTAGCAATAGATACAATTATTTGCAATGTTTTTATATGTATGAATGTTTTCGTAAATAAGATATTGATTGATGTTCAAATAATATATATATATATATATATATATATATATATATATATATATATATATATATATATATATATATATATATATATATATATATATATATATATATATATAAATAAAAAAAAAAAAAAATTAAGTAATTCATTGAGTCTGAAAGAAACCTCAACAGAATGCACTGGACGGCCGTTTCGTCCTACATTTGGGACTCATCAGCAGTGCGCATCCACTACCGAGAATTGAACCCCTGATAGTTAGGTTATCAAGCAAACGTCATAGCAACTATTCTAACGGGCCTCGGTGACGAAGAGGTAGCAAATCAGACTCAAACTGCTCGATATACAATTCAAGTCAAGTTTATGTGTGAATTATATATATATATATATATATATATATATATATATATATAGAGAGAGAGAGAGAGAGAGAGAGAGAGGGAGAGAGACAGAGACAGAGTAAAGATAATAAATCTGTATATAATGCAAGTGGATCCTAGTAATCTATCTATCTATCTATCTATCTATCTATCTATCTATATGTATATATATATATATATATATGCATGTATACTTAAGAACGTTCCGTTTCAATTTAATTATTTCTTTTGCATATTATACTTTTATTGACAAGAGTTTAAGTCACTAATTTTTGTAGGAAAAACCTTTCCTTTTTATGATATTCTTTTAACGTTTCAAATCAACGTAATTTTGCTCGTAAAGACGGACAACCGTGGAACGTAAACCTCGCCAGGACTATTCTTCAAAACTGATAGAAAGATTTGAAAATGAATTCAAGGTCCTTTAATCCTCCTTTTTTTGTCACATTTCATATTCATATTTTATTTATATTAAATATATCCCACGTCTGTATGAAAAGTAATGGGACTTGGTGTGTTGTGTAAGCTATCTAACATGATATCTTGGGAGTATATAACTGTAATTTTATCCTTCTGCAATCGTTGTATTTTTTTTCACATGCTTTTGTGGCAGGACAAATCGTGACTGCTTCACCACGACAATGCTTCTACTCACAACCTCCTGGGCATCCGCCGTTCCTGACTGAGAATAACATCACCGTACTGAAACAACGTCCCTGTACACCTGATCTTGCTCCCTGTGACATTTCCTTTTCCCCAACCCCAAGTGGATCATCAAGGTGTGGAGGTCATCAAGAGGGCTGTAACAACGGAGCTGGGGGCATCCAAGGAGAATCTTTTCAACAATGCAGAGTGTGATACTATTTGTCGTTGCCGCGGTAGAACATAAGAAAGGGTTATGTACTGAGAGATATTGAAACAAGAAGGGTTAATACCAAAAACCCGTGGCAGAATTAAGGATTTAATTCACATATAAACTTGACTTGAATTGTACAATACACCTGAATTTTGTGAAGAAAGTTTATGTGCATGGTTAAAACGCATTGGCTGTATTCCATGCTTACCACCCACAGTGAAATGGAATTGCAGAGAAAATGGTTGTAACGGTAAAAATGCGATTAAAAGCATTCTTTCCAGTGGATTGTGATATAGAGAATTATGTACCAAGACTACTCCTAAGTTATAGATGCAGGAAGAAGACAAAGCCCATCCGTATTGTTGGGAAGACAAATAAGATGATTACCATGTCCTTTGCCATGAATGAAAGTGTGTGGTACAGAAAGGACAAGGATTCAAGTCCTGAAAAGGCAAATTTTGTGGTGCAATAGAGATTATTAATACAGCTGTGTTAAAGAATAGACAGAACATACTGGCTCACTTGACGAATTTAGAACCACAAGAGAGTATGAAGTTATGGAAAAGGAGGAGGAAGAGGAAGCAGAAGAACAGAGGAGACAAGAAAGGATGAATGAGTCCACTATTGAGAGTGATCAGGAAGACCACCAGAGATATGAAAGTGAAGAAAATAAGTGGGAGGAGAGAATGAGTATATCCAGTAGTAGTGAAGAACAATCTTGTGGTGAGAGTGACTAGAGGTATCATGATGATTCAAATGAGGAGAATCAGTTAAGACTTAGATCTCCCATAAAAAGAAATAAAGAGACTCACTTCGTAGAAGTCAAAAATCAACTAAAGGTTTAAAGCCTCTTAATTTCAGGGAAGTGTAGTGATATGTAAATTAGTTACTGTATAAAAGGCAGTATTGCTATCCCTATGGGAGAGTTATCTTCTCTTGATGAGAATACCTACCATAACATCAACAAATAGAATTTTGCCTCTTTTTTTAAGGAATAAAATTGTTATGGAAGATACTCCAATATAAAGTTATAGTTTAATAAAATCGTCCCCCATCTTAGCAATCTATTAGCAGTGTAGACAAGTAGACCTTTCTTTGATCCAAATATTGTCAATAACGGCTTGTGGTCCGTCTGTAAAGTGAAAAATCTACCGCAAATATATCTGTGGAATCTCGTAACCGCAAAAATAATCCCCAGCGCTTCTTTTTCGATTTGCGAGTAATTTTGTTCGGCTGGTATAACGTTCTTGATCGATGGGTTTTAGTGTCCCATCCGGCATTTTAGGAAGTATACATGCCCCAACACCATAGGCACTCGCGTCACTCGCGACTATTATTTCCAATTTTGGATCATAATGCCCTAAAAATAAATCTGCTGTTAGAGTCTTAATGATTTTGTCGAAAGTTTTCTGACACTCATATGACTACTCCCAAACTTTTCTCTTCTTCAACAGTTCGTTTAGGGGTGTGCGTAATTTGTGCATGTTAGGAATAAATTCTAAGTTTGTAAGAAGACCAGACCCAGAAAGAGCCACGGCAATAAAAAAAATGCCAGCTCCAAAAAAATTTAGTCTAGTTACAAAGCCTCTTGGGCTTAGTAAATTATTATCAAATAATTTACTAAGCCCAAGAGGCTTTGTAACTAGACTAAATTTTTTTGGAGCTGGCATTTTTTTTATTGCCGTGGCTCTTTCTGGGTCTAGTCTTCTTCCTTCTTTCGTCAAAAATATGGCCCAGATATTTTATCTCCTTCATAAAGAAGTCACATTTATTTTCCTTTCCTTTAAAACCATAATTTTGTATCTGCCTGAAAACCTCTTGAACGTGTTCCCAGTATTGTTCAATATTTTTTATATTTATCAGGATGTCATCCAGGTATGCGATCGTGAAATCCAGTCCGCCTAGCATAGTGTCCATTATTTGCTGAAATATTGCCGGTGCGACCTTGATCCCGAATGGTAATCTCTGGAACTTATATAACCCTTTATGTGTATATATGCACAACAATCTCGAGCATTCCTCATCTACTGGTACTTGTAGGTATACTTCGCTCAAGTCTATCTTTGAGAAAAATTTTCCTCCGTTCAACTTTGTGAAAACTTCCTCTGGACTAGGGAGAGGATAGTGATAATCCTTAATCGCTGTATTCAATCCCATCGAGAAATCAGCGCATACTCGTATCTCACCCGATTTCTTTTTCATGTAAACCGTAGGTGCGGCCCATTGACTATATTCCACCTTTGTCAATATACCGGTTTTCACGAGTCTATCCAACTCTTCGTCTATTTTTTCTAATGATGCGAAAGATACACTTCTTTTCTTCTTGAAAATGGGTTGTACATTTTCTTTTAGTTTGATTTTGGCCACCATTTTTTTACACCTCCCGAGGCCGGCTGAAAATACGTCGGGGAAACTCTCCTTTAATTTCTCCTTCAATTTCTCTGCCTCGGTCGATAACCTTTCCACTTTTTGGCAGAACGTATTTATCGGTAAATCCCAGAGGTCAAATTTCTGCATCCAGTCAGTTCCAAATAAATTTTCCGTATTTTTTAGAACATACATCTTTATTTTCCTGTTGAACGTCACATTTGTGATAATCTCCCCCATAAATTTGATTTTTCCTCCTGTTACCGACCTGGCTATTTTATCTGTTCTCAACATGGTCGGTTTGTTTAATTTCTTCCACGTCTGTAAGCTAATAATGGTTAAATCTGATCCAGAATCTAATTGTAATCTGATTTTTTTTGTTTAACATTTCTACTTGTACGTATTTTCGTATATTTATCTCGTCCGCTTGGTCAGTTCTAGTGACTCTTACTCGTTATTTTTTTCAATACCTCCGTCGCCTCTGTTATGAACGACCGATAGCAAAAATCTTTTTTTTCAAGATTCTCCGCGTAGAATTCGTTTCTTCAATATCCTCGTCGCCACTGTTATGGTCCAGGTTAGGACCAAGGAAGAACAACACGAACACAAGAATAGAAATAACGAAGATATATTACATGGAATAATAATACAAGATGTGGAAGGTGTTAGTATGACTGTCAGTCTGGTTTGGAGTGAACTACTATCGGCTCGACTCGATTTGTCTCTCTCTCTTGAGAGGCGTAGTATACATAGTGTTAGGAAGAGTTCATTCCGTAGTTATAAGTAAGGACCCATAAAAAAAATGAAGCTAATTATATGGTGAAAACAATAGTTGATAATATAAAGATAATTGTATGTAATGTTGAACAAATAAAAAAAATTCTATGCTTTCATATGTGAAGTATTTTATCCAATATATTCTATATTGTCCTTTGCATCTGATACTGAGAAGTCACTTCGTATTAAAGTATTTTCTTTATAAGATTACGTGTTTGGTTTTGGTTTATAGGCATCAAAATTTAGAAGCATTCAGATGAATAGTAGTCCAGTTTCATTCATGAAAATAAGTTGGAAGCTAAAAAAAATTTACTCAGTTTAGACAAAAAAAAATTAAATGAAAATATTAACCATTTTTTCAATTTTTTTTTAAAGCATTTCGCCCCAAACAAGGCGGGAGTGCCACTAGCACGCAAGGGGTTACAGAGAGTGGGAGAAAGAGTAAACAGGCGTGATAGAGGAAAGGATGAAGAGAAGGACGGGGAATTAGATCAAGGCATCTGAATATGTCGATTGACATTGCATTTGAATAATTGAAGATTATAGCTGTCAGGGAAGCAAGTAAGAGGAAGGGAGTTTCACTGTCGCGAAGTGTGAGACATGAAGCTATTGGAGTAGAAGAGACGGCTTCTTTTAACAGTTTCGACAGGGAAAGTGTGGGACTGAGATGCCAACCTAGTAGCACGCTTAAATTCATGCAGTTTGGAAACCAGCGAAAGTAGCTCGTCGGAGCAGTTACCGTGAAAGTATTTGTAGAAAAGACAGAGAGAAGCTACGGCATGTCTATGAGAAAGTGACTGTAGACGAGATGTCAGATCAGGACCAATCACATTGCATATCCGTCTCTGGATTTGATTTTCTTATCCAAATGTAATTAAATGAAAACACGTTAGAAAAACAAATTAGAAAGAAAAGAAATGCCAGTTCCAGCAACAGACACGGAATAGAAATGTCCTAAGACTGTGATAGCTTCTTGCAAGTTATACAGGAATCAGAAGGATTTGTCGATAAGAGGGTTTTCATTTTGCCATTATACAATGAAGTGGGGAAGATAGAATAAACAGCTACAAGTTGTGACGCTGCCAACAATCTGCCTTATATAAAAGTAGGAAAATTAAGGCGGAAGTAGCAGGTAGAATTTAGTTTGACAGGAGAGATAGTTGAAGAGAATAAGGGAAAATACAGGAGTATTTAAGAAGAGAATAACATTATAAAGGGACTATATACAATTAATAAGGAGAGGAACATTTTGATGTTGCCTAAATACAGTTTCTTGGTTAATTATGATTTATATATGTGTGTGTGTGTGTATTATAATTTGTTCTTATATTTGTAGTAAAATAAACGTATTTACATTGTTTCGTGGAAATTTTGTATTTCATACACAACAGTTACGTACGAGTCGTTCCTCTTATTTCAAACTCTTCTGCTTAAATGATTGATCAAATGTACCAAGGCCATATTAGAATGAAGGGAAAAAACTAATATAATGTGCTCTATTAATTGGGTCCAAAGAGGAAATATAGATTATCATTATAAATAATTACTATTTTATACTTTCATTACATAAATATCTAAAAGTATTGAGTTGTAATTTCTTAAACTGAAAATACATATTAGAACGTCTCTTCAGATAGTTATGGTTTCAACAACTAAAAATTGTTTTCCATATGTACATTCACTGAATTAACAATCTTAGCAGAATTGATCACAAGCTGTACAATTTACAATAGATATTAAAATTTTATTCCTGTTTTCATATATGAATCTCTAGACCATTTATACACGTGTCTCCGTCTATGTCTCCTCAAATCTATAAGCTATCTCTTCTTTCTCTATCGCTCTCCATCCTCCCAAGACTCTGGTGTACTTGATTGCATTTCCGATAATATAGACAAGGCTATCTCTATACATCCAACTGCAAACATTTGTGTTTGGTGACATCAATGCCCACCATACCAAATGGCTTAAACATCCTGAAACTGACCTTCCTGACATACAAACACTTAACTTTTCAATCATTCAATCTCTCATACAAGTGGTTGACTTTCCTAAGCGTTTCCCCAGTAACCATGATGGTAAGGCTTCCCTTCTTGATCTCTGTTTTACCTCCATCCCGAGTCTTGTCGTGCCACGCCGCTCTGCCCTCTTGGCAACTCTGATTATGCCGTCGTGTCTGACAACATCCCCTACTCCTCCCCCCAGTAAAGAACCTTCTACCAACAGAACATCTTTCTATTATCAACGAGCAGATTGGGACTCGTTCTGTGATTTCCTTCGCGATGTCCCCTGGAATACTGTCCTTAACCTCCCCGTCCAAAAATGTGCGTCTGAGGTCTCATCCTGGGTAAAAGCTACCCTCGCAAGAAAATATAAAGTGAAATCGCGTTGATCCCCTTGGTTCCCAGCTGCTTGCTCAGCAGATATAGCATACAGGAATCACTACTTATGTCTGTACCGTAGAGACATATCTATTTGCAACATACGTCTTTTTGTCAATGCCCGTAACGAGTACAAGCGTGTCCTCAATGAATCAAAGCTACTCTTTGCCGAAAGAATGAAACAACGTATTGCGTCTCGCAAGTCTGGTTCTAAAAATTATTGGCGGATCTGTAAAAGTCTACTGAACAACAGTAAACCCACAATACCCCCTTTATTCAATCAATTTGAGGTTCTGACCTCCTCAGCTGACAAGGCTGAATGCTTTGCTCGTAAAATCTCATCCAATTCAACGCTAGATTCATTTGGTGTACCCACACCGGATTTTCTCCCTAGAACTGAGGCTCTACTGAGTGAAATGCACATAACACCAACGATGATACTGGACATCCTCTCTAAATTAGACTCCCATAAGGCTAATGGTGGGGACGGGATATCGGCCATTGTCCTGAAGAAATGTGCTCTTGAATTGGCTCCTGTCCTCTCTAAATTTTACAACTACTTTTGCTTTCCAGCCTGTTGGAAGTCCTCATCTGTTGTGCCTGTCTTTAAGAACTCTGGTGACCATTTTAACCCGTCTAACTACCGTCCTATCAGCCCGCTACCACTCTTCAGTAAAGTCTTCGAGGCTTTAATCAACGCCAAAGTGGTTAAACACCTTACTTCACATAATCTGCTCTCTGACAAGCAATATGGTTTCCGCTTTGTCCGATCTACCGCTGACGTGCTCACGACCATAACTGAATTTGTATATCAAGCACTCAACAATAATGGAGAAGCTCGGGCCGTAGCTCTAGACATCTCTAAAGCGTTTGATAGGGTTTGGCATGCTGACCTTCTTCATAAGCTTCAGGGATACGGTATTACAGGACGATTATTTGACAATACAATAATTCCTGTCAAACTGTAAAATGAAGGTCGTCCTAAACGGGTTCTCCTTCGGCTCCTGTCTTATGAATGCTGGTGTTCCCCAAGGCTCTATCTTGTACCCTACACCGTTCTTGATCTTTGTCAATGACCTTTCCGTTGTCATCAGTTCTCAAGTAGGCATCTACGTGGGCGGCACTACTATTTAATCCTGCCTCAATAGTAAATCTGGTATCGTTGACAAAACTAACCTGGCTGATCTTGAAAAGGACCTCCAATCTGTGGTTGACTGGGGCAGGAAATGGCTTGTAAACTTTAACGCCCCCAAAACGAAACTGCTCTCCTTTACCCACCCTGCCTCCCACCAGAATGGCTGATTCCCAACTCCTTGAGGGCGCCTCGTTACACCTGCTTGATCTCACGCTGTTCACTGTCATGAGGTGGAATAAATACATTGAATCAATAGCTTCATCTACCGCAAGGAAAGGTGGTTCTCTGTGTCGTGCCAGAAGGTTTTTAGCGTCTGAATCCATCTTTCAAATCTATAAATCAACCATCCGTCCTTGCATGTAATATTGCCGTCATATATGGGCTGGTGCTCCCACTGTACGTCTTGAGGTCCTCGACAAAATCTAGAGACGAAATCTAGAGCAACGTGATAGGTCCTGATTTGGCATCTAGTCTACAATCGCTTACCCACAGACGTGCTGTGGCTTCCCACGGTCTCTTCTGCAAGTATTTTCACGGCATCTGTTCCGACGAACTACTTTCGCTGGTTCCAAGACTGCATGAATTTAAGTGAGTTACCAGGCTGGCATCTCGGTCCTACCCTTTCACTATCAAAAAGGTTAAATATAACCGTCTCTTCTACTCAAACAGCTTCTTCTCTCGCACTTCCCGTCTGTGGAACTCCCTTCCTCTTGCTTGCTTCCCTGATAACTATAATTTTCGAGTATTCAAGTGTAATGTCAATCGACATCTGATACCTTAATCTTGTTCCCTGTCCTTCTCTGTATCCTTTCCTGCAACATGCCTCTTTACTCTTGTTCTCAATCCTCTGTAACCCTTTGCTTGCTAGTGGCACTCCTACCTTGCTTGCGGTGAATTGCTTTAAAAAAAAACATTCCACATCTTGGTGTTTTTTAATCTTATATTCTTTTTGCACTAAAATCTTTTAGTGAGGGAGCAAGAGCAACAGTTAAAATAAACAGTCAAAGTAGAAAGAAAATTATAGTAAGTAAGAATGTAATTTTTTGACCAAAATAATAACAGGTAATTTAATTGCAACAGGTTAATTAAGCACTGTTAAGTGAATGATTCTTTAAGATTTTTCAGAAGGAAATGTTCCTGTTACATTTGAGCAAAGTATCTTACATATTGTAATCACTAAGTTTGCATGCCATAAAGATTCCAAATTAAGTCCCCTCTCATATCCAACACAAGAATCTATATAAACAGTATATGAAAATTGATACAATGTTTTTCTTTCTTTTCATTAACTATAAAACAGTTAACCGCAAATATACATGGCTTATATAAGCAAGGTACGAACAACGGTTAGTTTGACTCTTGCAAAGAGAGTGAGGAAAGTGCAATGGAAAACTAAAGCACTCTTCAAAACTCATGCTCACAAAATCACATCATGTGAGAGAAGGTGAACTCAGAAACAAGCTGGGAAATTTGTATTTTTCTCTTCTCCATCATATATGTAACCTTACATACCAATCACTATTATTTCATTCAGAATACTTTCCAGAGGAAATGGGGGGGTGTCTTTCATCAAAATGTTGATACATATAAAATTGATTTTTAACAATGAAAGCGTCCCTAGGCCTCATGAATTTAAACGTCCTACGAGGCTGGCATCCCGTTCCCAACCCTTCACCGTTGAAACTGTTAGATGTAGACGTATCTTCTACTCCAACAGCTTCATGTCTCGCACATCTCGCCTATGGAACTCCCTTTCCTATTACTGTTTCCCTGACAAATACAATCTCCAACGGTTTAAGTGTAGCGTCAATCGACATCTCCAGTTGCCTTGATCTATCCACTTCCCTTCTCCACATCCTTTCATCTTTCATTCCTATTTGTTCTCGCTCCAAATCTTCTGTAACCCCTTGCCTTGATCGACCCACTGTATTTCTCTTTCTCCACATCCTCTCCTTTACCACTCCTATCTGTTGTTCCTCCAACCCTTCTGTAACCCCATGCGTGATAGTGGCCTCCAGCCTTGCTTGGGGTGATACGCTTAAAAAAAAAAATTGAATCTTACTCCACTTAATAATAAAAAAAGAGCGTGGAGGAGAGATATAAAGTGAAATAAATTAAATGGTGAAAAATGCAGTGTACATTTTAGAAAGTAAAAAATTTACAGCTTGGCATTCGAATTTTACCTCCACAAAGTTTGCATATATTTGACATGTACACATTACATAAAAATGGATTACTTAAAAAAATGGCTTGGCAAAGCATCTCATTTTCAGAAGAAAATCAACTCCGCACATCTCGCCTGTGGAACTCCCTTCCTTATTCCTGTTTCCCTGACAAATATAATCTCTAACTATTTAAGTGTAATGTCAATCGACATCTCCAGTTGCCTTGATCTATCCACTTCTCTTCTCCACATCCTTTCCCCTTTCATTCCTATCTGCTCTCGCTCCTAATCTTCTGTAACCCCCTTGCTTTGATCGATCCACTATCTTTCTCCACATCCTCTCCTTTACCACTCCTATCTGCTCTTCCTCCAAACCTACTGTGACCCCTTGCGTGCTAATGGCTTCCAGCCTTGCTTGGGGTGATAAGCTTAAAAAAAAAAAAGTATTTTTGTTTTTGTGTATATTTCACTTATCAACATAAGGCCCATAAATGTATTCCAATTACAAAAGGCAAATAAGTAAAAAACATTTAACTATACTTGAAGCATATTTCAGTTACTTCTTAACACCTTACACGGCCAAAATCTGCTCTTCAAACCATTTCAGTCTACGTGTTTCATGCAAAGAGAGTAACTGACAGATAGAATAAAGGTCAGAGAACATTGAAGAATATATGGAATTGGTGTACAAAGTTTTACAATTTAAAAGTCAAATGTTATGATAGGTATTCTCACCGATAGATGAAGTCTCGTCAAGAGAAGATAACTCAGCAAAAATGAAGCAAATATAAAGCAAATTAAACCAAAATTCTACTTGCAAAAAAAAAAAACAACAACAAACAAACAAACAATAAAATAATAAAAAACTTTTTTGTGACAAATCCTACTCAACTCGTCCAGAAAGTAATTCAAATTCACAGTGGGATGTAGACTTGACAATGAGAAGTAAAGTAACTCTCCAAAATAAAATAACTCCCCCGTAGATATAG
This sequence comes from Acanthosepion esculentum, assembly GCA_964036315.1. Classification (NCBI taxonomy): domain Eukaryota; kingdom Metazoa; phylum Mollusca; class Cephalopoda; order Sepiida; family Sepiidae; genus Acanthosepion; species Acanthosepion esculentum. The sequence goes on along the minus strand of OZ038508.1, from coordinate 36,654,651 downwards.
TAATACTGCCTTTTATGCAGTACCTAATTTACATGTCACTATACCAAGATTAGAAATGCAAACAATGTAGTAGGTAGATGTACTAAATCAGAAGTTAAGTTAAGCATTTGTATTTAGAAAGTTTCACAATCACAGCTTTCTTATTTCTTTTTAAGTTTGCCAAGACAAATAAATCCGACATTGATTAGATTTGATTTTAAATTGCCTATCAAAAGTGGAAAAGGAAAAACTGAGAAGTTCTTTACCTATTAAGAAATTTCTCTGTATTACAATGTTCCTCAAATTTCAGTAATTTTATTCATCCCCTTGGGGCTGGAAAGTCAAAGGCAGTTCATATTTCTACACCACTGGTTAAAATTATTTCTCTTTTTTTAACATGTATGTGTTGACAAATAAAATGAATTTTTGCAAAAAGAATCCAGTTTAACAAATTTGTATTTTACTCTTTTAAGTTTCATATTTCTTAAATTTTAGGAATTAAAAAAAAAATAGGTTGTCAGTCAAGGTGGGTATAAAATATTAGTGGAATACACCGGTTCAAAGCACTTGTTCAAACTTACATTTGTGTGTGTGTGTGTGTGTGTGTGTGTGTGTGTGTGTGTGTGTAACGAGTGCACGGCCGCAATTTTCGACGGATTTGCACCAAAATTTACATGCACATGTTCCAAGTTAGCAATAAGGCCAAGACCGACTTTGCATTTCCCAACTACCATCTATAGTGGAAAGAATCGATTTTTTCATGCTTCTACGGCAGTTTTCATGTAATTTGCGGCCATTTTCTACTGACCAGAGTGAGAGCATATAGCTGGCTGCCACGAATAGACAGGAAGATTCTATTGGCCAGCGTGAGAGCCAACAGCTGACTGACACGAATGTTAACTAGCATGCTAGCATGCAAAAAAAATCGATAGCTGCATTCGTCACAAGTGGGAAAAATTTAAATCTGCATGGCACTTTACTCCAATTGGCTCATTCGCTTGTTTAACCTTAACGTTGATTCTGATTCCGCAGAACTGGGTTGGGTGTGAAAAAAATATTTGTTGTTAACATTCTTTTTCCATTCGGTTTTTCTTAAGCCGATGTTGAGTGTAAGAGAAATCTGACCATATGTCGCGATCTTTGTACTGTTTGCTGCACGCAGGGTATATGCTGATTCGCTCGTTGTGTTGTTAGCTCTGGGTGGGACTACACTGACCTGGGATCCAGTGTCCACCAAAAATAACTCGCCTGAGTTAATATCTTTGACGTAAAAAAGACGGTTAATTCGATTTCCCCCAACGGCAGACACCGTCTTCATGCCCTTTTGCGGTCGCTTTTCCCGCTTGTTTTTTCGTAGTAGATGTTGGTTGATCGTTGAAATGGCAAGGCTTTGCACAATGTCTCTCTGCTTGTCCAAACTTCTGGTGGTACCAGCAAATACCAGTGTTTGGTTTACTCCTGGTCCTCGAATTAGATCTGCTATGGTGTCTAGACTTGTATGCGTTGTATGTTGGACGCGAACGCACTCTACTCAAGCGCTCTAGTTGCATGGACAATTTGTCGATTTGCTGCTGCACTTTCTTTAGCCTATCGTCACGGAGTGTGCTGTCCGCCGAAGAAATATGGGTGCTGTTAAGGGTCCTTGTCTCTACTATTCTATCGGCTATTTCAGCCACTCGTAGTAGGTCTAAGTTCTCAGAAAGCGTTGCCAAAATTTGCGCGGTGTGGGTTGGCAGCTTGTCTAGCCAGAGTTTCCGTAGCAAGGTCTCTGACATGGTGTTGTTACCCAAAAGGTTTTTCATCTTCCGAAGAAGTTGGGTTGGTTTGTTCTGGTCAAGTTGAAGTCTGTTAAACAGGTCGTTAATTCGTCGTTCCTCTGACTTTCTGGTCCTGTATATAATGGTTTTCTTTCAGAACGTCGAATGGGTTCTCTGTTGGGACATTATCTAATAAATCGGAAACTTCCGATGCGATGTCGGGAAGTAGTTTCTCGACTACATAAGCGAAACGGGCGCTCTGTGACTGGATTCTCTTGGCCTGGAATATTGCGCTCAGTTGCGAGAACCAAACGTGAACGTTAATCGTGTTGAAGACGGAAAGGTTGACCAGCACTGCAGCTCCGTCACTGTCTGGGACTGCCATGTTGAATTGCGCGAATATTCGCACGTGGTGACGAAAAAGTTTTGCGCGCTAAGTTGATATGCTGATTTCGGGATGTTTCTCACAATTCTCTTACTAGGTTCACTGGCGAAATTTTGTCTTTCAAAATGGTGTAACAGTGAAATATTGGTGCCTTCTTTGAATAATGGACTCCTCTTAGAACGGCGTGGTCACTAATGAATACCAACCAAATGTGGTTTTCCTAATCACGTCGGGCGCACCAATCAAATGTGGCGGACTTCACCAGCTTAATTTAACTTTAGGAAACCGTGCTCACGCAGAAAAGGATAACCAAAAAGACATTGTTACACATAAAATATGTATTTAACAAGATGTACAATATCAAACAACGATGTGAAGGAAAACATGCATTTAAGTAAGAAAAGGTTGAATTAACCAAGAGTTGTCTCTCCTTAACTGTTATTTTAGTGTTCCAAAGTTCACTGTAAGAATGTTCATGAGAGTCTCTTGTAATGATTGTTCTTGAGAGATATTGCCGTGTAAGAAGAGTTTATGTGAGTGTGTACAAGGTATGTTCAGCATGTGAGTGGGGTGTGTGAGTGAGAAAGTTGGCGCATGGTTTCAAATGTCGTAGATTCGTTTGGCAGTTGAATTTCTCACTAATGAGATGAAAAAGACCTTAGTTTAAATAAGCGACTGTAGGCTCCAAATCGCTGCGCGGGAAGAATTATTCTTCACGTGCAAACGATCTGATTGGTTGGTATCGACCAATCAGCGAGCGAGCTTTGGGGAGACTTAAGAAAGCTTCTGTGATCCGTTTCTCCCAAAAGTGCACAAAATTGACTACTTAAAATAGACAAAATTGTCGCATTACTGTGATTTGTAGTGGCGATTATTTAACCAATGAATGCTTGGCGTTGTATGTGATTTGTATTTTTGTATGTATGTTCGTGCGTAATAGATCCACGCCTTATGTTTTAATGCAAAGGCTAATTTGGAGTTTTTTTTTTAAAGAAGCATAGAACTTGATTTAAAAAAAAAAAACTCTTATTGTCCCAATTAGAAGATTCTGATACTTTTAAATAAACTATATTCATACTAAAATTAAAAATATAAAAACTTAATTGTTAAACTTTAGAGTCTTTCATTTTTTAGCCAATGGCAACAGGTAGAAATTCCTATGCTTCTGAAAAGACTTTGTTATTACCATGGGTTGTCAAAATGTCCCCTTCTGAATAAATAACTGATCATACTCTAAAATGTAGGTAATTTAACAGATACCCCTCCAAATAAACTGGTTATCATTCCTGTTTGTGTTTTGGATTATGCATGATGTATGCAGATATTTGTTAGAATACACTATGTATAAATTACACTTGGGTGCGTGACACCCTTACTCAAAAGGCCGGTACCCAAATTTATGCATTCAACCAACTTACTCCCCTTCCAGTTTATGGATTTTTCAAAACAAAAATTAGCCATAAAACATCAGCAGTTGAGGCTATTTTTTATGTGTTAAACACAAATGGATGTTCAAACTTGATGAGCAGTAAAACTGCTCAACCACTAAACGTAATCCATTTTTCGCTACAGACAGGCCCAAAAGACATACCTGGACAATCCCTTCACTTATTTGATGGGAAAATGGGATGCATCAAGTACTGCAAAGTCACCCTCCACATTGACAGATCCATAACTCCAGTTGCTCAAACACATCGTCGTATTCCCTTCCGTGTCCGAAAAATGCAGAGAAGTAGTTAGAAAGATTGGAGAACCTGGACATTATTGAAAAGGTTGAAGGTCCAACACCATGGCTCAGTCCCATAGTTGCTGTTCCTAAAACAGGTGGAGTGCACCTTTGCATAGACATGCGGGAAGCAAATCGCGCAATAACACGAATCAAACACCCAATGCTATTGACGATCTGATAGCGGATTTGAATGGTGCAACAGTCTTCAGCAAACTCGACATGAGCAATACATACCACCAATTAGAAGTTGATGAAGCCAGCAGGTACATAACAACTTTCACCACGCATGTGGGTCTCACAAGATAAAAAAACCGCTATTTGGAGTCAATGCAGCAGCTGAGATATTCGACAATGCTATATCAGTACTTCTGAGGGATATCCCAGGAACCAAAAACCTGTCTGATGATATCATTATATATGGATCAAACCAAAAGGAACATGATCAAAATCTGAGACTTACTTTAAAGAGACTCGATGAAAGTGGGGCCAAACTTAACAAAGAGAAATGCCTCTTCTCTGTTAAAACATTAAAATTCTATGGCCATGTATTTGGTGAGAATAGGATCTCTCCAGACACAGTGAAAGTACAAGCTATCTGTGACTCTGCTCCACCAGCATCAGTGATTGAAATCCGGTCATTCCTGGGCATGACACAGTATATCGCCAGATTCATCCCAGGATATGCCAGCATCACAGAACCTCTAAGGAATCTGACAAAAAAAGTCCACAGTCTGGAAATGGGGGAAACGCGAACAAAATGCTTTCAATAAGCTGAAGGAGACATTCACCAGTAGTAAGGTGATGTCATATTTTGCAACAGAAATCCTGGTGGATGCCAGCCCTGTAGGACTAGGAGCAATTGTTATGCAAGAAGTCGCCCCATCTGCTATGCAAGTAGAGCTCTAACAGAAACAGAACAAAAATACTCCCAAACTGATAGAGAATACCTAGCAGTTGTATATGGTCTGTCTATATATCTGAGATGAGGTATTATGTACAGTATTTACATTAGTCGGACTATTGTCGTCATCTTTGTCGCCATATTTGTCACAACATTTCGGCCGTTGTACGCTCCGGCCTTCTTCAGGTGGTTGGAATTTCGAACTGAACCCTTTATTTTGATCACTGGGGTAGACTGTTTTAGTTCCACGAGCCATATTTGATGGATGTCAGTTATCAGTTATCTCCTGCTAATTTTCCCTCTGAAAGTTCTCCACTTTCTCCTTAACCGGGTATTGAACTCACACTCTTTGGGTCTGTCACTGGATCTAACCAACGCCTTTATCCACTGTGCCATGTGTCCTTGAGGACATCTGGGTATGAATTTCTGGGTATTATAAACCTAATGTTTTCAGCAACCATTGTACTCATATTGCAATTTTGCTGTTATCATTCCATGTTTTTACCAGATTTCATATTGCAATATGGAGAGAGAAGGGAGATCACCGTCCCCTGTGGGATCATGTTGAGATCATAGACAGGGAACACCATTGGAAAATTCGTAAAATTAAGGAATCAGCACATACGCTAGGACACAAAAATCTCCTGAGTCGACCAAGCATAGAAATAAATACAATATGGGAACCAGTAATAAGGAGTGCCAGAGGAGAGTTGTATATGGAGTTGAGCATTTCCACCTTTATCTGTTTGGGGCACATTTTACAGTTATCACAGACCACAGACCACTCATAGGAATAATGAACAGTAAAAAACCCACCACAGCCAGGCTAGAGAGATGGCGCCTACGCCTAATGCCATACAGCATGGATCTGATATACAGACCTGGACGTGATGAAAACAACCCTGCTGACTACATCAGCAGATATCCCCACGAAATACCCAAGCACGTCAATGTAGGAGAAGCATATATTGCATATATAGCAATGAATGCAATCGCAAAATCTCTGACTTTGACAGAAGTAAAATCTGCAACTGGGAAAGACCAACAGCTCCAAAAAGTAATGTAAACAATACGAACTGGCCACTGGATAGACCCAGACATAAAGCACTTTAAAAAGTTCAAGGATGAGTTGTCCATCTATGATGGGCTTATCTTGAGGCAAAACAGAATAATCATACCTGAAACTCTACGTCAGAAGATTATAGCTATTGCCCACCAAGGTATAATCAAAACGAAACAATGTATCAGAGAAAAGGTGTGGTTTCCAGGAATTGATAGGTCTGTAGAGAATACAGTAAAATCCTGCATACCATGCCAGGCATCTAACCCAGGCCACAGCCGAGTGAACCTCTACAGCCCACACCACTACAACCAGAACCATGGAGCTTTCTTGCCATTGATCTTGCTAGTCCTTTTCCCTAAGGTGACTACTTACTTGTAGACATAGATGAATACAGCCGTTTCCCTGAGGTAGAAATAATCTCATCCACCTCAGCGAGAGCAGTCCTTCCAAGACTTGAAGCCATCTTCTCACGTCAAGGAATCCCTACCTCAATCAAGACAGACAACGGTCCTCCATTTAATGGGGAAGAGTTTTCTAAAGCTGTGCATGAGTTCGGGATACAACACAGAAAAATAACACCTCTCTGGCCAGAGGCAAATGGGGAGGTGGAACGTTTCATGGCCATACTTAACAAAAACATTAGGTCATGTGTAACTGAGGGTACACACATAGAAATCTCAACTACCCAGCATTTCTTCGTATGTATAGGGGACCCCCCCGCTTCGACAAAAATGTCCCCATTTGAAGCTCTCACACGTAGAAAGATGAAAATTGGCCTACTTAGAATACCCTCTCAAGCTGCAACCCCAAACAGACATGACAAAATAAACAGAAAAAATATCTGTGAACAGATGTGTGAATATGCCGACAGGAAAAGAAAAACCTGTCCCTCAACACTTGAACCTTGTCCTAGTAAAATAACAACAACAACAACAAAAAAACTAACACCACCTCCCCCCGTGCTTTAAATAATAACTCAAAAGAAAGGTAGTACGATAACAGCACAACGTGGCCAAAATAGCATCACACGGAAATCATCTCATTTTAAACCCATAAAAGGTTTATCACCTGCTTGTTTGGAAGGAGAAAATGAGAATGGCACAATAGATGCTGAGAGGCCTTGACATTCAGCCCACATGCCGTTTTCAGCTGAAACCTGTATTGACACCACACACCCACATCATCACCTCTTTGCTGGAGCCAGAGATCTCCTCACCCGAAACCCCTACGTTTGACCCGAGACTACACTCCAGACCACAACGCCAAAGAAAACCCCCAACTTACCTAAAGGACTATATAACTTGAAACCTTTATCCAAAGTAAGGGAGGATTGTTGTGTTTACAGTCCAAGGGAAATAACTTACCATTAACACTTTGATTTCTATAATCTTATGAAAAAGAGATTCTAATTGAAAGTCAGTTTCCGGTTGTATCCGCTGGGCAGAATAAACGTTATCCATCTCTCCGATTTTTATGCATTCATTTTTAAGATACAATATCCACAACTCCAATATTGGTATGTATTTTAGATTATGTGCTAACGAGGGACACTGGATGAATAAATATACCAAGTTCTCTACTGTTGAGGCTCACAAAGAGCGATGGATGTTAATGCATCTATGTGGTAAGGGCTCAGGTTCAAAGCATAAAATAAATAATTACACCGAATATAAAGCTAAAATTGCCTTAATTGTTCTTCAAAGGAGAATATAACAGCATTATGCAAAAAATGAAAAGGTATATCTCAGTATACACACATGTGTACTAACACCTCTGAGGAGAATAAAACGGTGTAAAAAAAAAACCCTGATTATTCCAAAAACAGCATTACGAATGTTGGAAAATATTGACAATCTTTGTTGGGTTCCGGGTAGAGCCTGGCCTCGACTACTATTCCTAACTTTACGTATTGACTGGAAAACAATTTAAAAATCATTATTCTCGGTGTAAAGTAGTCACTATAAGGCCGAACTGAAAATATCGATAACTCCTAAACGGTTATAGAATCGTCCATATTTTCTACTCACCCCCGTAAAAAATACACTCTTCCATCAGAATCAGCTTGGTAGAATATTTTTTTAATTGATTATCAATGTCAGGCTGTACCCGTGTCCCAAATAAAATTGCCAATATCACCTAAACGGTAGATTTTCCGCCAATCTTAATGTGATTTTTAGAATAATCTGTCTTTTTTACATGACGAATACTGTTTTTTATATAATTGTTCACTTGGGCATTATGTGTGCTTTCCAGTAATTTTTAAACATTCGCTCAGTAATCGAGGCCAGTCTGTACCAGTGACACAAATAAGATTGGCAATATCACCTAAACGGTAGATTTTCATCTATTCTTAATGCTATTTTTGGAATAATCAGGTTTTTTTTTTACACCAGGAATAATGTTTTATTTTAATTGGTCACTGGGGTATAATGTGTGCTTTCCCGTATAATTGTAAAGTTTTGCGCAGTGATGGCGGCCAGGCTGTACCAGTGACTCAACTAAACGGTTGATTTTCGTCCATTCATAATGTTATTTTTGCAAATAATCCGTTTTCTTTACACCAGGAGTAATGTTCTTTTTTTTTTTAAATTAGTCATTGGGGCCTTAACTAATTCCAGTAAATGGATAAAATTTCGCACAGTAATCGAGGCCAGGCTCTACCCGGGACCCAACTATGATTGTCAGTATTTCCTAAACGGTAGTTTCCTCCTTTCTTAATGAAAGTTTTTGAATAAGCAGGCTTTTTACACCAGGATTGAATGCTTTCTGTAATTTGTCACTGGGGCATTTTCTTTGCGTGCCAGTAAAAGTTTCGTGCAGTAATCGAGGCCAGGCTCTACCCGGGACTCAAGTAAGATTGTCAATATCTGATAAACGCTAGATCTTCCATTCGTAATGCTGTTTTTGAAATAATCAGGGTTTGTTTTTTTTACACTAGGAATAATGTTTTTTTCTTTTGTTTACTGGGGTATTATCTGTGCGTTCCTGTATATGGGGAATGTTTAGCATAGTAATCGAGGCCAGGTTGGGTCCATGACAGAAACAAGATTGTCAATATCTCCTAAACGGTAGATTGTTCTCCAGTCTTATTGCTATTTTTGGAATAATCAGGCATTTTTACACCAGAAATAATTTTGTTTTTTTAAATTTGTCTCTGGGCATTATCTGTGTGTTCCAGTAAATTGGTAAACTTTCTCGTAATAATCGAGGCCAGGCATTACACGTGGCCCAACTATGACTGTCAATATCTCATAAACGGTAGATTTCCCACCAGTTTTAATGATATTTTCGGAATAATCAGGCTTTTTTACATTAGGAATAATATTTTTTTAATTTGTCACTGGAACCTTATCTATGCGTTTCAGTAAATGGGTAAAGTGTGGAATCTTCCACGACAGCCAGTTTACCCTCCGCTGGGAAATGCACTCTTCCTGTTACGATTTTACCAACATCATACTTACAAAGTAATCAACAAGCATCCATTGGTCGATCACCGTTAATCCAGCTTGCTGATTGGTCAGCTTCGACCAATCAGATCGCTCCCACGCGCAGAATCAATTTAGGCGCAAATCAATTGGAGCCTATCACGTGATACAGCGAAGATATATAAATACAACACGTGTGATTCTCGCTCACTTTCATGTTCCTGCTTTTCTCGACTTCCTAACTTCTCTACATCACTCGTACATCTCAACACGCCGCCAAAATGTGACTCTAAAAGACCTCCCGTCTTGACTAATGCAGTCAGACCTAAAAGAACTGTACATTGACTTACGCAAGTACAATCTTCTAAATTACAATTTAATAATAAACTTATTCGTTATGAGCTGAGGTACAAATATTACTTAGTCTAAGGGACACAACTGACAACCCTGTCTAACCTTTTCAGTTCACATGCATGTACATCAAATATTTAATAAATTCAATTGTTATGTTTTAAATCATTATTTTTGTCTTTTATTAATTGTTGTGGATGGAAGATTATTGATCACGCAAAATTTTAAGCCTTCTGATCATTCAAACCTTCTGATATCTCTTAACATCTTCACACACTCCCAACAAAAGTTTCGCTCAATAATCAAGGCCAGGCTGCAGAGTCTACCTCTCAAAGGTATCAGGTATGTTATCGGGTGTCTTTTGGATTTAATACAAAATTTACTTCTCGCTCAGGGCATTTGACTAACTCCTTTATGATATTATGTTAATTGTTTCGACTAATTTAGAATTTACTGGTTTAATTTAATGTACATATAGAAAATGATTTAATCTCTCCAAATGTCGCTTACAACTTGGTAATTGTCATGCTAAGTCCCTCGTCCATTTAACGAGTTTGGTAGAATGCTTGAATTGAAATATGCCAACCCATTAATCCTAAGATATCGACCTGTCCTTGTTTACTTCTTGAAAAAGGTAATCTTTTGTTCAAACTGATTAAATTTTTCTCAACTGAATATAAATTTATCAATTTGTAAGATAATATCACATTCGCTCTCAATTCATTCAGGCAATGAAAGTTGCCTCCCCTCCTCCGTCTCAATACTCAGTATAATTTGATTAAATCGCCTGTTAGCTTGTCCTAAGTACGTTTTAACTTGAAAATCCACTTTTCTTAATACCCTGTCAAAGCAATTTAGCCATTTAATTTTTTTTTTTAGAAAAGTATGAATGCTGACTAGCGGTGTCTAATCAATAATTGACCACAGTTCTTTTTCTACCTCTCCGGATGGATAATTTTTTTTTTACTAAGTGATAAGAATTTATTTACTTATAGGTGTTACTACACGTGTGTATACTGAGATATATCATTTAATTTTTCGCATAAAGCTGTTATATGTTCCTTAGAAGAACAATTAATTTAATTTAGCTTTATGTATTTGTTTTACGCTTTGAACTGGAGCACTTATCACATCGATTGATGCATTTTGAAATAAAGTCTTAAGGAAATGCAAGAAAGATTACTCTTACATAATTTTCACTAGTCTTTTTCAATATGTTAGGATAAAAAGGACGAAGCACGGGGGGTTGAGGAATCGGTGAGCCGACTTCGAATCCATTACATTCACTTACGTGCTGTTATCCTTGGGAAAGGTATCAATCCTCTTCTTCTCCCCCCAGTTATGGGTAAGTAGCAGGACAGACAGGGTTCTATAGCCTTGAATGGCAACTGGTCTACTCCGGGCAAAAAATCTGGCTCGTCAGTCATGTATCAAAATATACATGATCGCCTAAGCGTGTATCACGAATGGCACATAAGTGACTGAGGTTAAAAATAGCTTCCTTAGAAATAAAGGCTTGATCAAATACAAGAGAGATTTCCACAAATATTTTAGAGAAAACAAATTCTTGTGAAAATGTTTTTGTTTTTCAAAAGGCCCATACTTTTTCACTGAACAACCAGATCTTAAAAGTTAGGTGATTTCTTTGGTTAGAATTAACTCTAGATTTAATTCAACTTGAAGTTTTGAATAGTGGCTGAATTCTTCTGGCTTAAATCAAGTCGGTTGAGTTGCTAGGATTTACCAAAAGTCAAGACTATAGTGATTTCTGTAGAAGAAAAGTTGGTTCTCTGTGTCACGCCAGAAGGTTTTTCTCGCTGAGTCCTTCCTTCAAATCTACAAATCAACCATTCGTCCTTGCATTGAATACCGCTGCCATATATGGCCCGCTGTTCATCTCGAGGTCCTTGACAAAATCCAGAAAGATATGCAATGTGATAGGTCTTGATCTGGTATTTCGTCTACAGTCACTTTCTCACAGTTGTGCTGTGGCTTCCCTCTGTCTTTTCTACAAATATTTTCATGGCAATTGCTCTGACGAGACACTGGTTCCCAAACTGCATGAATTTAAACATGCTACTAGCTTGGCATCTCGGTCCCACCCTTTCATTGTCAAAATGATTAAATGTAGCTGTCACTTCTACTCCAACAGCTTCTCATCTTGTACTTCCTGTCAGTGGAACTCTCTTCCTCTTCCTCGCTTCTATGATAGCTATAATCTTCAAATATTCAAATATAATGTCAATCGACATTTTCTGATGTCTTGATCTAGTTCCCTGTCCTTCTCTTTATCCTTTCCCCAAACACCACTCTTTGTTCTTCACTTTCTGTAACCCCTTGCATGCTAGTGGCTCTCCTGCCTTGCTTGGAGTGATATGCTTAAAAAAAGTTAACAACCAGAGACTCAGAATGATTCTTTTTATTTAAAGTCAACAAATACAAAATATTGCATAAACTGTAGGTTTCAATCAACCAAAAAGCCATGTTTTTTTGTTGTAAAAAGATTGGGTCATTTTTGGAGTTTTTTTTTGTTTTGTTTTAAATCCTTTCATACTGTAATAAAGTCATAAGACACAAGGGATTAAAACACCTCCAACTACACTTTTTCTTAAATTTAAAAATGCCTCCAACTCCTCTTTTCCTTAAATTTAAAAATGCCTCCAACTACTCTTTCTCTTAAATTAAAAAAATGCCTCCAACTACTCTTTTTCTTAAATTTAAAAATGCCTCCAACTACTCTTTTCCTTAAATTTAAAAATGCCTCCAACAACTCTTTCTCTTAAATTTAAAAAATGCCTCCAACTACTCTTTTCCTTAAATTTAAAAATGCCTCCAACAACTCTTTCTCTTAAATTTAAAAAATGCCTCCAACTACTCTTTTTCTTAAATTTAAAAAATGCCTCCAACTACTCTTTTCCTTAAATTTAAAAATGCCTCCAACTACTCTTTTCCTTAAATTTAAAAATGCCTCCAACTACTCTTTCTCTTAAATTAAAAAAATGCCTCCAACTCCTCTTTTTCTTAAATTTAAAAATGCCTCCAACTACTCTTTTCCTTAAATTTAAAAATGCCTCCAACAACTCTTTCTCTTAAATTTAAAAAATGCCTCCAACTACTCTTTTCCTTAAATTTAAAAATGCCTCCAACAACTCTTTCTCTTAAATTTAAAAAATGCCTCCAACTACTCTTTTTCTTAAATTTAAAAAATGCCTCCAACTACTCTTTTCCTTAAATTTAAAAATGCCTCCAACTACTCTTTTTCTTAAATTTAAAAAATGCCTCCAACTACTTTTTCTTAAATTTAAAAATGCCTCCAACTACTCTTTTCCTTAAATTTAAAAATTTCTCCAACTACTCTTTCTCTTAAATTTAAAAAATGCCTCCAACTACTCTTTTTCTTAAATTTAAAAAATGCCTCCAACTACTCTTTTTCTTAAATTTAAAAAATGCCTCCAACTACTCTTTTTCTAAAATATAAAAATGCCTCCAACTACTCTTTTTTTTTAAATTGGACTATTCAAGTATATAAAGACGAAGAGAAAAGAATGGTGTTTGAGGAAAGAAAAAGAAAAGGACAGGGAACTAGATCAAGACATCAGAAGATGTTGACTGACATTATATTTGAATATTTGAAGATTATAGCTATCAGGGAAGCAAGTAAGAGGAAGGGAATTCCACACATGAGAAGTTTGAGAAATGAAGCTATTGGAGTAGAAGAGACAGTTACATTTAACCATTTCAACTGTGAAAGTGGGGAGACTGAGATGCCAACCTAGTAGCATGTTCAAATTCATGTAGTTTGGGAACCAGCGAAAGTAGCTTGTTGGAGCACTTACCGTAAAAGTATTTGTAGAAAAGACAGAGGGAAGTGATAGCATGTCTGTGGGAGAGAAAGACTGTAAACGAGCTGCCAGATCAGGGCCAATCACATTGCATATCCGTCTCTGGATTTTGTCGAGGACCTTAAGACAAACAGCGGGGACTCCAGACCATATATGACATAATCACATACTGAATTCTTACAGGTTAATAAGTGAAATGTGTGTGTATGTTTAACTTTTGGGATGGAAAGTATTTTTTCTGTTTTACTTTAATATTTAAAAAAATGTTTTCTGCTTCTTCATTTGCTGAAAATGTAAAGAATCATCAAAATATTGGAAACTAAAAGATTGTTAGTCCAATATACACCATTAACTGACCAATGACGAATGGTCTTAACATGGTGTCCTTTTATATCTAACAAGGGACACACAACTCAGCAGATAATACTGGCTTATAGTATTTCTTTTTTTCTGAATTTATTTGCATCAACAGAAAAAAATGAAGACAAATTATTTTTCTATGTAAATTTTATTGAAAAAAAAATTGTATTGTATTTTTTTTAGTGTACATTCATTTTAAAACACATGAATGTGGAGAAAAAAAAACCCATCAAAAATACTATACAATTGTCAGGATCTATCTTTTAAAAATCTTGCAATAAAAACAATTTTAAAACAGGTTATCAGTAAATAAACATGGAAAACAGAAAAGAAACACAATGTTCAATAGTTTAGTTGTAAATGATGCCACAAAAATCAAATGGAAAGACAAATAATAATAAAAAAAAAAAAAATTGTGGGAGGTGAGATGAAAGGCTTTGAAAACAAAAAACAAATTGGTGGAATATTTCAATTAATGGAAACCTGAGGAAGCACAAACGTTGATGCTGACAGGACAGTGATTCCTTGAAAGAATAGTCAACTAAGTGCTTAGAAAGGATTATTTGTTTTTTTTCTCTCTTAAACTCAACAGGAATAAACAAAGAGTTGAATATACACACACACACACACACACATATATATATATATATATATGATAAAATCTAGTTTTAAGGTAAGCTATATTCATGGGTGACCAATATTAGGGATAGAGTGTATGTAAATATAAAAGTGTTCAACACCCAATGGCAACATTCTGTTTTCATGATAAATGCAATCATCAAGTACATGGCCGGATGATTGCGGTTAATATGAAACAGACTGTTGTCTCTGGGTGTTGACTTCAATGTCCACTTTTATATATACTCAAGCAGGTTTTATTAAATAATATACACATATTATATCTATTTTCTTTTATAATAATCCTTTCTAGTCCTCCAATTATCTTTTTGATGTTAAGTTTGAATTCATCAAGGAATTTTTTGTCAACCCAATCACTTTTGATCTCCCCCAAGATCATCCCCTGGGGTGAATTGTGAAGACAAACTTAATGTAACTGTTGTGACAGTGATTTTGCAAACATGTGTAAATGCGACTGTAATAATTATTTTAAAATTAACGATTGTGGTTACAATGTTTTGTAAACTAGCATTCCCAATCCAAATAACTAGAGATGGTAAAATTACATCATGGCAAATTTCAAAATGGTGTTAAATGTTAGTCAACTCAAATACATTTTAAAACATTGCTACTATACTCATAATAAATTCTGTTCAATGTTGGTTGGTTGCTTTTGATATCAAGGGCCTTAAGAATTTGAATTTTTGTTTGTTATTTACATGGTGTTGTCAACAAGTATTTTCTTGTATTATGAAGGTGAACAGCAATGTGTCTTTAAATGTTGTGCGAATCTGACAAATGAAGTGTAAAATGTCTTGATAATGTTGTGGTCATCAAACCAACATATGTAATTGCTTTTTTTATCAGAGATACAATCTCCCAAAGGACATTTAAATTGATATACAATATTGATCTTTATAAAACACTAAATCAAAAGTATTTGGGTTACAAAAAATTTCTTGATTAATTTCAACTTAACATCAAGAAGGTAATTAGAGGACTAGAAAGATTTATTCTAAAAATAAAGACATTTCTATATTATTTAATGAAACATGCTTGAATGAATATATATTGTCTATATATATATATATATATATATATATATATATAGCCACTAAACTAAACTAATGATGTCCCATCATCAGCAAGCAAAACCCTGAATTTTTATCCATCACAATGAACAGATATCTCCCAGGGAGACCATGTGCCTTGAACGTTTATTGGTACTTACTCATCCTAGACCTCGAATGAAACTCATACATACAATCCATCCTTAAGTATTCTAGGAAAATGGTCAGTTTCCTGTGCCGCTCAAGTAAGTACCTAACTCCTACTGCTATTGTTAACTTTTACAATAACTAGATCAGGCCGAAAATGGAGTACTACTGCCATATATGGGCAGGAGTTGCTCATTCTTCACTTTCCCACTTCGATGAAGTTCAAATGCATCTACAGTCTTTTGGGTGATGAATTATTTCCCACCCCACAACCCCTTTCTCACAGATGAACTGTTGCAAGTCTCTTGATAATCTATCACTATTTCCATGGAAAGTGTTCTGTTGAACTACATTCCTTCGTTCCACTAGTTCTAACCATCACAACTAAGACCTACCATGTCAGCAAACCATCACAACTAAGACCTACCATGTCAGCAAACAATCACAACTAAGACCTACCAAGTCAGCAAACAATCACAACTAAGACCTACCAAGTCAGCAAACAATCACAACTAAGACCTACCATGTCAGCAAACCATCACAACTAAGACCTACCATGTCAGCAAACAATCACAACTAAGACCTACCAAGTCAGCAAACAATCACAACTAAGACCTACCAAGTCAGCAAACAATCACAACTAAGACCTACCAAGTCAGCAAACAATCACAACTAAGACCTACCATGTCAGCAAACCATCACAACTAAGACCTACCATGTCAGCAAACAATCACAACTAAGACCTACCAAGTCAGCAAACAATCACAACTAAGACCTACCAAGTCAGCAAACAATCACAACTAAGACCTACCAAGTCAGCAAACAATCACAACTAAGACCTACCATGTCAGCAAACCACCTTCATATTCCATTGGTGAGATGTAAGTTCCCCTCAAGCCTTTTCACACACTACTTTTTTTGGAATAGATTTCCTAGAGTATGTTTCCCCAATCACTACAGTCTTAACATGTTCAATTTAATCCACTTCCAAGGTCTAACCAAATGACCAACTAACAGAAGATTATATTTATCTAAATATATTTACACTATTTACATTGTTCATTTTTAATTGGAATTTCAAACTAAACAATCAAAGAAAGTTAGAGCCTACAATAGCCGAAACGTCATGAATATGGAAATGAAGGTGAGGACAACAGCCTGAACAATGTAAATAGTGTAAATAGTTACAATACCTCATCTCAGAAATATAGACAGATATATATTTTATATTTGGGTAGCAATCTTCCTTTTATACATGTTTCATTGAATGTGACAGACACATTTTTCTCATGTCCTTATGGTTTTTATTTTATGACGTATATATATATATATATATATATATATATATATAAATACACACATACTTACATTATATATATATATATATATATATATATATATATATATATATATAAATACACACACATACTTACATTATATATATATATATATATATATATATATATATATAAATACACACACATACTTACATTATATATATATATATATATATATATATATATATATATATATATATATATATAAATACACACACATACTTACATTATATATATATATATATATATATATATATATATGATTAATACAAATATAAAATTGTCACTCGGCTGATTGATGTTATATTCAGCACCTCGACTCCAGAATTTTGTAGAGGAACCTTTGTATAATTGTTCAGTCCATTAGTAAGGAAATATCAGCAAAATCTGTCTGCATAAGCAGGTTGATACATGCGGATATATTTATTATCAGCTATATTCTTACTTCTTTGCAGATAACAGCAGATCAAATCCTGAACGAAGCATGCCAACATAAAAATTTCTGATTTCAACTGCCTTTATATATATATATATATATATATATATATATATATATAAAGACATAGATGTAAAAAATTTATTTAGACAAAAAAGGGAGGAGAAACAACTTAAAACGTCCCAACTGATAATTGTGTTTTTTTTTTTTTCATTTTTGGTGTCAATTTCCTTGACATTTATAAAAACACTAAATTTTTTCTTTTTTTTTGTCTCTTAATATTTATGTATACAACTATCAAGTGTATCAAATAATTCATATCACTTCAAGAATCAGCCACAAGATTGTGAATAACAAAAGAAAAAAGACATCAAGACAACAAAACAGAATTGCGTAAAGAGATTTATTATCACTAAGGGAGGGGGTGATAGAAAAAGAATATCGTTGTCCTCGAATAGACATTTCAGCAGATAAGTCACGCAGTTTTGGGGAAGCTTTTATCGTTATTAATTTTGGCTGATTTATCTTTTGATCTTGTTATTGTTGCTTTTTCTCAAACCATTTGGGTCATTTTACAACTGGATCAAAAATAAAGAAGTTACCCTGAATGGGATTTGAACTCATTTCCCATATTCTCGGAACCTGGTCTGATATGGACAATGCTTCACTGATTAAGCCACAAAAAACCCCCAAAAAACACCTTACAGGTTGTTATAGTGAAAGACACCTTGTCTAGGTAATAGACTCTCCCACCTATTATAAGTAGGAGTCAGGAGTAGTCGAGAGGAGGAGTAAGTGTTCAGCAACCACAACTCGATTACTCTGCGTAACACTTTATTACAAGTTCCTAACGTTTCTGTACGTTTAACCTATTAGGACGCATTTAGTCCGACTACAAGTTCTATTGTGGAAATAACTCCACAACACAGGTGAAGTATAATTTAGTACTATAGCTACATTCTTTTAACATTTTTAATGCCTGAAGAACCTAAACATGACTACAAGTGTCATACATTTACAATCGGGAAATGCCTGAATGTGGCTGTAATTGGAGAGGACTGTAGTTCAAAACACAGCATCAAGAAATGGAAGTCTACAAATTTGAAAAATTGTAGATTACCAAAACCTTATCTCATAATAAGTAATACCAAGGGGGCTAAATTTGGTATCATATGAAAATGACATCAATATGTCATATGAAAGAGATATTTCACATAAAATCTTCCTGATTTCCAGAGATGCAATAACTATGGTAAAAATATAGATTTTTATTCTACAATTTTTATTTACAATTTTTTATTCTACAATTTCAATTCTTTCAACACTTTAATGCCTGAAATGCCGAAATATGAGTACAAGTATCATACACTTTCAATTGCTTTATCACAATGGTATCTTATAAAACCCATGCAGGTGTTAATGTGTCAAAGATGCCTATTTTTATATTTATTATTGATTTGAGTTTAGATACATGTTTGTTGTGATGGAATGGATGTGATATATAGGGTGGCTAGCCAATTCCTATTGCAGTTGCTTGCTCAGGTATGTTTTTTTTGCTCAACACCCAACTATGGTTTATACTGCAACTATGCTGAGCAGACCATAGTTACAGTTTCTGGGAGAGAGTGTGTTATCTAGCAAGATCAACAGTTTGAACAAGGCCAGCACACTAAAGAGCCTCGGACACGATGACTCATGGCTTTGTGCTAGCACAGCTATCAACGGCCCACAGGAGTTCTGTCTGCCCAATTTCACTCACGAGGCTTGGGTCAACCTGCGGTATGGTTTTCAGGCACTTTTCAAAGGTGCCACATGCTGGGATTGACCTTGATCCAGTCCAATAACATCAGGAAGTCGCTTTCCTGACAAATGTACAATGGTGAGATTCAAACCTGGGTCTCATGGCCAGAAAGCGAATGTTCTAACCACTTGGGCACGTGCCCATATTATATATATATATATATATATATATATATATATATATATATGTACATTCACACATACATACATACATACATATAGAGGCACACCAGTAAGTCTGCAGGCTAATTATGAATAGAAGCATTTAATTTACATGCACAATAGGAGTAACACTATATTTAAAAAATTATCATGCATGCATTTAACAAACATTAACCATTCATTTTTCTTTTTCTTAAATGATTAGGTTTTTTAGGATTCAGGGATCATGGTTCTCCACACAAAAATAAAGAGATTCTTTTACTATTTGTGAAAGGCAACATTTTCCTTGTCAATGTACTAATAAATGTAAATGTTACCCATATACATCAAAATTCAGCTAACAACCTGCAGTCAAATTTCAGACTTACCAGTACCATCACTCTCTCTCTTCATATATATATATATATATATATATATATATATATATATATATATATTAATACAATATACCAGACAAGGTGATCAATACCAAAATGGCAGATCATTTTATCTTACACACACACACAAATATCAAAATAAAAAGAAAGAACAGTCAGATTTATAATCCACAGTTCTTTAGCATTTATCTTTAAAACCACAGTAGAGCATATTATTATAATATTGTTATTTAAAAATAGCCCTTAACCTATATTCAGACTTCGCCATCTTAGACTTGTATCCTGATTCGTTAAAAAAGGCAAGACCCTTTTAAAATTTTGTAATCCCTTTCCCCCACCAACTTGAACTAAAATATTATTTAGCTTAAAAAAAAGTAAATCACTCTTTTTTGTAAGTTATTCAACATTGCTTGAGAATGGGACAAAAACTTTGTTTAATTTAAAGTTTAGCTTTTAGTTCCAAAACATGATAATTTCTGTGTTGTGATGAACAAATATTTTTAGATAATATTATATATATATATATATATATATATATATATGATAAAAATATAATTTTAAGGTATGCTATATTTCTGAGTAAAAGTGTTAAGTTCAGAGACAGATAAATGTGTAAATGTAAAAGTGGACACTGAGGTCAACACCAAGCAGTGACAGTCTCTTTCATGAAACAGACTGTTGTCACTTGGTGTGGATCTCAGTGTCCACTTTTACATTTATATCTATAACAATAACTATCCTTACTGGGTCCATGTACTCAAGTAGTCAACTATGTCTTTTTTTTTTTAAAGCTGTGAAATTGAAATCTACTAGAGTGGACAACCGAAAGTCTTATTGATGAAAATATATTTATCAGATGGTTTGAACGGGCATTCCCTTTTTATTCTGTAGTAAACACGCCTTGAAGCTCGATGTGATGACACATTACACAGTAAAAAAAATGCACATGAAAAGAAATATACTCTTAAGGTGTGCTATATTTATGGGATAAAGTGCTCAATATCAGAGATAGATTGTGTGTAAATGTAAAAGTGAACATTGAAGTCAACACTTAGAGGCGACAGGCTGTTTCATGCTAGACGCAATCGTCAAGCCATGTAAGTTTAAGTGTCTAATGACTTTTTTTTTTCTTTCAGATTTAACGACTTAAGTCTTTGCCAATTTCAACCATGGAAAGATTAGCAATTAAATGTGTTAAAGTTATTGAAGCCTATTACAAAAATGGATGTTCAAACAGAATTTGAATGAGAAGTTCCCAGGACGCATCATCTCTCAAAATAGCGAAGTCAATTGGCCACCACAATCATGCGACTTGACGCTTTTAGATTTCTTCCTTTGGGGTCATCTCAAAAGTAAGATCTATGCCAACAAGCCAACAACAATTCAACAGCTGAAGGATGAGATAATAAGACATATTGGTGAGATCGAGGAGCAACTATGCAGAGACGTCATCAAAAATTTTGACCATCGAGTGGAGGTGTGCCGCCGAAGCCTTGGCAGACATTTGGGTGATATTATTTTTCACACATAATTGCCATGACTTAAATAACATGATCCAATAGAGAAATAAATAAATTTTCCCCAATGACACTGATTTATTTGATCTTAATGAAACACCCTTTATATATTTGTTTTAATATATATTTTTCTTATAAGTATATTATAAACATTTTTTATCATTAGTATTATGTGATGATAATTATATAATAATGCTTCTTTTGTGAGCTTTATTTGACACACACACACACACACACACATATATATATAGGTAGTAATCCGTTGGTATAATCCAAACAAGTCCTATTAACACAATATAGAATTTCCAATCCCCTTCTACACTGACACCATAAACAGTTTGAAAAATCCTAGGAAAAATCCTATATATATATATATATATATATATATATATATATATATATATATTCGGGAGAAATGTATCTATTTGCAACTACTTGTGCTCTACTAGATACAATTAGATTTACATAATTAACAGAAAACAAACAATTACAGAAAAGAAAGTACTGCAAAAACCAAAGTCAAACGCCCCCTCTTTATTTTGCGACAATAAAAGATGAGTTCTGGTTACAAAGAGGGTTTGTATTTTTGTTGAATATCACCATTGCTTACACATTTTAAAAACAAAAGGAAACAAACATAAAAACTGTGATTAAATTACATGGCTGCTTTCTAAGATCAATGGTTAAAAATGGCTTTGAGCGAGTGAAGCCAGAGTGTCTTAATAGAGACCATCTTTCTTTGAACATTGTGGACTAGTGCTACAAAATCAAAAAGAACTATACCAAATAACAGAAACCACATCACTTGAGGACTATCAACAGCAGCAACTACTAAAATGGATAGCACATGTAACTTGAAGAGAAAATAATGACATAATCAAGTTGTTGACATTCCATACTACTTCAAATAAAAGATTACGAAGGAAGCCCCCATCATTACAAGAGTTATAACAGCTACTAGACTTGAGAAAGCTATTTTGCTGAAAAATTCTTTTAAGAGAAATATTTCATAAATTTCAACTGAAAGCAGTACTGGCTGCTCAATCAATGAATGCCAAATGTTTCCTTATAGGGAAATGTCTAGTATTGTCATTATTATTGCTATATTGCTGTGACTCTTCAACCAGTTACGTGGATAATGGTCACTACAACATAACTATACCTGTAATATTATTGTCCACCCATGGGCTCGTCAATGACTATTAAAACCAGATGGTCTTTTAAAAACTATATTACATTGCTGACAAATAAATTTATTTGGAATAATTGTTAGATCTATATTTTCATGTATAATCTTCCCATACCATTGCATTGTGAGAACAGAACTGTCCGAATTTTACTTATGACACAAAGCAAGTCCTCTTGTTGATTGTGACATTTATATTCAAATTAATGCTCCTGCACATAACACCTAATGTGACTTATCAGTCCAGCTTCTGATTATATATATATATATATATATATATATGTGTGTATAGGCCATAAAATTTTACAGGAAAACTAATCTTTCCACTAATGCAATTTCACCACCTCCAGTATCTCCAGGCAGTAAGCTAGACTTTCCATGCAGCTCGCCATAGCCATGCAGTCAAAGCATGTCAGATCAGATGCTGGTTTCTTCTGCAAAGGCGGATTTGAAGGGGGATTCAAGTTCGAATCTTGCCCGAGGGTACATATTCTTTATTAAATTTTCTCAAGTATGCAGGCCAGTAGACAAGATAAAGACTGTTTAAAAAACACAGTGTCTATTCGAATACTGTCATCCACTAAAATTAACATTTGATATGATAAAAATGTTTGATTTCTAGAAAATCCACTAATTCTTTAGAAATGCATTAGAAATATATATATATATATATATATATATATATTATATTTAGGCACGACCACACAAGAGTGAATTCGATAAGTATTAAGTATGGGAAGCCGTTGGTATAAACCAATGGCTTCTGTTATAAATTATAGGCATTTAAGAATATTTGTTGAGATTTCACAGTTTATTTTGTTCAGGTTAGGTTTCAACTGTTTTATGTACATAGCTTCAAGAATTTAAAATTTTTGTTTATTGTTTCTCCGCATCTTCTATACACGAGTTTGTCGTTGCCTTGAAATTTTTCATGCAGCAAGGGCGGACTATCATTGTTGTTTTGTCCGTGTGTTGTTTGATATATTGAAATTGTCATCTTTGATAATGGCTTATGTAAGCCGGAAGCTTAGATTGGATTTAAACATGTATCAATATGGTGTTTTCCTTTCATCTTTCAATGATAATGTGATTAAGCTTATCAGACAATATGAAAGGAACTTACTTAAAATAAATAGACAAAACTTGTCTATATTATTTAATGAAACATGCATTATCATATGTATATATATATATATATATATATATATATATATATATATATATGCACATTTCATTAAAAACGACTGACAAGGTGCTTTTATTTAGTTTTTTTATATAATTTCTCGTGAAATATATATTTTGAACAATAAAAATTATTAAAAAAATTAAAATCTTCAGACACACTGGGTTGTAGATTAATATTCTTTCGTTTTTATTTTTATTATTTCATTCAGATTCCTCGACTAGTTTCGGCCAACATGGCCATCATCAGGAGAAAAAAAAAATTTCTGCTTGCTGGTAGCAGTAAACTACAGAAAAACTACTTTCATATATATATATATATATATATATATATATATATATATATATATGAAAGTGTGAAAGTGGGTACTGAAGTCAATAGTGAGTGGTAAAAGTCTTCAAGCCATGAAGATTGCCAAACATAAAACAGACTGTCACTTTTATATTTACACATGTTCTATCCCTAATATTGAGCAATTTTATACATAAATATAGCATAGCTTTAAACTATATACTTTTATCATATATCAGCAAAAGTGAAGAGAGATAATATTCTAAACACTAATCAGGCAAAATGTATTACATAAACATTATCAGCTGTGTACATATTTTTATATGAAGGTAGTTTTCATTACTTATTTAAATTACAGAACAAAGGGAGACGAAGTTTCAAGAATAAGTCAAGGTAAACATGATGAACGCGATAAAATAAAGTCATCAAAAGCTGAGGCATGGTAATATTTTGGTAAGGTATGCACAGGATGCGCACCCTTTGGCTTACAATATGATGTAATGGAATAACCAGTCACCCCCATGAATGATTACACTAAAGGTAGTAGTACCTATAAAGTCAACCAACTACGAGAGACTTGAGGAAGAGTGAGAGCGAGATGACACAAGCACGTCCGACTTTCCAATTAGTGGCACTCTCTACTAGACTGACCTGTATGTATAACTGTACTGTATTTCATATTGTACTTGTTGTGTACAATAAACCTTTCTTGTATTATTGTTTTATGTATTTATTCCCGTAGCACGGAATATAACACCATTCCAACAAAATAAGGAGACAATTCAAGAATAAGTTATTAACTGTGAATTGTTTTCTAGTGAGTCTGGGTGATAGTGTTAATGCACGTTAATATATACGATGCATATACAGTATGTATACATAAAAATATTTTGTGTGTAAGTACGTACATGTGTAATTGGCATACATGTAAGAATTAAATATTACAGTGGGGCACCAGAATTTTAGAAAGATCAAAGTGGGACATGGCCCAAAATTGGTTGGGAACCACTGCTCTACATAGAAGATGGACTGAATTAAAGACGAGCCCCAAACCACCAATTGCTAAAATAGCATAGTATTTGGAAGAATTCTGATCAAATCAAATATTTCTGCTTGCCTCAGGAACACCAGACATGCGTATACATTCCGCACACAGATATACATTTATTTTTTGATTTTACCTCAGGTATATATCCCACCGGGTGAAATATAATAAAAAAGAATGTTTTAAAAATGGTTTAAAATAAGAAACAAATAACAAATATTTTAATAAATTAATAAGTATACTAGCAAACAAAAATATATCTATATCAACAATAATAGCAAAATGTACATGTAAATATTTTTATATATAATATTTGCTTTTTTATGAGTGTTGTATGCACCTATATGCAATAATATATACAGGTACATTATTTAGAATTTATAAATATATGTATAAACATGCAGAACATTGTGTATGTTTGCGTATAACGTATTCACATGAATAATGTTCAGATTTACTACAAACAAATAGATTCAATAGAATTCTAAACTGTTAACTTGTATGATGATTAAAGTTGGAAATGTCAGATTGAAAATAAATAACAGTGAACTTTTATCTTTAATGTGAATTTTCCTATGTATAAATAAAATATATATGTAATCAGTGTGGACATAAGAATCAATACTGTCAGGTAACTGCCAGTTAAATAAATAAGAAAAGTAAAGGTTATGATAGTTTTTTTTTTTTTAAATTTCTCCCAAAGCAAGACATTAAGACTAAAGAGGTTACTAGAGAAAAAGAGACGACTTTAGTGAGAAGAAAGGACAATAAAAGATCAGGTTTTCGGGTAGACAGAAGAAGGTGACTGGTGTTGCAATTTAAAATTTTTAAAGATTGTTAGTGGCATGGAAGCAAGAAATCAAACGTGAGTTCCACAGGTGAGAAGTTTGAGAAAAGAAACTATTAGAATAGAACATACACTTACATCTAGGTAGTTCAACGATAAAACATTCAGACCTAGTCGCTAATCTAGCAGTATGGTTAAATTCATTCAGGTGATATACCATAGCGCTGAACAAAACAGCTGAGAAGGACTGCTTTTTTTCCTTTCCCAACTTTCATTAATGCCCTGGCAGCTTACCCACAATGATGAATAATGACACTTGAGATGATGATCCCATTAAGGCATGAAATTGACAGTCACCATGCAGTGTTGATTCCTATATCCACATTGTCTACATCTACACCCTTTCTCCAATAAGGAGCACTCTTCCTCCATAAATATAGTAAATTTTAATCAATGCATATATATATATATATATATGTATATGAACACACACACACACACACATATATATATATATATAAATATATATATATATATATATATATATTAGATAGATATGGAAAGTAATAAATCTGTTGATAAAAAAAGCATTTATGTTACAAAACAAATATGTTTTTCAACAAATTCTACTTCCTTGTCAATGTACTTAGCCTAATCTTTTTACATTAATCACTTAGATTGAATGTTATACTGTTAACATTTCAGATCAAGATTCAGCTAATAACTGTGTGCTACTGATATATATATATATAATAATAACAACTGTGCTACTGCCTATATATATATATGTGTGTGTGTGTGTGTGCAAATATATAGAAAAATAGAAAAGAGCTGTTAGGTTAATAATCCAAAGGTCTTTAGTATTTTTGTTTTTTATTTTTAAAAAAGTGCTCAATACATAAGCAGAGTCTAAATTGAGGATGAAATAGAGCTGGTTTTTTAGCTTCTATTTTTGAAACATGAGAACTCTTATGTAGCGATGGAATCATATTTTTAAATAAATATATATATATATATAATTATATTATAATTATATATATAATTATGTTGCAATGACAGAGGGCTAACAAGGACACTAATCAGCTATTTTTAGCACCTAAAAAATGAATCAATTTCAACTAATAGAATTTCTGTTTGAAATACACTAGAGAGTATTTTACTTACTTGAAATAATAAATTTGATCCTTTAGTTTTTAATTAAAGCTAAAATGAAAGCTTCAAGAAAGATTTTTCATTTATGAAAATTAATTTAAAGCTTAGGTATACCAATTCAGAGGGAGTACCTAATATATATATATATATATATATATATATATATATATATAAAAGTGAACATAGAAGTCAACACTTAGAGGCTACAGTCTGTTTCATGCTAGATGCAATCATCGGTGGCCCGATGATTGCATCTAGCATGAAACAGACATACACTTACATCAGACTGTCGCCTCTAAGTGTTGACTTCTATGTTCACTTTTATATTTACACACGTTCTATCTCTGATATTGAGCACTTTAACCTATAAATATAGCACACTTTAAGACTATATTTCTTAATATATATATATATATATATATATATATATATATATATATATATATATATATATGCAAATACACATACTCCTGGTTAAAATGTTAAGACCAGATACAAAAGTGTTAAAAAAATATATAATACAGTTCCAAACATTTACATTTATTTAGAAAATGTAGTTTATCAACAAACAAGTGAAAATTTTAAGCTTTTAATTGATTAATTTAAAAAAACATTGAAAAAATATTTTTTTGGTTTGTCATAAAGATAGGACCATGTAAATAAAAATAGAAAATGCAGGACAAATGTCACAATGACAATTTAATATTCAGTATATCATCCATTTTTGTGAATTACTTTGAAAAATCACTTTAACATATTCATTATTAACTTCTGCATGAGGGTGCTTGGGATGCTCACCCAGGATGCATAAACTGCAGGATGAAGTGCATTCACAGTTTCAAATTGCAATCCATGTTTATAAACATCCTTTGCTAGCCATCCCCAAACATTTTCAATTGGGTTCTGATCTGGAGAACACGGTGGATGGCTCAAAAGCTGAATGCTGTTTTCTATTAGAAACTCCTTCAACCTTTGAGTGTTGTCGATTGCAGCATTGTCCTGCTCTAAAATCCAGTTTTCTCCACATAGATGAGGGCCTTCAGTAACTAGCAATACCTTTCTTAACATGTCAATGTAACTAGCAGCTGTTTGAAGACCGTTTACCACCTGTAACTAAAGAGTTCCATTGTACGAAAATGAACCCCAGACCATAATTGATCCATAACCACTGTGTCATGTTGAGAAAATTTCTTTTGGGACACCTTTTGCATGCCATTAACACTGAAAACTGATCCAGCAGGGTAAATTTTATCTCATCTGAAAACAACACTTTCTTCCATTTATCTACATCCCAAGTTTGATAATCGGAAGCAGATTGTAAATGGGAGGTTTTATGGCAAGGAAGAAGGTGAGGCCTCTGCAGCCGTTTCACATTCTTAAACCCTTTCTTATTTAAATGCCATCGAATTGTTTACCCTCTGCTAGGAAATGCACTCTTTCTGTTACGATTTTTACCAACATCATACTTACAAATAATCAACAGGCATTCATTGGTTAATCACTGTCAATCTAGCTTGCTGATTGGTCAGTGTCAACCAATGCGCACAATCAATTTTGGCGCAAATTCATTCTGGAGCCACCCCACGTGACTACAACCTTATAAAAACCCAACACGTGTGATTCTCTCAGAAGATTCTTGCTCTTTCTGTTTCGACGTGGACTCTCGAACCTAACTTCTCTGTCATGACACCGCTGCCAGAATGTGACTCTCAAAGAACTCCTGTCTTGACTAACACAGTCAGACTTTAAAGAACTTTACAATTCATGCAAGTATAATTCCAGCATCATTTATCCAACTTGCATAATACACAAAACATACTCAATCTTCTAAACAGCATTTTAATAATCAACTCTTTCGTTATGAGTCTAGGTACAAATAATTACCTAATCAAAGGGACACAACTCAGTCTCACTTTTCAGTTCGCATGCATGTAATTTCAATACTCAATAAATTCAATTGTTATGTTTTTTAACTCTATGTTCCTTTTTGTATTTCACCATTGCTAATGATTTCCACACCTTTCCTAAACAAAAATAAATAATTGTGGGGAACAGCCCTTCAACACACAACAAACATGGCTAACCATTACACACGCCATCATACACAGGGACCGTTCCGCAACATCAGTATTTACTTTTATCTGATTTGATGTTAGGGTTGAATCTCTTAACTTCTCGCCTAATGCATCTGTCTAGAGATGGTAAGATTTTATTGGAGTGACCGCTTGATTTTTTAAAAGCATATGCATACGAATTTTTAATTAAGTTAGCAATGACAGTTCTGCTACGGTGAATTTCATTTGCAATGGCTCATTGCAAAAGACCACGTCTTTGAAGTTCAACAATCCTGCCTTGTTCGAACTTTGTTAAAATTTTACCTTTAGCCATTTTAAAACCTGAAATTTAATACTGGAAATGATCTACGTAGATGTCTACATGCCTGAAGCGATGAGCACACTGACGAGTTCTAAATTTTTTGTCCAGTAATTTTTTTTTTCAAACATGGTCTTATCTTTATGACCAACCAAAAAAATATTTTTCCAATGTTTGTTTAAATTAATCAATTAAAAGCTTAAAGTTTTCACTCGTTTGTTGATAAACTACATTTTCTAATTAAATGTTTCGCAAATATATTCCAATTAAAGTAACAATATTTTATATTTTTTTGTATCTGTACCCTTTTGTATCTGTGTGTTTGTGTGTGTGTGTAGTTGTTTATTCAGGCAGCAATCCCTCTTGAATAAATGTTTCAATGAAAATGACTAACATCTGTTAATTTGTATGTTTTTTCTTTTGTACAAACAGAAGATTTAGTGTATGTAGAATTTAGTCAAATGATTGCTCATTCTGAGTACTTTTGGCTAATCATTTAACCATTTTCAAGGATTTGGGCTCTGTTATTGCAAATGGGGTGTAAGTTGCTGAGTGATAGACATATTTTTAAATACTGAACATACCCAATACATACTGGGTTCATTGTTGATGCTATTAAGGGTATTGTTTTGATTTGTTTGTTTTTTTAGATACTCTTTACAGTTAGAACCATATATTTTATTTAATATATTTTACATTTCACATATATTAGTAGTTAATAGATTAGATGAAAGTGCTCAGAACTAACAATTTCTACCTGAATTATGTTCAAATAGAAATCTCTTTTTCACACACATAAAAATAAATTAACAGAGGTAATTTGGCAGTCATTTTCAACATTATATATGGAAAACCATTTCATTGAAACTACATTACATGTTTCAGCCTTACTAGGCTTCATCAGATCAAAAACGAAAGCTTAGAAAGGACATGTATAATCTAGTTTCAATGAAATGACTTTCCATTTGTCTTATTCTTTAGACTTTGTCTGGATTCTGTATCGTATTTTCCACACACACACACATACACACACACATATATAAATAATAGAAAGTAAAAAATTATCCACGCTCTTGCCTAAAGATATATTATGATGAAAGTCTGGATAATTTTTTATACCTTTATATATATATATATATATATATATATATATATATATATATGTATGTATATAGTTGGATTGGTGTGAGTTTGTGACCCTGGGTTTTACGCTTTTGTGATCAAGAAAAAACAAACTGATTAATTTTTAAATTTTGGATTTATATAGGGTTGCATATATCAATGTTTTTATGGAAGTGGGAGGAAAAATTGTTGTTGGGATGCCACTCATGCTTACACAAACATACATACACACCCATACACTCATTGACATACGCAGACACACACACGCACGCTCACCCACTGGAGCTCACACAAACATAATGTGAACAGTATGGGACTTGGTATATATATGTATATATGTGTCATGCACATACATACACATTTGGTTGCTGTATTCAATGTTGGATTGTGTAGTGAATATTTTTATGATTGTTGCGCTGTCAACTAAATATGTTAGCTCTATCACTGATATTAAGTGCTTTCCAATAAGTACTGCGATGGATAATATATAAATAATATATATAATAAATTGCATATATATATATATATATATATATATATATTTGTCAGCATATTTATATATATAATAATACCAAGGATTGGGTTTTACCAATAAAAAACAGTCAATCCATTTATTTCTGGAAGATAACATTTTTAAGGTAAGCAGATGATATATATCATAATGTATTCCGGTGTACTGTTGACTAACCACTACCTATAGTTTTATATATGGCGGAACATGCAATCATTGGATAGTTGGTAATTGTATTTGGTGAGATGTACATTTGGTAACACTTCATCTAATTCAAGATGTTCCACTGAAAGGAGTCGGCTTATTCATAACTTGCAAATATCGACTAAACCTACTGAGAGGCTGGGAGTGGGGAAGTTACTCATGCAGCTAAGTTTTGAAAAGCTGAAGCATCACTGTCATATGGAGGGGGAAAAATTAAAACAATTTGCCCGTATGACCCCAAAATGGTCACCGGCATGACAATTCAACTTCAGCAAAAAAGTGTAATGCAAGTGTAAGCTTGACACTGCTGGGCCATAAAATTCCCCCTCACACACAGACACACACACACATATACATATATATATATATATATATATGGAAGTTTTTGAAGTGTCTTTTTTCTTTAGGTAGGTATTGGGGGCTGCAGATTCTTAATGCTCTTAAGTAGAAATCTATAATTATACCAAATTTAATCTTAAATGGCAGAAATAAAAATTGACCAGGTCATTCTTGTTGGTAGCTTTTTTCTGTAAAATGTAAAATTTGAGTTCAGTATTGTTTCTGTATAACATGCTATCTAGGAAGGTAAGTATATATATATATATATATATATATATATATATATATATATATATATATATATATACAGACACACACACACACTGCAAAATACACAAAGCAATTCCCCAAGTGTTTGCTAAAAAGGCACACTAGATAAAAGAAGTTCAATGCCAAAATGGCAGAGTCTGTATATATATATATATATATATATATATATATATATATATATATATGAACTCTGACCATCCAGCAGCTCAGTGCTTATAACCAAAAAGCCAGAAACCACACATGATTTGATTATAGTGGTTAAAGTATTTGCAGAACCAACTACACTTTTCAGGAGAACCATATACAGAGAGCTTCCCCAATGTCTCAAAACAAACCTTCTCAGGTTTTGAATTAATTCAGACTTTTCATTCTCATAGGCTGGTAGCCAACCAAGGCTAAAGAAGCCCTGTCTGTCCTAGTATTTAGCACATAGTAAGAGGGATGAAAAGATTGTTTCATACCTTTTGCAAGTGTATCTTCACATAAATGAATCAAAGCAACAAACTCAACTGGAATTTGAACTCGACTATCCAATTTCTCATTCTAAGTTTCTATCCATTACACCACCCACACATCCATATATATATATATATATATATATATGATAGGATAAGTGAAACATGTTACATTGATACATGTTTCTGATATGTTCTTTATCCTATCATTGTGGTTGATTCTAATCCATATTTTATTTGTATTTGATCCAAATTCACACACACACACACACACACACACATATATAGCATAATGAGAAGCCACGTATACTTTCTTGATATGTATATAATATGGATAAAACAACTGAAAAGTTGCAAATTAAAAGAAAAAAAATTGAATGTTTTTTGTGAAAGTATTTATATGTTTTTATATATATATGATATTTCAGATCGCCTCGATCTTTCCTCAGAAATTAATTAAATAACTGAGTTATTTAATTAATTTCTGAGGAAAGATCGAGGCGATCTGAAATATCATATATATATAAAAACATATAAATACTTTCACAAAAAACATTCAATTTTTTTTCTTAAATTAAATGAAATTAATTAAATAACTGAGTTATTTAATTAATTTCTGAGGAAAGATCGAGGCGATCTGAAATATCATATATATATAAAAACATATAAATAAATACTTTCACAAAAAACATTCAATTTTTTTTCTTTTAATTTGCAACTTTTCAGTTGTTTTATCCATATTATATATATATATATATATATATATATATATATATATATACACACACACATATAGGATTCATATATTATACACCTTTTCATTTGGCTTAATATACCTATCTTGGTAGGTATACACAGTTTTGTTTTTAAGAAGTGTGGATACTTGTCTGATTGGACAAACATTTAATATTGATGATTTCTTATCTCAAACCTCCAGTAGAATTCATGATACATACAGAGTGGATGGAACAAAACTCCTTATTAAAAATTACTTATAACTTTTGTAAATATCACAACATTTGCATGAAACAATATATACATTGTGATCACTTAAGTGCTGAAATTTAATTGCTAATTTCTCTTTTGATTTCAGAATGACAAGTGTAGACCAGAATGGCACATCATCTGACCCTGCATGAGCGTGCTCAGCTAGCATTCCATAATGATGAGTAGCAGTCCGTGGTACAAGTGCAGAGATGGTGGCACAGTGTTCATGGACCCCAGGCTTCAGTAGATGCCAAAACCATCAGAAATTCCCATTCCAAGCTGAAGAGTACAGGATCTGTGGTAGATACCCCCACAAGCGGTTGTCCTTCAGCTTGTGAGAAAATGTGCAAAAGGTAGAAATTTAACACTGGCCGCTACCATTATACTGTTAGAAATAAGACATGATTTATGAAAATTGACCAATAATTAATAAAGTTATTAACAATTGTAAACAGGTAGTTTCTTTCTATCCACCCTGTTTATATATTCAAATTAATTTGGTATAATAGATATTTAGGCATAATGTACACAAGGAATACATGCATATCTATCACTGTGTGTGTATACTTGCATAAATGCATACATAATTCTTGTTTTGTTTTTTTTCAGTTAGAGAAGTTTGTGATCAATTCAGAAATATAATTCCAAAAAACAGGTAACAAATAACAACATGATAGTAAAATGGAAAAGAAATAAAGTTGACAAAAGATTAAAACAAAAGATATGTGACACACACACATATATATATATATGTGTGTGTGTGTGTGTAACAAAGATTATGTTTTGTCAAAAAACAGCCAACCAGTGTATTTCTGGAATATGTTTTTTTGGCAAATCATCTTTATTAATTATAGTGTTCAATATCTAGATATAGAACATTAATAGTAAACAAAAATTTACTTACCTGTTCTTGGAGTTTTGCAGATTCTGAAATCCACTCATCAGGAGATGAATGTATATTTGACTTCCATTCATGTATCATATTTTTGTTAAAAGGATGTTTAGTTATTATATAAAGTTATTAGAATTCGTTTTTTTTTTTTAAAGATTTTCATATAACTCAATAATTTCTTTTTCTTAATGATGTCTATATAACTCAAAATAAAAGTCATATTTAATATGTAACTTCCAACATCACACCACAATTGTGAAGTCCATAATCCTTTCTAAGGCTTCTTTGTCAAATCTTGGAGACTGCCACTACAGAATGACAAGCAAAGAACTTGCCCAAATATCAGAATCAATATCATTTGAAGACTTTCAACAGCAGCAACAACTAAAATGGATAGCCGATACAACACAAAGAGAAAATAATTGCATAATGAAGACACTGACTTTTGCTGCTGCCTTAAAGAAAAAGTTAGGAAGAAAACCGCCATCAATACTGAACTTGAGAAACCAATTTTTCTGAAGAACTGTTTTAATACATAGATTTTAAAATTTCAACTAATACCAATGCTGTTTGGTCAAGGAATGTCAAAGGTTCCTTGTAAGGAAATGTCTAATCTCACAATTACCGTTATACCATGAACTGGCATCTTTTAAAATAAATAAATAAAAATAATCTCATGTCATAATCTAAAGTTTTTTAATAAATGTATAGTATATGAAAATAAATCAAAAATAGTTTTGTATCCTGAGGAATGGATTTCCGAATCTGCAAAACTCCAAAAAGAGATAAGCAATCACTTTATTTATTATCATATATATATATATATATATATATATATATATATATATATATATATATATATATATATCTGAGATAAGGATATATATTTTTATATATCAAGAACAATATTGGGGAAAATGTATGACAAAGTGGAAAAAGTTTTGTTGTGACTTGTTTCGGCTTTTAGGACTAGATCAATAAATTTGTTGGTGTGACTACAACGAAAATGTTTAGAGAGTGCCTTGATCACAAGGTCACCAAGATTAAATTTGGCTCTTACAACATTTCACCATTCCTGGTAGAACGTCTATTATCACAGTGTGGGATATCTACTAACAAAAGTGATGGAAAGAAAAAGAATCTAAATGAAATCTACTAGATTAAGTTTATAAATCTCTTGTTCATGCACATGTTTAGTCGCACTGGTATAACTAATTAGTATGATGAAGTCTTAAAGGATGAAACAAGTCACAAAGAAACTTTTTTTCACTTTGTCATACATTTTTCCTATATATATATATATATATGTATATGCTGGGTTGGATAGAAAGTCCTGACTCACTTAGGGAGTGGAAAGAAAACAACAAATTTTGATCTCTGTCTGGCGAAATTTCCAAAAGTACTGCATTTTGAGCTTGAGCCACATGGTTGTGCCATCCCCGCTAAACTGTATTACCAGAAGTTAGACCACGTAACCAACAAACTAAAGAAGGAGCATCCTGCTTTGGTCAATCAAGGTCAGGTTTTGTTTCAGCAAGATAATGTGAGGGTCACGCACTGCCAGGAGGAGTTCAAACAGATGGACGGCATTGAGATTCTTGCTTATTCCACCATTCAGTCCCGATGCTGAGTGACTATGGCCTATTTTGCTCAATGGCACACTTCCTCTGAGACCAGCGATTCAAAACTTTCGATGAAGTGAAGGAAGCTTGTTTACAGTTTTTTGATTCAAAGCCAACGGACTGGTATCTGGGACAGATTCGGATGCTGGCTGATCACTGGTAGAAACTCATTAAGTATGAAGAAGTTTATTTTGAAAAATAAATGTTGGTGTTTCTCCATAAAACTTTGCTGTTTTCTTTCCACTTCCTGAGTGAGTCAGGACTTTCTGGCCAACCAAATATATACATATATATATATATATATATATATATATATATATATATATATATATATATATATATATATATATATATATGCGTGTGTGTGTGTGTGTATATATGAGTGTTGCATTGCATTTGAGAGTAATGGAAGAATGAAACTTAAATATTGCTTCAGCAGTGAGAGGGGGAAGATCAGAGCAAGATATCAGCCGCACTTGTGAGAAGGCACAAAAAAACGAAGAGTGGTGCGATGAGACGACTGACTCCAGCAAATGGCAGGGGATCAAATTCAAAGCAGTTATGAGTTCCTTCTATTACCTCAAAGTTTTGCGCATTACAGAATGCTGTACCATTTCCATATGCACTTCCTGCAATGAAAAAGCGTTTTTTTAATTAAATCATTCCCTAAAGAGAAAATACTGACAGCAAAATACAATCATTGTCATGTTAGCAACATCTGATAAGAATATAAGACTAAATTTTCCATACATAAAAAAAAAATTATTGATCCACTTTTGCACTCCATGAAATTAATATCAGCTAAATTAAGGGTGAATGATTTTCAGCCTTTATTTGAACATTCTTGTTGAGGATGACAGATTCTGCCTCTTCTTCTTTCATAGGTTGGGTGTTTATATAATTTCCTGTTGTCCAGTTGTGTGTTTTTCCTGAGTTCAGTTGCATTCACTTCCTTGTTTATGTTGGTGTACCTGATAACATCATTCAAAGTTCAATTCTTCATCTTGTGCCTTTGAAATCACCTTCTGAGTCAGTGCTCAGGTTCCTAGGCTTTTTGAGTTTCTGAAGTGAAACCAAATACAAAACATAGATTGGTATAAAACCAGTATATATTTTGATCCACACTTTTTAGATCAAAGTGAACACTAAATTTTGATTCAGACCTCAGGTAATTCCTGACATATTACATTATCAATAAAGAAACATCAAACCATATAATAATGATCAGTGTGTATTTATTTATATATTTTCTGTCCCATCTATAGTAGGAAGGGTTTAAATTAGTAAATTTAGGAGTAATTACTCCCTTAGTTGATTTAGTAATTTATACAAATAAAATATTTATCTGTATTTAGATAAAATTAATTCCCGAGCAAAATGAACAATCTAATCAATCAATTCCTTTACCCCTACATTTCTCAGATTGCAGTCTTATTTGTTCAATCCTTTCATGTGAGGCACCCAGAGACTTTTGTCTACTAAGTGATCATCTTTAACTTGGTCTTGAAATATGCTTTGTCATCACTGTCTTTGTCATTCTGTTGCAAATCTTTTTCTTCCAAGAGATATTCACATGTCACTGTTATATTAAAAACTTAAAATGTTTAACATGAAAAGATAGTGAGCAAAAAGTGATTTATGTAATACCAGGAGTAATCAATGAATCATAGATACCATTGAAGGTTTCAAAAATATAAAGGGAACTGATTAATGAAAAGGTTCATTGACCCCCAACTTGAGTTGTGTATTTATTATTTCTACCTTATTGAAACTCAATACATTGTTTCAAGAATTTTGTTTTATTGCATCTCACTTTTAAAACTACCTAACAATTGCCGTCATTTTTTTATGGTACGGGTACACTAGCTGTAATAACAAACTCAGGTTTTTTCTTCTGAAGTAGAACAGAGGTTAAATCTAGATAAAAGCATTTTAAATGCTCATCTTTTAAAGACTGCTGGCCCTACATGCTTGGAAGATTAACACAGCAAAAGCTGTCTAGTCATTTGACCTTAACTGAGTCTTGTTACTCAATAACAAAGGGCTGAGTCCTGCTTGAAGGAATTGTATATTTTACACCAAAGCCAGTGGTTAGTATCTGAATGCAAATATTTTAATCAGGATGAAACTCCTCCACCTCTGATGGAATAACATAACGCAAACTTCCTACCTGAGTCTCCCTTTCTTAGTTATCCTTGTACCACACTGTTAAGTTTAGTTTATAAACATTAATAAAATCAGCACCTGCCTGTTAGGTAAATTAGTTGTATATTTTTTGTTGATGTCAGGGCTAAGGGTGTTTGAGTCAAGCTAAAATAAAAATTTCAAATACCAACAGGCTCTCTCCACTTGAATGATTGTCACAACACAAGCATACTCTTTCATTTCACCATATCTGATAGAAAACAAAGCTTAGCTATTAGTAATAATAAAATAATAATAATTGATAACCTGATGGAGAACACCCATAATAAATGATCTGTTGAAAATGAGAACCATGCTACGTCATCGTCGTCGTCGTAGTAGTAGTAGTAGCAGCAGCAGCATTATAATAATAATAATAATAATAATAATAATAATGATGATGATGATGATAAAGTAATTGTGCTTGTCTGTTCCTTCATTAGTTTGTGCAACCATTATACCCTACCAATAGTTCATAAATAATCAACAATTCCATTTTGATCATATGGAAAAGTAAGAAACATGTGAAAGGGAGATAGAAGTGTTTAGTGTCTTCTGCTATTACCTTATAAATAATGGACTATTGTTTGGCTCTAATGAGAAAACAAAAGACACATCACAGATGCTACTTGGTTTCAGTGAGAAAATGAAAGAAAGAAAGGAAGATAGATGTGAAATGGAAAAAGTTGTCACTTTCAAATCTTTTCATTGAATCTTTTCATACTTAAGGTTGTTATCGCAAATATTTAACAATGTCGTACAGGAATTTCTACAGATATTTTATTATCATAGAACTCACCATAAGCTTACTCAAACATTAACTGAAGAATTAAGATTTATCAGAAATTTCAAATAGGAAAGCCATAAAATTTTCACAGGTTAAAG
The DNA here is from genome assembly GCA_964036315.1 of Acanthosepion esculentum. Classification (NCBI taxonomy): domain Eukaryota; kingdom Metazoa; phylum Mollusca; class Cephalopoda; order Sepiida; family Sepiidae; genus Acanthosepion; species Acanthosepion esculentum. Next base: position 36,615,907 of record OZ038508.1, on the reverse strand, counting down.
CTAGTAATGATAATAATAACCTTAATACATGATCTCCAGTTAAAAATGAAAACCATGCAAAGAAGGATAATAAAAATAATAATAAAATCAGTAACAATAAATAATAATAATAATATTAATCAGTACACTATTTATTGACAAAGCACCAAAATTTCAACAACTAATAAATTGCCACGAGTCTTAGCCAATCCTAAACCCATTCAATCTTATTCTACCAATTTCAGTTAATCATAAACTAGCCGATCATATGCCTGTCTAGTTAATTTTTGTTAAAAATCAAAATTTAGCCAGTTGCTGTACAATGAAAAGAGAGAAAACATTGTTTGAACTAATCTTACACAAATCAGTCAGTTATGGGCCATGTGTGATACATGCTCAGGCGATCATGTATCTTTTGATACATGACTGATGGGGCAGATTTTTTTTCCCCCAGTAGGTTGCCATTTCTTTCTGTGGTAGACCAGATGCCATCCAAGGCTATAGAACTCGGTCTGTCCTGCTATTTACCCAAAACTGGGGGGAGTAGAAGAGGATTCGTACCTTTCCCACGTGTATTAGCATGTAAGTGAATGTAATGGATTCAACTGGGATTTGAACTCAGCTCAATCTTACATAGGAATTTCCCTAAAAACTTATTTTCTGTGCTGTATCTGTTCAGGTTTAAGTGATCATGATATTCCAAATCTTCTTATCCTTTGTAACTCTAAACAATTTTCATCTCCTTATTGTCTCTCACAGTCCATGATCTGCCAACCATTTACAAATTAGTTAGGTAAGTAACTCATTACTTCCCTCTGATCATCTTGCATTCAATATGTCTCATGAGTGTCAAATTTTCCAAGCCTTCTTTCCTCATTAAGTGTTCCAGACGGGTCAACTGTCTCTTTCTTACCTCATTGATCACAATTTTTGCTCATGGTATTCTCAGTAGCCTTCTGTAGAATGACATCTCTTTTGTCTCAAGTTTCCTTTTGATCTGTGAGGAAACTGACCAGCATTCCCTGGCATGTTGGAGGATTGATATCACACAGCATTTTCTTTGTTTTTAGTGAAATTTTCCTGCTTCTTAATACTTTGCTTAGCTTTTAGAAGGCAACTTTCACTATTCCTATGCACCTTCTGATGTCTGTGTCACATTTATGGTTGGGTGTAAGGGAAGAAGAAAAATGAAGATGTTTTTAAATTCAGGAGAACAAACAAGTCATCTTTGATTAGTGAACAAAGAATAGAAAATAAGTGCTTTATGAAAGCAAATATATACATTACTGGCGTCGATCTATTGTTACTTATGTGGTATAAAGTAGATAGTCACTGTTATTATACAGGCAGTATAATAATTGATAGAATGTGCGGATCATATTCACTAGTGACAAACTCTATGGAAAATAGATTTATTTATCTTTTTTAATCATTTACCCCAAGCAAAGCAATAAAAATACTAAGATGCATGGATTTACTGAATGTTAGAGAATATGAGAATAAAAAAAAAACACTGAGAGAGAACAATACAAGAAGAGGAATTAAGAAGATAGAAGGTAACAATTGACATTGCATTTACATTTTTGAAGATCAAAGTTGACTGGGAAGCAAGAAGCCAGAAGCCAGATGAGAGTTCCACAAGCAAGAAGTGTAATAGAGGAAACTGTTAGCACAGAACTTACAGTTGCATCTACCCCTTTCAGCTGTAAAATGAGGAGACCTTGCCACCGATCTAGTACTGCACTCAAATTCATTTAAACTCTAGGTCCAACAGAGGAAAGTTTGTCAGAACAATTACCATGAAGTATTTATTTGATTGTAACCAAGGAAGTTTCATTTCCATGAGGGTATTTTAATCATAGTCTTTCAATGTCAAAAATTGTAGACTTCTTCAAAACTATATAATTGTTATTTCATGCTCTCTCTCTCTCTCTTTTCCCCTCTCTCTACATACGACATATTCTCCTATCGATATACATTAGAAGTGAACACTTAGACTAACCGTGACAGATAATTTGATTATAGTGGTAAGGGTTTGTGTAGAACCAACCACACTTTTGGAAAAAACTGTTAACATGGTGTCCAGTGTGCCATGAAATCTCCCAACAGTTTTCCTCATATTCTATGTTACCGAGTTTAACCTCTCTGGAATAATCTCAAAGCTTCAGGAGAGTATATGGACTTGAACAACATCCTCTCTGGAAAGACATTGTTTGAATTCAGAATTTTCCTTCCTATAGACTGGCTGTCACCAAAATCCCTGTCTGACTTGCTATTTAATCCATAGAAGGAGAATAAGATTTATGCTCTTCCCAAAGTGAATGAAACTTTAATTTGAATTCAGCTCACCAATTCCATTTTATGCACGAATTACTGTTTTGCCAACTGCAGTTCCATTATATGTTGTTATAATGGATACTCGTATTTGAAATAGAAGCCCTATTTTTATTTTTACTTTAAACAGTGTGACGTTCATCTATCAGTCTGTGTATTCAAGAAATCTTAATAAAATGTCATTAAAATCAAAATGGCACAAGCTACATTAAACAAAATTTTAACTTGGAATTCCATTAACTATCTGAGATGAAAATTGTTGGGTACTCACACAAACCACTATGATTTCAACTTCTACCATTTCATTGGTGGTGGGGTGTCAGAAGTGACTGGATAAATTTAAGTTGCTTACGAGTGACACATAGTGAACTGGAGTTAGAGTTCTGATATCCAGTTTTCTAACACTTAGTGCAGCCAGAAAAGAACAAGGAGACCAGTACATAAGGCAATTGGCCAGCCAGTATTAGACCAATATAGGTAATAAGGAAAAAAAATATAGTAAAAAAAAATAAAAAACAGCTCATCAAAAAACAATAAATATATGAAACTTACCAATTGCAACACCCTCATAGGAGGCCAGTCGACATTTATCATAGACATCAATGCAGTATTCTTCACAAACATGAACTTTCCTGAAGAAAAATATAAAACAAAAATAAATCGGTCTGAATTTCTGGGATGAGGAGTTACTATTATTACAGACAGTTAAAGAAGGCTGGATAGTATAACGACTAAAGCATTGTGATAATGACAAAAAAGATGAGGACATGAGTCTGAGTTGGCTCCCTGTGCCGAGCCAGGAAATTTTTCTCCCCGGAATCGATCCTCCAAATCTATAAATCGACCCTTCGCCCTTGCATGGAGTATTGCTGCCATATATGGTCTGGAGTCCCTGCTGTTTGCCTCAGGGTTCTTGATAAGATCCAGAGACGGATATGCAATGTAATTGGCCCTGATCTGTCATCTCGTCTGCAGTCGCTCTCTCACAGATGCGATGTTGCTTCGCTCTGCATTTTTTACAAGTACTTTCATGGTAATTGCTCCGAGGAGCTGCTTTCACTTACCCCTAGGCCTCATGAATTTAAACGTCCCACGGGGCTGGCATCCCGTTCCCACCACTTCACCGTTGAAACTGTTAGATGTAGACGTCTCTTCTACTCCAATAGCTTCATGTCTCACACATCTCGCCTTTGGAACTCCCTTCCTTATTCCTGTTTCCCTGACAAATACAATCTCTAACTATTTAAGTGTAATGTCAATCGACATCTCCAGCTGCCTTGATCTATCCACTTCCCTTCTCCACATCCTTTCACCTTTCATTCCCATCTGCTCTCGCTACAAATCTTCTGTAACCCCCTTGCCTTGATCGATCCACTATCTTTCTCCACATCCTCTCCTTTACCACTCCTATCTGCTCTTCCTCCAAACCTTCTGTAACCCCTTGAGTGCTAGTGGCTTCCAGCCTTGCTTGGCATGATAAGCTTAAAAAAAAAAATAAAATAAAATAAATTATTTACATTATATTATTATAGTGGATACTTGTATTTGAAACAGAACCACTATTTTTATTTTTACTTCAAACAGTGTGTACTTTGTCTGTCAGCTTCCGTACTCAAGAAATCTTTAAAGAAAATGTGCTCTCTGGTAGGAATCAAACCTACATCCCCCTTTGTAGGAAAATGGAGTCTTGCCTGAACTGTGATGCTCTTCAAAGCTTAGTGGTAAAGTATGCAGGTTAAATGGTGGCTTCTCTTACAAAGGTAAACACTGGTTGATTTCTGCTGGAGAGCACATTTTCTTTATTAAGATTTTTCAAATATGCAATCAGATACACACTGTTTAAAGTAAAAATAAAAAGGGTCATCTATTTCAAATACGAGTATTCACTATAATAATATTTGAAGTAATAAAAATGTTAGATTAAAAAAATTAATTCTTTAGAAATACATATACATATATATATATATATATATATATATATGTCATTCACAGACAGTACTGTTTCGCTGTATCACAGCTCCTCAGTGTGACTAGACTTCCGAATGCCTCAAGCCAGGATTGAAACTCAACTAATTTGGTGTCAGCCAGAGCTATCTTCACTCAGTAGAGTTACACAACTAAATCTAGCGTATTGTTTATACAAATGTAAACAAATGCCAATCAGCCAAAGTGCTCCATTCATTTTACTGAAGAGCTATATATATATATATATATATATATATATATATATATATATATACAGTGTAACCCAGATATAAGAGAGTTGCCGGGACCGGAGAAAAAGTCTCTTATATCCGGGTTTCTCTTATATCCGGGTTTGGTCTAATTTGTTTAGGTAAGTATGGCTCTAATTTGGGACCAGAAAAAATCTCTCTTATATCAGGGTTTCTCTTATATCCGG
>OZ038508.1:36476193-36608693 GCA_964036315.1 Acanthosepion esculentum | reverse complement strand
TTTTACTTTCTACCATAATATTCATATCACATGCCTCATTCAGAAACCCTTGACCTTGAGTAGCTCTTGAGCCTTATATCAGATGAACTCTAGTAAAGAATAGAAAACTCAAGATATTCTCAAATAAATAGCAAATAAAAGCATACTATGGATAATCTCTTCAGATCTTAAGCAGAATAATGCATCCATTTTCTATATTAGTTTTTATATTCCAACCCAAAAGAGAGAGAAATAAATTTTGACTCCTCGTTCTTTCCCTTTCTGAGAGATGCTAAGAAAGATTAAGCACACATTAGCACAAGAAAAACAGTGTATCTCACCCATTATACCACCGGTACTGCTCAGGGCTACAAAAATAGCACATTAAGTAGTTCATTCGATTCATGCAGTCTTCTGAGGCCCCAAAGAGTGGGTACATGTTGCTGAAAACTGAGGTCACTTCAGTCCTTTTACAGCAGGCTTTTGGAGCATACCAGGAACAGTTGACAAGACCATGTTGGGGTTCAGGAAAGCGGCGAGGATCTGTCAAAAAAAAAAAAAAAGGTTTCAAATAGGAAATAAAATTAAAGTAATTCCCCAGAATCAACGATATCCACTCTCACACATTTGAGATGAACTATGACAGAGTAGCAAGTTCAAATCTCAATGAGTGCTCTATACATTTGGCTTTGTGCCACATCTAAGATATGCTTAGTAAATCACTATACACAAATATACCTATACTAGGTTAAATTTTTTAGGATGGAAAACAATGTTTTCACAATATAACTGTCATTGACCAAGTGATATTGCATCCTGGATAAGACTACATCTGCGTCCTGGGTAAGATGATAAAGTACATCCAACAGCAAGGTTTCTGATCAGGAGGTTTTGAGGAGTATGGGTCCACCCTGATCCAGGGTGGTAGCATCTGTTAGGGTCCTAGATATGGGCAAATAGTTAACACCAAACTGAGGTCAAAATGCTATGAAAGTGTAAAAAATTTAATACCAGCAATAAATTTGTGAAGAAAATAAAAAAATTAAAGCAAAACATTTTTGAAAAAAAAAAAAAAATTACCAGCAACACATTTGTGAAAAAAAAAAAAAAAAAAAAAAATGATATATATTACCAGCAATAAATTTTTGGAAAAAAAAATGTTACCAGCAATACATTTGTGAAAAAAAATATTACCAATAATATATTTAAAAAAAATATATGATCAGCAATAAAAATCTTGTCAGTCTTAAATAACTCATTGAGGCTGATATGCCATAAAAAAAAAACAAACAAACCCAACCAATCAAGTGATATTGGTAAAATTTCCAAGGTATATTTCTAAAATATATATACTATGTGTTTGTTTCTGTTACAAATATTTATAATAACTTATTTGGTGGTGTGAAATTTTATTATGCAACTCATTTTATCATATTGTAATTAAATATATACAAAAATCCACACACAAATCACCACAGCAGCGATGAGCAGAGTGGAAAGGATGTGGAAGAGCAACATCAGCTTCCATATCCAGTTCGTTTTACAAATCACTGGTTATATCCATCCTCCTCTATGGATGTGAGACTTGGACAATCTTGGTTGGGATGTGAAAAAGTATTCAGGTGTTCAAGAACAAATGCTTAGAAAGCTTCTCCACATCACCTACTGGGAGCACAAAACCAATGACTATGTAAGCCTGGTCAAAAGTCTCATGGGCCAACTGGGTTCTCTCATTGCCACTATTAAGCATAAGAAGATAGCATGGTTTGGCCACATCACATGGCATAACAGCCTCTGTAAGAGCATCGTGCAAGGCACTGTTGAAGGCGAACACAAGTGGGGGCAGCAATTTAAGAGCTGGTCAGACAACATCAAAGAGTGGACAGACATGAAGTCCTGAGAGTCACTGCCAAGAGATCATCCTGAATGATGTTGTCTGTTTCTTTTGCACTTAGGTCCCTGCCCCCAATGATCCAAGCAGTTGAGAGGCTTGATGATTTTGAATTAAATATATATAAGGGAAAGTCAAAAAATCAACCGCACTTTTGCTATAAAATATCTTTAGACAATAGTGTGGATAATTTTTTTACTTTCCCTTGGATATATATATATATATATATATATATATAGGGTGTTCCAGTAGCCTGAACCAATTTTAAATGTGAATTAAGTTTAAGTGTCTAATGATTTTTTCTTTTTTTTTCAGATTTAACAACTTACGTCTTTGGCAATTTCAACCATAGAAAGATTAACAATCAAATGTGTTAAAGTTTCAAGAGTGAAATTGGAAAAAAAATTGTTTGTAAATTCAAACAAACAGGGTCGGCGGCAGATGTGAAAACACCATTGCATACTCATTTGTGCCGTTCACCTCTATTTGTCATCGTGCAAAGGAATTGAACCTCTCCACATTGTTTCCAATTGCACTCCCGATTGGTCAATTATGTTGACCAAAAAAAAATTGCGAAATGTGCAAAATGCACTTCTGTATACACTTTTGCCTCTTTCAGCAATGTTTATTTACAAGATTAAAAACATGTGAACCAAGTACAATGTGATACTATTATTTACCTTTAAGATTTATTATTTACCATTTTATAAAAACTAGATTTGAAAAGAAATCTTTTTATTCAAAAATTTATAAAAAATTACAAAATTATCAAAATATGTAAACCAACTAAAAAGCAATATTTATTATTTATCATTCTATAAATAACTATAGAACAAGCAAATTTGAATAAACATATGACAAGCAAAATAAAAGAATGTTTGGTTCAGTGGAAGAGATGCTCCTAACCTATTTAAATGAATTTATGTGGTGAGGGCAAATGAAACAAATGGCTAGAAAATGGACCTTTCCAAATTTATAATTACATTTTCTCATCATTATTTCAATTTTCTTGTGCACTGACATTTTTATAAATTTTTGAATAAAAAAAAATTATTTTTATATTTATTTCTTTATAAAATGGTAAATAAATACAGAAGGTTCTTGGCTTACGTCAGAGATGCATTTTCTACATCACAACCTGATTTTCGATGTAGGTCATAACTCACCTACATAAGCACCCATGAGTCTGCTTTATGCTTTGGAGCCATAATGAAGGGCAAAAAGTTCCCCCAAAAAACAATACAAATGAGAGATAGTAAATACAGCACAATCTAACATGGCATACAGCTGGTGAAAAAGCAATGCTGTCTTCCTCATATAGCACTGCTTGACAACGTATTATATTATGGGAGATGGTGTCGTAACCACAAAATGCTGTACGTTAAGTCCAACATAACGTGAGTACCTTCTGTATTTCATTATAGTTGGTTCACATATTTTTATAATCTTGTAAATATAAAATTATTCTTGTAAATTAGTAATCTAATAAATAAATAAATAAATAATGTTTAATAACTTTGTTGTTAATTCTCAAGAATACAGAAAATGTATAAATTCATTTTCACATATTTGGGCTTTATTAAAATTCTAATCATTGCTTTTTAAACAATAAATATTGCTGAGGGAGTCAAAAATGTATACAGTAATAGCAGGGTCAAGGGAATAATACTACTTTAGACAGACTGTTTTTTTGTGGGTGTGAAGGTTAAACATTGCCCAATTTTCAATATAAAAAATATATATTACATACATTTTCATTCATATGTTATTTACATTATGAAATTTGATGTCAGGTTATATTTGAAAATTTCCTGATTGCTCTGACCAAAATTCTCTGATAATTCCTCAATTTTTCTTTTAAGAAATTGTTGCTATATTTCGATTCTCTGATAATTCTTTGATTTTTGCTTTCCAGTTCGGCTATGAACCAGGTTTATTGTCAAACCTCACAGAGGTTGTGTAATAATAAAAAATATCCATGGACATATATACACTTCTTTTCAAGCTTGCAATAGTAGGGAATATGAATTATAAAGGAGGTTTAGTCTATTTATATAGATGAAACAAATGAAGAAGGCCAGAGAATAGATTGGCTAAAACACTGGTAACAATAAAAACAACAACAAAAATTAGATCAATAGCCAAAAAAAAAAAAATGTCTTGAAATTACTATAATATGTAAAATGAATACTGGTATAGGTCATAATCTTGAAAGACAAAACCTGGAAAATTCAGAATCACTTACAGTCAAAAGCTCAATGATATAATTCAGAAAAAAATAATATTAAAAAAAAATGATCTTACAAGGCATTTATTTAGAATTTTTAAAAAGGAATTATTTGAAAAAAATATAAAATTATATTCACTTTAAAAAATAAACTTTAAGAAAATCAACGATATGAAAAATACGAGGAGGTGATGAAAAGTTTGCAGTATGCTCCACTTATAAAAATTGTGCCAAATGACCATATTTTCTTTTTTTCTGAGGCCAAGAATATTTCAATGTCACTTGGTTACAAGTGACTTTTGAACTCATTAAAGTGAATGAATCCTTTAGGCCTTAAAGAACACAATCCTTCACCAGAGACTGGCGCTAAAAAATTACTAACAGATTTAACAAATAACAAAAACTTCATAAAGACTTCTAAAAGCAATAACAAAAATTGGTAGTGCATGTAACTAGAAGGAAAACCAATGACATAATCAAGATGTTAACTTTCCACACTACACTATTTACATTATTCGAATTATTGTCCTCATCTTTGTCGCCATGTTTATCACAACGTTTTGGCCATTGTACGCTTCTTGAGGACACATGGCACAGTGGATAAAGGCGTTAGTTAGATCCAGTGACAGGCCCCAAAGAGTGTGAGTTCAATACCTGGTTAAGGCAGTAGAGAACTTTCAGAGGGGAATTAACAGGAGATAACTGACATCCATTAGACATGGCACGTGGAACTAGAACAGTTTACCCCAGTGAGCGAAATAAGGGTTCAGCTTGACATTCCAACCACCTGAAGAAGGCCGGAGCATACAACGGCCGAAACATTGTGATAAACATGGTGGCAAAGATGAGGACAATAGTCTGAATAATGTAAATAGTGTACATAATACCTCATCTCAGAAATATAGATGTTTCCACACTACTTTAAACAAAAGGTTTCAAAGGAAGCTCCTGTCAGTACTAGAAAGAGTGAAGTCTAATTTCCTAAAAAATACTTTTAAGCAAAAGATTTTTATAAATTTCAACACTAAATATTCAGTCAATTAATGGTGAATATTTCTTGTATGGATTGATAGATTCATTTGTTTTTACAATTTATCAATCTTTTTCTAGTTATTTGAAACCAGAAAATATTTTTAAATTGTAAAAGTTTTTTTGGTGATAATAATAATTTACTGATACAAATCTTAGTAATTAACCCATAGATGGGATAAGAAGAGGTAGATTCATGCCTTCTGCAAGAGCATTTGTTTAGAAGTGAATATAATGAACTTGACTGGAATTAGAACTCAGCACCCCAATCTCCAATTCTCCATTAAACCACCTGCACATCCAAGTTTACAGCACCTGGTATTCCCAAGTGGTCACTCATCTAGGTACTGACCAGACTTGACATTGCTTAACTTCAGTAATCATACAGGAACCAATGTTTCAATGTGATATGACCATTTGCGATGTTTCATGTATGGAAACAACTAATTTCACAATTACTTTAATTAGGTTCCGATGTTTAACCTTAAATGCATAAACATTCAGAACATCTCAAAATTTGTTTTTTTTTTCTTTCTTATTTATCCATTTCTTATGAGAATTTGGATTAGACTTTCAGGATTATGCTCGGCACAACATGTGCCCCATGTCCATTTTGGCTTTGGCACATAACTCAAAGTTTCTATTTGAATATCAAAAAGGTAAATGTTCGTTTTTGCTCCCTTACAACAATATGCTTAGTTTACACACTGAGATAAAAATCATGATTTTTTCCCCCATTTTTAACCACACCTGTTTTACAAAAAAATCAATGTAAATAAAAGGCATGTAAATCATTTCATGCTTCAGGTTACTGATTCTAAACAAATGTGCATGATTAAATAATCTACTTTTCAATGTGTCAAAATCGACTGATATACAATATAGAGAAGGTATTTTTTTTCAATATGAAAAGGAATGAATAGAAATGTAGAAAAAGACTCAGACATATATATATATATATATATATATATATATATAAATATAGGTAACTATACTCGTGTCGAAAAACCTTCGAACTCTTGATTTAACAATAGCCAAATCAATCACGAAGGGAAAAAAAGGTTTTAAAAAAGAAAGAGCCAGCAGGAACATGGAAGTCTGTCGAAAATAATCGCACAGATACAGGTTCAAGGCCCAAAGAAAAAACCCCGATACGAGTAAACAACTAACTAAAGAGCTCAATACAAACGTAGAGCAAACCTAGTTAAACCTAATGAGCCAGACAAACCTACCAAGGTTTCACTTAGGCAGATCGTCAGGGTCGGCTGGCTAAAGAGGCAACAGTGAAACGGCGTATATATAGACGACAACCAAGACAACACCACGTGACCAAGGAAAAGAAAAAAAAAAAAAAAAAAAAGCGACAACGGGGGGTGGGTATAGATTTATTCAACTAACTAAAAGGAGAGGGGATAGTTAAGAAAACACAAACAATAATGATAATGCTACAATCGGGAGAGAGAGGCTTATTTCAGTAACCAAGCATTTCTGTGTCTAGGTAGGTTTGTCTGGCTCATTAGGTTTAACTATATATATATATATATATATATATATATATATATATATATATATATATATTTTTTTTTTTACAATGATGTTCACTCTGTACAAGGCCCAAGTGTCAATAGAGGTAAAGGGTTAAAGTGTAAGAGGCACAGTTTATTTGGATAGTTGGGAAAGATAACAGTTAACCGTAGACTTGAAAAGGTTAAGATTGTAGTGATCAGGGAAACTTCATCTTGGGAGTTGGGTATGTTTTGTGATGCCAAAAAAGACTCATTACCACTTTTGTGATGCCAATGAATACTCATTGCCACTTTCGTAATGCTCGGTGTAGTAGAGACTTTGTAATTGCAGATACGACTATAGTATACTGTTGAACAATGTGTCAGATGCCTTCAAATAGCACTTGCACTAATAGTACTTGCTTGATAATACTCGCTTGAACAGTTATCTGAATAGAGAAATAGTATAGTGAATAGAGTAGAGAATAGTGGTCTGTATAGTAATAGAGGATAGAATAGAAATGTGATCAATTAGACATCACACTATTACCTACTTATGCATTTCCTCTATGGTCACGTGGTCTAGTTAATTCAATAATGGGATCGTCCGTGTTTGCTCAATGGTGATATATGTTCAAACTCAAGTGTCAGTAGTGACACTTTATTTCTATAACAGAATGTAAATGGAATCAGGTGGTTTGCTACAATGTGTGGGGCATGGCAAGTCTTTTTTTTCTTTTAATCATTTCCCTGCAAGCAAGGTTGGAATGTGACTAGCATGCAGGGGGTTACAGGGAGTAAAAGTGAGAGAAAAGACTGAGTATCGGCAGGATTGAGGAAAGGACATAAGCTGAATGGAATTCAAGAAGATAGAAGATGGCGACTGACATTGCTTTTAATTTTTTGAAGATTGTATTTATCAAGGAAGCAAGTAAACAGAAGGGAGCTTCACAGTGTGAAAAAGGAAACTGTTGGCATAGGAGTGGCTGTTGCATTTAGTTGTCTCAACAGTAAATGAGCGGGAATTAGATGCTAATCTAGTAGCACATTTAAATTCAGGCAGTTGGGCATCAGGGCAAAAAGCTTGTCAGAGCAGTTGCCATGAAAATATTTGTAGAAAAGACATGACACATTGCCAAGTTAGGATCAATTACATTATAGATCCTTTTTTTGGATTTTGTCAAGAATCTCGAGATGAATAGCAGGAGCACCAGACCCCAGATATGCACCAGCAAATAGTAAATTTGTGAATGTTCTTAAAGGTCTTAGCCGTCAAGGTTAGAACTAAGAGATTAGTTTATCTGAATACTTTTCATGTAAATAGCAATAGAGCATCGAGAGGCTTGCAATGTTTCATCTGTGGGGAAAGGGGTTGTAGGGTGGAACATAATTTATCACCCACAAGGGCACGGAGATGCATTTTGACTATATTGAGATTGGGTAGTGAGAACTGTGCAGCAGCTTCACAGTCCTTCATTTTCAGCTTGATTTGACTCTTGAAAAGATATATGATCGAGGGAGGAGTCAGGTACTTACTGGAGCAGTACAAGAAACCAACCATTTTTCCAGTATCTTTAGAAATGGATTGTATCTACAATTTCCATTTGAGGTCTGGACTGAGCTTAAGTTCCAATGGTTGCTCAAGGCAAGGGGCCTCCCTGTAAGAACTTACGTTCATTGCAATAGCTGAAAATTCAGGGTCCACTCAGTGGTTATGGAATATCATTAGTTTGGTTTTCATGATGAGCCAGTTTTTCTCCCCACCCACTGTGATGTTAGCTAGGTCAGAAAACAGAGCACCGGTTGTCTAGCACTTTGGAGGTGCACCCATATGCTATTGTATCATCAGCATAAACAGACAATATAAATATGTACGTGTGTATATATACCCCTAAGACGCAAAGTTTTGGTACAACCAACAGAAAGCCTGTCAGGTGACGAAAAGAAGACTTATTAAAAATAGAATCTAACAATGGATAAACCGAAAACCAATAATAAAACTGATGTAAGGAAATGAAAATGCCACCTAAACCAAGAAAAAATACAAAAAGATAGGAACTTACTTAAACAGTAACCAACAGTGATCTATGTCTAAGTTAACAAGACAGAACAATTATGCTTCCCAGCATCATGACCCAGGAAAGACATAGTTTGTACCACTATTTATGCTTCATGCTACCATGATTGTTATGTGTAAAATTATGTGTGTGTGTGTGTGTCTCTCTCTCTCTCTCTCTCTCTCTATATATATATATATTAGTTAAATTCCCAGATCAATTCTGTGGACAAGAAAGATTGGTATAAAATGACAATTGGAAAAATCTTAGATTTTGCCGACGCATTTCGTCTTCCGACTTTTGCAATGCAAAAATGAAATCGAAATATTTGCATTTTTAATGCAACTATAACAACAGAGATATTTCGATTTCATTTTTGCCTTGAAAAAGTCGGAAGACGAAACACGTCGGCAAAATCTAAGATTTTTCCAATTGTCATTTTATACAAATCTGTCTTGTCCACAGAATTGATCTGGGAATTTAACTGTATTGTCGACATGGAAAAAAAAAATCTCTTACTATAAAGGTAATTTACATTAACCAGAAAAAAAGGCATGGACAGAAGTGTCTGTATTTTTAAATTTGCATTTTTAATGTAACTATAACAATAGAGATATTTTGATTTCATTTTTGCCTTGAAAAAGTCGGAAGACGAAACGCGTCGGCAAAATCTAAGATTTTTCCAATTGTCATCATATATATATATATATATATATATATATATATATATATATATAATCATTATCGTTTGTCTTCTTAACTCCTATTCTTTTGTTATTGCTCCTTAATAATTTTTTTATTCTTTGACACTCAGTAACCTCATGTGTGTTAGTGGCTTTGTTGCCTTGATTGTGGTGAAAAAATTTAAATATATATATGTGTGTGTGTGTGTGTGCATAAAATTAAATAAAAAACAAATTATTCGCCAAAATCAATTCTACAAATAAAAAGTGTTCACTGCAATTTCAAATAAAGAAAATACAGAGCAATTTAAGACTTAAAATTTCATTGGAAAACTAACCTTTCTGCTAATGCAGTTTTACCACCTTCAGTGTCTTCAGGCAGTAAGCTGGACTTACCATCTCACCTCCATTCTAAAACACTCTCATATGCATAAATTTGCCGATGAGAGAAAGAGAAAAAAAAAACCCTTTCTACCTTGGCTTGTAGTTTGTCAGGAGGAACTTTCTAACACATTTATACATGATCATCACCTCTGACCTATTCGGATTGGGATATTTTATTATCGACAACTTTTCCTTCAGGGCACAACTTGCACATTCTATTCCTTAAACTAAATGCATGGGTTTTCTTCATCCTGTCTCATTCGACAATAGGACTCTTTTTTTAATTTTTTATTTTAGTTCCCTCGTATAGCTAGCAAGTCACATGCTATTTCTATATTTTGCCAGGTTAACTGCCTATATTCTATGGTTATAATAATAATAATAATAATAATAATAATAATAATAATAATAATATTATATATGTATATATATATGGGGTAAGTATGGGAAACTTTCTTGGGCGGTGCTTCTCCAATTATTATATGTCCTATGTTGAAAACAAGGTTTTTACTAAAGTTATTAAACGTAAAATATAAGTTCGTTATGTAGACGATATATTTATTTTAGCTGAAAACAAGAAAGAAATAGAAAATCTGAAAGCTACATTTCAACAAAATTCCGTCCTAAATTTTACTTATAAACTTAGTGAAAAAAATAAACTTCCTTTCTTAGATGTTATTAGATTTAGATTTCGCTCAATGAGATCTCATTTAAATATTCATGGAGACCCACCGGACACTATTCGTAACATACTTGTTGACAACACTAATATAATAGCATCATCTACATGCAAAAAAAGGCTAAAAATAAGGGAAGCCTTATTACTAAAAACAAAAAAAAAACAACACTTAATAATATTAACTTTGAACATGGACACAATATCTTGACTGTGTTTGAAAAATGAAAAACATTTTATAAAACATACATACAACAAACTATTTCTTATTTAACAGTTAAAATACTTAATCCTTGAAAATGGCTAAATGTATAGCTGAAAGCGCTTGGATAAAAAGAACATTCAGACAGATTTTATATAATTTATCATCTGAAATGAAAAAAATTATTGAATCGCCTGAGGAATTGTGTAAAGAACTAAATAAAAGCACCTTGTCTGTCGTATTCAATAAAATGTGCATGAAAGAAGGATTACTGCCTAAATACACAAATATATCTATATATATATATATATATATATATATATATAAGTTGTATGAATATGAGTTTGTGACCCTGGGTTTGACACTTTTGTGATCATCAGACAAACTGGTTTATTTTTTAAAATTGGATCTATTTGTACTTGTTTGACTATGTTTGGTGGTGGGAAGGGGGAATCTACTTCTGTGTTTGTTTGGAGTAGCACTATCATATGCATAGACACATACATACAGGTGTACGCATTTTAGTTCACACCAACACATCCATATAAGCAATCCAAGTCTAGGTGCAGATACATATCCGTGCATTTGGGCATACATACATATGCAGTTGTAATTCTATTTTGGTGTCGGTAACTTAGCTTTTTATGTGTATTGATGTTTATTTCAACAAGGAGTGGGTAGGTGTGTTCTTGATGCTTTTCAGATCTACCACACGAGCTATATATATATATATATATATATATATATATAGTATTTACATTAGTTGGATTATTGTCCTCATCTTTGTCGCCATATTTGTCACAACGTTTCGGCCGTTGTACGCTCCGGCCTTCTTCAGGTGGTTGGAATTTCGAACCGAACCCTTTATTTCGATCACTGGGGTAGACTGTTCTAGTTCCACAAGCCATGTTTGATGGATGTCGGTTATCAGTTATCTCCTGCTATTTTTCCCTCTGAAAGTTCTCCACTGCCTGAACCGGGTATTGAACTCACACTCTTTGGGTCTGTCACTGGATCTAACCAACGCCTTTATCCACTGTGCCATGTGTCCTTGAGGACACATGGCACAGTGGATAAAGGCGTTGGTTAGATCCAATATGCTGACCACTTTTCAAAAACTTTATCCACTATTATAGCACAGTGGATAAAGGTGTTGGTTAGATCCAGTGACAGACCCAAAGAGTGTGAGTTCAATACCCGGTTCAGGCTGTGGAGAACTTTCAGAGGGAAAATTAGCAGGAGATAACTGATAACCGACATCCATCAAACATGGCTTGTGGAACTAGAACAGTCTACCCCAGTGATCGAAATAAAGGGTTCGGTTCGAAATTCCAACCACCTGAAGAAGGCCGGAGCGTACAACGGCCGAAACGTTGTGACAAAAATGGCGACAAAGATGAGGACAATAGTCCGACTAATGTAAATACTGTACATAATACCTCATCTCAGAAATATATATATATATATATATATATTGAACAATAAAAAATATTAAAAACTTAAAATTTTCAGAGATACTGGGTAATAATTTTTTTTTTTATTATTTCAATTAGAATCCTCAACTAGTTTCGGCCAGCATGGCCATCATCAGGAGAAAAAATAATTCTGCTTGTTAGTAGCAGTGAATTACAGGAATGAATGACTTGATGAGGAAAATGAACTTTAGTGTAGTTTTCATTTGTTTTGTTTTTTATTTTAAATTTTGGTCAGTCCTAGTGTTGGTCAAACAGTCTCTTTTAAGTTGTTATTTAAGATAGAGGCTGGACAGATGCATGCTGCTATAAATTCCCTTGGTCATTTTAACAGATTTATTGGTTCCTGGAAAGGGGATGTGTCTCTGTTAAGTATGTGTTATCATTTACTTCTTCAGGGAGTGAGTATGATGTGTGTAAGTATGTATATTAGTATGGGTGTGTGTATAAGTGTGCAAGCATGTCTGTCTTGTGTGGGTGAGAAATGTGGGTAGGGCCTGATTTGCAAGATAATATATTAATTATATCTATGTTGTTAACTTTGTGATTAAGCCCATCTGGGGACACACACACAAACACACACATATATATATCTTTTAATTCTCTCAAATTCATGGATCAATTTCTTAGTGTTGTCATTAAACTGATTAAGAAAGAATTTTTTCTTACAAACTGATGGTTTGTTGATATGTCTGTTACCTTTAACTGTCTCATCCTTTTTTTAAAATGAGTAAATCCATTTAGCACACTCCTGATCGGATTCTTAAAGAGTATAATTTCCATTAACTTTTCTCAAAGAATCAATATTGCCATCAGTCTTCAAAACAATTTTTACCATAGATTTTAGTTCCTGCTTTAATTTTGACATAACTCATGTTGCTTGAAAGATGGTTGTTTTTAAACTCATTAAATTTCAATCTGTTACTTCAAAATACTTCCATTTTGTACATGTTAAAACATGCAAGTCCAAGTACTTTGCTGTAGTGTAAACAAATATCAGAATGTTTACATAGTTTTCACATGCTTTTTTCCCCTAAATCCTTTGGAGTGTCCCATATAGATGAATTCAATGGACTGACGCATAAGCATAATAAAGAAGTACTGATTACACTGAGGAACAACAAAAATATTTTCTTTTTCAAATGACTTATGACAATTTTTCCCCGCTGAATCTGAAAATGACATCAGTGTCTCGTGATCAGGTCATGTTTTTGTTCTAAATTGTTTTTAAAAATCTGATCTTCTGACTAAATTGATTACGTTTTAGTGACATTATCGATGAAATTTTGTTAATATTTCTCATATGAAATAAGTTTTTAAGAGAAAAAAAAATTGTTTTCTAACACAATTTATTAATTAAATGTTACAAACATTGATTACAATAAATTGAATAGCACACATTGATAAATTTAAGTACATGTAAATTGCATGTTATGTCATCATAGTTCAAAATTCAGGGCTTGAAATCCCAATTATTCAAACCCTTAGAATGATCAGCGGCAGGGGTGTCTCTCTTCAAAGTCCATCAGTAATCAGTCATCATGACTGAGTGCCAGCGTCCCAGCGTCCCTGGTCTCCAACTCTTTCATGTCCTGATGGAATCCATCCCCTTGTTTGTCGCTCATTGATCCCAGACTCTCAGGAAACCGATCCATATGTGAGAATGAATAATGCATTTTGATGCTCATGTTGCATCCAAAGTTTTTGAAAGTGGTCAGCATATTGATGACAAGTTCCGTGTAGTTTTTGGCCTTGTTGTTGTCAATAAAGTTCTTCACGACCAGAACAGATGCATTCTATGCTTCCAGTTCCATTTTGCACATTGAGTTTTCAAACTCTGGATCTTTGATGAACTGACAGATTTGAGGAACATCAAAGATGCCAGCTTTCAACTTCTTCATCGTCAATCCTGAAAAAGCCTGGCACAAGTAAATGAAGCAGCCACCATCCTTGTCCAGAGCTTTGTTGAGTGGCTTGAACAAGCCAAGCTTGATGTGCAGCAGTGAGAAAAGTATCCTGTCTCTGTCCACCAGAGGCTTATTGATAACATTTGTTGCTTTGCAAGATATCAATTCCTCTTAAACAGGCAAGATCTTTTTCGTGTAATGCTGAGCAGTGTCCCTACAATCCTACATGCACAGAAAGCATGGGTACTTGGTGAACCCAGACTGTTGTCCAAACAAAAAATTCACCATTTTCAGGTCAAAGCAAATAAACTACTCATCCTGATCATAATGAATTTTCTCCAGCATGTACTTAACTGCTTCATATTCCACCTTCAGAGTAGTCGACTGAGTGAAGGCTACAGAAGTAAACTGATTGTCATTGTGCAACAGAACACTTTTTAGTGATCGCTTGCTGCTGTCAATGAACGGTTTCCAATCTTTGGATTTGTACTGTGACACTTCAGTTTTGTGCAGAAGATGTGCAATATCTGTAGAGTACACTAAGTACTTCTGTTAGAAGAAAAAAAAACGGTGGTACTGTTGATGCCTGTTTTAGTAGAAGGTGATGCAAACATTGTCAGACGGGAGTTTTTTTTCCTTCAACCTGGATGCCAACAGTTCAACAGAGGATTTTGACAAGCTGAGATCACAAAATCGGTCATTTATTTCCTTTTGGGAAAAAGGATGTGGAATATCAATGTCAAAAACCACTTCTTTTACTACAAAACAACCACTACCATCACTACTGCTTGTAATCTATGGTTTTGTATTGTACAGTTTAATTGGTGTATGTAAGCACTTTATTGTGTATTATTGGTGTATAAATATTTTGGAGACGTGTTTTAATATTTTATGAAGCTATTTTTGGATGAAAATACTTCTGATGGGTTAACATTAACATAATAATCAGTTTTATTGTGTGAAATATGTTGCATATTTAGACATTTTAATGGGCATGGCAATGTAAACAAAAACAAAAAAAAACAAACATGTGGCCATAGCTCAAAAAAATTGACCTGAGTGAGCAAAGCCGATGTGATTTTTGGATTCAGCAAATCAAAATTGTCCTAAATCAGCTAAAAGAATTTAGACAATGAATTTGGTGTTGACCAGTGTTATAATGAATTTTAAAATTCTGTAAGAACATTAAAGATGCCAGACATAATAATGTAAACCCCCTAGATCAAATGGAGGATTCTATTCCCCATTCCCAAAAGAAGAGACAAAATGCCACAGACACCTGTTAAAGACCAAAAAGTAGAATAGTTAAAACATTATGACTGAAAACAAAAATGACAATTTTGATAACAAAAAGAACACTTAGAATCAGAAAAAATTTCTTGGACACATAATGAGGAATGAGGCCTTGGAAAAATTTGACCCTCACAGGGCATATCGAGGGCAAAAAAAACCATAGGGGATGGAAGTGAGCCACCTGAATGATGAATGACATTTGCGTGAATGAATAGCAGAACAGTGGAGAGTGACGGAAGACACATGGCTAAGGGCCACAAGGGATAGAAAGTTGTGGAAAAACATGACTGCCCACATTCTGAAAGGACACAGCACATAGATAACGAACAAAGTGAATTGCAGATCAGATGAAATTTACTTTCAGAATGTAATCAGCTTAATCAACTGAAACTATTATAATGCCTGTTACGTGTCAAAATCGAACATAAATCTCACGTTTCAAAGTTTTTCTCATTTTTCTGACATCCTGGAAAAAAATATGGGACATTCATTGTTATTCATTTGTCATGTATTCCTGGAGTAGTTTCCATGTACAAAGTTCCAAAGGTTGAACATTTCTCAATCTTGAGATATTACAGTTTAAATATAGCTTAAAATTTAACAAAATATTGAAATCCAGCTCAGCCTCTTATTTTGAATATCCATAAAATTAGAACCATAAATAATTAGGAACTGAAATTCTCATAACTACTTAGGTAAAATGCATACTTCCCTTAGGAAGAATGTCAGGCAATTTGAAAGTCACCAACTATTAAGCTTGGTTCACTATTAACTGTACTAACCAAAAATAAAATGGAGAGGAAGAAGTAAAGAAAACTGTACTGCACCAATCTTCCAAAAGATAAAACTCTACCAGCCTTGAAAATCAGTATTCTGCTCTTTTTATTTCACTTGACCATTAACCACTGTTCCAGTGGGGAGTTTGCAACTATCTTAGTCACAAAGTAAGTGTACTCCAGTTACTGTTATGAACTAATTCCGTAGATTCACTCTTGTCTTTCTGGAAATCGAGCACAAATTTAGACAACTACTGAGACAACAGTTTTTCATATAATAGTAAAGCTGGAGCTGTTGCTTTGGATATCTTGAAGGCATTTGACAGAGTTTGGCATATTGGTCTTTGACACAAGTTAAAAAGTTATATTTCTAAACAAATTTTCAAACTGATTGTGTCTTTCTTATGAAAGTGTGAAATGAAAGTTGTCTTGAACAGTTATTCTTCTACAGCTATTTGCATAAATGAAGTCATCTCTAAGGCACTATACTTTGACCTATGTGTTGATCTAATCTGATATAACTTTAACAAACAAATAGATTTCATGTCCCCCAGTGAAAAAAAAAACAAAACCCATAAGTTTTTACAGAAATCAATGGCAAAACACATTATCAGTTCAATACTTGTGCTGGGCAGTAAATATCCATTTGAGGTATTTAACAACTTAACACTATGTTGTTCCTAATTTTCATCAATGATCTTCCTGATGTCATCACTTCTCAACTCAGTATCCGTGCTGATGATACGACTATTTTACTCCTGTGTTAATAGTAAGTCTGATTCATTTGATAAAGCTAAATTGGCAGTTAATCTAAAAAATGACCTACATTCTGCTTTTAATTGCGGCAAGGAATGGTTTGTTAATTTTAACACCTCCTAAATAAAACTGCTCTCTATTAACCCATCTTAGAAAACCCTTTCTGTCATCCATCAGCATGGCTAATGGTAACCTCCAGGAGAGTGTCTCGTTGCAACTCCTTGGACTAACGTTTTCCACTGACATGAAGTGGAAAGATTATATTGAATCAATTGCTAGGTCTACTGCTAGGAAAGTTGGTTCTGTTACATTCTAGACAATTTTTTCCCCCTAGAATCTATCTGACATATTTACAAATTTACCATTTGTCCATGCTTAGAATATTGCTGTCTTATATGGTCTGGTGCAACTGTTCTTTGAGATCTTTGATAAAATCTAAAGAAAACTCGACAATATCATTGGTGCTCACCTGACATCTCAACTTCAGTCACTTTTCCACTGCTGTTGTGACTTTTTTAATGAATACTTTCATTGTAATTATTCACTTGTAAAAAATAAGGGAACATTTTTAATAAACTAACATTCATTAGACCTTCCTCAAGGTACAACATTTATCAGAATCAGAAAATATCGACATTTTATTATCTTAGAAGAAAGGTTCTGAACCTAGTTTCTAAGTGTATGAAAACAGACTTTTTGTTACAAGATTTCTTTTAAATATAGAACAAATGAAAATATGCATTTCTAACTAAAGAACAAACATATACATAATTTAATAAAAATATATATTAATTTATTCTTCCTCTAAAATAAATGGCTATTATCACTCAATGTTCATAAATGTGCTTCCAAATATCCCCCCCCCCATGAAAAAAATGATTGTAGAAAAAGTTTTAAAGATTCAAAATTTCAAAAAAACATAGGCATATATCAATGATTTAAGCAGTTTGAAATTTGGCGTTTTTAAATAACAATTAAGTCAAGCAACACTAAAATGCCAGGGACTGATTTTACTCTATATCGATATTATGAACAGGACACTCCTTCTAAACTGATTAAAAAAAAAAATCACTATTTTTCAATTCAGACAAATTCCATGACTTGAGAAATATCGAATTAATACTAACCTATAAAAAATATTCCTTGTCAATACATTCCCTATTTTTATGAGTGAACTGGTCTGTTTAGTGCCATAGATAGACAGATATGAACAGACCGAGATAGATAGGCAGATATGAACAGACCGAGATAGATAGGCAGTCATGAACAGACCGAGATAGATAGGCAGTCATGAACAGACTGAGATAGATAGGCAGTCATGAACAGACTGAGATAGATAGATAGATAGACAGACAGGCAGTCATGAACAGACTGAGATAGATAGATAGATAGACAGATAGGCAGACATGAACAGACTGAGATAGATAGGCAGTCATGAACAGACCGAGATAGATAGGCAGTCATGAACAGACTGAGATAGATAGATAGGCAGTCATGAAAAGACTGAGATAGATAGATAGGCAGTCATGAAAAGACTGAGATAGATAGATAGATAGACAGACAGGCAGTCAGTCATGAACAGACTGAGATAGATAGGCAGTCATGAACAGACCGAGATAGATAGGCAGTCATGAACAGACTGAGATAGATAGATAGATAGATAGGCAGTCATGAACAGACTGAGATAGATAGATAGACAGACAGGCAGTCATGAACAGACTGAGATAGATAGATAGATAGACAGATAGGCAGACATGAACAGACTGAGATAGATAGATAGATAGATAGATAGGCAGTCATGAACAGACTGAGATAGATAGATAGACAGACAGGCAGACATGAACAGACTGAGATAGATAGATAGATAGATAGATAGGCAGTCATGAACAGACTGAGATAGATAGGCAGTCATGAACAGACCGAGATAGATAGGCAGTCATGAACAGACTGAGATAGATAGATAGATAGGCAGTCATGAACAGACTGAGATAGATAGATAGACAGACAGGCAGTCAGTCATGAACAGACTGAGATAGATAGATAGATAGACAGATAGGCAGACATGAACAGACTGAGATAGATAGATAGATAGATAGGCAGCCATGAACAGACTGAGATAGATAGATAGATAGGCAGTCATGAACAGACTGAGATAGATAGATAGACAGACAGGCAGACATGAACAGACCGAGATAGATAGGCAGCCATGAACAGACTGAGATAGATAGGCAGTCATGAACAGACTGAGATAGATAGGCAGTCATGAACAGACCGAGATAGATAGGCAGTCATGAACAGACTGAGATAGATAGATAGATAGATAGATAGGCAGTCATGAACAGACTGAGATAGATAGATAGATAGACAGACAGGCAGTCAGTCATGAACAGACTGAGATAGATAGGCAGTCATGAACAGACCGAGATAGATAGGCAGTCATGAACAGACTGAGATAGATAGGCAGTCATGAACAGACCGAGATAGATAGGCAGTCATGAACAGACTGAGATAGATAGATAGATAGGCAGTCATGAACAGACTGAGATAGATAGATAGACAGACAGGCAGTCATGAACAGACTGAGATAGATAGATAGATAGATAGACAGATAGGCAGACATGAACAGACTGAGATAGATAGATAGATAGGCAGTCATGCACAGACTGAGATAGATAGATAGACAGACAGGCAGACATGAACAGACTGAGATAGATAGATAGATAGACAGGCAGGCAGTCATGAACAGACTGAGATAGATAGGCAGTCATGAACAGACCGAGATAGATAGGCAGTCATGAACAGACCGAGATAGATAGACAGTCATGAACAGACTGAGATAGATAGATAGATAGGCAGTCATGAACAGACTGAGATAGATAGATAGACAGACAGGCAGTCATGAACAGACTGAGATAGATAGATAGATAGATAGATAGACAGATAGGCAGTCATGAACAGACTGAGATAGATAGATAGGCAGTCATGAACAGACTGAGATAGATAGATAGATAGGCAGTCATGAACAGACTGAGATAGATAGATAGACAGACAGGCAGACATGAACAGACCGAGATAGATAGGCAGTCATGAACAGACCGAGATAGATAGGCAGTCATGAACAGACCGAGATAGATAGGCAGCCATGAACAGACTGAGATAGATAGGCAGTCATGAACAGACTGAGATAGATAGGCAGTCATGAACAGACTGATATAGATAGATAGACAGACAGGCAGTCATGAACAGACTGAGATAGATAGGCAGTCATGAACAGACTGATATAGATAGATAGATAGACAGACAGGCAGTCATGAACAGATTGAGATAGATAGATAGATAGATAGGCAGTCATGAACAGAGCAAGATAGACAGGCAGAGAGATAGACATGAACAGACCGAGATAGATGCATCTATCGATATACCATTTCTATGTTCAACAGCTATTTACTGCTTAGGCAAATAATGTATGTTGTGAAAAAGGAATATTTATTGGTCCTACATGTGCATGTTTAGTTTCTTTTATTAGCTTAGAAATCTTAACACAAAGACTCCACCCACTTATTCAAGAGGCAAGTGTATTGTTCAAGCCCTGAGCATAAATGCTGATTTTCTTTCTGGGCAAGCTCCTTCCACTTGAAAGATTGTATTAAGCCAATCATTCAACTTTCATTGGGTTCCTTGCCATGGCTATGGCTTAATCATCAATTTCACAGGCTATTTTGTAGTAATGAGTTCAATCCATACTGAATGCCGAATATTTATGGCCTTGTGACAGGCTAAAGGTAAGTTTAGTAAATACCTATTAACATATCCTGGCATTGAGCAAGTGCTAGCAAGTTAGACTTACAGCCCATCACTATACCATGATTCCCAAAAATAATGATAAAAAATGCAGACTAACAGCCCTCTATGGTGATGTCCTAAGTGTAGTTTAGCTGTAGCACAAAACCTAAATGATGGAGCTCACAGTTAGGATCAAACTCCCCATTCAGTCATTTTCTGTTTATTTATTTTCTTGACAGCTACAATCATCAACTTGGTTTGTTTGAACAATATTCAAGTTTTATTTTCTTTAAAAATTAAATTTTCAATTGATTTGATTTCTCTGGGGACTTAGCTTTAAAAATGTATATGAGCTTTGATCAAATATCAGTACCTTTGCTAAAAAAAGAAAACTACAACACATACTAATTCGACATTTCATTTTCTTCAGTTCAGTTCTTATTTATTTAAAATTGAAATTTAAGATCTATTTTTGTAAATTAATTCAGGAAATCATCTTGAAATATTCTCTTGTGGGCCAATTCATTTCCTTGCATATATTTTTAATTGTTCTTTTTGTGTCACGCTTAAAGCCAATAACTTCTTTCAATTTTAGCTTATTAATGCTTTCACGGTTTTTTTCAGTTAATCTCTGATCTCTTTTCAACATTTTTACAAAGTTCCATTGTTGTTTTCCTATCAATAACTTTACAAGATCTTGTTTCTCTTTTGAGGTGGTATTGTTTCTTGCTTGCATATTTTTATATGTGTAATCACAAAACATGCATTGTTAATTATATATTTACAGTGGGGAAAACAAATATTCATACACATACAAATTTTTAGTTCATTGTATTTGCAACTAATGATTAAACATACTTTTCATATAATTAACTGTACACAGATGAATAGTAACTAAATATGCAGAGAAAACAGAAAAAAAGATTGATTTAATAGAAATAAATCCCATTTATCCATTTTAATAGGTGAAAAAAGTATTTGTACAGTGCAAATTTCAGATTTTAAAACTTAAATTGCTTTAATACTCTAGAGTATTCAGGTGGAATATTCTAGAATCTTCCATTAATGTTATCAGTGGTTATTTTTATCCTAGAAAATACAAACACAACATTCTGTAATTGATATTCGTGCAAGAAGGCTTTCAACGTGGCAAGAGGTAAAGAATTGACAAATTCGCAAAAAGAACTGATTGTTAAGCTCTGGAAAGAAGGTAAAAGTTACAGAAAAATCTCAGACAACTTGAATATTCCATTTACTACCATTAATTCATTCATTGCAAAGTATAAAAAATTCTAAACTGTTGAAAACCAAAGAAGAACAGGTGCTCCACAGAGATTTTTTTTCAAGATCTTCGACAAAAGTAATTTGTCAAATTAAACAAAATCAAATGGTTACTTGTCAAGAGTTGCAGTATGATTTGCTTTCATCAGGAATCTGTGTCAGTAAACGGACAATAAGCAATGAAATTCATAGGAACAATCTAAAGTCACGCTCCTCTCGGAAAACTCCATTGATATTGAAGAGACACAAATGCCAAGTTGAAATTCATTTGTGAACATAAGGATTAGGAACAATCTTATTGGGAAAGAGTATTATGGACAGACAAAACCAAAATTGAGTTGTTTGGATGTAATTCTAGAAATCATGTATGGAGGAAAGATGGCGATGCCTTCAAACAAAAGAACACAGTTTCAACAGTGAAATTTGGTGGGGGCAGCATCATGGTTTGGGATGTTTTTCTGTAAAAAGTACTGGCAACATATCAGTAATAGATGGTAGAATGAATGCCACAACATATTAAAATATTTTGGAAGCAAATTTAATGATTTTGGTTGAAAATCCTGAACTTCTATTAAGAAAATAAATTTTTTTGGTGAATAATGAATTTTTAAAAGAATTTTTTTCATGTTTTTGTAAATTTTAATTGTAATAATTTATTGTCTTAAACCTTTTAAAATTCTCTCTTACTTTGTAGAGGTTAGGTGATAAGTGTTATTCAATAAAAAATATATTTACTAATCATAAATGGAAAAGTTTAATGCAATTCAACAACACCTAATATTTTAAAAATAATTTAAAAAAAATATTTTTTGTGTATAAATGTGCAGATTTCTGTAAATACACATTATTAAAAAATAAGAGTGATAACTATAAATTTAAAACTAAAGAACCTAAAATTTAATAAAACTTAATATTATGGAGAATATTTTCATAAATTTTTAAGATTGCATGGTACTTAAAAATTATATAAAATAAGTGCTCATGTTATATTCCACAAGTAATTTTTACAGATAAATATACATCTTAGGAAAATATTAGATAAACTTTTGTAAGTCAGTCAAGGTGTCAACATGACAACACCTGAAATAAACAGCTACTGCCTTGATAAAAAAAATTATACATTTCTTCAATATTTTAAACTTTAAATATATATTAGATTACAAAGAATATTTTCCTAAATTTTTAAGATTACTGAGTAGTTAAAAGTTACATTAAAAAGGTGGTCACATCATATTCCTCATGTAATTTTTAGAGATATGTTCACCATAGAAATAATCTTCCAGCTGTAAGTAACAGTTGTTTCAAATCAGATTAATTAAACTTTACATGACATAATATTCCTTAAATAATGTTTTAGAAAAATATATTATATTTTTGAAAGATTTTTTAATAAAGGGAATTAAATTGCAATGGCAGATGAAAAAAATGATATTAAAATCAATGATAAATGAAGTCAATTTAAATTAGTTTTGAAATACAACAAAGTGTTTTGCTTATTGGAAATATAAAATTTAATCTATTAGTAGCTTAAAATTAAAACTAAAATAAAAGCTTTATAAAAGTTTTTTATGTTTTAAAATTTATTTTAAATCTTGGGTATCACATTTTTGTGGAGGTACCTACTTATTGTGTGCCATAGAAATTTCAACTGTCTCGCTGAAAAAAAGGGCATTTCTGATAGAAGCGTCATTTTACACTTTCATTTTCCTTAAAACTTACTCAGTAACAGCCTAATAACTTATATAAATTTAAATACCAAAGAAAATTAGTTTTAAATCTCTATTACTACTGCTATTTATTAAGCTTAGCAAAGTGTGTCAATGTTACAGGTGCTCCCTGCAGAGAATTGAACTTACAGGTGTAATAGACTACAATGCGAACTTGAATACTATTGCCCTAAAGTGAAAATCCTCTCCACACACCAGTATTGGAGAACCTCATGAGGAAAACAATGTTATTAAATTTAGCTTACACAAAGTCAGCGCATAGTATTAAGAAGAATGTGTTTCAAATTCTATTATGTAGAATCACCAGGGAGAAATAAACCAGGAAGTATCTAACCCAGCAAACAGGTTAAGTAATGCTGTTTCTTTGTTACTGAAATAGTGATTTGTAAAGATAGGTATGCTTATTATAATGAGAGAGAGAGAGAGAGAGAGAGAGAGAGAGAGAGAGAGAGAGAGAGAGAGAGAGAGAGAGGTGAACAAATAGAAACTAAGGAAAAGAACCTTTTCTTTTTCTTCTGTTAGGTCATTGGGGTACCACATGTCTTGCAACCATAGCAACAGAAGGATGTACCTGGTAAAACAGCCTGATAGAGCCCTTTCCTCTGCATACTGGTTTTGAATTCAATTTTCTTTCTCCTTGATCCCAAAGCAATTTTCCTTCTTCTAAACCCCAAAGCAATTTCTACTTCCCCTTGATCCCAAAGCAATTTCTACTTCCCCTTGATCCCAAAGCAATTTCTAATTCCCCTTGACCCCAAAGTAATTTCTACTTCCCCTTGACCCCAAAGTCATTAGCTCCTTTCCCTTGAACCCAAAGCAATTTTTCTCATAGATCTCATAGCAATTTTCCTTCTCCTAGACCTCAAAGCAATTTTCCTTCACCTTGATCTCAAAGCAATTTTCCTTCTCTCAGACATAAAAGCAAGAGAGAGCAATATGCCCTGCTATTTAAAACCATAGCTGGGAGATGACTTCATGCTTTTTCTAAGGACATTAGCACAAAGTAAGCAAAACAAAATGAAGCAGGAATTGAACTCAGCATGCTGAATTCACTTTCTGCACAAATAACTGTTATACTAGCTGTACCTTGTTACTTGTACATAGTACAAATCAGAGGAAGCTAATTCAAATTTCAACCCATCCAATCCACATTTCAATATCTAAAGTTTTTATAAATTTAATCATTTATTTACCTTCCATTCCAAAAATTTACCTCTGTCCATCCTTTTAGATTTTATTAAACTAAATTATAAAATTAAAAAAAAGCAATACTTAAGGTTTAAAATACATTTTAAAAAATGAAAAAGCTTTCTTGAAGTTTTTATTTTAGTTTTAATTCCAAGCTAACAGATTAAATTTAATATTTCCAATAAGCAAAATACTTTGCTGTATTTCAAACTGCATTTAAATTGATTGTAATGTTTTTTTTTTTTTTTTTTTTTTTGATTGTCAGTAAAATTTAAAAATCACCCACATTGATAAATATCTATGTCACTTGATGTCTAACAATATCCCCTTGCCGGGTGGGACGGAGGTTGTGTGGATGGGGCTCGATACATATAAGACAATTGTCTATTTCAGAACAGCATTAAAGGGAATAGAAAAGATTAAACATCAGGTGCAAGACAAAATGCATGGTTGTTAGCAAAAGGATGAGTTCAAAGTTCAACTTGCAAATTGGAGATACAAAAATCGAACAAGTACAAGAATTTAAATATCTAGGAAGTATTTTAACAGGGGCTGGAAAGTGCGACAGAGTATTAAGAAACAGAAAAGCATTGCTAGAAACAAGGAAAAGTGTACTAAACCGTTGCATGATATCTGTCCTCCTGTATGGCAGTAAGTGCTGTACAATATCCTCAAAGATGAAGAGGCTTGAAACAATAGAAATATGGTTCTACAGAAGGATACTGAAGATACTATGGACCGATTATGTGAGTGACAACAAAATTTTAGAAAAAATGAAAACAAAAAAGAAACGGATATTTAACATCAGGAAGAAACAGTTGAAATTTCTAGGGGACATAAGGAAAGAGGGCTTGAAAAATCTGATACTCACAGGACAGATAGAAAGCAAGAGGAAAACAGCGCATGACATACGTAATGAGTTTGAGTAAATGGATAGTGGAACAAGCTTTAGGAGAAATAACAAAAAAGGCAAAGTTTATTAAGAGCTACAAAGGACAGGAAGTTGTGGAAAGCCATGATCGCATACGTCCTGAGGGGACACAGCACATAATGAAGAAGAAGAATCCTTTCCTCTTATTATCTTAAAAAAAACTACAAAAGTTTTCTACCATGTTTTATCATCTTTTCTCAACTATTCAATTTGAACCTAAGGAGCACATTTCAAGTATCGCTTTTTTATTTTCTCTTTCAATGAACAGGCGAATCTTTTTATTTAAGCAAATGGTTCTCAACCTTATATATTTTTTAACATATGGACCACTTTTACTCAGAATTTCATTTGGTGGATCCCATAACCATTCGATGAAAAAAAGCTTATTTTATTTTTTTTACTAATAGATAAGCTTAGGAATTGTATTATAAAAATAGTAAATGTATATTCTTTATTTCGAAGAAAAATTAATTTAATGAAAATAAACTTGTATTTAACAACTAAATTTCATAGAACATTTATGTACACTCAGTCAGTCAGTTATGTTCCATGTGTGATGCACGCTTAGGTGATCATGTATCTTTCGATACATGACTGACAAAGCAGATTTTTTCCCGCAGTAGGTTGCCATTTCTTTCTGCGGCAAGATAAAATATTAATATATTCATATGAATTAATTAATATAGTAGTAGGTTGCCATTTCTTTCTGCGGCAAGATAAAATATTAATATATTCATATGAATTAATTAATATAGTAGTAGGTTGCCATTTCTTTCTGCGGCAAGATAAAATATTAATATATTCATATGAATTAATTAATATAGTAGCAGGTTGCCATTTCTTTCTGCGGCAAGATAAAATATTAATATATTCATATGAATTAATTAATATAGTAGCAGGTTGCCATTTCTTTCTGCGGCAAGATAAAATATTAATATATTCATATGAATTAATTAATATAGTAGTAGGTTGCCATTTCTTTCTGCGGCAAGATAAAATATTAATATATTCATATGAATTAATTAATATAGTAGTAGGTTGCCATTTCTTTCTGCGGCAAGATAAAATATTAATATATTCATATGAATTAATTAATATAGTAGTAGGTTGCCATTTCTTTCTGCGGTATGCAAAGCTAGAACTGTCCTGCTATTTACCCATAGCTGGGGAGAGAAGAAGGGGATTCATACCTTTCCCAAGGGTATTAGCATGTAAGTGAATGTAATGGATTTGACTGGAATTTGATCTCTGCTCTCCAATTCCGCAATCCAAGCCGCTATCCATTACTCCATCGTACCTCCTCCTACACGTACACTAGGAAAATAATCCATAATAAACCATTTTAAAATATGTGAATAATTAACAAATTTTAAAAGAAGTGCAGATTTATTCAATGAGATCCTTGTGGTTGTTGTTGCTCCGAGAGTTTTATTTTATATTCAGCTCCATCGATGTCAACGATAGCTGAAGATCACTCCTTTTCACAATGTCAAGTCTATTACTATATTAATTAATTCATATGAATATATTAATATTTTATTTTATTAATATTTAAAATTATTATTGTTTATTATTAATATATTAAATTAATTTTTATAATAAATTATAATCTTTATATAGTTTTCATTGACATATATAATCCTTCCTTTATATATTCTTCTTGGTTTTTATTCAACTTTTACAATCAAAAGATCCAGTAAGGATGCTAACTTATACAACTTGATCTCATTTTCGGCTAGTTTTAAAGCCGTTTTTCTATTTTTAGTATTTTAATATAGTTTAGAATCCAGCAGAAATCCCAGTTCTCAGTTGCAACAACTGTTCCAAAGTGAAATTGCTCTACAGAACACTAAAATATTACTGTGGACTCACAATTTGCTATTTTTTTTTTCTGTGGAGCTCGAGTAATGTTACATGGCCTTCCATATGGATCCAGGTTGAGAACCACTGATTTAAACCTTCAGTTATTTAATTGACTGCCGTAAATATTGTTTCTTCATGTTTGCCTTACAGTTTATTACAAATATGAAGAACAATCAATGATTGGAGGAAAATCAATATTGCCCTAGTGTTTCCTTCTCAGCATGTCATGTCTGCCTTGCACTTTTTTATTCATATATTCACGTTCCATTAGTCATTTGTTTCTTCTCCTTCTTGAGTTAATTTGATCATAAAATAAACACTCACTGACAAGACTTGTTTCTTTTTTTCTCTTTCTCTCTTGCTTTTAAAATACAACAAATAAAAAGCAATTGTAATTTCTCTCTTTCTCAAGCTGAAACACTGACACTAGACATCCCCTTCAGATGAAACATGTTATTTCATTCTGATCGAATTCACTCATGACCTATTAAACTGCTGGGCTGGTTTAGGTTAAATTAGGCTGAAGGTAGTGAATCCTGCCAAATCTCTGTGGATATATTGGGATTTTCCCAATATGAAAATAGGTGCAAACAAAACAAATAAAAAGGGTGGATAGGAAGTGGTTTGAGTTGAACCGAAAAGTAAAAAACTTTCTTGACAATTAAAAATAGGCTCAATGATTTACAATTCAGAAATATAGAAAAACTGCACAAAATATGATTTTGTTCATTAAGAAAAGATTAAAAAAAAGGGGTAAGGTGTATAGTGATCTACTAAGCGTACCTTGTGGCACAAGGCCGAAAGTATGGGGTACTTAATAAGGATCTAACTCACTACTCAGTCGTAAGTGATCCAGTAAGACAAGCTTGCTAACCATAACATCACACTGGAGTGCTCTATGATTTTCTAAGCATAGCTTAGATGTGGCACAAGGCTGAAAGTGTAGAGCACCCACTGAGAATTGAACTCACTACTCAGTCATAAGTGATCTAGCGAGAGAAACTTGTTGGGATCACAGTGCTAGGTAAGGTGTATAAGATATTAAAAATATAAAAACTTACATCTAAATCAAGAAATCAATTTTTGGGTGTTTTCAAAAGTTCAAGTAAATGAAGAGAATTCTTGGTATGGTCAAAAAATTCAATTGATAAAGAGACAATCTACAGGAAGCAAAATAAGAACATTAAAAAATTAAGAAGAAAAGAAATTATATATTTTGTTTGTTTGTAGTGTTAAATTTTTTTTTTTAATTAATTTTTTTCCATTTTTAAAAAAAATCACACACACATATAAGTTAGATTGTAATGAATATTCAAATTCTCTTTCGAAACATATAAATATAGTTGGAATTTTTTTAGCAACTTTTTCTTTCTTTCACATCACATCTCATTGCTTCTTGGTTCAACTCTCTACTTTACATAAATGATTTGTCTAAAAGTATACTTTGAACTTTTGTGGCTGTTTATGCTGATGATACAACAGTATGTGGGTGCACTTCCAAAATTCTAGATGACCACAGAAGAAATCTGTACTTTGTGAGTTAGTCAAAGAAAATCTTAGGAAATAACTACTCTCAGGTGTTGAAGAAACATCACCACTGACTAACTTGTTAAGTTTTGAATTTTTTCACTTTTCCAATGTGGAGTTTATTAGGACCCTGTTGTGGTAACAGCCAGTTACCCTTCTTACTATCATGAGTGGATCAGTCCATTCATGATAAGTAGTCCTAGGTAATTGTTTAAAAAGGGGGATAATAATATTGCAGTGACTTATCTAGCTGAGTATTGAATACTACTTTCATGACTGGCTCTGTCAAGTTAAAATGTAATCATCACTTCTACTCCAACAGCTTCTTCTCTCACACTTCCCAACAGTAGAACTCCCTTCCTCTTACTTGCTTCCCTGATAACTACAATCTTCAAAAATTTAAATGCAACCCCAATCATCATCTTCTGCTGTGTTGATCCCCGTTCTTCTTTTTATCGTTTCGGCAATTCCACCTATACCCAGTCTTTTCTCTTGCTTTCACTCTCTGTAACCCCCTGCATGCTAGCAATACCCCCACCTTGCTTGGGGTGAAATGCTTAAAAAAAAAGACCAGACCCACATCACAACAGATCCCAACTCGCTTATTATTTTTTTTTACAATTTAGTGTCACCCTACTCATTAAATTGCTGGGACATTTTTTAAAAAAAATTATTGTGGTGGGAAGCATTGCAAACTTTCTTTCAGTGAAATATCTTATGTGTTTAATTTAAAACTTAAATTCTATAAATATAACATCTATTATAATGAACAAATGGCAATTTCACATGCAACAAATGAAAATATATGGATTACCTGAAAAGGAAAAATTACAACAACTTTGCAAATGATACAAAGCAGAGAAGACAAGGACAAGTATTATGGAAATATTTTTGATTTCATTAACACATTTTATGATATTATCTTGAAACATTGATGGATATATTTATTTATTTGAGATGTGTTGTAATCTTCATCCACTTGTTTCACTGTTAGGGTCTTTGGAGGTCAGTTATGCTTAGTGTGGGTGCTTGTCTTTGACCTTACCTACTAGGGTGGCCATACCAGGAGTTTAGAAATAACATCGGCAACTTTGCAAATGATACAAAGCAGGCCATGAAGAAGACAAGAAAAACAAGTATTATGGAAATATTTTTGATTTCATTAATGCGTTTTATGATATTATTTTGAGATATTGTTGGATTATTTATTTGAAATCTGTTGTAATCATCATCCATTTGTTCCATTGTTGGGGTCTTTAGGGGATTGCTTGCACTTTGTCTGGGTCCTTGTCTTCAGTCTTTCCTCCATGGGTGGCCCTACCAGGAGTTTAGAACTCCTGAAGACATTGCTATCAGAGTTATTGGACCACACGAGCACCTCCACCACAACAAGTAATGACAATCAGGGTATGACGACATGCTACAGAAGGTGCCACTTGAAACTATAACCAAGGCAGATAGAGTTGCAGTTTCATAACTGGATACTGCATGTTTCATTCTCTATGTGCCGCAGAGGGATGTCCTGAAATCAAGCCTGTGGGTCACTTCCTGGCAAGTTGATGTTCGCCCTAAACAAATTCATGCTGTCAGTACTTTCTTCTACACTAATCTACACTATCACCATAAAGGAAGCGATCAGTAAATAGGAAATTAAATTCTTAGATACGAGATAAAACTGACACCAATTTATTTATTGACAGACATTTATATTGTAACATCGGTATAACTTCATTATCAATTTTGTTAAAGCATTTTATTTAAAGACACAGTTGAATATTTACTTTTATTTTTTGAGGTCTAGCCATAATTTGAAAGATATTTATTAATAATTTCTGAATGATCTCATTTTTTCAAGCATCGCCATTTAGTAACAGATTTCATGTTTATTACCTTTTCTGATTTTTCCAATTCCAGGTATATTATGGTTTGGTTTGTTTTGGTTTTACGGCATATCAACCTCAATGGGTCATTTAATGCCGACAAAATGTTTATTGTTGGTAATATTATTATTTTTTTTTTTAAATCTATTTCTGGTAATATTTTTCTTTCAAAAAATCTATTTCTGGTAATATTTTTCTTTCAAAAAATCTATTTCTGGTAATATTTTTCTTTCAAAAAATCTATTTCTGGCAATGATTTTCTTTCAAAAAATCTATTTCTGGTAATATTTTTCTTTCAAAAAATCTATTTCTGGTAATATTTTTCTTTCAAAAAATCTATTTCTGGTAATATTTTTCTTTCAAAAAATCTATTTCTGGTAATATTTTTCTTTCAAAAAATCTATTTCTGGCAATGATTTTCTTTCAAATATGTATCACTGGTAATATTTTTCTTTTTTTAAAAAATGTTTAGCTGGCAATATATATTTTAGATGTAGTTTATCGCCATACCCATGGACACGGATGTAGTTTATCGCCATACCCATGGATGCGGATGTAGTTATCGTCATACCGAGGATGTGGATACAGTCTGGGAGTTAACTATTTGCCCATAGCTGGGACCCTACCAGGTTCTACCATCCGGGGTCAGAGGTGATTAAGATGTGGTTCCATGCTCCTCAAAACCGCCTGATCAGTGGCTTTGCTGTTGGATGCAGTTTAACGTCATACCCAGAATGTCCAGGTATATTATGACACCCTGATCCTTTTATTTGACACCAGATAGTACAAGGCCATTACAGGCTATCAGCGATGCCTTTCATGACATTTCTCAGGTCAACAGGAATATTTGGTATCAGCAATTTCCTCTCCAAGAAACATTGAATTGATTGTCCTTCTTTAAAGAGTAATCTCTAACATGTATGTCACACAAAAACATAAAAAAAAAATTAAAACCTGAAAATAATTTAGGACACACATACACTCACCCAATTCTTGGTTTGGTTTGTTTTACGGCATATCAACCTCAATGGGTTATTTAATACTGACAAGATTTTTACAATAGATTCATAGGTATAGAATATATATTCTTTGTAAGGAAACTGTTTGTAGATCCGGTTTCATTGATATACTTTTGTAAAGAGGGTTGTTGCCAATA
Organism: Acanthosepion esculentum; assembly: GCA_964036315.1. Taxonomy (NCBI): domain Eukaryota; kingdom Metazoa; phylum Mollusca; class Cephalopoda; order Sepiida; family Sepiidae; genus Acanthosepion; species Acanthosepion esculentum. The sequence goes on along the minus strand of OZ038508.1, from coordinate 36,576,520 downwards.
GTCTGCTTTCATTGATATATTCTTTTTAGATACATGGTTTGTAGAGAAATTGATTTTGACAATCTCATTTGGTTCATAATTTTTACTAGAGTCCTATTGTTTTGAGAAATGATATATCATCCACTTTTACTTTCTTGAACAGCTCAGACATATTGTTTATATTATTGTATTTTTATCTTGAGAGAGTAAGATCTGAGCAGTTGTTTAATAGTATATGCCAATTTATATTCTTGGCATATTGGTTGATCTTCTTTGTTCAGTAAGTACGAGTGGGTTATTTTCATATGGCCAATGCATATGCGGGCCAGTATCGTTTCTTCCTTACGAGATTTTCTGTGAGCCGACTTCCATTCTCCTAGTTTGGGCTAGATTGCAAAGAGTTTAATTTTTAGGTTATCCTAGTACTGTTACCATTTCTTTTGAATAGATTTAACCTCCTTAAAATCTGTGCATTGGATTTTGGTGCTTGTATCCACGTTCACATCTAAAGCCAACTCGGCTGCTCGATCTGCTTCATTATTACCTTTAACTGCAATGTGGCTTGGAATACAGCATAGTTTGATGTTTTTTATGCTTGTTAATAATAATTTTTATTTTGCATAACATTTTTATAATAAGTGAGATTTTGGATTTTTTCCTTTAAAGGCAATAGGATGGATAGTGAGTTCGAAAAAATTAAAAAAAAATGTTTGCTTTTTGAGTTGCAAGATAGCTAGATTGCATGACTCTGCAGTGAAAATAGAGCTTCCCTTTGGGAGGCACCATTTTTGGTAATATTTTGGCTCACTGCTGCACATCCTATCTTGTCCTCACATTTTGACCTGTCTGTATAGATGGGTGTATGTTTAGGGAAATTTGCCAATATGTCCTGAAACTTATGCTGGAAGGTGAATGGGTGCATTTTTGTTTTGCGAGATTATGTAATTCTAGCAGGTCGTTGGGTTGCTTGATATTCCATGGTGGAATACTGGCTGTGGTCATTTCTTGTATATTTGAGAGTCTAACTCTTAAGCAATTGATTTCCTCCTGAGTCTGTACGGTTGTTGTTATGGTCCAGGTTAGGACCAAGGAAGAACAACACGAACACAAGAGTAGAAATAACGAAGATATATTACACGGAATAATAATACAAGATGTGGAAGATGTTAATATGACTGTCAGTCTGGTTTGGAGTGAACTATTATCGGTTTGACTCGATTCGTCCCTCTCTCTTGAGAGGCGTAGTATACATAGTGTTAGGAAGAGTTCATTCTGTAGTTATAGGTAAGGACCCATAACAGTTGTATAGCATTATCTTTTTGTTGGAATAGATTGCAGTAATTCTGTTCAAAGGTACTAGAAGATGCACCATAAATGTGGAGGTGTTTCATTAGCTTCTGTGTATAAGCTCTCCACTGGGGATGTTTTAAAAACCCCAAGTACTAGTCTGAGGCCTTGATGATAGGTTATAACTTTCTGATTGCTCCATCCCAACTCTTGTGACCTCTCAATCCAGAAGCACCTCCACATATCGATATCTTCTGTTCATATAAATAGCAAGATTGTATCTATCATAGACTTCTTAGGTGTGTCACATAGCTTACAAATACCTGGCATACTCTAGCCTTCAACTTCTTCTGTCTGTACCGGTTTGGTTTGGTTTGTTTTGGCATATCAACCACAATGGGTTATTTAATGACGACAAAATTTCCTTTTTTTTTTTCCAAAATGTATAGTTGGTAATATTTAAAAACAAAATGTATAGTTTGGTTTGTTTTGTTTTGTGGCATATTAACCTCAATAGGTTATTTAATGCTGACAAGATTTTTATTTCTGGTAATATTTTCTTTTTTCAAATATTTATTGCTGATACTAATTTTTTTAAAAAGTATTTCTGGTATTAAAATCAATTTTTACACTTTCATAGTATTTTCAGTCAGGTTGGGGGGGGGGTCAACTATTTGCCCATAGCTGGGACCCTAACAGGTGCTACCACCCCGGGTCAGGGTAGACCTGGGAACACCAGCAATTAAGAGGTGGTTCCATGCTCCTCAAAACCTCCTGATCAGACGCCTTGCTGTTGGATGCAGTTTATCGTCTTACTCAGGACGGGTCTGTACCAGAGCAACATGTCTGATTGAAACAAACATCTCTTTGTCTCTGCTCATAAAGAGTGCCTCAATGAAGTGAAGATACTGTTTGCTGATAGAATGAAACAATATATTGCATCTCACAAGTTTGGCTTGTTATTGGCCACTCTACAAGAGGGTACTGAACTACAGCAAATCTTCACTCTCTCCTCTATTCAATCAATTCGAAATCTTAATAATAAGTCTGATAAGTCTGAATGCTTTGCTCAGAAATTCTCATCCAACTCAACACATGAATCATTCAGGATACCCACATCTGATTTTCCCCTTAGAACTGACGCTATACTGAGTAAGATGTGCATAACCATGTCAATAGCATTAGACATTATCTCTAAATTAGACTCTCATAAAGGAAGTGATGGTAACAAGATACTAGCTGTACTCCTAAAGAAATGTGCTTTGAGCTGGCTCCAATTCTTCTTAGACATGTTTGAATAATGCTTTTAAGCTTAATTCCTCTTGCAATAAACTTAAAAATGTTCTTATTTGCACAGTTTTGTAACCAAATGTAAACAACAGGGCTGTGGAGTTGGAGTCAGAAGCAATTAAGGGGTCAATAAAACTATAAAGACTCCGACTCCATTTGAATTTACGCTTTATGTAAAAAGTTTTACATTATAGAATTTTTATTTTTATTGTTATTTCTCCTACTGTATATTTACTATTTCCTTTAAAGAAATTCATCTCAACTTATTTTTTTAAATCATTTTAGTTTTTTGTAGTTATTTTGTATTTGCAAAACTATATGTATAAAAAAAAATCTTACATTATATAATTTTTATTTTTATTATGTCTTTTACATCCAGTAAAAGATTATATTTCAACTTCTGTTATAAAGTAGTTTTATTTTTGTTCTGTATTTATTTCTTATTTGCAAAGATACCGTCAATAATGAAATTAATCGTATGCCCATCAATTTTGAATTTTTTTTATCCATTTCTCAGATTCTATTATCCCAAATATTCTACTGAATAAATAGTCTAGAAGGCATCACTGATAAAATAATTATGTAAATTATACTTACATGAATCAATCAATTTAAAACAATATTTTCTACTGTACGAATAATTTTATCTTTTCCTATTTTGCATAATTTGCCTGTGAAATTTGATGTAATTTATCCTATTGTTCTGAAAATTGAGATTTATATTCTCTTTTCTGTGTTTATTAACATATAAAAAATCTGGCATCATACGGGCATTAGATTCTGAGGAATAGATAAAAATATTTAAAATTGATGGATGTGTGAATAATTTTGTCATTGATTGTATATATATATGTAAAAAGTCTTACATCGTAACATTTTTATTTTTATTGTCATTTCTTCTATATCCTATCAAAGATTTTGTCTCTAATTCTGTTTGAAAATATTGAAGAATGAACAGGTATGACATAAAAGCCACAATATCTTTATTCTTTGATATAAACCAGTTATAATGATATAGGCCTACTCAAGTTAGGAGTGTACGCACAGGCTTTACGAGATTTGTAGTCCATAATCACTTAATTACATAAAGAGGAATCAGAGGTGCAAAAAAATAGAGTTGAAGTCAAAGGTTTTGTGTTCTAATTCCACAGCCCTGGTAAACAAAGCAATTTTCTGAAGAAGTAATGGATTTCTATTTATTAATCCAAAATGTTTAAAGTGATAAACTCTGTTGGATTAATAGATGAAAATCCATTAATTCTTAAGAAAATGATATTGTATTATATAAGTAGCAGTAGCATTTAGGTCATTTAGTGCTCTGTATCTATATCATGTTTGTTTGACTGTATGAAATAAACATATGAATATATGCATTATAGTAAAAAAAAAAAAAAAAATTAAACATAAATCTGAACTGTTTGGAAATTTGAATTCACCACATCAAAATAACTAAAAAAAACAAAAAAAAAAAACAAACAAAAAACAAAACACCTATTTACATGCTTGCTTCAGGTCAAGTTTTTTTTTTTGTAAACCAGTGATCAGTAATATTACCAAATCAAAAACAGTAAAAACATTCAGCATAGTTCAGATATTGAGAATTAAAACAGACACTTGAATTCATTTTTTTTAATGGAAGCAAACACATTTTGGAATTTTTTCTGAATAAATATTATTCACAAATTAATTAATCCCATTTTTTCCTTTTTGTTGAAAGGGGTAACTGTTTGACAAAAATAAAAAAATAAAATTGATTATTTACTTTGTTCAAGGAGTCCTGCTCTTAACAGTTAAAATTTTTATTTAATTAATAAAAAAAATCCCCGACCTAAAAATTGAATTTATCGAAATTTCATGAAATTCACTAAGTGGGTGGTAACATGTAAAAAAAAAAAAAAAAAAATTTTTACTAACATTTTCTAAAAAAAAAAAAATTTCGAAAACAATTTCATTCATTTCTGAACACGTCTTGAAAGTTTCATTAAGATCCGACAATTATTTTTGCAAGAATTTCCAAGTCAGTGTGTTTTTCACCGTAAAAAGCACCCCACCAAAAAAAAAACTAATCGTTATGTCGACCGCTGATATAATGACATAAACAAAACAAGATTTGTAACTAAAATTTCGAAGCTGCTTGAAAAGATGAAAAAATTTCAAAAAATAATAATAATAAATACTTTGGTTTCTAATCTTAATAATAACATAAACATTTTGATGAGAAAACTTTGTTTTCATCAAGTTTGGGGCCTTTTTTTATCATGCTATGCAGTTTTCCCGCGAAAAAGTGGAGGTACCTACACGATAAAAAAAATCAGTTCCTTGCCTGAGAAGTAAAAAAAAAATCATTTGTAGGAGATGAAGATAAAAAGGTAACAATTGTACTCATCATCATCGGTAACCTATAACCATTTAAATATATTCAAAGAGCCTTGCGAAATTATTAGAAATTCATAGAATTAATAATGGAACCATCATGAAAATTGAAAAATGACTGAGTGAATGTGCCCGTTTACAGAAGAGACTTGCTGTCACTTAATCTTGAAAATCACACAACTTAAACGCAATGAGTGCTATAACTATTGCTTGTGTTTATCTAATAAATTTTTGTTTTATAAAAATAAATCTCACTTTTAGATTGGTAGTATAACACACATTATTTTCTTTAAATACGTGAGATCGAAAGTGAAAGTCAACCATATCTGATTTCATTTTTGAGTTGATTGTACTGAAATGTATTTCTATAGCATCATTCCGTATTTATTTACCATGCATTACGATTTTGTTTATCTGTAACGATGAAGCAATAGCAATAACATTCTTTAGTCATAATAATAAACAAAGAAATAATTCAAAAAACGAAACATACGAATAAATCATTTTTCTGCAGTCATCACACTCATTTATAAACAAATTTCGATAAATCTTTGCATGCATGATCGAACAGCTGTAGTCATTTTTTTATCCCTTACCAAAATATGTACATGACTCTTTTTTCTTTTCATCGCCTTCTTCTTCTTCCTGACTGCCGCCCAAGCTAGGCAGAATGACGTACACCAACAAAATATATCCTACAAATAGGATACAAACACGAAGGGCCGCCATGACTGTATTGATCCGGCAGTGGGACCCGGATGAAGGAGAAACGGTGAGGATGGATAACCTGTTCAACTCGTAAATATATTCCAGGAAAAAAAAGGATTGCACTTTTGAAGAATTTATTTGTAAGTTTAAAGTATGAAATGATTGATATTTATGAAGCGTTGTAAATCTAGTATAGAAACAAAAGACTGGAGCAGCAACATTAAAAATTGCTAACCATTAGGTGAAGACAGACAGAATATTTGGTTGTTCAAACCGGAAACCGGAATTTTCTGAACTAGTTCGAATTCCGATTATTACGGTTCGTTATTTATATAACTTTTTGCACTAACACCTTTCCTTTGTGAAAGGTAGAAATCCAACACCGATCTTTTCTACTGACAGTCATATTAACCATGCTCTTGTCATCGGAAATGTTGTTGTTGTTGTTAATAATAATAATAAAAAGGTAGTTGGATGAGTAGTCAAACAAAAAAATGTTATTCTTTTTACTATGCGTAGCTTAGGTGTGGCACAAAGACTGTGGCACATGGTGAGGATCGAACTCACTACACAGTCGTAATTGGTCTCTAGCGAGACAAATTTGCTTTATCATCGGAATGATACGTGGTTAGATAGACAAACGGTAGTTGGATGAGTATTAAATGGTATTTTTACACTGCGTAGCTTACCATGGAGCATCCAGGAAAGCACGAACTTATTCAGTTACGTGTCATGCGTGATACACGCTTTAGGCAATCATGTATCTTTCGATATATGACTGACGAGGCAGATTTTTCCCATTTCTTTCTGCGGTAGACATCCAAGGATGTAGAACCCGGTCTGTCTTGCTATTTTTACCCATAGATGGCGGGGGGAAAGAGAAGAACAGGATTCATACCTTTCCCAAGGGTATTATCACGTAATTATTATTGACTAGAATTCGAACTCGGCTCTCCGATTCCTCAATCCGAGCCGCTATCCATTACTCCACCAAACCTATTACGCAGTCGTAATAGGACAAGCCTTTTAACCATTACACTAGTGAAAATGTTCTTACAATGATTTACTAAGCGGAGTTTAGATGTGGCAAAAGAACAAAAAAAAAAAAAAACGGAGCACCCAGTGAGGATGGAACTCACTACAGTGTTGTAATAGGTCTAGCGAGACAAACATGCTAACCGCTGCACCAAGTTGCACATACCTCTCAAATGGTATTTATACACCTCTATATAAATTAGCTTATTTGACCAGGTAGCAGCATAAAACGGGTTTTGTAGCCATTGTTATCTTTTGACATTTGGATGTTACTGGTAGTCGGGGGAGCGATACTTATAAAAGAGTCGATAACCACATGCATATTATAAAAGAGCGAATTCTTTACACTATTAACATTATTCGGACTATTGTCCTCGTCTAGTTATCAATACCCGGTTTAGGCAGTGGAGAACTTTCAGAGGGGAATTAACAGGAGATAACTGATAACTGACATCCATTAAACATGGCACGTGGAACTAGAACAGTCTACCCCAGTGAGAGAAATAAAGGGTTCAGTTCGACATTCCAACCACCTGAAGAAGGCCGGAGCGTACAACGGCCGAAACGTTGTAATAAATAAGGCGACAAAGATGAGGACAATAGTCCGAATAATGTAAATAGTGTACATAATACCTCATTTCAGAAATATAGGCAGATAGCGAATTCTTTGTCCGTAACACAAGGTCTGCGTGTGACTTTACATGCGCATATGCAGTGTATATGCGGGTGTATGTGCTGTGTGTAACTGACATACATGTGCTTATGCCATTTAATACACCAAGCGTACACACACACACACACAATTTGACTAAGTTTCAAATAAGACATTGGAATATTACTTCCCCTTTCACCCAGTCTGCACAACCCCTACCCTGGGTTAAGCAATGAAATTATAAAGCTGAAGATAAAAATGCGTTCATTTTTATAACTAACAACTCAGATAATTATGAGACTTTATTGAACTTATTCGATGAAAAGGTATTATTTTTTAAAACTCGTTTTTTTTTCTTCCCAGAAATGTTTGTAGATCTGTGATAGAATTAAAATATAAATGTGGACACGCAAACGTTCAGGCACATCCAATTTGAAAGGAAATGAAATGAAGATCTGTATCGCGATGGCTAAATGACCTTTCTGTCTAGTAACAAGCCCAGAAAAGGTTTAAGTTGACCCTTTGAAGTCATTATTCTACTCCTTCTGCATTTAAACTAGATATATTTTCTAAGAATAGTTTTAATAATAATAGTATTCTTAATAAGCAAACAATTTCAATTAGAAATATGGTTATGTTGCCAGCAAGGCGATGGGAAACGAACTAGCTGCTAATAATGAAAATCTATCTATCTATCTATCTATCTATCTATCTATCTATCTATCTATCTATCTATCTATCTATCTATCTATCTCATTCTGTTCATATCTATTTCATTCTGTTCATATCTATCTATCTCATTCTGTTCATATCTATTTCATTAGGTTCATATCTATCTATCTATCTATCTATCTATCTATCTATCTATCTATCTCATTCTGTTCATATCTATTTCATTCTGTTCATATCTATCTATCTATCTATCTATCTATCTATCTATCTATCTATCTATCTATCTATCTATCTATCTATCTATCTATCTATCTCATTCTGTTCATATCTATTTCATTCTGTTCATATCTATCTATCTATCTATCTATCTATCTATCTATCTATCTATGTATCTAAATACTAAAAGTCTCTGATTTCTTGCATGCTTATGTGGTGCGTGTGTCCGGCGCATAATGATTTAAGTTAATCTGATTTAAAAAATGTTTTAATTGAATAATTGTTAAATATACTAGTTGCTTATACAGCATTTTTTATTTTAACTCTCTTCAAACAGTCAATTTTTTAGATTAAAATATTTTAAAGTTAACGACAATCACAAAGAGATCCCGCTTTGCTGTTACGTCCAGATGTTTGTAGAGTAATTATTTATATTTCAGCTTTCTTTAAACAAAAATTATTCAATTAAATAAAAAATATTTTTTTGGCATGTTTAAAAAATATGTTCAAGTGAACATGATTGAAAAATATTTTTTAATATGCCAAAAAATATTTTAAAATCATATTCACTTGAAAATACTTTTTAAATATACCAAAAAATATATTTTATATTAAAAGTATTATACTAAAAGTCTGTGATTGCGTGCTTGTGTAGTGTGTGCGTCTGGCGCATAATGATTTAAGTTAATCTGGTTTAAATAATATTTTAAGTGAATAATATTTAAAAATACGTGTTGTTTATACAGTAATATAACAATTCCTTTTACATTTTGTACACGTGTTCACATATAACATAAATAAATACGGCGCCTCGGCGTGGTGTAATGGTTAGCAAGCTGGTCTTGCTTAAACTGTTTCAACGGAATAGTGAGTTCAATCCTCACTGGGTGCCTCATACTTTCGACCATGTGTCACATCTAAGCATCGCTTAGAAAATCAAGTAGGGCACCTCAAGGCGGTGTAGTGGTTAGCAAGCTTGACTCGCTAAAACAATTACGACTGAGTAGTGAGTTCGATCCTCACTGGGTGCCCCCTAATTTCGGCCTTGTGCCACATCTAAGCTACGCTTGGAAAATCAATAAGGGCACCTCGAGGTGGTGTAATGGTTAGCCAGCTTGTCTCGCTAGAACAATTACGTCTGAGTAGTGAGTTCGATCCTCACTGGGTGCCCCTTACTTTCGGCCTTGTGCCACATCCAAGCGGAGCTTGGAAAATCACTATAACATAAATAAATACTGTTACTGGAGTTCAAGTTAATCCCGGAGGTTCTATTCTTATTAAATGCTGTAAAAAATCAGTAAAATCATGAACTTGTAAAAGAGACCAATGATGGCACTTTAGCGTTCTACTTCAATTTGTTTTTTTTGTGATCCAACTAATTCCATTGGTTAAAAAAGATTGCAATACATTTCGTACGTAACAGTACTGCGATCGACAAAATCTGTATATATATATATAAAAAAAATCATCATAGAGCCTTGATATTTCTCTGACTCCTGATTGGCCAATTAATTCCAATATCGTGTTTTCCACTACGAGCACACGGTTAAAATTAATTTACCGCCAAAATTCTGTCTATGTGTTTCGAGTCAATCACGTGACATACAACATTATAAATATTCAGCGACATTCTCAGTCTTTCTCTTTCGATTTATAATCTCGCAAGATGTAACACTGCGGAAAGCCTGCGTTTGTCCCTTAAGAGCAAACGCTATGAAACACGCATGTAGACACACACACACACACACACTCGCTCACATGTACGTACGCAGATCTACGACAGCTATTCATTCCTTCAAATACAAGGATACTTATCAACTTCTAACAGTGAGCTTTGCGGCATCAAACAATTCGCCAAACAAATTCACGTCTGTAGTTATAAAGAAAAGAAAAAAGAAACTATCAACTTATAGAAGCAACAAACGTCTTCAATAGATTTATTCTGTCTCTCGACCGCAACACTTGTAGCCAAATCACAGTTCAAACGATAGTCCATCGTAACAGTCCAACAGGCAACGTAGAAACGACAAAATGGGGTCACACATCCAACCTTCACTTCTCACCAGCAAAAACGCATGTTCGTCCACCAAGCTCAAAAAATCAAATCTGTTCACATAAGCGAAAAACAACGGTTTTTTCACCGAGAAATTGTTCTGATTGGTCACGCCATTCAGGGGAGGGAAGAACATTAGCATAGATTCCTGTACTTAAAGCAGATTTTTGCTAATTACTTTACTTTTTGGTAATTTTTCTTCGGCTGATCGCACACAAAACACGAACCCTTTTTCGAGATAGCTGATTATCTCTTTCGTTACAATGTCATTCAAATCTTTTAAGTTTATAGGTTAGATTTCCTCGAATTCACTTACTCACCAACAAACTACACTTCAATTTTAACATCTTCGATTTTTATCGAGACAACAAGAATTCTACTCAAAGAACATACACTTTGCCAAACAAACATTTTATTCAAAAAGCAACTTTTAACATTTCTTTTATTGAGACTGAACTTTATTTCATGAAATTAAATCTTTTTTTGTGAGTTCAGATAAAAATATTTTCTCTTAAAAGGCTTTAAGTATTTCAAGTTAAAGGGAAATAACTCTTACTATTAATTACAACTCTTACTATATAAAAAAATCACACGGTTGATTGTTTTGTATGTCATACAGTAAAATGAAGATTGTTTATTATTATAAAAACAGCTTTTATGTTGTTTCTCTTGTTTGCTTTTTGTTTGCTGACACATTTGTAAAGTAAAAAATGTATGGATTGAATTGAGGCCGTTCAAACCGCTACAGCACTGACGAATTGAAATATTTAACTGAATCATTATAAAATTAACTTCCGATTCAATGGAATGTTGAAATCAACTTCAATGTTGCCTGAAGTCCAACGTGTCACGGGTAGTCTAGTGAAGCAATAATTATAAAATAGCAATTAACATATCAGTAACGGTGATAACACCTATTTATAATTATTTTCTCACAACACGTGTAACTGGTAACATATTGTAGAGTAAGCTGAAGGTAACTGTTTCCAAATAAAAGATCAAATGACAAAAAATAAACACATCACGCAATGGCTCGGCACAGCCTTCCGGTTTCAAACATATTTCAAATTAATAAAAATAAAGAATGGCCAATAAAATCAGCTCCCGCCAATAAATAAACATAGGCTTCTAGAAACCATATAAACCAGACATCCATTCAACTCAGCAGAAAGACTTACAGTATTAAAGAGACACGAGTCAACCTCGTCACCCGGCCTTTCTCACCAAAGCAACAGCGGACTCCCATTGAACTTGTCTCCACTCTCTCTCCTCGCCACTGAAAGCCTATGTTCATTTTCTTCTCAGTTAGAGAGAAGGAATTTCTAAATACAATTTTTATTTCCTAATAGTAGTTACAATTAAGAATCTGGGTACTTTTCGTTAAATAAATATCATTTTATTTGAACACGCAGGAACCCATTCTCTCATTTTTTATTCAACAAACGGTGACTCACGGAATCTTTCCTCAACAATATAAGAGATTATACGACAAAAAGTCTTTTCAATACTTCAACATTCTTATTACTATCATGGCTTCTAGTGATTCTATCGTTTGGATGGTTCCAACTCTTCTGCTTATTTACACACAGTGTAATGGTCCCTTGCGTCATAACGTTTTACCTGCGGTTTTCGTCAGGTAATTGTCGATCATGGTAACCTTCAGGGAATTTCGAACTGAATCCTTTATTTAATTTACGGGGTGGATAGTTCTCGTTCCGCTAGTCATGTCCATCGATAATCTCGTCTAGTTCATATTTAGTACAGCTGAGTTACTGCTCACTCGTTTCCAGAGAGTTCAAGTAAGGACTGATCCGCAAAGGGAACTGAACTCGCAGTTGCCCTGTCACTAAATTCAAGAGCCACAGTTACCCTGTCCCTAAATGAAACTTTTTCTGATTTCCAGTTTCTCCAGCCTTTTCTATAGCTTCTTTGGAACCGTTCTCAGTACTTTGATAAAGATTGGCATGACTAGCAGTTATATTCCACAGCTACTTCAGATCTCTGACAAGGTGAAGTCATTTTTTTTCACTTTCTATCAGATTCATTTTGTGGTCTGGCGAAACAGAAACGTAGGCGATCATGGCTCTCCTCATCTTCCTGCCCTTTGTAGCTCTTAATAAATTTTGTATTATTTCATTTCTCCTAAACCCTGTTCCGCCATTCATTTAATAAAACTCATTAACAGATCTCTGCCAAGGTGAAGGCATTTTTTTCACTTTTTATCAGATTCATTTTGTGGTCTGCCGAAAAAGGAAAATCAGACATCTGACTTTTTTTTTTTTTCTTTTTTTTTTAAGCGTATCACCCCAAGCAAGGCTGGAGGCCACTATCACGCAAGGGGTTATAGAAGGGTTGGAGGAAGAGCAGATAGGAGTGGTAAAGGAGAGAATGTGGAGAAAGAGAAAGACAGTGGATCGATCAAGGCAAGGGGGTTACAGAAGATTTGGAGCGAGAGCAGATAGGAATGAAAGGTGAAAGGACGTGGAGAAGGGAAGTGGATAGATCAAGGCAACTGGAGATGTCGATTGACGTTACACTTAAATAGTTGGAGATTGTATTTGTCAGGGAAACAGGAATAGGGAAGGGAGTTCCACAGGCGAGATGTGCGAGACGTGAAGCTATTGGAGTTGCTTTGTTTTTTGCTTTCGACTACCAAATCTGTCCTGGATTGTGTGATCCGTTTTATCTCCTCCCCATCTTCCTTGGTGATATTAGACTCTTATGTTGAATACAGAGTCATTTAACCGTAGAAAATAAAATATAGATAGATGAACATGTAGTGGACCGGCCGTGTGGTGTGGAAGAAGTAGAGAAGATGAATTATCTCTGGCCGGTCCAGCCACATAAAAAATGTTGAACTTTAATGGATGTCCAAAGAAGCAAACAAGACAGACATATGTATGCGAACAAATATATATTAACAAACAGGTAAAAACAGATTGATACACGGATTTACGAATACATCATTTAGAACATGAAATAAAACGTTTAGTGTCTGTGTGGAAAGTTATTGTGCGTGTGTTTGAGTCGAAATGTCCGTACGGTTGTGAAATTTTGTTTTAGCGTATTCCCTGAACATGGGCAACGCTAGTTGTGTGTGAGAGTTCACATACTGGAAATACCTCGCACCACGTGCGACGGTTGCCGACCTCAAGCGAGGCCAGTTGGCCGCCCGTGGGCGCAGCCGTGGAAAGAGCTGTGGAAAGAGAGACAGAGGCGAAAGGTCAGCCCGTATTTATACTCCCGGGAGGGAGAGACCCCTGGTGAAGCGTTAAGAAAATGAAGGGGAGCTAATTGCGACAGACATCTGGGAACAAGTGGTCACAAACCAGATGTCAAAGATTTCCGGTCGCAGCCTTCTATTACAGTTATAGTTAGGATTGAGGAATTTCTGGACCAACTGTTAACTGGAACACATTCTTCCTCGGGGTTGTTCCGATGTCGCCTGTTATAGTTGCTGGGTAGTGAGATGGTAGGAAAAAGAAAACTGCATTGCTTGATTGAGATGCCAGAAATGGTTGAAATTGTCCCAAAGTGTCACCTACCTACTTACTCAGATCGTGCAAGAGAATCCATGAAATAACGAAATATATTAAAAACAGGGTTCAAGTTTTGACGTTTATTTTCACATTGTGTTTCTTTGTGCGCTTGCAACGGGCTTTTCCCACTTTAAGTGCACGCCGACAAGAACGAGAATAGAGATGCAACGTTAGATTTTGTGTGTCTCGTCTGGGAGATACTGAAAGAGGGGCTCGTTGTATGTTCATATTTTCCCCTAACATTCTGAGGAATTATTTTGGTAACTTTACTTTTTGAAAATTCTGACCGTTTGTATGAGTGTTTCATTCATGTTTATGAAGGTGTTAATTTTTTCTCTCTCGCGCGCATTGGACTAGCGAAAGAATATAAAAAAATATTCCTTACCGAATCTAAGTTCTTGTGCCAAACACAAAATCTTAGTAGGAATAGTAAAACATGATAGGCGCAAAATTATAAAACAAGACAACTACTGCGTAAAATTCTAAAAGGAAAACACATTTATTTACACAATTACGAAAAAGGGTACAAAGACAAAATTTGCACAAAATTTTCCTTTTGTGCTCCTATTAACAATTTCTTATAAAAGTATTACCAGCGAAAAATGGAAAAAATTACAACTTGGGTAAAGACAAGGATTTTGAAAATGACAAAAAAAGAAAAAAAAAGAAAAACAATACAAGAAGGCAGTAAAAACTAAAGGTGCAACACTTAAAAAAAAAAAAAAAAAAAGAACAAGAGCTCCTTTCACTAACCCCACGAGCGTCTCTGGGAAATAGTAATGTTAAAGAGTCCGTTTTAACATCACACAGTTCATGCTTGGGAAAATTTCTTAAAAATTTTTACGTTCTTGTTTGTCCAACCACATGAGAATTTTCACGAACTTTTGATCTCTCCGCGACCGGTAACTGGTGCCTTCTCTGATGTTCACTTCCTAGTACCAAATGCCTTCTATGATGTTGACGACCTGCCTTCTCCCCTTACTCTCAAAGTCTCCTCTCGTATCTACTGACCTAACCTCTACTTATTTAAAAAAAAATTAGGCTCACTTCTCCCCCACGATTCAGGATGCAAAAAGGCTTGAGAAAAAAAAAAGTCTTTCATTGGTCAGTATTCTAAAAAATAATTTTTCCATAAACTGAAAATGGCTCTTTATAAATTTTGTCGGCTTTCAACAGTTGAACCGAAAAGGTCATAAAAATATATCAATTTTTAAACAAATTGTCTGCCCCTCATAAAAATACACTTCTCTTAAAAATGTGTATTAAAAAACAACCTAAACGATTAAATAGCTATACAAGTTTAACATTTTTAAAATAATTAAAAATAAATTTTTCTAAGAAGCATTTCAAAAGCTAACCAAAGTGAAAAGAAACCGAAAAACTCATCTGAAACACAGAAAATAATGCTGGATTGATATGTGATATCCATTCTCTTATATGGCAGTGAATATTAGACAATCTCCCGAAAGATGAGGGAAGAAAAGGCTGCTTAAATGTAGTCCTACAGAAGGATACTGAAAATTCCAACGACGAGGGGAGTGAACAAAAAGGAAGTCTTAAAGAAAATGGCAGGAGAAAGAACACTTATATTGAAAATCAGGAAAAGACAGCTGAAATTTATTGAGAATGTGGAAGGATGGTTTGAAAAACTTAACCCTTACGGGGGCATATTGAGGGCAAGGGAGATAGGAGAAGGCAACGAGCCACTTACATGACGAGCTTGCGTCAATAGATGGCCGGACGAGGGGTCCTTAGCAAAGAGCCATACGGGACCAATCGCCTATGTTCTGAAGGGGTGCGACAAATACTTTTTTTTTTTTTTTTTTAAGCGTATCACCCCAAGCAAGGCCGGTGGCCACTATCACGCAAGGGGTTACAGAAGGGTTGGAGGAAGAGCAGATAGGAGTGGTAAAGGAAGGGATGTGGAGAAAGAGAAGGACGGAGGGTCGATCGAGGTAGGGAGGTTACGGGAGATATAGAGCGAGAGCAGATAGGAATGAAAGATGTCAGGAAGTGGATAGATCAAGGCAATTGGAGATGACGATTGACGCTACACTTAAACCGTTGGAGATTGTATTTGTCAGGGAAACAGTAATAGGGAAGGGAGTTCCATAGGCGAGATGTGCGAGACATGAAGCTATAAAAAGAAGATGAATGTTGTTATTCAATTTCGTGTTGTGACAATTCTTCAACGATTCCAATTATTTCAAAATATCTAAATAATTCATTGAAGAAAACAATAAAACTGGAATCGTTCTTTTATGACGGCATGCACAATTTAGCTCAAAAAAGGTAGTTAAAGGCCAAAGAAAACCAGAAAAATACATTAATGACTGAAATATCGTGCTAAAGGAAGAAGAACAGATTAAACAACTGCCGGAAGACGGAATGCGTGGTTGTTATCAAAAGGACGTTTCCAGTTATGATAAAGGTAGTAAATATACATGTTCCAAATATTATTGATCAAGAGCTTTCAACCAAGCTTCTAGACAGTTTCAAGATGTAGGATTATGTAAACGAACTGTCTTTCCAATAATCAAATATTAAAAAGAAAAAAAAATAGTGTAATGACATAAGTACGCAGGTGTAGGCTTTAAGAAAGTTTTATTCAACTGAGAATACAAGGTTCGTGCATAGTGTCCTTTTATAGTCTCAGTAAACAGAAATAGCTCTCTCAAAGATGAGAGTAACACAACAAGGGGAGACCACTCTTGATTATTCATAACACTTAGATATTGCACTTCAAGGTTTTTCATTCTTAATTTCATGATTTTAAGCAGGTGTATTATGAAAACGCTTTAATCTAGAATGAGAAAGTGTACTTTCAGTTGTTATCAGAAGTTCCCTGCTGCTCATAAATTCTTTCGTTAGTATGCTCAGCGTCTTTCTGTAGAATTACATCTTTGTCACTTTCAGTCTCGTCTTCATCTGTAAAGGAACAACCAAACATGCAAATTACACATCGAAGATACCAAAATCAAATAAGTTCAGCAATTTAAATATCTGGAAAGTGTTCTAACAGTGGAGCGAAAATGCAAACCGGAAATCTGAAAGCGCGTTGGGATAACCAAAAATGCATTCCAAAAGCTAAGCAGATAATTGAAAAACAGGAAAACGTCGTTAGAAACAAAGAAAAGAGTATTAAACGGTTACGTAATAGCAGTTCTATGTGGCAGTGAAAGCTGGACAGTCTCCTAGAAACTGAAGAAGAGACTTAAAACAACAGAAATGTTGCTCTGTAGAAGTATGCTGAGGATGCCATGGACCGAATATGTGAACAACGACAAAGTTTTAGAGAAAATGGAGGCAAAACGGAAACATAGGCTTAATATCAGGAAGAGACGGTTGAAATTTCTAGAGCACTTAAAGAAGAAGGAACGAGGACAGATTGAAGTCAATAAGGGCAGAGGAAAACAACTGTGGTCAAAAGAAATTAGCAACTCTGTTTTGGGACGCCATTTCAGATTGGGCGTTTCTTCCCTCTACACCGGTTTCTTGGTATTTTTCGTTATTCTCTTCCCTGTACCCGTCTCGTCGTTCGTTCCTCCTGTCACAACTGTACGTATAGTAAGATGAGACATAGACGACTCTCATTTCCGCGATGGTCTACTTATAATAGGGATTCACCAATCACTCGTCCGGATGATAGACATAATAGACATGCGGGCATCTCAGAATGGGGCACTAAAACATCCGGATGTCCCTCCTCGATTCCATTCAATCATGCTAATATTATACACAGTTGCCAATGAACCAATTTCTTGCGGGACAACAAAGAACAAGGGTCTCTTTTGACGGAACGGCGTATTCGCCTTCTCTCAAAACGAAATCCTAACCCTAGCCCTAAACCTAACCCTAATCCTACTCTCTTTCGTCGAGAATAAGGCAAGTTCTGTTCACTATTTCTGCCATTCGACTCCGGTTCTAGTTCACTATGTCTGCCACAACAACGCATAACATCTAACAGTTGGTCCAGAAATTCCTCAATCCTAACTATAACTGTAATAGAAGGCTGCGACCGGAAATCTTTGACATCTGGTTTGTGGCCACTTGTTCCCAGATGTTTTCATCTATGTATATTTTATTTTCTACGGTTAAATGACTCTGTATTCCACATAAGAGTCTAATATCACCAAGGAAGATGGGGAGGAGATAAAACGGATCACACAATCCAGGACAGATTTGGTAGTCGAAAGCAAAAAACAAAGCAAGTCAGATGTCTGATTTTGCTGTTTCGGCAGACTACAAAATGAATCTGATGAAAAGTGGAAAAAATGGCTTCACCTTGCCAGAGATCTGTTAATGAGTATTATTAAATGGATGGCGGAACAGGGTTTAGGAGAAATGAAATAATACAAAATTTATTAAGAGCTACGAAGGACAGGAAGATGAGGAGAGCCATGATCGCATACGTCCTGAGAGGACACAACACATAAAGAAGAAGTTATTTGAAAGTAGAAAAGTACCAGTTAAAATTGGTTGGATAATTTATTTTTTAAAATGATTTCACCCCCAGCAAAGTGATAATGCCAATAAGACGCCAGAGGTTAGTGTCTGTGGGGTAAAAGAAAATAAGAAGTTTTTAAGATGAGAAACCGGAAACACAATCCTAAAAAAAACAAAAAAAACAATGGATAAACCTCCACTCCTGTCCTAAAGACGGGGTGGATTTTAATCAGGCGATAGGCAAACCTATCTACTTCTATTACATAGATTGGCGTATCAAAACTCTCTTTACGCCTCTCTGCTTACAAAGAGTGTAGTATGTACGCGTTCTACTTAACTGAGTATTTGCGTTTTCGTTCATGAATCCTTGTCATAACATAAATTACACACAGAGAAAGAGAAAGAAATCAAATGCAATGGTCAACGCCCATGTGTTAGGTAAGGGTTAGAGATTTTTATGCAACTGTAATTACCAAGCAAATGACCTGGAACAGTACCATAATGGACATAAAAATCCAATAATTTTAAAGTTGTTTCTGTATGGTGCATGAAAATTTAACTTTATATTCTGTAGTGGTTCAATGAGAATTCCAATATTGTAAATTAAGTTTAAAATGAAACGGCTACCTTTAAAAGTCTGAGAGAACTTTTCTTTGCCTTCTATCAGCATGTCTGGTAGGAAAACCTCCAGGAGGGTGACACCTTGCGACTTTTCGAGATAAAGATTATCGCTGAGATGATGCACTAGGGCTCATCATCGTCGAATAATGGTTAAGCCAGATTGTCTTGCTAAATCAATGACGAGTGACTAATGGGTTCCATGAGTTGGGCACCTCGACGTGGTGAGATGGTTAGCAAGCTTTTCTTGCTAGATCACTTACGACTGATTAATGAGTTCGATCTTCAGCATATATTCTATCCTTTCGGCCTTGTGCCACATCTAAGCTAAACATTAGTAAATCTAGGGCACTTCGCCGATGAACCGGTTAGCAAGCTTATCTCGCTAGACCAATGACGACTGAGTAGTGAGTTCGATTCTCATTGGGTGTCCCATACCTTCGGTCTCGGGTGGCACCTAAGCTACGCTTACAAATCACCATATCCATTCCCTCATATGGCTGTGAATATTGCCGAATCTCCCCACTGATGGGGAAAATGTAGAGGCATCAGAAATGTGGTTCTACAGAAGGATACTCTCAATTTAATGGACGGAGTGATTAATCGACAAACAAGTCTTAAAGTAAAGGACAACAGAAAGAAAACTTATACTCAGAATCGGGAAAAGTCAGCTGAATTCCATTGTAGAAAATGAGGAAGGAAAGCTTGGAAAAATAAAATATACGTTCAATGAGGGCACAGGAGATATAGGAAAGTAACGAGCCCTCTTATTTGACGAGCTTGTGGGAACAAATTGCGGAACAGGGAGCGACGGCCTTAGCGCAGAGAGGAACACTGGTAAGAGCCAAACGAGATAGGCGATCATAGCTCTCCACAACTTCCTATGTTCTGAAGGGACACGTCACATAGAAGAAGAACCTTACTTTCATTCCATCGAGGAGATTAATTGGTGGCAAACGGAAGATGTTTGCAGGTTCGAAGAAGAAGAAAAAGAAGAATACAAAATAAAAGAAGAAGAAGAATAGAAGAAAAAGAAAAAGTAGAAGGATAGAAGAAAAAGAAAAAGAAGAAAGAATAGAAGAAAAAGAAAAAGAAGAAAGAATAGAAGAAAAAGAAAAAGAAGAAAGAATAGAAGAAAAAGAAAAAGAAGAAAGAATAGAAGAAAAAGAAAAAGAAGAAAGAATAGAAGAAAAAGAAAAAGTAGAAGAATAGAAGAAAAAGAAAAAGAAAAAGAAGAAAGAATAGAAGAAAAAGAAAAAGAAGAAAGAATAGAAGAAAAAGAAAAAGAAGAAAGAATAGAAGAAAAAGAAAAAGTAGAAGAATAGAAGAAAAAGAAAAAGAAGAAAGAATAGAAGAAAAAGAAAAAGAAGAAAGAATAGAAGAAAAAGAAAAAGAAGAAAGAATAGAAGAAAAAGAAAAAGTAGAAGAATAGAAGAAAAAGAAAAAGAAGAAAGAATAGAAGAAAAAGAAAAAGAAGAAAGAATAGAAGAAAAAGAAAAAGTAGAAGAATAGAAGAAAAAGAAAAAGAAGAAAGAATAGAAGAAAAAGAAAAAGAAGAAAGAATAGAAGAAAAAGAAAAAGTAGAAGAATAGAAGAAAAAGAAAAAGAAGAAAGAATAGAAGAAAAAGAAAAAGAAGAATAGAAGAAAAAGAAAAAGAAGAAAGAATAGAAGAAAAAGAAAAAGAAGAAAGAATAGAAGAAAAAGAAAAAGAAGAAAGAATAGAAGATGAAGAAAAGAAAAAGAAAAAGTAGAAGCACACCAATGAATAAAAAAAACTTGTAGCGACAAGGTCTTTGTCCTTGCGAGAATGTTGAAGATATGGTCATTTGTCACCATGTACAAGGCCCGGCAGACACACCTGGTAGAGATTACAGAGTAAGAGACACATACTATGGGGGTATGTGGGAAGATAACGCTTGACCCTAGACTTGAACACGTTAAGATTTTAATGATCGGGGACGCATCCTCTTCGTAATCGGTTCCACTAAGCTGTGGTTCGTGGGAAGAAGCTGCTCGAGTAGCGGCTCACCAATGGAATAGGAAAGAGATAAGGGTGGTTGGCTCACTAAGCTTTCTTCTGTCCCTCTTGCCTTCAATCTATCCTGCGAACATCAGATTTTCCAAGTCCTCTTTCCTTATTATGTGGCCTAGAAATTTCAACTGTCTCCTCCTTAATGTTAAGTATAAGGGCCTTTATTGTTTCCATTATCCCTAAAACTTCATTGTTGTTCTCTTGTTCGATCCATGGTATCCTCAGCATCCTTCTGTAGAACCACATTTTTGTTGCATCAGGTCTCTTCATCTTTGAGGATATTGTCCAGCAATCGCTGTCATACAGGAGGACAGATATCATGCAACGGTTTAATCGTCTTTTCTTTGTTTCTAACGAAATGTTTTTGTTTCTTTTACTCTTCTTAGCATTTGTAATGCATCTTTGCCATCCCAACGCGTCTTCGGATTTCAGTGTCGCACTTTCCGTCCTCTGTTAAAAGATTTCCCAGTCTGCAACACGGATTTTGAATTCAAACTTGTTTACATCTGTGCTCTGCCGTTGACGTTCTTTCAATTACATTTCATTTGTGATTTAGAATACATTTTTGCACACTGATTTGAAGTAAAATCCCATTGTTGTACTTGTTTGATTTTGCTATCTCCAGTTTGTAATTGTATGTTGGGCTCATCATTTTGCTAATAACCATGCATTCCGTCTTCTTGTAATTGATGTTTAATCCTTTCTTCTCGCTTTCCTTCACAGCTTTCTGTGGGAATTCTTGTAGTTTCCTTTCCGTATCTGCTAACAACACTGTGTCTTCTGCATATCTTATGTTGTTAAGATAGTGGCCTCCATTAATGAATTCTGATAGTACTTCTAATTCTCTCAGAAAAGAACAAAGACATTGTTGCCAGCAATCAAAAAGGTACCGCTGAAGGTTTTTGAGGACACGATAAGAACATGTGAGTAATGAGCAAGTAATGAAGAAGTCATAAGGGGAATAGAAACATCAAAAAATCATTTTTAAAGAATTAATGGACTTATTTATAATCCGAATATTCAATATAATCACGTTTGAAATAATGAAAAATTTATACAGTGATACCTCGGCTTAAATCGTTTCGTGTTAAGCCATTTTCGAAGATACGTCAGTTTTTTCTTAAATTTTATATGGAAAAATAAAAATTCGTCTTAGGTCGTTTTACTCAAGTTTACGTCGGCTGTTAAAAATATTAGAAACGTCAAAACACTAAAATAACAATAAACACATATAAAATCATATTTAAATAAATTTAAAAATAATATTATGTATACTATATATATATATATATATATATATATATATATATATATATATATATATATATATATATATATATATCATAAAATCATCAAAAACAAAAAATAGCATAATAAAGTATATTCAACGGATGTTCTTATTTCAAATTCCTGCCGACCGGCTGCATTCGTGCGTTGTTTTCCGTTGCAACACCGATTTTGAATTCAGACTTGTTTACATCTGTACTCTGCCGTTGACGTTCTTTCAATTACATTTCACTTGTGATTTAGAATACATTTTTGCAGACTGATTTGAAGTAAAATCCCAGTGCAAGTGCTAATGCTAAGCGTAAGGTTATATCGCTGGAAGATAAGATGGAAATTAATTATTGTATTCAGAATACTGTATGTATATATCATAAATACTGTAATAGGCAATGGGAGTGCTTATTTGCGATTTATTTCGACTTAAATCATTTTTCGAACCAAGCCGTGATCTCTGGAACTAATTAATGACATAGGGTGAGGTATAGCTGTACATACAAGCAAGAGACAGCTGACATTTCTTCGACGAAAAATGAGTAAAGAAGACGTAGAGAATTTAACGCTCACAGAACATAATGAAAGGAAGAGAAACAGAAAAAAGTAAGCATAACCGCCTTAATGTGTTTGCATGAATAGACGACAGAAGAGCGCAAATACGTATGGTAAAAGCGTAAAGTCATTTAGAGCGATAAAAGACAGGAAGGTGTGGAGTGATATGATCGCTCACGTTCTGAAAAGACTTGGTACGTACAAGCGGTAGCAACGAGAAAAGAGCTTTAAAGAATTTGACATTTGCAGGGTATACTGCAAAAAAGAGGAAAGAGTGAAAATGAACTAGATTTTTTGTGAATGGATGACGGAGCAGAGAGGAAGAGAGATGGTAAATAGTCAACAGTTGTAGCAACAAGACAGGAATTTGTGGAGAGTCATGATCACCCACATTCTGAAAGGACTTGGTACAGGCAAGTAGAACCAACGAGGAAAGAGCTTTGGAGAATTTAACACTTACAGGGTATACTGAAAACAGAAGAGGAAACACTGGAAATTTACTAGACGAGGTTTTGTGAATGGATGACAGAATAAGGACGAAGAGAGATGGTAAATAGTCAGCAATTAGAGCAATAAAATACAGGAAGATGTGGAGAGTCATGGCTGCTTTAGTTCTGAAAAAGACTTGGCACATAAAAATAGTAGCAATGAGGAAAGAGGTTTGGAAAATTATCACTTATACGTCATAATGAAAACAGAAGAGGAAACTGAAAATGTAGTCGACTACATTTTTTTTGTCAATGAATTACAGGACTGGGACAAAGAGAATTGATAGGGCCAACAATTACAGCTAAAAGACAGGTAGCTGTAGAGAGTCATGATCGCCAACGGTCTGAAAAGACTTGGCAAAGTAGTAACAACATGGAATGGGGTTTGGGGAATTACATGCACTTATAGTGCATGTTCATGGCAGAAGGATAAACAACGAGTAACCTACTTGACCTGTTTGTTTTACTGGTTGGCAGAACTGGGACAATAGGATAGTAAAATATTAATAGTTACTTAGAGCAACACAAGACATTAAGCTTTGGAGTATCGTTGATGTCCTGAAGGGAAAATGACACACAGAAAGAGAGTAGGTGTGATTACTAGAGGAGGAAAAATACAATTTTCTCACACACCAAGCAAGTAACGTGTACCTCTTTTTTTTAATCGGGGTAAAAAAAAAAAAAAGAAAAGAAAAAAGAAAACGTCAAAGGGTTACGTATTTTATTATATTTACTTACTTTATTTGTTTATTTATGTTTTTATTTCCGTTTTGTTCAGGGACGAAAAGCGTCACACTCTGTGCATTTCACTCAACTGTTGCTAAGAGTCCGGTCTTATATCGAAAACCGATAGTTTGTGCTATTGCTAACAAAAGAGGCATGACGAACAAGTAAAATAAAAAAACCGACTAAAAATTTCCGGCCGGCTGATTTCACCCAACAGTTGTTGTTACTTAAAAGATAGGATATTAGTATCGATCTGGGTGTTAATGAAAGCATAAAAAAACTCTAGAAATCAATCGGCCTTCACATTAAAATGCGGCACACATTTGCGGGGAGGTGCGCGTGATGTAAGGGATATCGGTAATAAAGTGTGCCGCTTTCAGTTCTCGCTTGATTCTATTTCGTTCACTTCGCGCTAATGTCCTTGTAAAAAGCATGAATCCATCTTCCCCCAGCTATTGGTTAACTAGCAGGGCTGAGCTCTCTTGCCTTGAGACGGTACCCATTCTAAGAGATCGAAATCTCTGAATTGAAAAACAACCTGAAGGGGGTTGGGGCCCGTCAGGATACCTTGCCAAAGTCACACTACTATGGCTACATTAAACGTGGTGTACGACCGTAGTGGGTTACAGGACACACACACATAGCACATTTATCGACACAACACATTAAAATGAAGAATTGTCAGCTGTTATTAATTTTTATAAAGCGTTTATTAGAGTTTAACTTAATATTTGGACATACATTTGCCATTTAATGGGCATGGTTTGTTCTTACTGCAATTGCAATTATTAGTTGCGGGAATATTGTTGTTTTGAAGGTTGTTGAAGTGTTTGATAAGAATGGAACAGTTGTGTTGTGCTATATACTGGCCGATGTTTTAAGCACAAGCGTGGTTAACTTTGACGTTTTTTGTTGAAAATCTTATTTATCATTGTGGAATGACTGAAGTGCTTATGGATTAAATTTTAAAAAATATCCGATATTAGTTTTTGACGTTTTTGTTGAAGGTCGGTAAAACCATATAATACTGCATTTATGACGTTTTGGTTTGTTGGCGTCCTTATTGCTTTTGGCTAAGAATTCGAGGTTAATTTTGTGGTTACTATGTTCTAGTGCTTCTACGTATTTGCATTTATGTTTTTCAAAAATGCTCTT
Organism: Acanthosepion esculentum; assembly: GCA_964036315.1. Taxonomy (NCBI): domain Eukaryota; kingdom Metazoa; phylum Mollusca; class Cephalopoda; order Sepiida; family Sepiidae; genus Acanthosepion; species Acanthosepion esculentum. Next base: position 36,551,417 of record OZ038508.1, on the reverse strand, counting down.
ATTGCTAGAGCTGGTAGACAGCCTAAATTGTACCAACTTATGTAAATTATTCAGTATTCTAGGATGGTGGTTGGATTGTTTGCTGATGCAGCTTTGGTTGTATAAATCTTTAGTATATGTTTTATGAAGCTCATTAGATAGGTCAAATGTTACATCCAGGAAATTCATTATTTTAGCATTAGTGGTGGTGGTAATGATCAGACCGTGGTCTTTGAAGAACTTAATTAGTTTTTTTTAGACTGTCAGCATTTTGTGAGCTTGATTTGCGTAGGAGTATAATCCCACCATCCCTATAGAAGCCGGTGATTTTAATATCAAAATTGAACCTAAGACGGCAAAGTAATAGTATGTCAAAGAACTCGCAAGCTTCCGCTGAATCAAACGTACCCACAGCAATAGTAAAGTCAGGATTGCTACGGTTGTTCCAGTGAACATTCATGGAATAGAATGGGTTTCTGGGCCTGTTTAATGATGTTAATGTTCTGTTTGCTTATGGGGCAGCGAATGTGGCCAGGTTTATCACATCCATTAGCAACTTCTCTGTGATGGATGGGTAGAAATTGCAAATATCGAATTGAAGGAAACAGCATTCACTTTTCTTATTCACTTTATTGAACCAATCAATGGCATCAGCAGTATTATGCCACTGGTTGATTTCTAAAGCTTTTCTTGTATATTTTCAGACTCTTTAGAGGATTTTCTAGCTTATCTTACCGATGTTATTCTTAGATAGGTTGATTAACCGCTATTGGGGTTGTGTGGGAAGCTAGCCTTGTGGTCTTTCAACGCAAGGAATGCCTGTTGCTTATGGAATTTATAGACTCTATCACCGATTTTTAGTTCTTTAGCTGTCTTTTTGGTTTCACAATTGATAGAAAATTTCCAGTGCTTGGTTGCTTTTTGTAATTCTAATTACCTCCTTATTAATGGCTTTGTGATATGCGTCGATGTCGATCTGGTAATGGTTGCCCGTTTTATCAGAATTGATGATAATCTTATCCGATTGCTTGATGGTAGCAATGTCTTTATACATTTTTTTCTGAAGATTATTGGTAGTGTAAGTGAATTTGATTAATAACGGAGAATAATTATTTCTTGAAGACAAGTAGTTGGTTGTCACAGATGGTGGTTTTTTTGCGATTTAAATCCAAAACATTCATTTTCATTCCGAGTTAGATGTTTATGTTTGCGCATGATGAAGAATATCTTCCACCTCATCCTCTTAATGACACCTCTATTTTGTTCAGAAGAGTCAGTTCGTAGTCTTTTTACCGGGAATCGGGATGTTCTTGGTGGAGTAACTCAGATTAAAAGGCTCCATATCCTGGCAATAATTACTGTATAATGCTTGATGTTTAATTATACCTATAAAAATGCTCTAATGAAAGGAGCAAAATATAACCAAATGGATAAATATAGGTAAATATACAAACAAGAAGTCGCACGCACGCACACACACACACACACACACACACACACACACACACACACACACACGCATATATATATATATATATATATATATAAAATTATGTTTATGTTTACTAGCGAAGTGATTTCGCCAATAATCGCATTCATATTGCTGATTGATTCAAGGTATGATTGACTCTTTGTAATGTAAATATATGCTGCCTATTTTATTATGTTCATAAAAACAATTGTTCCAGCAGTAAAGAATTCCTATGTTTATAAAAAAACAATTGATCCAGCTGTAAAGAATTCCTATGTTTATAAAAAAAACAATTGATCCAGCTGTAAAGAATTCCTATGTTTATAAAAAACAATTGATCCAGCAGTAAAGAATTCCTATGTTTATAAAAAACAATTGATCCAGCTGTAAAGAATTCCTATGTTTATAAAAAAACAATTGATCCAGCAGTAAAGAATTCCCGAGGAAAAAAAACTACAAAGTAAGACACATCACTCTGTTACTTGAACTATCTACTTAGTTCATATCATATTAACTGAAAGACACGTATTAAAAAAATACGTGGATTTACCAAATTACAAAATACATACAAAATTCTCACTTTAAATATTTAAAATTTAGCGTTGCGATTTGCACGCTCCAACACCATATAACCGTTAACAAATAGCTCATTCTTAAAAACATCTTTCGGTTGGATAAACACATTTAAATCGTCTCCCAGTTTTGATGCTGATGGAAAATAAAGCCTGATGATGAATTGCGCGAAGCATTCGAAAGTACTAGCAGAAATAAAAAAATACACCATATCCATTTTATTTATGAGGATCTCATCATTCGGAGGATTATCAGTAGTATTATGGTGATGGGGGGGGGTAGAGTTCTCGTTGTTAATTGTTGCTTGTATCAGAAGGTAGATAAATAGTAGCAGTCCTTCGGGACAGCCGCTAGTTTGGCCTAAAGGTTCAACAAGCAGTCAAATTGAGGTCACCATAACATAAACAAAATAACATACGAAAGAGTAGGGTATATCAAAAACACTTTGTATTTAAATGCAACATCAATGAATAGTACAATGTTTCTTGATTTACACGCACAAAGTCCGTTACAAAATGTTCATTCATAGAAGAGAAATCCGATTATTAAAAGAATATAAGTGTCTTTTGTTAATACTTAAGTTCATGACGTGCTGGTCACAGGAGATGAAAGGTGAGGTCAATGGGTTGGTAGGAGTCCTTTGATATCTCCGTTGGTGAAGGAAGGCTGAAGGCATCGGGTTTGATGGGTGAGAAAAGCGTAGCGACATTCACTGACGGTACTTCAAAGCTTTCTGTCTTAGAAGTGAATTTATCGCTCTATTTATGTGTGCCCTTCGGATCAGAGTCAGTCTGCTGAAACAAACTGTTGGGTATGACGCGGAGCTGTTTAATTGGTGGAAAATTGTTTATCATTCTTTTTATTTCTTTTTAGTTTTCCACCGGAAATTCTGCGTGGAGCCGGGTGCGCAGAGACCAGTATTGGTCATTTGCTGTCTAAACCTCTGAGGGTTAATATCCGGTCCTTCGCTTGCTCCGTGCCACCACAGTATAATGCTTATGTTTATGTCTACTAGCGAAGTGATTTCGCCAATAATCGCATTCATATTGCTGATTGATTCAAGGTATGATTGACTCTTTGTAATATATATATATATATATATATATATATATATATATATATATATATATATATACTCTGTAGTGCAAGAAAAACAGTGCTCCATGTTAAGGAACAGAACTAATTAATATGTATAAAAAAATATACATAATACCTTATATTGATTGCACAACTCTGAGTTTCATGCAAACGCAATTTTCAAGTGATGGTATTTTTTTTGGTTAACACCGGTTTTTTAATATTTCTAGTTATCGCGAGATTTTTTTATTGTTGTCGTGGATTATTATTGTTGTTAAAATATTTAAAGGAATTGTAGTTTAATTTTGGATTTGAATTAAGGCCGAGATTAACATTTAAGATTGAAAATAAGGTTGGAAATAAGAATTATAAATTCTAATTTAATGAGACGATATTGTTATCAAAAGTAACAGACAAGAAAAACATTTGGAAATCAAGGGTTGGTAACTCTATTTTTTTCCTGGAAAATCAATAAAGTAATTAATAATTATATTAATATTAATATTATTCAACTAAATAAAAGTAGTGATATCAATACTAATAAAATATGCCGTGATAAAATAAAATTAAAGTACTAATAAGACTAATACATATCAATTAAAATAAAATAAAATAAAATCTACTGGGCCATGTGTCCTTGAGGATAAAGACGTTGGTTAGATCCAGTGACTAGACCCAAAATGTTGTGAGTTCAATACCAGGCCACAACAGTGGTGAACCAAAACTTAGAGATTTGAGTTAAAAGGGAAATAACCGAGACATCCATAAAAGGCATGGCACATGAACTAGAACAATCTACCCCGGTGGACGAAATAAAGGGTTAAGTTCGAACTTCCAGTCACTTGAAGAAGGTTTGAGCGTACAACGGCCGAAACGTTGTGAATATGGCAATGAAGATAAGGATAACTGTCCGAATAATGTAAATAAGGCTTTTATTTTAGTTTTAATTTTAAGTTAATAGATTAAGTTTAATATCTACAATAAGCAAAGTACTTTACTGCATTTCAAAACTAATTTAAATTAACTGGGACATTTGATAGTTTTTTTCTAAAATAGCTGATTAGCGTCCATGTTTAGTCGTCTTTCATCGCAATGCAATTGTCTTTATTAAAAAAATATCTTCCACTTACTTTATTTGAGGAATTTTAGCGGTTTTAAAATATAATTAATCTGATTTGAAACAAATATTATTTACTTTAAGTTTAAAATATCGCAGAAATCCATATTTTAACTTGACAGTTTTTTTTTTTAACTTGACAGTAGCTGTGTTGACGCGCAGGCAGCGTGCTGACAGATCGGATGTGTTTCTACGAAAACGTTATCTGTAAGAAAATGACGTGGGCGCCTTTTGTATATAATTTTTAAGTACACAGTCATCTTAAAAATTTATGAAAATATTCTGCGTGCCCTAATGTTTTATTTAATTTTAGAGATTTGGGATTTAAATTTGCTATAGCTCTTATTTTATGATAATGTCCTATATGGTCACATGTACTTACGAAAATCGGTACGTTTATGCACATACACAAATTTTAACATTCTTTTAAAAATATTTGTATTTGATTATTTTCATTAAGTTTTTGCTTTAATGATTAATAAATATAGTTTTCCCAAAATAATAATATTATCGAAAAGGCTGAAATTACTAACAAATTTTTAAAAAGTTTGAAACTTTTCAATTAAAATATTGTCGGATTTAGCTCCTTCTCATTTCCTTAATCCTTCAACAGGGGTCTCTCTCCCACGAGTATAAATACTGGCTGACCTTTCTCTCTTTCTCTTTTTTCCGACTTAGGCCTCGGGCGGCCATCTCGCGTGGAGATGAGGTAAAATCTCTTTTTCGACTCAGGCCAATGGGCCGCAACCTCGCGCGGAGGCGAGGTAAAACTTTCTCTTTTTCACTTAGGCCAATCTGTGACATCTCACAGATACAGCGTTTCCCATATTCTGGGAACACGCTAATGACAATACATGTACGTACGGACACTCAACACAAAACACACACATAACTTCTCCATACACACACTATGTAACTTTTCATGTCTTCGTGTATTAATATATTTGTTTACCCATAATATATATTTGTTTGCATATATGTATCGGTCTTGTTTGTTTTCTTTTGTCTTCTTTGGACCTATAATTAATGTCCGACATTCTTATGTAGCTGGACCGACTAGCAGGAAACCTTTTCTGATATCTCCTCACATATTCACATCTTCACCCGCACAGTCCTCTACAAATGGTGACCCCGACGTGATTTCAACTCCTGCTAACACACACAAGACGATATATATGTACAAACAAATTCTTATACAGACCTTCCAAATGAGAGCCAGTCAAAACAACATAATATTGAAAACTTCTTTTCTATCCTACGCACGCCGTACTCTATTAACGAAAGAACTTTTAATTCACTACAATTTAATTTACAATGACACTACTCCCACATCACCTATCATGTTCTTGACAAACATCCGAGATATTTGTTTTATTTGCTTATTTATAAGAAATCTTCTAATGTAGTGTAGTGAATTTTATAAATATATTTAGAGTTATCAATATTTAAATTTATTTAATAATATTCTTATAATGTATTACGAATGTTTATTATTATTCACACACATAATAGTTGGAACATAATATGCAAAGGTTTGTTTATATACACGTATTGATATAAGAAAGTGTGCTGAAAAAAATACCGAATTTTCTATTAAAAATGACGTAAAAAAACAAACAAAAAAAACAAAACAAACCCTCCCCTAAACGTTTTAATGAACTTTAGCACAGCACTTCGTAGGTTCAAGGTACAATATGCCCCGAAATTCATAGTTTTAGCATATAACATTTGGGTCTGTTAGGGAACGGGCCCTGTGTGCGATGGCGAGTGTTGAGTAGGATGATGTAAGTTGCGTGTTGAAAGGGCTGTTCCCCACAATTATTTATTTTGTTAGGAAAGGTGCGGAAATTATTAGCAATGGTGAAATACAAAAAGAGGAACATGGAGTAACAATTGAATTTATTAGGTATTGAAATTACATGCATGCGAACTAAAAGGTGGGACTGACTTGCGTGCCTTAGATTAGGTAAATATTTGTGTCTAGAAAATAGAAACGAAAGAGTTATGCAATTTAGAGTTTGAGTTTGTTGCATGTTAGAAAATTGTCTATGTTGCAAGTTGGTGAGAGTTCAGAGATTGTACTTGCGTGAAATGTCGTAAAGTTCTTGAAAGTCACATTTTGTCAGTGGTGTTGAGTGACGAAGAGAAGTTTGGTTCGAGAGTAATTTTACTTAAATAGTAGTGAATATTTTCTTGTTCACTTTAGGTAAGCAAAGTTTGTTTTAAGTTTGAAAGTTCTTTAACGTCTGACTGCGTTAGTCAAAGACAGGAGTTCCTTGAGCGTTACATTTTGGCAATGTGTGAGCGGTCGAAATTGGTTGTCGTGGTTTGCTCGGGTCTGGTCTGCTCGGGACTGCTCGGCGTGACACGTGTTCTTGAGTTTATATACCATCTCGTAGGCTCCGGGAAGAATGGCGCGTAAAATGATCGTGCGCGTGGGAGCGATCTGATTAGTCGATACTGACCAATCAGCTATCTAGATTGACGGTGATTAACCAATGAATGCCTGTTGATTATCTGCAAGTACGTTGTTAGTAATATCGTAACTGGAAGAGTGCATTTCTTAGCAGAGGGTAAACTGGTTGTCGTGGACGAGTCTACAGGTCCACACTTTGGATTTAACAATTAAAATTGCTAAATCTATTCTGATAGATAGAGAGGCACCCCCAAAGAAAAGTGATACCTAGGGTTCAAAATGCATTCCTCCTTGAATCTTTTACCTTTGTCTTAATTCCAAGATAATAGATTAAATTTAATATATCTAATAAGTAAAATATTTTGCTGTAATTTAAATTGGTTGGAGTTTTTTTTATTATCAGTAAAAACGCTAAAATCATTCATATTAACAAATCTGTCGACACAACGTAAGTCTCTCTATTGAAACATATTTAAAAAATAAAATATATTTTTCTGAAACTTTACCTGATTGAAAATTTAATTAATCTGATTTTGAAACAAATATTACTTACTTTTAATTTAAGATATCGCATTTTTAAAAAACGTAGGTGGGTGATTTAACAGATGTTGACATCGATAGATTTATGTTTAGGATATTTTTATAAGGGGGACATAACGGTAACAATAACTTGACGAATATAACGTGAACGCCTTTATATATATATATATATTTTAACTACGCTATAACCTTCAAAATTTAATAAAATACTCTAAGCAATTTAATATTTTATTAAATGTTAGGTACTTTGGCTTTCTAAACTAATTTAGAGAAGACACTTCTTGAGGAAATATTAGAAAATCACCAAAAAATAATTTTAGTTACTGCTCTTATTTTCTGATAATGTCACGTTTGAACGTATTCACAAAATGACACGTTTATATACACATGAAATAAATTCAAAATTCTTTTAAAAACATTGGCGGTTGTTGAACTGTAACAAGCTTTTCCATTTATTATTAGTAAATGCACTATTAATTGAATGGCAGTATCACTTGACTACTACAAATAAATACAGAATTTTAAATTTTCATGTTAGGCCACAAAGATCTCCTGAGCCGACCAAGCATAGAAATGAATGCAATATGGTAACCAGTAATAAGGAGTGCCAGAAAATAGCAATAATAACAACGAAAATTGTAATATGAGCACTGGTAAAAAAATGAAATGATAACAGCAAAAATTGCAATGTGAGCACTGGTAAAACTTGTTACTGAAGATATTAACTTTATAAGTCCCAGAAATTCATTGACAGATGTCCTCAAGGACAGATGTCCTCAAGGACACATGGCACAGTGGATAAAGGCATTGGTTAGATCCAGTGACAGGACCCAAAGAGTGTGAGTTCAATACCCGGTTAAGGCAGTGGAGAACTTGGAGAGGGGAATTAACAGGAGATATCTGACATCCATTAAACATGGCACGTGGAACTAGAACAGTCTACCCCAGTGAACGAAATAAAAGGTTCAGTTCGACATTACAACCACCGAAACGTTGTAATAACATGGCGACAAAGATGAGGGCAATAGTCCGAATAATGTACATAATACCTCATCTCAGAAATATAGACAGACACAGAATTTTAAAAGTTTATAAATTATTCTAATTAAAATTTAAAATAAATGAAAACAACCCTTGCAAATATTCATTATTGATCGAAAACTGTTTTAAAAATCATTTTACCCAAAGCAAAGCGGAAATACCTAAGTCAGGATCGATTACATTACAGATCCTTTTTTGTATTTTTCAAGAATCTCGAGATGAATATCAGGGGTAAGACTAGATATGGCGGCAGTATTCAATGCATGCATGAATGGTAGATTTGTAAATGTGTAAGATGGACTCCACAGTTTATGTTTGTTTTCTGAAGACAATAGTGTCCATAATATATTTTATATACAAAACCAATTAAATGATTTTCTAATTAGAAACGGTAGTGAGTTTTATTACATTTTTATTTTACGATTCAGATCAAATATTCTGTAATTGGACGTCCTGTTTGACAAAAAAATTAATGATTTAAATTCTTCGAGGACTTGTACTTATAACTAATACGCATTACAACATAGAATTTTTAAAATTAAATAAGTGGGATTTAACAGATGTAAAAAAATAAAAATACCAAGATTTTAAAAAAAATACTTAAAAAATAATAAGACCTGAAAATTTAATTAAAATCCGACAATTACCTGATTTTTGCAAGAATTTCCGAAGCAGTGTGTTTTACACCATAAGAAGACGCTAAATTGTATCATACTAATTAATGATTTTACCATGATACTGGAAAACAACATTTTTAACCCAAATTTTGAAGGTTCTAAGTAGGATTAAAAATAATTTTTACAATAAATAATCCTTTGATCTTTCTCTTAATAATAATAATATAAAGCTTTTGATGATAAACCTTTGTTTTTATTAAGTTATGGACATTATTTTATCATATTTTAGCGAATCTTTGGAAGTACCTATGTATGTAACACTCCATGAAAATTATCAACCTTGCTAACCAGACGCTCCTTCGTAGCTAAACTGCTATATCACGTCAGGCTAATTGACGGTTACGTATGGATACAGGCTCAATTCCTGTCGGAGGACGCATATTTTCTATAAATGTTGTTAATACGATTTATTATAAACAGAGCATTTACTTAAGTATTTGTGTATATGTATAAATAACGTATAACTATATATATATATATATATATATATATATATATATATATATATGCATTGTGACTGGCTGTTTTACGACTTAAGTGATCATCAGATTATCTGAATTTCAATATCCCACACTATCCTCGATACAGACCAATCTTCGCTATTTAGATTATTTGAACTATTGTCCTCATCTTTGTTGCCATATTTATCACAACGTTTCGGCCGTTGTACGCTCCGGCTTTCTTCAGGTGGTTGGAATGTCGACTGAACCATTTATTTCGCTTGCTGCGGTAGACTATTCTAGTTCTACGTGTCATGTCTAATGGATGTCAGTTATCATTTAACTCCTGTTAATTCACCTCTCCAAGTTCTCCACTGCCTTAACTGGGTATTGACTCTTTTCATTGAACTCACAACTATTTGGGTTCTGTCACTGGATCTAATCAACGCCTTTATCCACTGTGCCATGTGTCCTTAAGGACATCTGTGTATGAATTTCTGGGACATATAAAGTTGATATCTTCAGTAACCATTTTTACCAGTGCTCACATTGCAATTTTTCCTGCTATCATTTTTTTTTTTACCAGAGCTCATATTGCAATTTTCGTTGTTATTATTGCTTTTTTCTGGCACTCCTTATTTCTGGTTCCAATATTGTATTCATTTCTATCCTTGGTCGGCTCAGGAGATTTTTGTGGCCTAGCATATGTGCTGATTCCTTAAATTTACGAAATTTCCAATGATGTTTTTTGTCTATGATTTCAACCTGATCCCACAGAGGGCGGTGATCTCCCTTTTCTCTCCATATGTGGTCAGCCACGCCTGATTTTTCCACTTCCCCTCGTGTTGCAGTTTTTGGCGTTCTTAAAGCCTTATCCTAAGTGGACGACCTGTCTCCCCTTTATATTTCTTTCCGCAGCTGCACGGGATAGCGTATACACAGTCTTTAGTCATGTTCTCCTCTATGATGGGGGTCTTACTCTGGAGAGATATCTGCGAAGTTTCGTTCAGCTTTTGAAGGCTGTCCTGATGTTATATGGACTGCAGATCCTTTGTATTTTCCCCGATAATCCCTTCACATAAGGCAGGCAGACAGTTTTCTTAGTGTTGTTGTCCTTCTCTTGTACCCGCCTATCCAAGTTTATTGGGGCTGCTGCCATGTACCCAGGGTAGTTTTTACGTTGTAGGATACTGCTTATACTGACCAATTCTTTATCTAATGTCTCTGGGTCGCCACTTATGACTTTTGTTCGGTGTTGTAAGCAGCGGACGACCCCTTTCTTTATGCTGTATGGATGGTGGGAGTTGAAATTGAGGTACTGTCCGGTGAATGTCAGTTTGTGTCACCTTCTGATCTTTCAGTCTATTTAATTATTGTACTTGGCGAGCTTTGACTACATCGAACTCATGTCTAAAGGATTTATCCGGGTCATTTTGGATCTTTCTTCGGTCTTCTTGGTAATTCTGCTGAAGAAATCCCCGAGCCTCTGGGAGATATGAGCTTGTAGTCTCGGTTTTATCCAACGATTGTACTGGATTCTCTCTCGGACAAAAGCGTGTCCCGCTTTCTCTGCGACCAGACCGACTCTCCTTTAATTGACGGGAAGTCTTGGTGCCAAGCCTGAATGGATGAGTTGTAGATCTCTGCATCGGTGTAGGAATGTCAGATGGTTCGATATTCGTGCCAGTTCCTGGTAGGACTTTTCAATTTGTTTTCATATTTTCGATGTATCGGGTCCGTATCGATCCTTCAGTATCAGTATATATTTTTAAAATGAGGTATTATGTACACTATTTACATTATTCCAGAACTGTTCGTGAAAAAAAATTAAATAAATAAGTGAACCAAATGCTTTTTTTTATCTTATCATATGCCTAGCTTTACGAATTTGAAATCGTTACATTTCATAAATAATAAAATAGATAAATAAACTGAAATAATTCCAATGCTTTAAGGATATCACATGCATTCCAACTTTTTCCGGAAATATCGGACGGCAATTTAAAAAAGAAAATTGAAAATTAATATATTTCTTTAAGTGCAGACACTTTATTTAATGTCCTAAAATGGGCATTTTTTTCAATTTTTCAATTTACAATTTTAACGGTTTTATTTTTGTTTATAGTTGAAGTTTTATTAAGCAAAGACTAAGAATTAAAAGTATGATGCCATTTGTTTCAGTTTTCAAAAGTGAAATTAATTTTAACTTCAACTACGGAAAATAAAATAATTAAAAAAGTCATTGATTTTTTTACATTATTAAAATAAACGAACCGTGTGATAGAATCGTCCATATTTTCTACTCACCCCCGAGATAAAATACACTCTTCCATCAGAATCAGTTTTAACCAACCAACACCTCACATTGCAAATCTTGACTTTTTATTGGTTGAGAAATGTGTAACAATTGTCGAAAACCTATTTTAGCGTCCAGTTACCTGGAGCCTATTTTGGATTCCAAAAACAAATAAAAAGGACCATTCTGACCCAATTCACCAGTCACTCACTTAGCTTCAGAGAGATGCCACACGAATCCACGCGTGTCACTATTTTGACTTAAGAAACTTTTCGCGCGTCAACTGCTGACTCAAACACCAACATTATTCTCTCAAAATTCACTTACAACTTTCTAAGAAAAGTGTTCTTGCACACTACTAAAATAGAAATTGTATTTAACAAAAGATAAATACAGAACAATCCAAGGTAAACAACTCTATAAAATTAAGACATTTATACTCTACTTTATTCACGCACACAAACTACACAAATTTCTGTATAAGTAATATTTTCCATTTTTACTCTATTTGACCAGTTCTTTAACACATGAACAATTTTGAACTGTAAATCAATAAGACACCCAATTTATACATAGTCAATTCTTGCATTATCAAACCACAAGTTTTCTAATTGTATATTAATTGTACAATGTACGTAAATGTCTGTTGTTGTTTTTTTTTATTGAAACCTTAATTACCGTTGTTTCTTATTCAATGTCCTTGTGATTGATTCGCTTTGAATGCCTATATTCTATATTGTTGTGGTGAACATATGGTGAACATGACCGTAAACTAACCATCTTAATATTAAAACCTTCTGATAACAAATTCAAACTCATAGCAATCACAACACGTGTTTCCGTCAACGTGACATTTAATTTATGGCACCTAACTTGTTAGAATTGAAATAAATAAAAACAAAAAATGATAAATTATGAATTAAAAGTACAATGTGTTTTTTGTTTTTGTTTTTGTTTTTAAATAAAACAGAGGGTATATAAACAAAAACAAGTTATCTTTCTTTTAATATCATAAAAAGTTTTCACGATTTAGAAAAAAAAGAAGTAACGTCTTCGTTTTTGTTATATATCTACAGATTTATTTAAAAAAATAAATAAACACAATTGTACTTTCATTTCAGAATTTCTCAGTGAGGAGTTATAAATACTACGTTAACAGAAACTCGACAAAACAAACACACCTGGCATCATACGGGTGTGCAATCCTCTACCTTTGCCAGTTACCCCTCGCTGGGAAATGCACTCTTCCTGTTGTGATTTTCGCCACCATCATACTTACAAAATATACAACAAGCATTCATTGGTTAATCACCTTCAATCTAGCTCATTGATTGGTCAGTTTCGACCAATCAAATCGCCTGCACGCGACAGGTCTGTTTTCGCGCCAACTAAGTTTGAGCCAGTCACGTGATACAACAGATTATAAAAAACAAACACGAGTAATTCTCGCCCTCTTTCGTCACTCTCTCTCGTTCCTCTCTTCGTCACTCGTACATCTCATCTCTGCTGCCCTTAAAGAACTCCCGTCTTGACTAATGCAGTCAGATGTAAAAGAACTTTACAGCAAAAACGCAAGTACAATTTCTGAACTCTTACCAACTTGTACAATACACAATTCCAAACATTCAACACATACTAATTTTTATAAACTACAGTTTAATAATTAATTCTACCCTTATGAGTTCAGGTACAAATATTTCCTAATCTAAGAGACATAACTCTTCCAAACCTTTCAGTTTATATGCATGTACATGAAACACTTAATAAATTCAATTGTTATGTTTTGAATCATTACGTTCTCTCTTGTATTTTATACCATGTGCTATTTTGCGTGAAATATAAATTGCATTGTGACAACCACATTGGATAGCGACCTCCAGCATAATGGCATGATCATTTCCACACCTTTCCTAGACAAAAATAAAATAATTGTGGCGGGACACGCAAACATGCACGTCAACAACATATCTGGAAACCTCGTTGTTTAGGGGCCCGATACACAGGCATTAGATTCTGAGAAATGGATAAAAATATTCAAAATTGATGGGTGTACGAAAAATTTTGTCGTTGACTATATATATATATATATATATATATATATATATATATATATATATATATATATATATATATAAACTTTAAGGGGTTAATATGCATTGTAATATTGTATTCTTTTGGGGAGGGGCGACAAACTTGAGAACTACTACGGGCGGCTAAACACTAGCTACGTCATTGACTTCTTTTAAAGTTTTTTCCGCTTAAAAAAATCAAATGATTATTTACCTGATCTTCCCAGTAAAGCAGGATATAACAAAGCATCGTTTTTAAATGTCTGTAGCATGCACATAAATATATACATGCGAGTCAAGCGTAAAAATTGCAATGTTAGCGCGACTGTGATTCTACACTGACCCAGCCTCTCTTAGTGAAGACGCTATCGCAATCTCGGAACCAGGCACCTTTTCCCGTCTAAATGAAGAAGAGAACAGATTCTACGCCTTCATCCCAGCCAAAAGTTTGGAAAATAGTGGTGATAATTCCCATGCTGTGAGGTTGTTTTATATTCCTGCGTTTGTTGACACAAAGTATCCGGTCTGAAAGCTTCAAACATTTCGAAAAAAAAATCCCTCCCAAAACAATACGTAAACATTAAATAACAACATAATTATATCGCTATAAATAGTGCACACTGATACTTGTAACTTTAAATCGCAAAATATTACCATAATTTATGTACATACGATACTGAGATTTTAATGGATAATATGGTACAATTTTTCAAAAACAAATTACATAGGGATGGCTATAATACGGGGTCGTATTATACTTAAGAATGTAATGTATTCCCTGTTTTTAGCTTCAGAAACACAGGTTCGTATTATAACTGAAGTCGTATTATATACAAGTAAATACAGCACCTTTGTGCTAAGCCCATCTTAGCAGACGATTATATTAGAATGCTTGAGATACACCGAATGTCTAAATCTTAGTAATATAGTCTCTTAGTTTATTGTCAGTGTAGTGATTTCGATCTTCACTTCTGTGCTCCACTCCTATGTTGCGACGTTTCAAATTTCGCAACATTTTCTAAGAAGTAAAAGCTGTATTTCATTGATCTCAGGGTCGGATTAAGATCCATAGGGGCCCTAAGCACTTAAAAGATTTTCGGGCCTCCATTTATCTGCGAGTTAAGTGTGCTAGTATGGAGTCATGGCGAGTAGAACAAATAAAGGATATCAATCGAGAACATGCAACGTGGAAACACCAGCTGGAAATAAATATAGAAGGAGCCGAAGGCACATATAACCGTCGAGAGACGCTGATCATCAGTTCTAACCCAGAACAACATCAACGAAGAAAGAACCAATCACAGCTGAGCAGCCACTGTCACGTGAGCCACAACCAGATTCTAACAGAACTGTGACCAGAAGTGGTTGTGTAATCAACAAACCACGTGTCACATAAACATATACTTAGCATAATGTCAAACGATCACTAAGGTAGTCTACCCCTGTTCACAAAATTAAAATCCCATAAAGTGTTGTGAAACCGATAATTTCCTACATCATGGACTCTCCCAGTACTATATTATTATGTGAATGGTAGTATCATGGGAGTAGCACCAGTAATGCGCAGCCGCGTACGATACGAATATCAGGACACCACTGGATAGTAAGCTCTGCTTAATCTTACACTATTCTTTGTAACTTTTCTGTTTAATATATCTTTCTTACCTCTAAACCGTGTTCCGTGTTTTCCTTCCGTGGCCCCTACTTCGGGTCCACATCATAAAGTTAATTAGTAATACTAACTTATTCAAGAGAGCTGATGTGATGTATTGAGTAAATAAAAACCTCATCATCTCCCTTATTAACCAATCAGAATAGCAAAAATGATTTACAACGGGTCAGTTGTCTACTCGTTCCTAATGGTACCCTGTTGATTCAAATGTTGATCATGTTTGACTTATTTCTTTAGACATATACAACATCATATCATTACAATTTCGGTGGGGCCCTCTTCCTTCGATGCCCTAAGGATGTACTTATTTTGCTTAATGGTTAATCCAGCCCTGATTGATCTTGATAAAAGAATTTTACAATGAATTTGGTCGGATCCATAGTCAAGCCTTAGCTTTTCTCTACAAACATATTTATTGTATATTAAAGTTCGCCTCATGCAAGGCTCAAAAGTCACTGAATCTTACAACTGAAATGATAATTCCGAACATGATGATGTGAATGGAAGAGAAGGCGATAAGCATTGTGAATAGGGAGAAAAGGTAACGATTGACCCTTGACCCTTGACTTGAAGATGTCAAAATTGAAGTAACCATAGAGGATATTGTCTTAGCATTCTATGGAGAGCCATGATCAGCCAAGTTCTGAAATGTCATGGCGAATACTGACAGAATTACTGTTAATTAATGTTAATTACTGTTAATATATATCTACTAGAAAATCCTGTGAAAATTTCACGTTTTTTTTTCATTTTTTTTTCTCGTTTTCTTAATGATTGGCTTGGAAACGTTAAACACTTCTATCTATCTATCTATCTATCTATCTATCTATCTATCTATCTATCTATCTGTCGTTCATTGAAACGAAGTATTGTCTCCATCTTTTTCGTCTTTCCACGAGATCAAAACGGAATAGTGCATTATTTATGAGGTACTGACAGGAAGTAACAGACATCCTTAGTAAGAGAGGGATAAGTAGAATTATAATGACCACAATATTTTACGGTTTTCCAATTTTGAATCTGATGTAATGGAATAACCAGTCACCCCCATGAATGATTACACTATAGGTAGTAAGTACCTATAAAGTCGACTGTCTACGAGAGACGGGGGCAGACGTGGGAACAAGACAGAGACGACGCCAGTACGTCCGATCTTCCAATTAGTGGCACTCACTACTAGATAGACCTGTGTGTATAACTATACAGTATTTCATGTTGTACTTGTTGTGTACAATAATCCTTTCTTCTAGTATCCACCTAGTGTTAAGTATTTATTCCCTTAGCACGGAATATAACAGAATCTTAATTCTAAAGTTAATGATTGAAGAAGCTCATAGCGAGTTCTACGACAATAAAATATCAATAGAAATTCCCCTATAGCATCATTACATATTTGAGCTTTACAATCTTAACAAAATATTGCAATATCAATCATGAATACGAATGCTGGTCGTAATTTTATTAAGTGAATGCGTACAAATGAAAAGAATGAAATTGAAAAAATTTTCCATTTCACTAAATCAAACATTAACCTTCCTATTTGTCTTTTTTCTTTTCTTTTATGTATTTTTTTACTCACTGAAACCAAGTAGCGTCTCTGATATGTCATTTCCGCGTTTTCACACGGTCAAAACGGAAGATTCCATTATTTATGAGTTATTGGCAGGGTATAACGATCATGTGAACTAACTAAGGAATTAACTGACGAAGGGAGAATTATAGTAAGATATTCTCATTGCTTTTGAGAACAAGACAACCTCGCGAGACGTTAAATTAAGTAAAAAAAACCTACAGGCTACTTAACATCAGAAATATATTTTATACTATACTTTGCTCTTAAAAGTGCGGATGGTGTGATAGCTGCTCGGAATGAATAGCCGAGTTCGAATTCCGCTCGGCTTCGCTATATTCACTTGTGCGCAACTATCCTTAAAAAAAGTATAAATCGATCTACTCCCCCAGCTATGGGTTAGATAGAAGAACAATTGTTATTCATTCGTAAAAAAATATTCTTACAATTCAAAACATGATTCACACAGGGTTGATAAGCCGTAAAAAATCAATCAATACTACGCCTTTCCACCAATATAAGACTGGTAAAAGGCTTGTTATCAACAAAATCATAATGCTGAATGAATTTCTCGTTATACTAAAGGTAAGGTTTGAGGCCCACTCAGGGTAGAGGTTAACAGTCAACGAATTTGTAATGCTGAATGTGAAAAGGGTAAATATAAATAAATGTTTCTTTATACTAAAGAAAAAGTGCGAGAGCCACTCAAGGCAGAGGGTTGCAGTCAACAAAATAGAAGAGAATTGTTGTGAAGACAAGGAGGAGAGATTAATGACTAACCCTTGACTCCAAGAGGTCATGATTGAAATCTTCTTCCATGCGGAAGTGTGTTCCACAAATGGGCAAGAAACCCTGTCTGCTTGGCATTTTCGTATTATATTTCTAAAACGGAAAAATGAGGCTATTTCGACTCTATGGAAGCGGTAAAAGCGAGTATTAACTCGAAAGGTCTGAATTGACGGGATTAGAGAATGGAGTTGATCAGAACATTTGACATGGAAGAAATGTTAGCGTAACGACGGTCTCGCAGCATTGAGTCTGTGGGAAAGTGGTTGTAGAGTGGGAAACAAGCTTCGATAGTCACACAAGGTATAGGGTTACAATCAAAATAGTAATCAATGATTTGTGTGATATGAATGGAAAAGAAACAAAATTAAGATTAGGAGGATAAAGCGGAAAATGACGATTGATCCTTGAAGTGAAGAGGGCAAGATTGAAGTGTTCAGGGAAGCAACCACGCAGGAGACTATTTGTAACGTTGTAGCTCAGACCAGACACCAGGTTTGTTCTCCGAGTGCAACTTCTTCTAGTCAAATGCTTGTGGCTTAAAAGTAACCCTTCGGCCAGATCGTTACCTACGAATTAATACTATGAGAATTTGTGGCAGTAAGCAAATTTTATTATCGGGTTTGTAACATACTGCTATATACAAGCGAAGCCGAGCGGGGGCATAGGCGAGGTGGAAGTGAACAGTCTAACGGACGTCCACCATTTCCCATTGTTTTCTGCTAGCTCTCTTCGTTGCTCTGACTTTTTCGCGGGTAGTGATCACTATCTTATAGAGAACATTGTTCTTTGTCTTGTTATCTTTGTCTAAAATGAAATTTATCTTCATTCAGTGACCATCTTTGTCCGAACCGCCTGCGATGTACTTGTGAATTCCACTTGACTTATTGATAACCATGGGAAAAATAAATGTCCGAATCCATTTTTGGGACAGGCCAGCTGTTTTCCATTTAATAAGATATCAGCAGACACTGATATCGCTACATATTCAACAAAGTGGTAGTTCTTGGGAAAATTATATTTTTTTTAAGCATTTCACCACAAGCAAGACAAGAGTGCCACTAGCATGCAAGGGGTTACAGAGAGTGAAAGTAAGAGAAATAGGAGTGTTTGAGGAAAGAATAAAGACGAGGACGGGGATCAAGATCAAGACATCAGAAGATGTCGATTGACATTGCATTTAAATTTTTGCAGATTATAGTTGTCAGGGAAGCAAGTAAGAGGAAAGAAGTTCCACTGTCAGGAAGTGTGAGAGAAGATGCTGTTGGAGTAGAATAGGTAGTTACATTTAACTGTTCAGACAGTAAAAAGGTGGGACCGAGATGCCAACCTAGTAGCGCGCTTAAATCCATTCAGTTGGGGCACCAGGGAAAAATGGCTTGTCAGAATAGATGCCATGAAAATATTTGTGAGAAAGTGACTGAAGTCGAGATGCCAGGTCAGCACCTATCATATTTATGAGTGGAACTTTTTTCTGACATTTGAAAGCACAAAGGAAACAAAGATGACTTGCTTTCGTAGAAGAGGCAAGGCGATTCCTCTCTGCGAAGGTCCGGATTTGTGAAAATAAAGACTGGCAGGTCATCTGAACATTTACCATTAAAGTAGCGCTGTAGTAGCGACAAGATTCCTTCCTTATTCCTGTTTCCCTGACAAATATAATCTCCTTATTTCCTGTTTCCCTGACAAATATAATCTCCATCTATTTAAGTGTAATGTCAGTTGCCTTGATCTATCCACTTCCCTTCTCCACATCCTTTCACCTTTCATTCCTATCTGCTCTTGCTCCAAATCTTCTGTAACCCCCTTGCCGTGATCGATCCACTATCTTTCTCCACATCCTCTCCTTTACCACTCCTATCTGCTCTTCCTCCAAACCTTCTGTAACCCCTTGCGTGCTAGTGGCTTCCAGCCTTGCTTGGCGTGATAAGCTTAAAAAAAAACAACAAAAAAAAACAACAAAAAAACGTTCCGTCTGTGGGAGAGAGGTGGCAGAGTGAAAAAAAAAAACCCACCAGAGTATATAAACGGCTGTAAAGATATGGGTTTATTGCAGTGAAAAGAGTTTATATGTTGAATTTATCGTTGTATCAACTTTGTCTTAGCCCGACAATTAACTCCAAATTACAGTGCTGCGTTTCTGTTACTCCTAATTAGAACTTCGCATTTCCATTTTTTGTTTCAGTTAATCGCAGCTAACATAATTAATAAATTTTACTTACACTGTTAGATTTTATTATTCAAAATACTTGTTTTACAATATCAATGTTATTAACTAAGGAAAGTTTTCATGACATATTTATTTTTTTATACGTGCAATGACAGTATGATTCAAAAAAATGATTGTAACGAGTCACTGGAGTAGCGAGTCAGGTAAATATTTGTAGCAGAACACGTCCAGACATGTTCCAACTTCCGATTTCTTCAGATGCATACCAGATGAGTCATTTGTTGCCGAGCAGAAGCGGGGCGGACTCTACCTATATACTTCACATCATAGCCTACAGGGATAACATACACTCACACACACACAAACGCGTATATCTCTCTCAATGAATTGGGATTAAATGCAGATCATATATGGATTATGATAGAGTGACAGGATATATAACAAAGAGGAAACGTTGATAAAGGAAGCTAACATGTTTCACTTAATAAATAAAGCTTAATCAGAGAATGAGATAAGCAGAAAGACAAAATGAAAGACATTCTGGTATTTTAATTTTTTGTTTTTGATTTTCATCGGTTAATCTGGCTTCACGTGCATTTGACTTGTTGGGCAAACGTTAGTTTGGAACGCTATAAATCATGCTAACGTTTACGCAAATGCACGTGGAGCCTGATTAACCAATGAAAATCGAACAGCACAAAAATAAAGAAACCAGAATTTCATTCTTCTTTTTTTTCTCCATATCTCATTCTCTGATGAAGCTTTAATAAAAGTCAAACATGTTAGATTGGTAAACGTTTCCTATTTCTTATTTATTCTATCTCCCCCCCCCACACACACATGTGTATGTGTGTATAAAATAGATTAGTTAATAGAACGATGAGAAACGAAAGAGTACCAATATACTCAATATGATAAACATTTATTAAATATTAATTATTAACCATATGACGGAAATGAAGCACGGGAAAAAATGTTTTAAGTTCGGAATTTTCAGACACGCTTGTGTACTTCATCAACAGACCAAGAAATAAACAGAGAAATGGGAATTACTAACTGACAGATGTTTTTGTAGGCGGTGTATTTCTGCTGGAAATCATATTGCTAGCAAAAACTTGATCTCTGTCTGAATCCTCGATGTGCGAATTTTTTTTCTAATTATATACATATACATATACAGCCTTGGCCCAAATTATGGAGCACCAATGAAAAATCGAAATTATGATTCAAACTTATATATTTAAAGGTTAAGAATAGTGGCGTAAACATTAATAACAACAATCAATATTTGGTATGTCCTCCTTTTGCCTTAATAACAGCTTTTATTCGTTTTTGCATATTATTGACTAAGTTGTTGCAGGTGGTAGGATCTATTTTCTGCCACTCTTCATGAAGTTTGGCCTCTAATTCTTTTTTTGATGAACACTTGTGCATTCTCACTCTTTTCCCTAAATGGGACCACAAAGTTTCAATGGGATTTAGGTCTGGGGATTGAGGGGGCCACTTCATCACTGTAATTCCTTTTTTCTCAAACCAACCTATTGAAACTTTTGACGTATGGCATGGAGCATGGTCTTGTTGGAAGATTACATCACTTAGAATGTTATTATTAAATATTTTAGTCAAAGAGGTTCGGTAAACCTGGTCCAGCATGTTAGTATAAATTGTGGAGTTCATTCTGCCCTCACATGTGTACAACATTCCAGTGCCTGAAGAAGCTATGCAGCCCCAAACCATTATGCATCCTCCTCCAAATTTTACAGTTGGAACCACACAATCAGGATGAAATGCCTCTCCTTCCCTACGGCGAACATAAACCGCTCCAGGAGTGTCAAAAATCTGATGAAAAAAAAAAACAGAATTTGTTACAATTTTTGAATAAATGTTATGGATGTGTATTCACATAAAAATTTCAATTATTACGTTCAAAGTTTAGGAAAGAGAAGCTGTTAACTTACCTCAAAGTTACTTTCGTCAGACCAAACAATTTTGCCCCAATCATCCGGTGTCCAATTTTCATGGTTTTTTGCAAATTCCAGTCGTTTTTTCTTGTTGGCCTGAGACAAGTATGGCTTCTTCCTGGCTTTGCATCCTTTTAATCCCACTTCTAATAACCTTCTTCTCACTGTTCGAGCTGATATGTTTTTGTTTGCACCCTCCCTACGTTCAGCAGCAAGCTCTGAAGAACTTTTCCTCCTATCTGCAAGGGATGCTCTTTTCAAAGATCTGTCTTCCCTGGCGGTTGTAGACTTTTTACGGCCTTGTCCTTTTCTGTTTTTGAAAGACTTTGTTTCCTTGTACCTTTCAATAGTTGTTTGAACCCCCTTCCTTGAACATTCCATCTTCCTGGCAATTTCTACCTGAGAATATCCTTCATCAGATAAAGCAACAATTTGTGCCCTTTTAATCTCTGAAAGCTGCTTCTTTGGAGGCATTTCCAATTAAATATACTATTATAGCACTGGTAGGAATCAAATATTACCCGAAAATTACGAAAGAACCTTTAGTATGACAATAAATCATTTTGAATATTGGAATGAATTTAGTACGAAACCCAGCTAAAGCTCTTGAGAGAGGCTTTAAAGCAAAAAAATACTCCAATCTACTGTTAAATATTTTACATTTGCTCTCAATTGTTCACTGTACGCTTCTTAACCTTTAAATACGTAGGTTTAAACTATTATCTCAATTTTTTTATAGGTGCGCCATAATTTTGGCCATGGCTGTATTTGCACACACACATACACACACACACGCATATATATATATATATATATATATATATATATATATATATATATATATATATATAAACATATGTAGATATAAAGAAGTGCATAGAAATGAATATTTAATGGTCCCTTAGCGAATGGCACGCCCAGTTACCATGCAGATCTGATTTCTATGCTTACACTGTTCTCACACACACACACACACACACACACACACACACACACACACACACACAGACACACACACACACACACACATACACACACACATATACATATATACGAAGTATGACAATTAAATTAGTGGAGTGACAAATGACCGAAGCGTGTCGCTGGGTGATGAGTTACGCAAACATTTGTCTCCGAACACGTCCTGATTTTTGCTAACAACCAATTTTTCAAACGCACGTCAGATGAGCCATTCGTTTCCGATCAGTAGGGAAAGTTGCTGGTGTTTATGCTATACTATTCGTAGATGGCTCTGTGAGTGTTGAAAAAACAAACAGAAATGTGTGAGAGTAGGCGTTTGCCAGGGGTTAACTCGCCACCCTAGTAAACAGGCATCCTTGGATACGCGTAACCTGCCATATATTGAGGCTCTATTGAGTGTGATGTGCATAACTACGTCGATCGTATCGGACATCATCTCTAAATTAGACTCTCATAGAGCAAGTGGTGGTGATGGGATACCAGCCGTAGTCCTAAAGAAATGTTCTCCTGAGCTGGCTCCAGTTCTCTCCTAACTATATAACTATTGCCTCGCTGACTCTTGCTTTACAGCCTGTTAGAAGTCCTCATCTGTTGTCCCTGTTTTTAAGAACTTTGGCGACCAATCTGACCCATCTAATTACCATCCTATCAGTCTCCTACCACTCTTCGAGGCTTTAATCAATGCCGAAGTGGTTAAGCATCTTACCTCCCATGATGTACTCTCTGACAAACAATATTTTTTCCGTTGACTTGCTTACGGCCATAACTGAATTTGTATACCAAGCTCTTGATAATAACGGCGAAGCTCGAGCTGTTGTTCTAGATATCTCTAAAGCGTTTGACAGAGTTTGGAATGCTGGCCTTCTACGTAAGCTTCAGGTATACAGTATTATAGGATGATTATTTGAATTAATCCAATCATACATGTCAAACCGTGAAATGAAGGTCTTCCTAAACGGATTCTCCTACAGTTATTTTCATACGAACGCTGGTGTTTCCCAAAGTTCTATCCTGAGTCCTACACGATTTCTGATCTACATCTATATCTCATCAGTTCTCAAGTAGGCATCTACGCAGTCGACACAACTATTTACTTCTGTCTCAATAGTAAATCCTGGGCGTTGGTTTCGAAAAGAACCTCCAGTCTGTGGTTGACTGGTGCAGGAAATGGTTTGTAAGTTTTAATGCCTCCAAAACGAATCTGCTCTCATTTACCCACCATAGAGAAAGCTCCCTGACTCCTATCAGCATAACTCAAGCTCAACTTTATGGGATTTCTTGGTCTCACGTTTACACTGACCCGAGAGGGAACAATTGCATTGAATCAATAGCTTCATCTACCGCAAGGAAAGTTGGTTCTCTGTGTCAGGACAGAAGGGTTTTCACGTCTGAGACCATCCTTCAAATCAACAAATCTACCATTCGTAATTACATTGAATACTGTTGCCATATATCGGCTGTTCCCCCGCTGTTCATCTCAAGGTTCTCGACAAAATCCAAAGACGGAATATGCAATGTGATAGGTCCTGACCTGGCATCTCGACTTCAGTCACTTTCTCACAGACGTGATGTGGCTTCCCTCTGTCTTTTCTACAAATATTTCATGGCAATTGATATTACTAGGATGTTTATTATGCTTAGGTTAATCCGGGATCAAGACCAAATAGCGAGATTAGTTATTTTCTAAAGGTAGCTTAGATGTAGCACAAAGTCGAAAGTACAGAGCACCCAGTGAGGATCGAACTCACTATTCAATCGCAATTAATCTAGCAACACAAGCTTGCTAACGATTACGTCACGTGAAAGTGCCAATCAAATGGTCGGTGGTGATACAAAAGATTGTTTTGCTCTCATCTATAAAATGGCCCTCAAATGGTCGGTTGTGTTAAAAACATTGATCTGCACTGGGGTTTCAAATGGCTTCAAATGGTGGGGGTGAGCTAGAAAAGATTGTTCTGCTCTCATTTTTCAAATGGCACTCAAATGGGGGAGGGTGTTAGAAAAGATTGTTCGATCTCGTCGTCCAAATGGCCCTCAAATGGGGGGTTGTGTGAGAAAAGATTGTTCTGCTCTCGTCTTTCAAATTGCCTTCAAATAGAGGTGGGCGTTAGAAAAAATTGTTCTGATCTCGTCTTTTAAAAGGCCCTCGAATGGGGGTTTGTGTTAAATAGATTGTTCTCGTCTTTCAAATCGCTCTCAAATGGGAGTGGTGATAGAAAATATTTATCGGCTCTCGTCTTTCAAATGGTTTCAAATGGGGGGCTTGCGTCAGAAAAGATTGTTCTGTTCTCATCTTTCAAATGGCCCTCATTTCGGGAGGGTGTTAGAAAAAACTGGATCTGGTCTAGTCTTTCAGATGGCGTTCAAATGGGGGTTTATGTTAGAAAAGATTGTTCTGCTCTCGTCTTTCAAATGACCCACAAATGGTGGGTGGGTGTTAGAAAAGATTGATCTGCTCTCATCTTTCAAATGGCATTCAAATAGGGGTGGTTGTTAGAAAAGATTGTTCTGCTCTCCTCTTTCAAATGGCCTTCAAGTAGAGGTGGTTGTTAGAAAAGATTGTTCTGCTCTCCTCTTTCAAATGGCCTTCAAGTAGAGGTGGTTGTTAGAAAAGATTGTTCTGCTCTCCTCTTTCAAATGGCCCACAAATAGTGGGTAGGTGTTAGAAAAGATCGATCTGCTCTCATCTTTCAAATGGCATTCAAATAGGGGTGGTTGTTAGAATAGATTGTTCTGCTCTCGTCTTTCAAATGGCCCTCAAATGAGGGTGGGTGTTAGACAACACTGTTTTACTCTCGTCATTCAATTGGCCCTCAAACAGTGGTTTGTGTTAAAAAGATTGCTCCACTCTCGTCTTTCAAATGGCACTCAAATGGTGGGTGGGTGTAAGAAAAGATTGTTCTGCTTTCGTCTTTCAAATGGCCTTTAAATTATTGTTTGCGTTCGAAATGATTCTTCTGCTCTTGTCTTTCAAATGGCCTTCGCATGGGGGTGGATGTTAGAAAAGATTGTTCTGCTCTCGTCTTTCAAATGACCTTCAAATAAGTGTGGGTGTAAGAAAAGATTGTTCTGCTCTCGTCTTTCAAATGACCTTCAAATAAGTGTGGGTGTAAGAAAAGATTGTTCGGCTCTCGTCTTTCAAATGGCCCACAAATGGTGGGTGGGTGTTAGAAAAGATTGATCTGCTCTCATCTTTCAAATGGCCTTCAAATAGGGGTGAGTGTTAGAAAAATTTTTTCTGCTCTCGTCTTTCAAATGACACTCAAATGAAGGTGGGTGTTAGACAACACTGCTTTACTCTCGTCTTTCAATTGGCCCTCAAACAGTGGTTTGTGTTAAAAAGATTGTCCCACTCTCGTTTTTCAAATGACCCTCAAATGGTGGGTGGGTGTAAGAAAAGATTGTTCTGCTTTCGTCTTTCAAATGGCCTTTAAATTGTTGTTTGCGTTAGAAATGATTCTTCTGCTCTTGTCTTTCAAATGGCCTTCACATGGGGGTGGATGTTAGAAAAGATTGATCTGCTCTCATCTTTCAAATGGCCTTCAAATAGGGGTGAGTGTTAGAATATATTTTTCTGTTCTCGACTTTCAAATAGCCTACAAATGTCGGGTGGGTGTTAGAAAAGATTGATCTGCTCTCATCTTTCAAATGGCCTTCAAATAGGGGTGGGTGTTAGAAAAGATTGTTCTGCTCTCGTCTTTCAAATGACCTTCAAATAAGGGTGGGTGTTAGAACAGTTTCTTCTGTTTCGTTTTTCAAATTGCTCTGAAATAGTGGCTTGTTAGATTATTCTGCTCTCGTCTTTCAAATGACCCTCAAATGGGTTGGATATTAGAAAAGATTGTTCTTATCTTTTAAATGGTCCTAAAATGGCGCTGGTTTTAGAAAGCATTTATCTGCCCTCGTCATTCTATTGCTCTTCAAATGGGGGTTTCGTTAGAAAAGATTGTTCTACTCTCGTCTTTCAAATGGCCCTCATGTGGGGGTGGATGTTAGAAAAGATTGCTTTGCTCTCGTCTTTCAAATATGGCCCTCAAATTGGTTTTGTTGTTAGTAAAGTTTATTTTGCTCTCGTCTTTCAGTTGGTCTTCAAAGGGGCTGGGTGGTAGAAAAGTTTGTTCTGCTCTCGTTTTTGAATTGGCCCTCAAATACGTGTGGTTGTTAGAAACGATTGTTCTGCTCGCGTCTTACAAATGACCCTCAAATGGGGCTTTGATTTAGTAAAGTTTGTTCTCCTCTCGTTTTTCAAATGGCTCTCAGATGGGGCTTTGCTTTAGTAAAGTTTGTTCTGCTCTCGTCTTTCAAATGGCCCTCAAATGGGGGTGGGTGTTAGAAAAGATTGTTATGCTCTCGTCTTTCAAATTGCCCTCCTATGGCGGGTTGTGTTAGAAAAGATTTTGTTGTTTTCATCTTTCAAATAGCCCTCAAATGTGGGTGGGTTTTAGAAAAGTTTGTTCTGATCTTTCAAATGACTTCCAAATGGGGGTTGGCGCGAGAAAATATTTTTCTGCTCCCGTGTTTCACTTGGCCTTCAAATGGCGGTTGTTCTGGTCTCGACTTTCAAATGACACTAAAGTCGTGGGTTGTGTTAGAAAATATTGTTCTGCTATCGTCTTTCAGTGTCGCCTTCTCATTGGACAAAAATATCTCTCCTCCGCTTTTCATCTGGCTCTGTGCCACATGCCCTCTTGATAATTGCGATATCTATTACACCTACAATTTGAATTTTAAAAGCAACATCATTGGCATATTTGTGGTTTCAGACACGCATAATGGCATATACCCACCTACGCAGACACAAAAGCAATAAACCTAAGATACTTATACAGTTGTGGGGATTTTCCAATAACAAAAGTTAACTGCTTGTTTTAAGATATGTTCCAATTCACTTTAAAATTGCGACATATTATACATCACTTATTTCGATGAACCGCTTTACTTAGAACGATTACTTCGTTACCTATTTCATAACTCATATGAAACAGTGAATTGATTAGTACATTAGTGAAATAAGAATTTTTCTAACCCCATAAAATTGGTTTGAAAGTATTAAATTGAATGTCAAGAACTTGAAATAATACAAATTTGTTATTATTTATACTGAATTTAAATTAAATTTATCATAAACAAATTCAACTACTTTATAAGATTTATAATGCAAAGTCAGTCGGCAATTAGAGTAGACATTGTCTTCGTCAACCTGCTTCTCCTTTTCTTCCGTCCAATAAATAATATCTTGCAAGATTTCCATCGAAATTATTTCCGTAAAATGACAATATTTTTGCGGCCATCGTGCACGTTTCTTTTGTAGTGGGGAAAGTTCACTGGCTGCCATTTTGTCTGCAATGAAAAAAGTAAAATATTCTTATTAAAGTTAACTTCAATTGATAAAAGGTTCTTCTGTTTTCAGGATATAAGCAATTATGAATCTCCACAATTCGTAGGTCTTAATAAATTTTGCCTTTTTGTTATTTCTACTAAACCTTGTTTCGCCATCCATTTACTGAAGTTTACTAAGTAGGTTACTGCATTACTTTTCACTGTCTCTCTTGCCTTCAATCTACCCTGTGAGTATAAGATTTTTCAATTCGTATTTCCTTATTATGTGCTCAAGGTTTATTGTAAGAGCCAGTTACCCTCCTTACTATCATGAATGGACTGATACATTCATGTTAAGTAGTCCTGGGTAATTCACTAGAAGAAAAATGGAGATCATACTATTGCAGTGATTTGTCGAGCTGAGTATAGAATAATACTATCATTACTGACACTGTCGAGTTAAGTATTGTGTCTTGCTAGTTCCCACATCACAACGCCAAGAAATTTCAACAGTCTCTTCATGATATTTACTATAAGTTGCTTTTTTATCTACATTTTCTTTAAATTTTGTTGTTGCTCACATATTCGGTGCAAAGTATACTTAGCACCCTTCTGTAGAACCATATTTCTGTTGTTTTAAGTCTCGTCATCACTGAGATTTTCCCAGCGTTCACTGCCATATTGAAGGAAAGATGTCACGCAACAGTTCAGTACTCTTTTTCTTTACTTCTAACGAAGATTATAAAAATGTAAAAGCAGGATTTAATTGGCAATAATATAAGTGACAGATGGCTATAAAAACTCTTGGTTATTTACGATTAATTTGTTTAAATATGACATTGACTAGTGTTTGCTTCACGTGACAGTAAGTGCAATTATACGACACATTAAATTAAGTTTAGCAAGTAATTTAAAGTGTTCTCAATATCGATGACCTTAAAAATGACTCGATCTGAACCACGACAAACTATTTAGTCCTGTGATGGAGCGGGTGCTATGTTTTCATGTGATAAGTTACTTGAGCGTGACTTTAAAACACTACTCGCCCCAAAGCAGCATAGTCAATTCACTTTCTATTCTCTTTTTTATTATCATTTTACTTTACATTTTGTCTTTAATACTTCTTTTATTATCATTTTTTAAATATTTTAATTACACTTAAATGCAGGCAGCGCATTGAAGACGTATGTATTTGTATTATATTTGCATATATATATATATATATATATATACATATATATATATGTGTGTGTGTGTGTGTGTATATATTATAATTACTTTAAAAAATATGATTCCTTCGCTACATAAGAGTTCTCATGTTTCAAAAACAAGAGTCAAAAACTTCAATATAATTATTAAAGTTAAATTGAAGTATCAAGATCTGTTTCAGCCTCAAGTGAAATTTTTGGAATAACTAATCTTGAAATTCACGCATCTTTATAAGCATATTCATTCATAAAATTAATTACTATGGAAACGGCTGAAGCAATTATTTCAATAAAGGGCGTAAGGGTTAACAATTTGTATCAACATATTAGTTACTTTCGGAAAGAGATCAAGTCAAGGTAGGATCGGAGTGTCTATTTTAAAGCGAATGATGACATTCATTACACGCAAATAGTCTAGACTGTTTCAGCGACAGAGAGTTGCCGGCATTATTGTTACGCCGTTAAATGTCTAAAGATTTTTTTTTAAATAATTATAATTTAGGCTCTACTTATGTATTGAGCGCTGTTTTATAAAAATAAAAACAAAAATACTAAAGAACTTCGGATTATTTACCTAATGTGTTCTTTCCTATTTTTCTGTATATTTGCACACACACACACACACACACACACAAACACACACACACACACACACACACACACACATATGTATATATAAATATACCGGGTGTAACAGCAAAATTGTCCAAATTGTCAATTTGTTAGATTAAGTTTAAATCGTTGTATCTTAGAAATGATTAAAGATGTCATACTGGAATTCTCTGAGGGTCTTATAACACCGTTGGACTCTACATTGAGCGATAACAATGTATAATTACTCTGCGAGCTTAATAGAAGAATCGTGATGAAATGGATCATAAACGAAAATGACCTTTTCATCATTAATTAGTCATAGCTAAGTATCGGAAGCTGATGAAGGATTTAAATAAATTGGCCCTCAAATGGGGATGCTTGTTAGAAAAGATTGTCCTGCTCTCGTCTTTCAAATGGCCCTCAAATGGGGCTTTGCTTTAGTAAAGTTTGTTCTCCTCTCGTCTTTCAAATGGCCCTCAAATGGGACTTTGCTTTAGTAAAGTTTGTTCTCCTCTCGTCTTTCAAATGGCCCTCAAATGGGAGGGTTGTTAGAAAAGATAGTTATGCTCTCGTCTTTCAAATTGCCCTCATATGGCGGGTTGTGTTAGAAAAGATTTTTATGTTTTCATCTTTCAAATGGTCCTTAAATGTGGGTGGGTTTTAGAAAAGTTTGTTCTGCTCTCGTCTTTCAAATGGCCCACACGCACACACACATACACACTCACACACACACACATATATATATTTGTAATAATGATGTAATTCTCTTCGCTAACAGACTTAATATAAGAATTAACTTACCAATAGTTGGCTGAATGACGAGATCCTTATGGATAAAATTGTTATCAGATGGATCAGGTGTATTTAAATAAATATTTACTCATGAATATTACTAATTGATTCATTGTATGATTAACTCTTTATAATATAAAATATATGCTGCCCAATATACATACATACATACATACATACATATATAAAATGGTCATTAACTAAAGGTGTCTTAATTCCAATTGTAAAATATATATATAAATTTATTGTTATCTCATACACACATACACACATATACACATATACATATGCATATATATATATATATATATATATATATATATATATATATATATATATATATGCATATGTATATGTGTATACATGTGTATGAGATAACAATATATATATATATATATATATATATATATATGTGTATATGTGTGTATGTGTGTATGAGATAACAATATATATATATATATATATATATGCATATGTATATGTGTATATGTGTGTATGTGTGTATGAGATAACAATATATTTATATATATATTTTACAATTGGAATTAAGACACCTTTAGTTAATGACCATTTTCACCTACGAATTTTAATTTTAAAATTCACAGGATTTTTCAAACTGTTTATGGTATCTGTTTAAGAATACTGTTTAGTTGGAGAAAGAAAGAGAGAGAGTATGTTGTAGGGGACTTATTGGGAGGTACAGGGAGAAGAAGCACGGGGGAGGGAGAGGGAAACCGATGAGCTGACCTACATCCTTATGGTCACACGGCCAAAATTTAATTCGACGTAAATTCACGGAAATTAACGAAAACGTGAAAAAACAATCAAGAGGTAACTTTAGTAAAATGAAAGAGATTTAATTCGGAATTATTGAAATTAAACTCGATTAAAATTTGGAGGAGTGTTTTCAAAGATTTGGAGGGAATTTGGATATATATGCATGCGTTCCCATGCGTTTGTCCACGTTAAGAAGATCTACTCGCATAGCTGTCTACACTAACATACACATAGACATCTACATTCAAGCCCATACATACAAACGCTGACATGTATCTACAAATACTCTATGTTAGGATGAAATATTTTCGAAAGGTAATAAAAAAGAGTTTAGTTAAGTTAGAAAAGCCCAGGCATTAGCTTAGCCATAATTAGACGGAATTACCAGACAAAGGTGAGAACAAATAAAAATTATTGTTCGCTACGAATGTATAGTCACTAATTATTTCCCTAGATATATATTCTTAGGTCACTTCTTCAACCCGTAACCTAATATGTATCAGTAAGTGACCCTTTAAACACTACCTATTAAATTCTTGTATTAACGTATGTACCATATGTTAAATATTATTTATTCTGGAAAAAAATTAAGGCACCCTGAGCAATCGTTGCATGGAACATTCACCACTGATAATCCCATCCAATATTTCTCGATTAAACTTACTAATAACTCCAATTAATTCGATAACGCGGATAAACACTGCTCCCAAACATACAACCATTTTGACAAGGCACTCTTTCCTGGATGGTTACCTGTTGATCTAATACTGTATGGATGGTACTTTTCGTATATCTTTTCTAATGCACCCTCGTCTATTAAATCCAAACATAAACTATGATCTGGAATCGTAATAAAATCAGTGATGACACACGCTGTGAATCCAGCATAAAAATCCAGAATATGGAATTAATAAATACTAAATATTTCAAATGGCTCGGTGTATGTATCAATCATAACCAATTTAGTACAGGTAATAAGGAAATTGAACACTGAATAGGTTACGTTCGGGGTACTTTTGTCCAATATTGCAAGATGCTGCAAAACCAATACGTTAATTAAAGTACTAGAGTTAGACTCCTGTATGGATCTCATGCATGGCGTCTAACTAAGTCAAAAATTACTTACATTGTTCGGGCTGTTATCGTCATCTTTATTGCCATATTCATGACGTTTCGGCCGTTGTACGCTCCGGCATTCTTCGGGTGATTGGAATTTCGAAGTGAACCCTTTATTTCATCTATCGGAGTAGAGTGTTCTAGCTCCACGTACCATGCCCCTTCCGTCCAGAAATACTTCAGAAATGTCCAAAATGTAACCTGTAAGCAACCGTTTTTCTCAGATCAGTGAATAAAAATGAATTGTGATTAGCCAGAAGACACGTCGGTGTTGAATTCAGTCAGTGATGGATTGTGTTTTGTCTAAGTTATGGATATAAGACCAAAATGGCGCGAAATCGGTTGAGAGCTGCAATAATTTTCAAGAGTAGAAACGCTTTCCGCACTCAGATTCCTTCGCGTGGCTAGCCCGCATATAGCGGAATGGTAAGCCAAAAGTGGGTATGCGTTAACCTGAAGATCTTCCTTTCTGCTACCTTCTAGAATCAACTGATGACATCATCATGTTGAAATATAGATACCCAAAATTAAGCAATAGTCAATACCTGGATTGGTGACCGTTAGGGAATGAATATAAGGTGCTGTATGCTTAGATAGCTTGTGGTATAATGGATAATGGCTCAAAGTTGTAATCGGAGAGCCGAGTTCAAATTCCCTTTGGTTTCGTTATATTCACTTACGCACAAATGCCCTTCGAAAAGGTATGAAACCATCTCTTCTCCCACCAGCTGATTTGTCAGGAAGTCGAAGTTATCAGTCTGGAGGGGGGCGACCCCAGCGTGCGGCAACTTCGAAAAGTGGCTGAAAACTATACCACTTGATGGGTTAATTATTAAGCCTTGCATCACCAAACCATTATTATCTCCAAAAGCATTCTTACAAACTAAAAGTATTTTCTGCCTTTAAATAACCTGCAAAGAGTTCATAAGCTATAGAGAGCTATATAGAACGAAACAATCAATCACTCAACCTCCTAGAATCGATGCTACAACATCTGTCTCTCTCGTATCATAAAGCGAACATGAAAAAGGATTCATCCTTTATTGATACCTTTGTAATGTCAACGAATACTCGTTGTCACTTTCGTAATGCTCGTTGTAGTAGAGACTTTGTAATCGCAGATACAACAATAGTACGCCTTTGAACAAAACTGATGTCAGACGCCTTCGAATATCACTCGCACTAATAGTACTTGCTCGATAATACTTGCTCGAACGGTAATCCGTACAGTGATCCGAATAAAGGAATAGTATGGTGAATACTATTCGGATCGTTATTTCTGCTCTATCCTTTATTAATATATGGACCGCTATTCTCTACTCTGAGAATAGCGGTCCATATAATAATAAAGGATAGAGCAGAAATAACGATCCGAATAGTAATAGAGGATAGACTAGAAATAGCGATCGTTAGTCGTCAGCTACTTCCTACATATATGCGTTTCCTCTATGCTCACGTGGTCTACTTAATTCAATAATTGAATCGCCTGTGTTTGCTCACTGGGGACCTATGTTCAAACTCAAGTGTCAGCAGCGACACTTTATTCCTATCTAACAGATACAGTCCATGATGTGGCGTTGGAGTCGGAAGAACTAAAGCCAGTAGCGACACGAAACGCAACAAACGGCTTCGGGCGAATGGAGCCCGTCGGTCTTAGAGAGGATCATCCTTCATCGAATCTCGTGAACTGGCGCTCTAGAATCACAAAGAACAGTAGCAGCAACTAAAATGGAAAGCGCATGAAACTCGAATAGAAAATAATGACATCACCAAGATATTGAATTTACACACTACCTTAAACAGTTTGTGAACTTGAATTAGCTATCTCTCTTTAAAAAATCTTTTGGAGAAATATTTTATAAATTTCAACCGACGGTATCACTGGTTTCTGGTTCAATACCGAATTTTTCCTTATAAGGAAATAGCTTTTAGGCATCTCGAGGCGGTGTAATGGTTAGCAAGCTTGTCTCGCTAGAACAATTATGAGTGAGTTCGATCCTCACTGGGTGCCCCATATTTTCGTCCTTGTGATACATCTAAGCTACGCTTGGAAAATCACTATAAGGAAATATCTAATGTCGCTATTAAAAGTCTTTACTATAATTTATGCGTCAATCTTATTAATCTTTGACGAATTTGATTTACGCCCGCCTTGTCTTTAATGAAACGTATTGTTTTAGGTGGGCTATATATTTCATGAGCTCAAATTACTCAAGACGATTTTTAAGTCACATCTATTTCCAACACTATTTCCCTCTTACAATGTTACTCATTTAAACCTCATCAAACTGCTTATTGCTAATCAAAAGTCCGTTATATATAACTACATATATATTTTTTTATGAATATCCTTGTCTCTTAGTTGATGGATACCTCTGAAAACTAACTTTTTAAATTTATTTATTGATAATAATATGACATTCTGTATTTTGAAATAGCCGATTCTCTGCCCGTTATACACTGTCTTCGTGTGGCGTTGCATACGCGTATGTCATATGTATACTTCGACCGTGTGCAGTAGTGACTTATATGTGTTTATGCCATTTAATATGCACACAAGCACACACAATTTGATTGATCCTGAAATAAAACATTGGAATAATACATTCCTCGACCACCCAGTCTGAACAACCCCTACTATGAACTGAGCAATAAAACCGTAAAGATTAAAAAAAAAAACTTAACTTTTTAGCCGCTAGAAAATAAAATAATTACTAGTTTTTGTTGAATTTGTCGGCAATTGGTATTCTGGTATAAAATTATATATACACCCTTGTGCAAATTAATTGAAACAAACGCTTTAGTTTCCTTTCTTTCACCATACGGTCAGTTTTTGACCCACTGGAGTGACAGGGTGTAATCGATTTCTATTTTTTTCTCAGATTGGGTTATTTGCAGTGGTGTTTAGTAATATGAAGCTATTTTCGGGGTGTATTCTGAAATTTGTTTTGCCTTGAAATATATACTTTTTTGACAATGTAAATTTGGAATACTTTATTTCGGCAACCAAATTAATTAAATTTTTCTTTTTTAGTATTCGATACTGAGTCGTTTAGATTCTTTGGTGATACGCTTAGTGCAATTTAGAGGATTTTAGGGGGGACATTTTTAAGGGTTTGGGCTAGGGAAGTTACTGGTTCCTGGCTCAGCTCCTTCATTTAATCACTGGACACTGGTTGTGGTACAGTTTTATGGTAATTTACCCAAGCACGCATGGACTCTCCCAGCTATAAATAGGAGCAGGTACTGCCTTTTGGAGAGGGAAGTTTTCAGTAGTCAAGTCTTCAGTCGGACCGAACATTCTTGCTGTAACACACTCGTTTGTATATGTTTGTATTACTGTTTTTTGTTAATATATTTGTTCAACTCAATTTCTCTCTTTGTGTCTTTATTTCTGGCCCTAACAAGTTTACAACATACAGTATCTTCTGATTTTGGTATGTTATTCCCATCAGAATCAGGTATAGGGCTATTTGAGACTTGTAACTGCTTCGTGTTCGGAGATTTTCATTCCCTCTCCAGCAGGAGGGAAGTGACGTAGAGAAACAATACATTTTCACCCTATTTACATTATTCCTACTATTTTCCTCATCTTTGTCGCCATGTTTATCACAACGTTTCGGTGGTTGGAATGTCGAACTGAACCCTTTATTTCGCTCACTGGGGTAGACTGTTCTAGTTGCACGTGCCATGTCGAATGGATGTTAGTTATCTCCTGTTAATTTCCCTCTCAAAGTTCTCCACCGCCTTAACCAGGTATTGAACTCACACTCTTTGGGTCCTGTCACTGGATCTAACTAACACCTTTATCCACTATGCTATGTGTCCTTGAGGTTCAGTTCGACATTCCAGCCACCTGAAGAAGGCCGGAGCATACAACGGCCGAAACGTTGTGATAAAGATGCCGACAAAGATGAGGAAAATAGTCCGAATAATGTAAATAGGGTACATAATACCTCATCTCAGAAATATAGACAGATACTGAGTACTTTTTTGACTGGTAACCTAACAAGAGCGTAATCGGGATTCGCCTGAGTCAGCTCAAGTCGTCGTACAGTAGGTTCGTAAATGTTGTTATGAACGTAGTTTCTCATAAGCAATTTCCCAGGAATCGTCAACCACAAAGGAGCAGATCTTCCGGAGGTAGATTTCTCGCATAAGAAAACATCTCTTCATGAAAAGTACAATTCGTGGCTGTATACAGTAAGGAACGAATCGAGTGGAGAGCGTCAGATAAAACAGATCTCATTGATGCACAGGTAAACCTCTCGATTTTATGGCTAAGTTCCGTTCAGTCTCCCCACGACCGTTTCTCTGTGGATTGTACGTAGTAGATCTACTTGTAGCTTTTCCTTTCCCTTGAAAAATCTTAACTCCTCCTACATAAAACTACGTCCTATATCAGAGTATATATAAATTGGCATAGCATATATGTGTAAAATAATTTGCTTAAACAAGTCAATACAGTTGTAGTTAGCATGTCCCTACACGTAAAAGTAAAACGGAAAACTACTACATTCCTCAATGGTAGTTAATAAATACTTATTTCCTCCTTGATTTGAAGGAAGCGGTCCCTTGAAATCAATATTCAATCTTTCGAAAGGTTAGTGGCTTTGATTAATTTTCCCCTGTCACAAATCTTGGTTTTTCTAAGGCACACACATTACATTATTCAGTTAGTCTCCTTACTTCCTGTTAAGTAGGGTAAATTTCTCGACTTGATAAAGTGTATCATTCTTGATACTCAATGGATGACATAGCTTATTATGTAATTCCTTAAGGTCGATATTTATGACTGGGACGGAATCTACTCTCGTTAACGCATCTGGGCAGCTGATACCATGTTTGTAAGTGGAAAAGTCAGTTCGCAAAGCGATGAATTTTGTCGTTTTTAGTCTTCAAAGCTTTTTGCTTAACGAAAATGTAGGATAGAGCTTTTTGGTCCGTGACAAGAATAAAATATTTAGGTAATGACTCCATTTCCTGATTGCTTCGATGATCGCGTTAGCTATTTTCTCTACTGAGGAGAGGTTTCGTCCAGAGTTCTGGACCAGAATGCAACAGGCCTGCCTACTTGATTTAGCGTCGCAGATAAGTTCACGTAGCTAGCATCGGTTTCAATTTCGAGATGTTTTCCTCGTCTAGAGTGTGTACTACAGCTCTTTCTAATTCCATTTTCAAATATTCAAAAGAATCTTTTATTTTAGCAGGCAAGAGGAATATGTTGTTATTTAGCGCGTGAACTTTTAGCAAATAGTTTGGGATCCAACGACTGTTGTAAACGAATATTCCAACGATTTTCTTCTGAGCTTCCATATTGCTTGGAGGAGGGAGTTCTCATCCTTTTTGGGTCAGGTCTAACGGTTCCTTTATTTACTTAATATTCTTGACCTTAACCCAGGTGATTAGCTACCTGGATAGAATGTTAGTCAGAAGGGCCGACATAGACTTATTATTATTGTTCCACTGGTTAGGCTATTCGGAACACTAACTCGTTTGTGCCCGGGTGTCGTTAGAAAGACAGGCCTAGAAAGACTGGCTACGCGACGCAATTGAATCCCAAATTTCATTGTCGATAACTCCATAACGGTAGATTTTATCAAATTTATCAACCCAGATTCGAATAGAGCATGTACAATTACACATACATGGAAGTATTTGGGAAATTTTTAGTGCGAACTAAACGCGGGTGTTACATTGCAAATTAACCGAATTTCATAGAGGTCATCCAGCTATCTCTGGAATGATATCTCCCTCATGCACAGCTATGTCTACGTGCCCAATATAGACAAAGGCTGAGAGACTTGTGAAAGTGTAAAAAAGTTGTGCCATGGCAGTAAAATCACCGTCAGTTTAATTCCATTTCTTGGCCCATGACAGACACACCGTGGTTGAGAGTATACATAGATTTCGCGGGACCGATAAATGGTGTTTATTACCTAATTGTTGTCGACAGTTTTTCCAAAATGGCCTAAAGTGCAACTTCTACAATTTCAATAAATTTCTTGGATGAATTATTTGCTAGATATGGTATCCCGGATACCATTCCTTCGGACAATGCCACGCAATTCACTGCTAAAGAGTTTGAAAGTTTTTTGTAAAACATTTGTGATAGAACATGTCAAAACGTACTCTCACCCACCATCCAAGATCGAATAGGCAAGCAAAACGCTTTGTCGATACATTCAAAAGGGGATTTAAAAATAAAAGCAATGGAGGTGAAACTAAGGACATGTTATTATAGTTTTTGCGTATATATCGGGTGACACCTAATCCTAGCACGGTATAAGGTATGTCCCCGGCAGAACTAATGTTCGCAAGGAAAACAAGATCGGTGTTTGAGAAAATGCTGCGAATAAAAAAAAGGGTCAAAAACAAGAAAAAAAAAAAAACGATACCTAGAAACACTTCAAACCCGACGATAAAGTATTCTTCCGAACTTACAAAAATAGAAAGGAATGCTGGGAAGCTGGAGTAGTCGAAAGTTATTGTACATGATAAAAAGGTTTACATGGGTGCATAAAAGACATCTAAATCAAATTAAGAAAATGGTAATCGCACAAACAGCGCATCCAAGAAGAGGAACTGATGGTGGGTCTGTGTGACCTTCGATGTACCTATGCTCCAATAAAAGTAAGAGACAGCCTACAGAAGTTTTGTATCTTAACTCAGAAAGAAAAAAAAATTCTGTCTCAAAACAGGGAGATGTTGGGGGAAAAGAGAGTTACTCTTCTTACTATCATGATAAGTAGTCCTGGGTAATTTTCAAGAATGAAGATAATACTAGTGACTTGTCTAGCTGAGTATTGAATATTACTATCACGACTGACTGTTGAGTTAAGTGTTATGTCTTGGCAGTCCCCACGTCACAACAGATAGATAACAAAAAAATGGATTGCGAAAGTGGATGGTGTAGGAGAGATAAAAATATGGAAAACGGAAGTGGATGGTTTAGGAGAGATAACAAAAAAAAATAATAAGAGAACGGAAATAGATTGTGTAGCAGAGAAAATAGAAAATAGATGGCGGGATGGAATGGTGGAAGGGAGATAACAAAAATACAAAATGTATTAAGATCTAAAAAAGGGGAGGGACTTGTGGAGAGCCATGATCGCCAAAGCCCTGAAACGACACGGCACGTAGAAGCTCATTCAAGTACGTGATGAGGATGTAATTAAAAATATTTGGAATAAACAAAAATAGAATAAAATCCATCCCAGAAATTACGGAAGTACATCACGGTGAATATACATTAAGTGATCGAGTGAATGGTGTTCAGATAATACTGAAACAGTGATCTGAACTTGATTATTTAAAGTTATATAATCCGGTGGTTCTGCTATATAGAGATTCTTGATAAAATCCAAAGAAGAACCAGCAATAATATTGGTCATGACCTGGCACCTCGGTTTCAGCCACTCTCCCACCGTCGTAAAGTTGTTCCCTGTGATTTTCTATAAATAATTTTATAGTAATCGTTCGGAGGAGCTCTTCGCTATGGTACCTAGACTTTATGAATTTAAGCGCAGTACTAGATTGGCAGTAAGGTCTCATTATTCTACATTTGAATTGTCTTGATGCAACAATAAATTCTATGTTAATAGTTTCTTTTCTCGGAATTCTCACTTTTGGAACACTCTTCCGACTCCGTGCTTTTCAGCCAAATTTGATCTTCAAAAATTTAAATGCAATGTCAATCGTTATCTACTGTCTTCTTTATTTGTCTTCTGTTGTTTTCGCTCCTTAATAATGTTTCTGTTTTCTAATTCTTTTACATTTAGTAAGCCCTTGTGTCTTAGTGGCTTTAACGCCTTGCTTGAGGCGAATTCAATTACAAAAGAGTACTGGACTGCTATGTGTTATCCATCCTATTATATGGCACTGAATGTTGGACAATCTCTCCACGGATGAAGGAAAAGGCGGGAAAAATGTGGTTCAACTGAAAATTCCATAGACGGAGCGAGTAAGTAGTTGAAGTCTTAAAGAAAATGACAACACAAAGAACACTTATACTCAAAATCAAGAAAAGACCGCTGAAATTGCTTGGACACATAATGAGGTAGGCCGGTTGGGAAAACTTAACACTCACGGTGTATACTGAAGGTAAGAAGTCGTGAGACATAGAAGAAAGCAGCGCGTAACTTACCTGATAAACCCGTGTAAATGAATGGCGAACGGGTTGTGACTCTTAGCAAAGGCAGAGAAACTGCTAAGTGCCACAGAGATA
Source organism: Acanthosepion esculentum (assembly GCA_964036315.1). Taxonomy (NCBI): domain Eukaryota; kingdom Metazoa; phylum Mollusca; class Cephalopoda; order Sepiida; family Sepiidae; genus Acanthosepion; species Acanthosepion esculentum. Next base: position 36,510,548 of record OZ038508.1, on the reverse strand, counting down.
GAAAGATGTGGAGAGCCATGATTGCCTTTGTCCTGAATGGACGCAGCACATAGAAGAAGTAATGAAAATAAGGAAAAAGGATTTCAATTTCAAGAAGACAGAACTTATGGCCGCCATTAAAAGAAACAGCTTAACATGCGAATAGCAAATTGGAGATACCAAATTAAACAAGTGCAAAAATTTAAATTCTAGGATTGAAAATTCGATCCCGAAATCCAAAATCGCATTAGGCTTGTGAAAGATGGCTTCCAAAAGATAATCAAAGTATTAAGAAATAGGAAGGTATCATTGGAAATAAAGAAAACAGTATTGAACTCTTATGTAATATCCGTACTTCTAAATGTCAGTAAATACTGGGCCATCTCATCAGAAGCGGAGAAGTGACATGAGGCAACAGAAATGTCGTTCCACAGAAGGATGCTGAGAATACCATGGACTGTACACGGGGCATCGACACATTTTTAGAGAAAATGGAAACAAAAAGGACACTTATCCGTAGCATTAAAGAGAGACTACTGAAATGTATAGGGCATAATGAGGAAAAAAAGACTTAGAAAATCTGACACTGACAGTATATGGAAGATAAGACTGACAGAATACAGCAAGATATAACCTGTCTAATGAGCTTGTGTAAATGGGTGACAGAACATGGATTAGGAGATATAGCAAAAAGAGAAAATTTACTAGGGGTTACAAAGGACAGGAAGTTTGGAAGAGCAATGATCACCCACGCCCTGAACGGACACAGTATACAGAAGGACAACATGACAAGATCATTGTTTCAAATAGTACAGCAAACTAAAAAATAGTAGTTATTACAATCTTTACTTAAGAATATTTAAATAAGATGCTAGACAAACTAAAATTATTCCTTCCTGGGTAAAACGATAAACTATATCTGACAAGGCCTCTGATCAGGAGGTTTTGAGTAGCGTGGATCCACATCTTAATTGCTGGTGTTCCCAGGCCCACCCTAACCTGGGGGTGGTAGCACCTGTTAGAGTCCCAGTTATGGGATCAAAACACTATGAAAGCGTAAAAATAGGTTTTAATGCCAGCAATATATTTTTGTAAAAATTATTACCATTAATAAATTTTTGAAGGAAAAAATTATGAACAGCAATACATTTTTGAAGAAAAAATAATTACCAGAAATAAAAATATTGACGGCATTGCGGTTGATATGCTGTAAAAACAAAACAAACCAAACCAAACCAAACTAAAATTATTCTTGCATAAGGCTATATGTATATTGGTATTACACCCTTGTGCAAATTATATGAAACAATCGCTTTAGTTTCCTTTCTTTTGCTATACGATCAGTTTTAGAACCACTGGAGTGACAGGGCGTAATCGATTTCTATTTTTTTTTCAGATTAGGTCATTTGCAGTGGTATGCAATGATATGAATATATTTTCGCAGTGTGTGTTGAAATTTATTTCGCCTTGAAAAATATTGCGTCATCCGTAAATGCATCAGATTTTTATCCCGCCCGTACACTATTGTCTCGACTATCGATTAGTTGTCATACGGCCATTGTCTACGATGGACGTTACTTCAAGGAAGCGTATAAAAATTGTAACGCTACACGAACACACTGGCAAGCCTTACTAGTGAGCAAATCAATGTACTATAGAATGGCCCGGAAACTCTCATGATTTAAATCCAATCGAGACTCTGTGATTTATCTGCAAGGAACGACTTCGTTTCATGGACATACTAAGTACTAAGCATGTATGTGCACTGGGTCATGTTTCATTAGAAAAATAAGAAAAAAGTAAATAATAACGGAATTATTCGTTTTGTTTCAATTAATTTGTACAAGGATGTAGTTTTAAGTTTTCTATACTTTTTCTTGGTTAAAGCTTTGTCATACATGATATTTGCTTTATCATTATTTTCGTTTTATCTTTTCTTCTTTTATATTAGAATGCTCAGTTGATTATACATTTAACGGACATTAAACAATCAGGATGGATATAAAATAATTAACTTTCAACAAGTTTTATTCTATAGAGTGTTATACAAATAGGAATCGATTTTAGGATGCAAATTGTCGAAATTACCTTTACCAATATTGACTGGTACGTGTTGATTAATCCTTGCTTCCAACTTTTCATTCGTTCTACATACGTTGTCAGAATCACACTGATATCTGAATTAGTAAATTACTGAACTGATATAATAAGGAGATAGAAGATCCTTTCGGATCGGTCTCAACATTAGTCGGGCAACAAAGATAATACGGGGATTGGCACATAGATAACAGCTTTTCACATTACCAGTAATCTGTCAAGCAGAGGAAGGCTCACTCGGAATTTCATTTGAAAGTGTTGGAATTTATTTATAGTAAGTCCTGCCAACCATCCCTTTATAAGCAGTTGTTTTTTCGACTGAAATATAATTAACCTTTAATAGTTCTGAATAAAATCATTCGTTTTGTTTTCAATTAATTTGCACAAGGGTGCATATGTATATAAAATGGATATGGATATCGCAAATGTTGGAGTTTTTGGGTACCCTGGTGTATTAGTGAGCCAGCCAAAATGAGTCGACTCATTTTATAGTTCACGAATAGAAGGTTTAACCAATCACAAGGCTCAAAATATTCAATACGACGTGTATAAAGGCGGCCATGTCTTTCCCGAATATTCACTGCCAGCCTTTGATATCGAAGACTGAAGAATTACGGAACAGCTGCTGATGGTATTCGCGATATAGTCAGATTCAGTAGAGTGTCTGACTCGTGAGTGTTAATCTTTAACTTTGTTTCATTGAACAGATTACGTACTGCGCTGGATTCTATATTCATAGACTATGGTGAACATGGTCAACAGCAAATACCTAAATAAAATAACAAGGCAAAAGAAACAAAAGACAGACATCAGCAGCAAATGTAAATCTCATTTTCATTGGACGAAATAAAATCAAGGTGAAACCTACAACAGGCCTGTCAGGCATTCAACTGGGGCCCACGACGTATTCAATCCCAATCCAATGACTTGATAAAAATACTTTGTTTTGAAAACGAGTTTTTGTGTATTTTGGTGGTATAGAAACAAAATTCCTGTTACGGTAACGTTGAGGGAAATTTTCGAATTTTTGTTTTCCACAACAACAGGTTTTGAAATTACTCATTCACTGACTCTGATAATAGTTAATCGTTAGACCTATCGTTTCAATGCGTTTGAACGCAACTGTCTGTTCAGTGAAGCGATTAACTTAGGGATTGGTGAAAATTTCAGACATTATTTTGTGATATTTGAGAGCTGAAGTGTCAAGTTCAACCAGGAAGCTCATGTAATTTTCTTTCTTTTTTATGTTTTCATGAAAACTTCAAAATGTATAAAAAACAAAATAGACACAGTTCAGATTTCACAGCATTGAACACTGAATGGAACATTCAATTTTATATTCAACAGTTTGAACAATTCAATGTCTGTAATGGAAATACTTTGATATTTTCTTTTTTCGCACTGCGTGGTTGAAATGTTTCAATTTGCGTTCTGTGTTGCCAACGTGACATTACGAATACAGAGTACAGTGGGTAAATTGTGACCATTTTTAATTTCGCGCATGCGCGTTATTTGTTTTTTGATTTTATCGACCGCAAAGGGTCAGTTGGGCGTCCACTGTGAGAAAAAGAGTACCATGACATAATTATTTCCACCAGAAATCTGAAAACGGCATGCTGTATTGCTTGGTATTGGCACCGGAAGCTCCAGTACGAACATTTCAGAGAGTTTTGGTTGTCAATATGAGGACAGCGCAGAGTATTCGGAAAGAATTGGATGAGTCTAATGGTGATTACGAAGATACGGCAAATCGGAAAACTCAATCTGATGTTCTGAAAAGAAAGGACTCCCGAATTTGTTGGTAAGGGTTCAGACTCAACAAGGAGGCCTACATCAAGTGCCTCGAAGAGGTAGTACTACTCTGGGTCGAGAGGGTGGCTGCGGGAAGACCTTATGTCTGGCAACAGGACTCTGCACCATGTCACACAAGCAGGAGAATACAGTCATGACTATCAGACAATTTATGCGACAACCTCACCCCTTATATCTGGCCACCTAACTCCCTAGACTGCAACCCCATTGATTATTATGTATGAGGCGCAGTTGAGCAAGAGATCAACAAAACTTCTTGTAACACCAAAAATGAATTGAAGGCAAGGATTGTGGCAGCATTCATTAAATTAAACCATGAGTCCACCCAGAAGAGTTACAGATTCCGAAGTCGTCTAGAGGCCGTGTTTGAAGCCAATGGCGATTTTATTGAATCAATTTACCCTTCAGTATTTCAATTTTTTTTTGTATAATTTAGGTAAATATATCTGTTAAAATGATATGTCGGTGTTATTTTCATGTTTTAAAAAATTTTTTTTTTTTATTTTTATTTTTTTTTTTAAAAATAATTTAGACGACAATTTATCCATCGCACCCTGTATTTCCTAAATAAAGTCGGCTACAAGTCCACATTATCGCCTAACATAACAAGGATTAAAGTCTGTTGGCGAATTGCTCGTGTTGGTATTACGACAGTGAAAAGGTTTCGATCCTCACTATGCCTGTACTCCATACAATGTGCAGATAAGTTTTATTCAGGATTGTGACTTTGCTTGTAAACCTATGTTCCTGTGTCATAAGTCGATTAGGATATGGGCTAAGAAGGAATTTAATTACCCCACCCCTAAAAAAAGCAAAAAAAAAAACTTCCTTGGTATTTTCTTATAACCCCAAATCCTGTCGTACCTGAATCAAGTGTTAATTAGCCGTGAACTCATTCCGAGTATACTAGAAACACCCATTTGTAACCCCCACAAAAAAACGAAATAAAGGATATCTAGATGTCGACACTTGCTGGGGAAAGTCGACAATTTCCCGGACCGACGATGGCGCTTCGTCCAGGAAATCGGAGGAGTGATAGGCTAGGGAAGGCGTCCCTAACACGCTCCATCAAAATCGAATCCTCTGTCAAAACGCGGCGTAGGAAAGCTAACCTCGAGGTGTGTCGATAACTCACCAAGTGTGGCATTCCCAACTCCCCATGACACAGACGTTGAACACATGCTTCTTTACGGACCTTCTGCTTGCACCCACCCAGCAAGAGGGTGAACAACAAGCGCTCGATCGCCTTCCTATGTTCCTTGCAAAGAGGAAGTACAGCCAAGCGGTAAAGGATGAGAGGAAAGACGTAAGTGGCATACGCCTCAGCTCTACCCTTCAAGGACAACCTCTTTCGGAGCCAAGTCCGGACCGACGCTCCGACCTTTGACTGTACTTCTGACCAATTTTTCTCCAGCTGGAGGTCGGGTTCAAACCACACTCCAAGAATACGGACAGGACCGTCCGTCCAACCAAAGGGCAAAAGAAGAGACAGTCCCTTCCAGGCACCTAACCGCAAGCCGGAATACTTGTTACGGCTATATTCGGGGGTGAAGGACCTAATACTATCCTTAAGCCTCTCCCACCACCTATTTTCAATAACCGACCCCACTTGTTCCCTCTGCACTAGTCTAATTAGCTGTTGCTCGAAGTCCCGCTTGTCCAGTAAAGACAGATTGAACTTCCAGTGTCCACCCATTCTAGGCCTAGCATCTAACGCTATCCGGGCACAGACGCGTCTATGATCCGAAGAGCCGAACCAGTGGAACGTGGAACAACCTAGCAAGTCTATATGGGCCCTTCTCAGTAACATTCTATCCAGGTAGCTAGCTACCTGGGTAGACGACCACTTACGAGCACACGTCCACATCTCCCACTCAGGGTGATCGACCCGGTATCTATCGACGGAACCAAACTCGCCGATCAGATCAACCAGGCTACGATCACCCAATGACCTCCCGCTAGCACGCCACCCCATGTCTATCTTGGGGTACAGGGTGGCATTCCATTTCCTCCATTAAAGCACGAAGAATCAATCAGGAATGGCCCCAACTGACAAAAAACGAGACACACTGATCGTTGGGCGCATAAACCGCAACGACCCAAAACGATCTACTGTTCACAGCAATATCAGCCACGATCAACCGTGCCTCCTCGCATCGACGTAGACATGGTCCACCTTCGCATCCAGGGTACGTTTAACCAGCAAGGAAATACCTCTGGTCCACGTATACTGAATAGACCACATGGTCGCTAGACAGCACACGAGCATTAACCACGCAAGCAAAGTGCGTTTTCTGGATTGCAGCTACATCTACGCAGAAGGACAGGAGATCACGAAGCAAGCGGGCAGCCTTACTCCAATCACTCAAGCGCCTCGCATTCAAACTAGATATATTGAGAGACATTTTTCAAGTTGATTTCCCTACTCACAGACTGGACGGAAATCTGCGAATGAAAGGACGCTGACGGATTGCCTCAGGATCTCTGTCTCCATCTCTATAGTCATGCGACCATCTAGGGCAATGCCGCCGACGTCCGCGGGATAAGTCAGTTTTAAGGCCCTATATAATGAAGGATAGCGGATTACTGGGATCCTCCCTTTACAACATTTTTGTAACTTTTTTAGGTCCGGAGTTCCCATTTCCACCATACGGATCTCCTTTGCTTCGTGTAGAGGATCACACACTGGAAGAATTTTGCCTGCGTTCCTAATCCAAGTTATTACCCCAGTAGCCAAGGGGGAAATTTCGGGCGTCTTCTATAGAACGCCCGTCTACTGATGATTCTTTTGAGTAAGTGTTTTAACAGCGCTCTCTTTTGTGTTGGAATCTCTTTTTCTATTGTCCGCCTGTCTATTTGACATGATCTTACCCCCTCCCCCATTAGGAATTTCTTCTGATAAGAAGAACGCTGGTGGGTGGTGCTGGGCGTTGGGGAGTTGCTGGGCGTTGCGCTGGTGGAAAGTGGGGTATTGGGAGGAGTGGAAATATTGTCGGCTGCAGTGGTATTGGGAGGGGTTTTTAGGAGAAGGGGTATTAGGAATGGGGAAGTGGTGTCTTCAGAGAAGAAGAAGTGAGGCTCTTTGAGGTAATTTCCTCTTGTTTCTTGACTGGCGAAGCTGGGACGGATTGAACCTTGGTTTTCAGCTGTTTCTCTTTTGCCTCTTCGACCTTACTTTTGCCAGCTCGCTTATCCTTTTTAGTGATTTTTTTCTTCTTTTTCTTCTTCTACTTCCTCTCTCTCTCCTTTTTCAGTGATGACGACCGAGGTGGGGACATCTCCTCCATTTCTACCTCTACTGTATTTTGGTCTCCTTGCTGGTCCTCCTGCTCAAGTATGGGCTTCTCATTCTGCTGCCGCTGAAGGGATGTGGTAGCCACTTTCAATCCCATCTTTACGACTTGCATCCACTTTCTAGTTTTCTTTACAGCTTTTGTTGTTGTTGTTGTTGTTGTCTGTGCAGCTGCCTCACTTTTCTTTTTGGATCGTGGTTCTGGATTTTGTCCCGGGCAAGCTTTCTGTAAATGCCCTGGCGGTCCCACAAGCCCAGCAAAGTGGGTCGGCGGCCTTCAACAACAACGACATAAACCATTAGTCCTTCACACATTAGGTATTTCCATGAACTGATTTCTGTCCAAAGTAAATAGCAATTTCGAAATCGCCTATGGTTATTCTAACCCGACTTTTAATAGGACAGACGTCGAAGACGTCCCCATATTTTGAAAAGAAAAACCTGTGATGATCTTCGGATATGAATAGGGGCACTCGATATAGAGTCACCTTCACTTTTCTTGTTTCCATGTATTCATTAGAGACTGTAGTACTAGTGAGAATACAGTCTGCCAGCGAGTTAGCTGTATCTTCTGTAAACAACAAAATGTCCCACATTGACTTACTTCTTGGCAAAATGTTTGCCGATATTTGAAGGATTTTCAGGGCTTCTTCTATAACGTCTCTATTCACTGTAATTAGTTTTCGAGTCTTTGGGTCCGTTGTTAACACAGAAATAGTACGAGTGTACACCGTATCTAACAGAGACAGCCTTGGTAGCAACTTGTTTCCTTTCACAAATGATTCAAATTTGTCTTTAAGTTGTTTATAATACACTGACCCTTTTTGTGGGGGCGTATCCTTTGCCCATACCGAAGGGGTCACTTCAGTAGGAGATTCGGGTTCTGCCATGATGTTGGCGTACCCTCCTCACTGCACACAATTCAAAACAATGTCAACAAAACGCGGAATTTAGACGAAAACGACGACAATAAAGGCGACAATAGATACAAAAGACGGTCGCAAACAAAAATGACACTGACTTCACAGAATATCTAACGAAACTTTCAACACACTGACGTGAAAACACTGCAATTTGCTAAGGATTTTGCATATTTTTTTTTTAAGCTTATCACCCCAAGCAAGGGGTTACAGAAGGTTTGGAGGAAGAGCAGATAGGAGTGGTAAAGGAGAGGATGTGGAGAAAGATAGTGGATCGATCAAGGCAAGGGGGTTACAGAAGATTTGGAGCGAGAGCAGATAGGAATGAAAGGTGAAAGGATGTGGAGAAGGGAAGTGGATAGATCAAGGCAGCTGGAGATGTCGATTGACGTTACACTTAAATAGTTGGAGATTGTATTTGTCAGGGAAACAGGAATAAGGAAGGGAGTTCCACAGGCGGGATGTGCGAGACATGAAGCTATTGGAGTAGAAGAGACGTCTACATCTAACAGTTTCAACGGTGAAGGGGTGGGAACGGGATGCCAGCCTCGTGGGCCGTTTAAATTCATGAGGCCTAGGAACCAGGAACAATTTATAGCATAAAATACAACCTTACAAATAAACAAAAAAATGCAAACTTATTACTCATGTACTTTTAACTCAGCTAGCTGTTTATGTCGATAGCATGCCATACAAACTTACAAATAGACAATATCAAGTACTAAAAAGTCCCATATAGTTCTAAAATACTCCAGGAAGTTCTAGAAGGTTCTAGAAAGTTATAGTACTATTATACCCATATATGGTTTTAGAAATATCGTATTGCGGATGGCATTTAAAAAATGAACTCAATTAAACTATTCTTCTATATTTTTGAACAAAAGTTCATCGAATTCATGTAAACGAAATCAATTATTTTATAAAAAGTCAAAAGGCAATAATCCTTATATGGGCCTGCAAGTAAAAGTTTTCAGTTATCACTGAATGCTTTACACTACATGCAACAAGTTTTGGGAAAGCTTGCATTTCTTTTTAAAATACCTTAAAATGAGATATTTTTGTATTCTATTTAAAGTAAAAGATGATAACTATAGTGTATTTGCTTTTATCTTGACAAAAATAAGCACTTAATTATAAAAAAGAATATCATACAACAGCATCATATTTTGTTTTCTGTCAATAAAACCACCACCTGCCTTAATTACTACATTAAAAATTCTTGGCATTCTTTCCAACAGTTTTTGAAAAATTAGAAATTTCAGATCTTCTCAAACATTCTTCAAGCACTTAAAAAGCTCACTCTCACTATTTTGGTATTCGCTTCGAACTCTCTTATCCAATTCATCCTATACTAATTCAATGGGGAAGAGGTCGGGAGATTGAGACGGCCAAGTCATAATTTTCATAATTTTGTTCCTTTATTTTGAATTGAGTTAATTTCAATATAATTTAGAAGAGTGTTTTGAATCGTTGTTATGTTGAAAGGTGATGTTTTACAATTATGTGTAAACCAGATGGTATAGCATGTCCTTTAAAAAATCAATAATGTTCTTTTTGATGATTCCCTTGACCTAAACCAAATCTTCAGTTCTCCCTCCTCTAAAACACCCCTATACCATAAAAAACATAACATAATGCATAAACGTTGGAACCATTCATCTTTCTTATGACTTTCTATTCACATATTCTCCCCACTTGCTACCCAAAAGTTCAAATTTGGATTTGACTGTCCACAATTCATTTTACCATTATTCTAATACCCAGTACTTATTCATTTTTTTTTGCCAATAACAGTCTTTTCTGCTTTTTCACCTTCCATAACAGGGCTGTCTTGATATCGATGTACCCTCTGTACCCTGTTGAATTTCACAGTTCAAAGAGACACTAGTTGCTGTCGTGAGAAATTATGTTCAGCGGTCAACGCTGGAAAATTTTTCCTTCTATTTCTTTTAATCTCAAGTGTTTATCTCCAACAGCAGTTGCCATTTTTGGTGCTGCAACTCTATTTCTATCAAAATTTGTGCCAGCTTCTAACTGTCTTTGTAACAAATATTGCACTCCATGTCTAGAAATCTTCAACTTCTTGGCAATTTGTCTTTGAGAATAGCCCTCTTTGAATAAAATTTAAATTTGTGCTCTAACCTCAATGCTTTGCTGCTTTGATTCTGTCATTTTGTTTAAATTACTTCAAAATTAATAATAAACAATAAAAAATGAAAGTACTGTCGTAATGGCACAATCTTTTGTTTTCTTCAAACAGAGACAGTTGCAAATGTTTTGTTTAATCAGTGCTGATATTTAGAGCCTGTAATAACTTAGGTGAAAATTTCGGTAATCTTAAAAAGTCGACTGAGGGCTTAATAGTAATAACAAAATATAATGCTGCTAATACAAAATATTCATAATTTAGCAAAATATATTGTAGACAGACGAATCCTTTTACCTATAGCGTTTTTTTTAATCGATTCACTCCAAACAAGGCAATAATGCTACTAAAACACAAGAGGATAATGGGCGTGAAAGAAAATGAAAAAACGTAAGAAGAAACCGGAAAACCCAATCGTAAGCAGAAAACAAGGAATGGTCCTCAAACTCCTGTTCAAAGGACCAAAAAGGTGTGTGAACCGGACTATAGGTAAACCTATCTACCATTGTATCAGATATATGTGTCTTGCCTGAATGTAATCGCGTTTCGAAGACCTTTACGACAGTGTAGAGAGTTCGATTCTCACTTAGTAATCTATACTTGCACCAGAAGATAATCATCTGAGTAAATATGTATATACGCTTCCATGGTGGCCTCGCAATTAAATATTGTTAAGTAAGTTATATTCACTGAATATTGCTACGATGTTGAGAGTTCGAACCTCGGTATGCTATGTAATGCTCAACTGCGTAAATACCAGTTTGCACAGTTGAATACCTTGACAGGCAGCAAGATCATTTCGAAAACATTAAAGAGGTATATAGAGCTTGATTATCACTGGTCACTTTCTTCTTGTATCAGATACTGTCCAGTTATTTTTGTTTTGATTTTTTTAAAGTCATTCCATCGGAAGCAAAGAAATAAAATCACAAAGATCACTAAGATCACTTTTGAGTAAAGATGATCTAAGCACTGGTCACTTCCTTCTTGTACCAGATACTGTCCAGTTATTTTTGTTTTGATTTTTTTAAAGTCATTCCATCGGAAGCAAAGAAATAAAATCACAAAGATCACTAAGATCACTTTTGAGTAAAGATGATCTAAGCACTGGTCACTTCCTTCTTGTACCAGATACTGTCCAGTTATTTTTGTTTTGATTTTTTTAAAGTCATTCCATCGGAAGCAAAGAAATAAAATCACAAAGATCACTAAGATCACTTTTGAGTAAAGATGATCTAAGCATTGGTCACTTCCTTCTTGTACCAGATACTGTCCAGTTATTTTTGTTTTGATTTTTTTAAAGTCATTCCATCGGAAGCAAAGAAATAAAATCACAAAGATCACTAAGATCACTTTTGAGTAAAGATGATCTAAGCACTGGTCACTTCCTTCTTGTACCAGATACTGTCCAGTTATTTTTGTTTTGATTTTTTTTAAAGTCATTCCATCGGAAGCAAAGAAATAAAATCACAAAGATCACTAAGATCACTTTTGAGTAAAGATGATCTAAGCACTGGTCACTTCCTTCTTGTACCAGATACTGTCCAGTTATTTTTGTTTTGATTTTTTAAGTCATTCCATCGGAAGCAAAGAAATAAAATCACAAAGATCACTAAGATCACTTTTGAGTAAAGATAATCTAAGCACTGGTTACTTCCTTCTTGTACCAGATACTGTCCAGTTATTTTTGTTTTGATTTTTTTAAAGTCATTCCATCGGAAGCAAAGAAATAAAATCACAAAGATCACTAAGATCACTTTTGAGTAAAGATGATCTAAGCACTGGTCACTTCCTTCTTGTACCAGATACTGTCCAGTTATTTTTGTTTTGATTTTTTTAAAGTCATTCCATCGGAAGCAAAGAAATAAAATCACAAAGATCACTAAGATCACTTTTGAGTAAATATGAGCTAAGCACTGGTCACTTCCTTCTTGTAGCAGACACTGTCCAGTTATTTTTGTTTTGATTTTTTTAAAGTCATTCCATCGGAAGCAAAGAAATAAAATCACAAAGATCACTAAGATCACTTTTGAGTAAAGATGATCTAAGCACTGGTCACTTCCTTCTTGTACCAGATACTGTCCAGTTATTTTTGTTTTGATTTTTTTTAAAGTCATTCCATCGGAAGCAAAGAAATAAAATCACAAAGATCACTAAGATCACTTTTGAGTAAATATGAGCTAAGCACTGGTCACCTCCTTCTTGTAGCAGATAATGTCCAGTTATTTTTGTTTTGATTTTTTTAAAGTCATTCCATCGGAAGCAAAGAAATAAAATCACAAAGATCACTAAGATCACTTTTGAGTAAATATGATCTAAGCACTGGTCACTTCCTTCTTGTACCAGATACTGTCCAGTTATTTTTGTTTTGATTTTTTAAGTCATTCCATCGGAAGCAAAGAAATAAAATCACAAAGATCACTAAGATCACTTTTGAGTAAAGATGATCTAAGCACTGGTCACTTCCTTCTTGTACCAGATACTGTCCAGTTATTTTTGTTTTGATTTATTAAGTCATTCCATCGGAAGCAAAGAAATAAAATCACAAAGATCACTAAGATCACTTTTGAGTAAATATGAGCTAAGCACTGGTCACTTCCTTCTTGTAGCAGATACTGTCCAGTTATTTTTGTTTTGATTTTTTTTAAAGTCATTCCATCGGAAGCAAAGAAATAAAATCACAAAGATCACTAAGATCACTTTTGAGTAAATATGAGCTAAGCACTGGTCACTTCCTTCTTGTAGCAGATAATGTCCAGTTATTTTTGTTTTGATTTTTTTAAAGTCATTCCATCGGAAGCAAAGAAATAAAATCACAAAGATCACTAAGATCACTTTTGAGTAAAGATGATCTAAGCACTGGTCACTTCCTTCTTGTAGCAGATACTGTCCAGTTATTTTTGTTTTGATTTATTAAGTCATTCCATCGGAAGCAAAGAAATAAAATCACAAAGATCACTAAGATCACTTTTGAGTAAAAATGAGCTAAGCACTGGTCACTTCCTTCTTGTAGCAGATACTGTCCAGTTATTTTTGTTTTGATTTTTTTTAAAGTCATTCCATCGGAAGCAAAGAAATAAAATCACAAAGATCACTAAGATCACTTTTGAGTAAATATGAGCTAAGCACTGGTCACTTCCTTCTTGTAGCAGATAATGTCCAGTTATTTTTGTTTTGATTTTTTTAAAGTCATTCCATCGGAAGCAAAGAAATAAAATCACAAAGATCACTAAGATCACTTTTGAGTAAAGATGATCTAAGCACTGGTCACTTCCTTCTTGTACCAGATACTGTCCAGTTATTTTTGTTTTGATTTTTTTAAAGTCATTCCATCGGAAGCAAAGAAATAAAATCACAAAGATCACTAAGATCACTTTTGAGTAAAGATGATCTAAGCACTGGTCACTTCCTTCTTGTACCAGATACTGTCCAGTTATTTTTGTTTTGATTTTTTTAAAGTCATTCCATCGGAAGCAAAGAAATAAAATCACAAAGATCACTAAGATCACTTTTGAGTAAAGATGATCTAAGCACTGGTCACTTCCTTCTTGTACCAGATACTGTCCAGTTATTTTTGTTTTGATTTTTTTAAAGTCATTCCATCGGAAGCAAAGAAATAAAATCACAAAGATCACTAAGATCACTTTTGAGTAAAGATGATCTAAGCACTGGTCACTTCCTTCTTGTACCAGATACTGTCCAGTTATTTTTGTTTTGATTTTTTTTAAAGTCATTCCATCGGAAGCAAAGAAATAAAATCACAATGATCACTAAGATCACTTTTGAGTAAAGATGATCTAAGCACTGGTCACTTCCTTCTTGTACCAGATACTGTCCAGTTATTTTTGTTTTGATTTTTTAAGTCATTCCATCGGAAGCAAAGAAATAAAATCACAAAGATCACTAAGATCACTTTTGAGTAAAGATAATCTAAGCACTGGTTACTTCCTTCTTGTACCAGATACTGTCCAGTTATTTTTGTTTTGATTTTTTTAAAGTCATTCCATCGGAAGCAAAGAAATAAAATCACAAAGATCACTAGGATCACTTTTGAGTAAAGATGATCTAAGCACTGGTCACTTCCTTCTTGTACCAGATACTGTCCAGTTATTTTTGTTTTGATTTTTTTAAAGTCATTCCATCGGAAGCAAAGAAATAAAATCACAAAGATCACTAAGATCACTTTTGAGTAAATATGAGCTAAGCACTGGTCACTTCCTTCTTGTAGCAGATACTGTCCAGTTATTTTTGTTTTGATTTTTTTAAAGTCATTCCATCGGAAGCAAAGAAATAAAATCACAAAGATCACTAAGATCACTTTTGAGTAAAGATGATCTAAGCACTGGTCACTTCCTTCTTGTACCAGATACTGTCCAGTTATTTTTGTTTTGATTTTTTTTAAAGTCATTCCATCGGAAGCAAAGAAATAAAATCACAAAGATCACTAAGATCACTTTTGAGTAAAAATGAGCTAAGCACTGGTCACTTCCTTCTTGTAGCAGATACTGTCCAGTTATTTTTGTTTTGATTTTTTTTAAAGTCATTCCATCGGAAGCAAAGAAATAAAATCACAAAGATCACTAAGATCACTTTTGAGTAAATATGAGCTAAGCACTGGTCACTTCCTTCTTGTAGCAGATAATGTCCAGTTATTTTTGTTTTGATTTTTTTAAAGTCATTCCATCGGAAGCAAAGAAATAAAATCACAAAGATCACTAAGATCACTTTTGAGTAAAGATGATCTAAGCACTGGTCACTTCCTTCTTGTACCAGATACTGTCCAGTTATTTTTGTTTTGATTTTTTTAAAGTCATTCCATCGGAAGCAAAGAAATAAAATCACAAAGATCACTAAGATCACTTTTGAGTAAAGATGATCTAAGCACTGGTCACTTCCTTCTTGTACCAGATACTGTCCAGTTATTTTTGTTTTGATTTTTTTAAAGTCATTCCATCGGAAGCAAAGAAATAAAATCACAAAGATCACTAAGATCACTTTTGAGTAAAGATGATCTAAGCACTGGTCACTTCCTTCTTGTACCAGATACTGTCCAGTTATTTTTGTTTTGATTTTTTTAAAGTCATTCCATCGGAAGCAAAGAAATAAAATCACAAAGATCACTAAGATCACTTTTGAGTAAAGATGATCTAAGCACTGGTCACTTCCTTCTTGTACCAGATACTGTCCAGTTATTTTTGTTTTGATTTTTTTTAAAGTCATTCCATCGGAAGCAAAGAAATAAAATCACAATGATCACTAAGATCACTTTTGAGTAAAGATGATCTAAGCACTGGTCACTTCCTTCTTGTACCAGATACTGTCCAGTTATTTTTGTTTTGATTTTTTAAGTCATTCCATCGGAAGCAAAGAAATAAAATCACAAAGATCACTAAGATCACTTTTGAGTAAAGATAATCTAAGCACTGGTTACTTCCTTCTTGTACCAGATACTGTCCAGTTATTTTTGTTTTGATTTTTTTAAAGTCATTCCATCGGAAGCAAAGAAATAAAATCACAAAGATCACTAGGATCACTTTTGAGTAAAGATGATCTAAGCACTGGTCACTTCCTTCTTGTACCAGATACTGTCCAGTTATTTTTGTTTTGATTTTTTTAAAGTCATTCCATCGGAAGCAAAGAAATAAAATCACAAAGATCACTAAGATCACTTTTGAGTAAATATGAGCTAAGCACTGGTCACTTCCTTCTTGTAGCAGATACTGTCCAGTTATTTTTGTTTTGATTTTTTTAAAGTCATTCCATCGGAAGCAAAGAAATAAAATCACAAAGATCACTAAGATCACTTTTGAGTAAAGATGATCTAAGCACTGGTCACTTCCTTCTTGTACCAGATACTGTCCAGTTATTTTTGTTTTGATTTTTTTTAAAGTCATTCCATCGGAAGCAAAGAAATAAAATCACAAAGATCACTAAGATCACTTTTGAGTAAATATGAGCTAAGCACTGGTCACTTCCTTCTTGTAGCAGATAATGTCCAGTTATTTTTGTTTTGATTTTTTTAAAGTCATTCCATCGGAAGCAAAGAAATAAAATCACAAAGATCACTAAGATCACTTTTGAGTAAATATGATCTAAGCACTGGTCACTTACTTCTTGTACCAGATACTGTCCAGTTATTTTTGTTTTTATTTTTTAAGTCATTCCATCGGAAGCAAAGAAATAAAATCACAAAGATCACTAAGATCACTTTTGAGTAAAGATGATCTAAGCACTGGTCACTTCCTTCTTGTACCAGATACTGTCCAGTTATTTTTGTTTTGATTTATTAAGTCATTCCATCGGAAGCAAAGAAATAAAATCACAAAGATCACTAAGATCACTTTTGAGTAAATATGAGCTAAGCACTGGTCACTTCCTTCTTGTAGCAGATACTGTCCAGTTATTTTTGTTTTGATTTTTTTTAAAGTCATTCCATCGGAAGCAAAGAAATAAAATCACAAAGATCACTAAGATCACTTTTGAGTAAATATGAGCTAAGCACTGGTCACTTCCTTCTTGTAGCAGATAATGTCCAGTTATTTTTGTTTTGATTTTTTTGAAGTCATTCCATCGGAAGCAAAGAAATAAAATCACAAAGATCACTAAGATCACTTTTGAGTAAAGATGATCTAAGCACTGGTCACTTCCTTCTTGTACCAGATACTGTCCAGTTATTTTTGTTTTGATTTATTAAGTCATTCCATCGGAAGCAAAGAAATAAAATCACAAAGATCACTAAGATCACTTTTGAGTAAATATGAGCTAAGCACTGGTCACTTCCTTCTTGTAGCAGATACTGTCCAGTTATTTTTGTTTTGATTTTTTTTAACGTCATTCCATCGGAAGCAAAGAAATAAAATCACAAAGATCACTAAGATCACTTTTGAGTAAATATGAGCTAAGCACTGGTCACTTCCTTCTTGTAGCAGATAATGTCCAGTTATTTTTGTTTTGATTTTTTTAAAGTCATTCCATCGGAAGCAAAGAAATAAAATCACAAAGATCACTAAGATCACTTTTGAGTAAAGATGGTCTAAGCACTGGTCACTTCCTTCTTGTACCAGATACTGTCCAGTTATTTTTGTTTTGATTTTTTTAAAGTCATTCCATCGGAAGCAAAGAAATAAAATCACAAAGATCACTAAGATCACTTTTGAGTAAATATGAGCTAAGCACTGGTCACTTCCTTCTTGTACCAGATACTGTCCAGTTATTTTTGTTTTGATTTTTTTAAAGTCATTCCATCGGAAGCAAAGAAATAAAATCACAAAGATCACTAAGATCACTTTTGAGTAAATATGAGCTAAGCACTGGTCACTTCCTTCTTGTAGCAGATAATGTCCAGTTATTTTTGTTTTGATTTTTTTAAAGTCATTCCATCGGAAGCAAAGAAATAAAATCACAAAGATCACTAAGATCACTTTTGAGTAAAGATGATCTAAGCACTGGTCACTTCCTTCTTGTACCAGATACTGTCCAGTTATTTTTGTTTTGATTTTTTTAAAGTCATTCCATCGGAAGCAAAGAAATAAAATCACAAAGATCACTAAGATCACTTTTGAGTAAATATGAGCTAAGCACTGGTCACTTCCTTCTTGTACCAGATACTGTCCAGTCATTTTTGTTTTGATTTTTTTAAAGTCATTCCATCGGAAGCAAAGAAATAAAATCACAAAGATCACTAAGATCACTTTTGAGTAAATATGAGCTAAGCACTGGTCACTTCCTTCTTGTAGCAGATAATGTCCAGTTATTTTTGTTTTGATTTTTTTAAAGTCATTCCATCGGAAGCAAAGAAATAAAATCACAAAGATCACTAAGATCACTTTTGAGTAAATATGAGCTAAGCACTGGTCACTTCCTTCTTGTACCAGAATGAACTTTGTGATTTTATTTCCAGTTATTTTTGTTTTGATTTTTTAAGTCATTCCATCGGAAGCAAAGAAATAAAATCACAAAGATCACTAAGATCACTTTTGAGTAAATATGAGCTAAGCACTGGTCACTTCCTTCTTGTACCAGATACTGTCCAGTTATTTTTGTTTTGATTTTTTTAAAGTCATTCCATCGGAAGCAAAGAAATAAAATCACAAAGATCACTAAGATCACTTTTGAGTAAAGATGATCTAAGCACTGGTCACTTCCTTCTTGTACCAGATACTGTCCAGTTATTTTTGTTTTGATTTTTTTAAAGTCATTCCATCGGAAGCAAAGAAATAAAATCACAAAGATCACTAAGATCACTTTTGAGTAAAGATGATCTAAGCACTGGTCACTTCCTTCTTGTACCAGATACTGTCCAGTTATTTTTGTTTTGATTTTTTTTAAAGTCATTCCATCGGAAGCAAAGAAATAAAATCACAATGATCACTAAGATTACTTTTGAGTAAAGATGATCTAAGCACTGGTCACTTCCTTCTTGTACCAGATACTGTCCAGTTATTTTTGTTTTGATTTTTTAAGTCATTCCATCGGAAGCAAAGAAATAAAATCACAAAGATCACTAAGATCACTTTTGAGTAAAGATAATCTAAGCACTGGTTACTTCCTTCTTGTACCAGATACTGTCCAGTTATTTTTGTTTTGATTTTTTTAAAGTCATTCCATCGGAAGCAAAGAAATAAAATCACAAAGATCACTAAGATCACTTTTGAGTAAAGATGATCTAAGCACTGGTCACTTCCTTCTTGTACCAGATACTGTCCAGTTATTTTTGTTTTGATTTTTTTAAAGTCATTCCATCGGAAGCAAAGAAATAAAATCACAAAGATCACTAAGATCACTTTTGAGTAAAGATGATCTAAGCACTGGTCACTTCCTTCTTGTACCAGATACTGTCCAGTTATTTTTGTTTTGATTTTTTTAAAGTCATTCCATCGGAAGCAAAGAAATAAAATCACAAAGATCACTAAGATCACTTTTGAGTAAAGATGATCTAAGCACTGGTCACTTCCTTCTTGTACCAGATACTGTCCAGTTATTTTTGTTTTGATTTTTTTTAAAGTCATTCCATCGGAAGCAAAGAAATAAAATCACAATGATCACTAAGATCACTTTTGAGTAAAGATGATCTAAGCACTGGTCACTTCCTTCTTGTACCAGATACTGTCCAGTTATTTTTGTTTTGATTTTTCAAGTCATTCCATCGGAAGCAAAGAAATAAAATCACAAAGATCACTAAGATCACTTTTGAGTAAAGATAATCTAAGCACTGGTTACTTCCTTCTTGTACCAGATACTGTCCAGTTATTTTTGTTTTGATTTTTTTAAAGTCATTCCATCGGAAGCAAAGAAATAAAATCACAAAGATCACTAGGATCACTTTTGAGTAAAGATAATCTAAGCACTGGTCACTTCCTTCTTGTACCAGATACTGTCCAGTTATTTTTGTTTTGATTTTTTTAAAGTCATTCCATCGGAAGCAAAGAAATAAAATCACAAAGATCACTAAGATCACTTTTGAGTAAATATGAGCTAAGCACTGGTCACTTCCTTCTTGTAGCAGATACTGTCCAGTTATTTTTGTTTTGATTTTTTTAAAGTCATTCCATCGGAAGCAAAGAAATAAAATCACAAAGATCACTAGGATCACTTTTGAGTAAAGATAATCTAAGCACTGGTCACTTCCTTCTTGTACCAGATACTGTCCAGTTATTTTTGTTTTGATTTTTTTAAAGTCATTCCATCGGAAGCAAAGAAATAAAATCACAAAGATCACTAAGATCACTTTTGAGTAAATATGAGCTAAGCACTGGTCACTTCCTTCTTGTAGCAGATACTGTCCAGTTATTTTTGTTTTGATTTTTTTAAAGTCATTCCATCGGAAGCAAAGAAATAAAATCACAAAGATCACTAAGATCACTTTTGAGTAAAGATGATCTAAGCACTGGTCACTTCCTTCTTGTACCAGATACTGTCCAGTTATTTTTGTTTTGATTTTTTTTAAAGTCATTCCATCGGAAGCAAAGAAATAAAATCACAAAGATCACTAAGATCACTTTTGAGTAAATATGAGCTAAGCACTGGTCACTTCCTTCTTGTAGCAGATAATGTCCAGTTATTTTTGTTTTGATTTTTTTAAAGTCATTCCATCGGAAGCAAAGAAATAAAATCACAAAGATCACTAAGATCACTTTTGAGTAAATATGATCTAAGCACTGGTCACTTCCTTCTTGTACCAGATACTGTCCAGTTATTTTTGTTTTTATTTTTTAAGTCATTCCATCGGAAGCAAAGAAATAAAATCACAAAGATCACTAAGATCACTTTTGAGTAAAGATGATCTAAGCACTGGTCACTTCCTTCTTGTACCAGATACTGTCCAGTTATTTTTGTTTTGATTTATTAAGTCATTCCATCGGAAGCAAAGAAATAAAATCACAAAGATCACTAAGATCACTTTTGAGTAAATATGAGCTAAGCACTGGTCACTTCCTTCTTGTAGCAGATACTGTCCAGTTATTTTTGTTTTGATTTTTTTTAAAGTCATTCCATCGGAAGCAAAGAAATAAAATCACAAAGATCACTAAGATCACTTTTGAGTAAATATGAGCTAAGCACTGGTCACTTCCTTCTTGTAGCAGATAATGTCCAGTTATTTTTGTTTTGATTTTTTTAAAGTCATTCCATCGGAAGCAAAGAAATAAAATCACAAAGATCACTAAGATCACTTTTGAGTAAAGATGATCTAAGCACTGGTCACTTCCTTCTTGTACCAGATACTGTCCAGTTATTTTTGTTTTGATTTATTAAGTCATTCCATCGGAAGCAAAGAAATAAAATCACAAAGATCACTAAGATCACTTTTGAGTAAATATGAGCTAAGCACTGGTCACTTCCTTCTTGTAGCAGATACTGTCCAGTTATTTTTGTTTTGATTTTTTTTAAAGTCATTCCATCGGAAGCAAAGAAATAAAATCACAAAGATCACTAAGATCACTTTTGAGTAAATATGAGCTAAGCTCTGGTCACTTCCTTCTTGTAGCAGATAATGTCCAGTTATTTTTGTTTTGATTTTTTTAAAGTCATTCCATCGGAAGCAAAGAAATAAAATCACAAAGATCACTAAGATCACTTTTGAGTAAAGATGATCTAAGCACTGGTCACTTCCTTCTTGTACCAGATACTGTCCAGTTATTTTTGTTTTGATTTTTTTAAAGTCATTCCATCGGAAGCAAAGAAATAAAATCACAAAGATCACTAAGATCACTTTTGAGTAAATATGAGCTAAGCACTGGTCACTTCATTCTTGTACCAGATACTGTCCAGTTATTTTTGTTTTGATTTTTTTAAAGTCATTCCATCGGAAGCAAAGAAATAAAATCACAAAGATCACTAAGATCACTTTTGAGTAAAGATGATCTAAGCACTGGTCACTTCCTTCTTGTACCAGATACTGTCCAGTTATTTTTGTTTTGATTTTTTAAGTCATTCCATCGGAAGCAAAGAAATAAAATCACAAAGATCACTAAGATCACTTTTGAGTAAATATGAGCTAAGCACTGATCACTTCCTTCTTGTACCAGATACTGTCCAGTCATTTTTGTTTTGATTTTTTTAAAGTCATTCCATCGGAAGCAAAGAAATAAAATCACAAAGATCACTAAGATCACTTTTGAGTAAATATGAGCTAAGCACTGGTCACTTCCTTCTTGTAGCAGATAATGTCCAGTTATTTTTGTTTTGATTTTTTTAAAGTCATTCCATCGGAAGCAAAGAAATAAAATCACAAAGATCACTAAGATCACTTTTGAGTAAATATGAGCTAAGCACTGGTCACTTCCTTCTTGTACCAGAATGAACTTTGTGATTTTATTTCCAGTTATTTTTGTTTTGATTTTTTAAGTCATTCCATCGGAAGCAAAGAAATAAAATCACAAAGATCACTAAGATCACTTTTGAGTAAATATGAGCTAAGCACTGGTCACTTCCTTCTTGTACCAGATACTGTCCAGTTATTTTTGTTTTGATTTTTTTAAAGTCATTCCATCGGAAGCAAAGAAATAAAATCACAAAGATCACTAAGATCACTTTTGAGTAAAGATGATCTAAGCACTGGTCACTTCCTTCTTGTACCAGATACTGTCCAGTTATTTTTGTTTTTTTGATTTTTTTTAAAGTCATTCCATCGGAAGCAAAGAAATAAAATCACAATGATCACTAAGATTACTTTTGAGTAAAGATGATCTAAGCACTGGTCACTTCCTTCTTGTACCAGATACTGTCCAGTTATTTTTGTTTTGATTTTTTAAGTCATTCCATCGGAAGCAAAGAAATAAAATCACAAAGATCACTAAGATCACTTTTGAGTAAAGATAATCTAAGCACTGGTTACTTCCTTCTTGTACCAGATACTGTCCAGTTATTTTTGTTTTGATTTTTTTAAAGTCATTCCATCGGAAGCAAAGAAATAAAATCACAAAGATCACTAAGATCACTTTTGAGTAAAGATGATCTAAGCACTGGTCACTTCCTTCTTGTACCAGATACTGTCCAGTTATTTTTGTTTTGATTTTTTTAAAAGTCATTCCATCGGAAGCAAAGAAATAAAATCACAAAGATCACTAAGATCACTTTTGAGTAAATATGAGCTAAGCACTGGTCACTTCCTTCTTGTAGCAGATAATGTCAAGTTATTTTTGTTTTGATTTTTTTAAAGTCATTCCATCGGAAGCAAAGAAATAAAATCACAAAGATCACTAAGATCACTTTTGAGTAAAGATGATCTAAGCACTGGTCACTTCCTTCTTGTAGCAGATACTGTCCAGTTATTTTTGTTTTGATTTTTTTTAAAGTCATTCCATCGGAAGCAAAGAAATAAAATCACAAAGATCACTAAGATCACTTTTGAGTAAATATGAGCTAAGCACTGGTCACTTCCTTCTTGTAGCAGATAATGTCCAGTTATTTTTGTTTTGATTTTTTTAAAGTCATTCCATCGGAAGCAAAGAAATAAAATCACAAAGATCACTAAGATCACTTTTGAGTAAATATGATCTAAGCACTGGTCACTTCCTTCTTGTACCAGATACTGTCCAGTTATTTTTGTTTTGATTTTTTAAGTCATTCCATCGGAAGCAAAGAAATAAAATCACAAAGATCACTAAGATCACTTTTGAGTAAAGATGATCTAAGCACTGGTCACTTCCTTCTTGTACCAGATACTGTCCAGTTATTTTTGTTTTGATTTATTAAGTCATTCCATCGGAAGCAAAGAAATAAAATCACAAAGATCACTAAGATCACTTTTGAGTAAATATGAGCTAAGCACTGGTCACTTCCTTCTTGTAGCAGATACTGTCCAGTTATTTTTGTTTTGATTTTTTTTAAAGTCATTCCATCGGAAGCAAAGAAATAAAATCACAAAGATCACTAAGATCACTTTTGAGTAAATATGAGCTAAGCACTGGTCACTTCCTTCTTGTAGCAGATAATGTCCAGTTATTTTTGTTTTGATTTTTTTAAAGTCATTCCATCGGAAGCAAAGAAATAAAATCACAAAGATCACTAAGATCACTTTTGAGTAAAGATGATCTAAGCACTGGTCACTTCCTTCTTGTACCAGATACTGTCCAGTTATTTTTGTTTTGATTTATTAAGTCATTCCATCGGAAGCAAAGAAATAAAATCACAAAGATCACTAAGATCACTTTTGAGTAAATATGAGCTAAGCACTGGTCACTTCCTTCTTGTACCAGATACTGTCCAGTTATTTTTGTTTTGATTTTTTTTAAAGTCATTCCATCGGAAGCAAAGAAATAAAATCACAAAGATCACTAAGATCACTTTTGAGTAAATATGAGCTAAGCACTGGTCACTTCCTTCTTGTAGCAGATAATGTCCAGTTATTTTTGTTTTGATTTTTTTAAAGTCATTCCATCGGAAGCAAAGAAATAAAATCACAAAGATCACTAAGATCACTTTTGAGTAAAGATGATCTAAGCACTGGTCACTTCCTTCTTGTACCAGATACTGTCCAGTTATTTTTGTTTTGATTTTTTTAAAGTCATTCCATCGGAAGCAAAGAAATAAAATCACAAAGATCACTAAGATCACTTTTGAGTAAATATGAGCTAAGCACTGGTCACTTCCTTCTTGTACCAGATACTGTCCAGTTATTTTTGTTTTGATTTTTTTAAAGTCATTCCATCGGAAGCAAAGAAATAAAATCACAAAGATCACTAAGATCACTTTTGAGTAAATATGAGCTAAGCACTGGTCACTTCCTTCTTGTAGCAGATAATGTCCAGTTATTTTTGTTTTGATTTTTTTAAAGTCATTCCATCGGAAGCAAAGAAATAAAATCACAAAGATGACTAAGATCACTTTTGAGTAAAGATGATCTAAGCACTGGTCACTTCCTTCTTGCACCAGATACTGTCCAGTTATTTTTGTTTTGATTTTTTTAAAGTCATTCCATCGGAAGCAAAGAAATAAAATCACAAAGATCACTAAGATCACTTTTGAGTAAATATGAGCTAAGCACTGGTCACTTCCTTCTTGTACCAGATACTGTCCAGTCATTTTTGTTTTGATTTTTTTAAAGTCATTCCATCGGAAGCAAAGAAATAAAATCACAAAGATCACTAAGATCACTTTTGAGTAAATATGAGCTAAGCACTGGTCACTTCCTTCTTGTAGCAGATAATGTCCAGTTATTTTTGTTTTGATTTTTTTAAAGTCATTCCATCGGAAGCAAAGAAATAAAATCACAAAGATCACTAAGATCACTTTTGAGTAAATATGAGCTAAGCACTGGTCACTTCCTTCTTGTACCAGATACTGTCCAGTTATTTTTGTTTTGATTTTTTAAGTCATTCCATCGGAAGCAAAGAAATAAAATCACAAAGATCACTAAGATCACTTTTGAGTAAATATGAGCTAAGCACTGGTCACTTCCTTCTTGTACCAGATACTGTCCAGTTATTTTTGTTTTGATTTTTTAAGTCATTCCATCGGAAGCAAAGAAATAAAATCACAAAGATCACTAAGATCACTTTTGAGTAAATATGAGCTAAGCACTGGTCACTTCCTTCTTGTACCAGATACTGTCCAGTTATTTTTGTTTTGATTTTTTAAGTCATTCCATCGGAAGCAAAGAAATAAAATCACAAAGATCACTAAGATCACTTTTGAGTAAATATGAGCTAAGCACTGGTCACTTCCTTCTTGTACCAGATACTGTCCAGTTATTTTTGTTTTGATTTTTTAAGTCATTCCATCGGAAGCAAAGAAATAAAATCACAAAGATCACTAGGATCACTTTTGAGTAAAGATAATCTAAGCACTGGTCACTTCCTTCTTGTAGCAGATACTGTCCAGTTATTTTTGTTTTGATTTTTTTAAAGTCATTCCATCGGAAGCAAAGAAATAAAATCACAAAGATCACTAAGATCACTTTTGAGTAAAAATGAGCTAAGCACTGGTCACTTCCTTCTTGTAGCAGATAATGTCCAGTTATTTTTGTTTTGATTTTTTTAAAGTCATTCCATCGGAAGCAAAGAAATAAAATCACAAAGATCACTAAGATCACTTTTGAGTAAATATGAGCTAAGCACTGGTCACTTCCTTCTTGTAGCAGATAATGTCCAGTTATTTTTGTTTTGATTTTTTTAAAGTCATTCCATCGGAAGCAAAGAAATAAAATCACAAAGATCACTAAGATCACTTTTGAGTAAATATGAGCTAAGCACTGGTCACTTCCTTCTTGTACCAGATACTGTCCAGTTATTTTTGTTTTGATTTTTTAAGTCATTCCATCGGAAGCAAAGAAATAAAATCACAAAGATCACTAAGATCACTTTTGAGTAAATATGAGCTAAGCACTGGTCACTTCCTTCTTGTACCAGATACTGTCCAGTTATTTTTGTTTTGATTTTTTAAGTCATTCCATCGGAAGCAAAGAAATAAAATCACAAAGATCACTAAGATCACTTTTGAGTAAATATGAGCTAAGCACTGGTCACTTCCTTCTTGTACCAGATACTGTCCAGTTATTTTTGTTTTGATTTTTTAAGTCATTCCATCGGAAGCAAAGAAATAAAATCACAAAGATCACTAAGATCACTTTTGAGTAAATATGAGCTAAGCACTGGTCACTTCCTTCTTGTACCAGATACTGTCCAGTTATTTTTGTTTTGATTTTTTAAGTCATTCCATCGGAAGCAAAGAAATAAAATCACAA
The DNA here is from genome assembly GCA_964036315.1 of Acanthosepion esculentum. Lineage (NCBI taxonomy): Eukaryota > Metazoa > Mollusca > Cephalopoda > Sepiida > Sepiidae > Acanthosepion > Acanthosepion esculentum. The sequence continues at coordinate 36,484,119 of OZ038508.1, read as the reverse complement.
AGATCACTCAGATCACTTTTGAGTAAATATGAGCTAAGCACTGGTCACTTCCTTCTTGTACCAGATACTGTCCAGTTATTTTTGTTTTGATTTTTTTTAAATCATTCCATCGGAAGCAAAGAAATAAAATCACAAAGATCACTAAGATCACTTTTGAGTAAATATGAGCTAAGCACTGGTCACTTCCTTCTTGTAGCAGATAATGTCCAGTTATTTTTGTTTTGAATTTTTTAAAGTCATTCCATCGGAAGCAAAGAAATAAAATCACAAAGATCACTAAGATCACTTTTGAGTAAATATGAGCTAAGCACTGGTCACTTCCTTCTTGTAGCAGATACTGTCCAGTTATTTTTGTTTTGATTTTTTTAAAGTCATTCCATCGGAAGCAAAGAAATAAAATCACAAAGATCACTAAGATCACTTAGTAAAGATGATTTCCATCGCTTTTCTCTACGTCTTGTAATTCAATGTTTTCTTTTTCTTAAACTAGCTGCCAACCAAGTCTAATTTACCCAGTAAACTCTTTTATGCTTTCCAATAGAAATATGAATTCATTTCCCTGTTATATTTGTGACAAGGTGTACACCACAGCCTAAAATTTGACTTTGGCTCGTTGATTTCACTGTCAGCGCCGATAACCGTGACACTGTGCGCATGTTGAGCTGAATATTTCAAATGATGAAATTAATTAGCATATTTCATTTACGCGGAAGTCGCGACAAATAACGTTTTATCTGTTGCAAATTTGTTCGCGTAAAAATAGTGATCGATTTTCGGAATTTCTCTCTCGTATTATCTGTTTGTAGGACGAACTGAAGACCTATCAGACTGGACAGTGATATCAGATCCTGGTAGATCACGGCACAGAATCTCTTTTTGCGATAGAAAAACAGCTGGTAGAACATAAACCTGGAGTTTCGCAGAGGTTGAGTAGAAACACTTAGCGTGCAAGAGTCAAGAAGACATTAATCCACCCACATAATCTGTCAACTTGTATCTCATATGTTCGCCTGATTTTCATAGCCCGGATCTACTTGATCAGCCATCTATGAAGGGCGTGCATTAACAGTGTCCAGTTACTATTGTGACTTTGTTCGCATAATAGTTACTCATAATTTCAGCTTCAATGAATTAAGGCGTATATTTTGGTTCGTTTCATGTTGTCATTCTGCAGATGCTATAGGTACCACGTAGCGCAATGCTACCTGCGACCTGATCGGGTCATTGGCGATTAAACCGATTTCACAACCAGGCTTTTATGGTGAGGACGGTTCCTGGATACGCGACAGGATTAAAAACAATACATGACAGAGGGTGACTGAAACTTCTTGCAGGATCAAAGTCCATCTAGCACAGTCGTGTAGACTTGGTTCCGTAGCTACGTATGCAGTTATAACACAGCATCGCTGGGCGGAGAAACTCCTAGACTGAAATCAACGGTCAGGGTGGAAGACATCAATCGTGGTTTGACCTGGATGGGGGATGGGATCCGCCAGGTCTACTTGCCCAATATACATATGTTTTGTTTAGTGAGGGCTGATCTTTCGAGCCTGTATTAACTTTTAACTTAGGTGAAAATTTTGGTAATCTTAAAAAATCGACTGAGGGAATAGTGGTGAAAACAAAATATAATGCTGCTAATACAAAATGTTCATAATTTAGCAAAATATATTGTAGACAGACGAATCCTTTGCGTCAGCGTTTTTTTAATCGATTCACCCCAAACAAGGCAATAATGCTATCCCAAGAAGATAATGGACGTGAAAGAAAATGAACAGACTTAAGAAGGAAACGGAAACCCAATTGTAAGCAGAAAACAAGATGTGGCCCTCTACTCCTGTTCAAAAGACCAAGAAGGTGTTTGAACCTATATACTATTATATATATATAGTCACCCACAGACAGACTGTTTCGCCGAATCACAGCTCTTCAGTAGTTGGTAGTGAGATGCCATTAAGAAAAATTGTGCCCTGTGTAAATGTTGTATTCACAGTGACTTAACGCGTCGATACTTCACGAGTTTTGCGGGGATTTTTTTCTGCAAAAACATTCAATCTAAAGCATAAAATATGAAAGAGACGCCATCAAATCGTTCTTTTCCTAGCTATGTCACTACTTCGATGTTTGTTCACATCCACGTTAGATAGTTATGAGTAAGCTTCAAAGCAAGCAAATTTAATACTGGATACCTATAAGAATACATTTCGTGGGTAATGTGATTTAATATTTGATTTAAAAGAGTGCAACCCTTTTTACGATCTTGCTTTTATCTTAGCCCTTTCTGTACGTTTTCTTTTATATTAGCTCTTTCTATCGGCCTGTATCTACCTTAGCTATCACTATGGGACTGATTCTACTTTAGCTCTTTCAGTGAGCCTATTGTGGCATGAACCCTTTCTGTAGGCTTCTTTATTTTACATTTTCCCATTCAAGGAATGTGTTTTTATGCTAGACCTTCTTGTGGGCTTGTTTTAGATTTAGACCTTTCTGTAGGTATGTTTAATACATAAGCCTTTTCTGTTGCCATGTTTTTACACTGGCACTTCCTGAGATCTTTTTTTTTAATTAGCCACCTGTGTGTATTTGTTTTTATATTAGTCTTTTCTGTGTACATTAGCCCGTTCCGTGGACCTCTAGTTTATTTAGCCCTTTATATGGGCTTGTCTTTATTTTAGCCCTTACTGTTGGCCTATTTTTACATTAGCCCTTTGGGTATTTTTACAAACTATTAATTTCTCTGAGCCTGATATTACGAGGGTCATTCAATAAATAAGGTGAATGTTTTGGTATAAGGACTTCTAAGGACTTTTAGAATTTTGGCGATTAACAAAGATGCCCGACCAAGAAGCATGCTCCAGGATTGAACAGCGGTCAGTTATCAAGTTTTTGGTTGCTGAAGGGTGCAAACCAGTTGAAATTCATAGGAGAATGTCAACTGTGTTTCAGCAAAAAAAATGTCTACAAGTGGGCTAGATTATTTAAAGAAGGACGGAGCAGTGTTGAGGATGAAGACAGGCCTGGGAGGCCCTACAGAAGTGAGGTCTCCTGAGGTGATCGAATCAGTCAATGACCTCATTCAGTCTGACAGAAGGGTGACAGTGGATGACATTGCAAGGACTTTGAGCTTATCTGTTGGGACAAACGCAGGGGTCATCAGTCAGAAGGAGTCATCTTGCATCATGACAACGCAAGACCTCACACAGCAGCCCAAACGGTGCAGACCATCAACGAGCTGGGCTGGGAACTGCTCCCTCATCTCCTTACAGCCCAGACCTTGCCCCTTCAGACTTTCACCTGTCTGCCCCCTTGAAAGCGTTCAAGAGAGGCACGAAGTTTAAAAGTGACGATGAAGTCAAAAGTGTTGTGAGCGACTGCCTGAAACATCAGTCCAAAGATTTTTACGCTGAGGGAATACGGAAGCTTGTGCACAGATGGGAAAAGTGTGTAACAGTGCTGGGAGACTACGTTGAAAAGTCAAAAAAAAAGTAAGCTTCTATCTGTATTAGAAGTCCTTATACCGAAAAATTCACCTATTTATTGAATGACCCTCGTATATTAGTCATTTATGTTCTCTTGCTTTTTAAAATTAGCTTATTGCGTGAAATGTTTTACGTCAACATTTTCATTTACATTATTTATTTTGTAGCCTTTTTTAACATTACACTTTTTCGTGGGATTGTTGTTTTTTTTTTTTTAACATTATCCCTTTTGGTGGGCTTGTTGTTGTATTAAACTTTTCTGTGAGTTTGCTTTTACATCAACCCATTCTGTTTGCATATTTTTACATTAGTTCTTTCTGAAGGCCAGTTTTTATATTAATTCTGCTAAGTAGTTGCGTCTACTTAGATTAATAACCGAATGCCGGGACTTCATGGCAGGCGTTGCTATGCAACACCTCCATCAGAAATTTTAGCACCAAGCTGTTATCTCAAGAAATATATTAGTCTGCATTGTATCGTGAGAGACTTAAACAAAACTTTGCAAGACTGGTTTCTAATACTGATCTCATTATTTTTATTCCGTTTGTTGTGACCGCAACATTTCGACCGATCTATTCTGCAGCCTACTTAGCAGGGAATACATCGAAATAGCTTTAACTGGCGATTTATTTGGTGTTTACACATATTTCTAGTTTTTTTTTATTTAAATTAATTTATTTACTTTAGTTTATTAAAGGTGTGGTTTCTTAATTTACGTTCTGTCTTTAGTTTTAGAGAGTTTCAATAGAGAGAAGGCCACAAGCTTCTGCACGTGAAATTTATTGCTTTGACTGTTTTGGGGGGACTTGTGTTTACTCCATACTTCAAGTGGAACTCCATAAACGATCCATTGCACGTTAGAAAGTACCCGACTCTTCCTGCTATGCTCTACATTTACAAAAATCAGATCCGAGCAAAATATATTATTACAGCCATATCTGAACTAGGGCTACTGTAGCATCTCTTTCCAGCCTTGACAGTTTTTTTTTCGGACTTTTAGTCGATGGATTATTTCCCACCCTACAACCCCCTTTTACACCAGACGAAAATTCGTAAGCCGCTCGTTACTCTATTTCCATGTTCTGACAAAGCAATATTCCTCAGTTCCACCAGTTCAGACCTTCTTCAACTGGGACTCACTGTGCCATGTCCACAGAGCCGAACCATCCTTATTTCCCTCGTATTGCATTGGTAATAAGGGAGTTCCATTCGGACAGCTTCCCCTAAGAAACGTTACATAATGGAGCACAAACCCGAGTAGATGCTTCCCCGATATTTAAGATAACTACAATCTTTATTTGTTTTAATCAAATCCCCCCAACATACAAGGAGTTAATGGATGTGGAATAATTAGAAAACAAACATTACTAAGGAGCGAGGACAAAAGAAGAAGTATCTGGAAGATAGTAGATAGCGATTGACATTGCAGTTACAGTTTTGATGATTAAAGTTGGCTGGGAAGCATGGAGCCGAACAGGAGTTCCACAAGTGAGGAGTGCGAGAAAATAAACAGCATAGAACTTACGGTTATATCTAGCCAACTCAACTGTAAATCGATGAGACCTAGTCACCAGTCTAGTACTGCGCTTAAATCCATAAATTCTAGGTACCGTAATGAAGAGCGATATTTATTCTGCTGTGTACGGAAATGTGGTACAAGACCAAAATAAAGGAATAGGAAAAAGGACGGTCTTCTTCTGTCTTAACGTTAAACTTAGCTAGCCACAAACACTGACCCAAAAATACAACAATAATCCTTACGCCACAACAACGCATTCTTACTTACCTTTCTTACTACATTCACCATAATACCACCTTGTCTCTATGAAAGTCCTAACTAGTCCCCATATGTACAATTCATTGTCTGGGGGTGGGAGGGAATAAAACATCAAATTTCAAAATCTAAAAATCATACCGTAATGAAGAGCGATATTTATTCTGTATAAATTACAGAAATGTGGCACAAGGCCGAAGGGGGGATTGGGGAAAAAGGACGGTCTTCTTCTGTCTTAACTATAACTTAGCTAGCCGCAAACACTGACCCAATCGTACGAACAATATTCCTTACACCAAAACACCACATTCATACGTACCGTTCTTACTACAACCACCATAATACCTCACTGTCTCTATGAAAATACTAACTAGTTCCCATATTTACAATTCAATGTCTATGAAGAGCTCATACGAGCAGTTGCCATGAAAGTATTTATAGAAAAGGCACAGGAAAGCAACTTTATGACGGTGGAAAATTGGGTGAAGCTGATCCACCAGATCGGGACCAATAATATTGCAGATAACTTCTTTAGATTTTATTAAGGATCTCTAGATATATAGCAGGAACACCGGGTCATATATTGTAGTAATATTCTAAGCATGGATGAATGGTAGACTTTTAGATAGGTAAATTAGATTCTGGAGAGAAAAATTGTCTCGATGAACTTTCTTAGCAGCTGACCTAACAATGGATTCAATATAGATTTTCCATTTTATGTTCGCCGAGAACGTTCGCCTGAGAAGGCGCAACGAGTTGCTTTCATGGAAGTTATCATCAGACATGCTGATGGAAAGCAGAGAGGATTCTATCAAATGATTAATAGAGAGCAGTTTAGTTTGGGAAGGGTTAAAATAAACAAGTCATCTCTTTAGGGTCAACAACCTAGCCAACATATTAGCATAATCTGCACTTTCTATCCCAGGTCTGTTCAACTACTTCCTTTAGTAATCCTCTACTTTGGACTTTGTATTCCAGGTAGATTTAATAAAAAAACATCACTTGTAATAGTAACTGGGAAATTCTGCGAATATGCTTCTGAAGATGATATTGAACAAATACATCGAGTCAATTGCATCATCCACCGCAAGGAAAGTTGGCTCCCTGTGTCGAGCCAGGAAATCTTTCTCCCCGGAATCGATCCTCCAAATCTATAAATCGACCATTCGCCCTTGCATGGAGTATTGCTGCCATATATGGTCTGGAGCCCCTGCTGTTTGCCTCAGGGTTCTTGATAAGATCCAGAGACGGATATGCAATGTAATTGGCCCTGATCTGTCATCTAGTCTGCAGTCGCTCTCTCACAGACGCGACGTTGCCTCGCTCTGTCTTTTTTTACAAATACTTTCACGGTAATTGCTCCGAGGAGCTGCTTTCGCTTGTCCCTAGGCCTCATGAATTTAAACGTCCTACGAGGCTGGCATCCCGTTCCTACCCCTTCACCGTTGAAACTGTTAGATGTAGACGTCTCTTCTACTCCAATAGCTTCATGTCTCGTACATCTCGCCTGTGGAACTCCCTTCCTTATTCCTGTTTCCTTGACAAATATAATCTCCAACTATTTAAGTGTAACGTCAATCGACATCTCCAGTTGCCTTGATCTATCCACTTCCCTTCTCCTCATCCTTTCACCTTTCATTCCTATTTGTTCTCGCTCCAAATCTTCTGTAACCCCCTTGCCTTGATCGATCCACTATCTTTCTCCACATCCTCTCCTTTACCATTCCTATCTGCTCTTCCTCCAAACCTTCTGTAACCCCTTGCATGCTAGTGGCTTCCAACCTTGCTTGGGGTCATAAGCTTAAAAAAAAAAAATTAAACACACCAAGTAAAATATTCCGGTAAATGGCAGACCGCCGTTTATTTATTTATCAATGATTATGAAACGGATCAATGGCGCCTGTTTGCTTACGATTTAACGATCGTTAATGCTACACAATGTTAATGAGGCATGTGCAAGGTTTATTCATCTATTGTTTTGAGCGTTCTACCAATCAAATATTCAGCATTTTACAGACATGTTTAACAGTCCGATCCAAAGTGGACGATACCTTGTCCTGATAATGCAGGGAGAAGTCTTGCAACATAATAACTTTAAATATGTTATTTATTGTATGTATGTATATATATACACTATATATTAAAAGAAACCAATAAAACACCTGCAGTAAAATGGAATTTAATAAGAAAAGCTAGAATATGTAGGTCATTAAATGACCCATGTCCTTTGTGTATACATGAGAAACTATATATTACAAAGTTTATAAAAAATAAAAATTTACTGAATCAAAGAAATAAAATAGCTATTCTTTGCCGACATTGTCAAAAATTTTCCTTAAATAATATTTTAAAATAAAAAAAAATAAAAAAAATAAAAAATTGTAGCTGGTAATATACATACTTATATTTGGTATGTAATAATAATTTTTAAATAATTTAAGTAATTCTGTTACATTTACTTGATTTAAAAAGAAATATAGTCTATTAGTAATTAAGAGTAAACATATTTTAAAATTGTAGCTCAATATAACGTATTCTAACCCAAACACCCCTTTTAGAAACAATCTTTAAGTATACAAGTACGAATTTAACGGAAAAATGCCGAAAACCTTTTTGTCGTTAATAAAAAAAACAGACGACATGCGTTGAACGGATCTCAAAATTCGTTGAAAA
>OZ038508.1:36303693-36473693 GCA_964036315.1 Acanthosepion esculentum | reverse complement strand
TTTATTCAAATCATGAACCGTTTTCTCTCCGATTTCGGTTTTTGTTTACCCGAGGTCGACATGTAAGACACATAATTTAGACAGTGAATGACATAGTTTTTTTTTTTTTTTTCAAAAAAATTCTAACAAGATATTTTCTCTAGTTAGGCGATTATCAAAATTTTCGCTATCCGAATATTTTGATAATCTGACAGCAAATTGTAGATACTTTAATTGTAAAACAATTGATTATAACGAACAAGTGAACATTTCATGTAGATCTGTAAGTTAGGCACATGAAGTTGAATTTTCATCTGAAATTTTCACCACATAATCTTCGAGTTAATATTTACCTTTGAATCATGTGCATTGACAATTTATGTTGTAAAAAAGATTTATAAAATAAAAGACTTTTGTCTCATTAGGATGCTGACTTATTGATCTACTTACTTATGATCTAATTATCATAATTTATGATATACTTATAAGGAGCTTAATTATGATATCCATATGACGTACTATACTTATGATGTACTTGTGTTATCTTCATGATATTCTTATATACTAATGATGTACTTATTTAGCATGTACTTCTAATTAAGCATATGACATATTTATGATGTACTTAATATACTTACTTATGATGTTCTTAAGATGTACTTATGATATATACCAGGTTTTGTAATCTTGGATGTGTGGGCGGTGTAATGGCTCGAAATTCTTAACCTATCTAGTCGAGTTCCAATAATCGTTGAGTTCATTATATTCACTTAGACGTAAATAACTTTGGAGAAGGTACGTATTCACTTATTCTTCTTCCAGATATGGGTTAACTGGTAATGCTTATATAACTAAATCGTTATTATCTAAAGAAAATTCTTACAGTCTAAAATATTTTCTGGCTTTAAATAACCTGCAAAAGATTTATAAGCCGTAGGAAACTGAACAATCAATCTTATGATGTACTTATGATTGATAAGGTAATTATAACATGTTCATGATGTTTTTAGTTATGATGTACTAAATTATATATTAGACCGTTGCAAATGTCCGTGTCCGATTAGAAAATTAAAAACGATGGAAATCGTGCATAAAATTTTGCAATGATCCAATACTCATGATAATATGTACTTACGATATACTTATGATTTATTAAGTAATTATAACTTACTTCTGATGTACTTATTTATGATATACTTACTCACGATGTACTAATGCTATATTTACTTAAATATTACTTATGGTGTACTTACATATGTACTTATAATGGAACTTATGTTATATCTATGATTTACTTATTATATACTTATGACATATATCTTATTTACTTAACATGTACTTCCTTATATACTTATGATATATTACTTAGAATGTACTTTTATGATTTATTTCATAATTATGAAGTACTTACGATATACCTACGATATTCGTACTTATTATGTACATCTCATTAGACTTATGATATATGTATGATGCACGTATTATCTATGTACTTATACTTATGATCCATTACGTACTATACTTATGATGTATTTATTATTAATGTACTTATAATTCATAACGTATTTATGGCATATTTAAGATGTACTTAGGATATGCTAATAATATACTTATGGTTGATTATCTACTTATACCTTACTTATGAGATACTTAGTTATGATATATTTACGATGTACTTACTTAGTATATACTTATGATATTCTTATTATATTTATGCACTTATGACACATTTATGATGCATTTACTTATAATGCACTTATAATTATACTTATGATATATTTATAATGTACTTATGATGTACTTATACTAATGATTTATTAAGTAATTATGGCATATTTATGGTGTACTTATGTTTTATTTATGATATACTTATGATGTACTCATAGTTAATATGCACTTATATATGTTTGGTATACTTATGATGTACTTACTTTTGATGCACTTACTTATGATGTACTGATTTATATATTTATGATATACTTATTTTGGATGTTCTTATAATATACTTATGATTTGTAGTGGCATATTTATTTACTTAAGATGCTCTTGCTTATAGTTATGATGTATTTACTTATGATGTACTTACGATATGCTTATGATTCATTATGTACTTATGATGAACTTATGATATATCTATGATGCATTTACTTATATGCTTTTGATATATTTATGATGTACTTAATTTTATGTACTTACTTCTGGACTTATATACATAAAAACAAAAATAAATAAGTAAAAAATTGACGTCTAAGACAGTATTAAAAAATCATATTTACAACTAAGAACAAACCTTTTTTATGTAGGTACCTCCAATAATTTGCTAAAAAATAGTATAGCATGATGATAAAAGCCCCAAACTTAATAAAAGCAATGTTTTATTGTCAATATGTTGATGCTGTTAGTAAGAGGAAAGAACATAGTATTTTTTTAAAAAAAATTCTTCTTTCTAAAACGTTCTGAATTTGTGTTAAAAAAATCTTATATTTTTTTCTGTCAACTGTGTAAGACATTTTCTTGTATCTGTTTCCGGTAAAATGACACATTAATTTGGAAATTCTTGCAAAAATCAAATAATTGTCGGATTTTAATGGAACTTTCAGGACTTATTAAACATTAATGAATTTATTTTTTAAATTTTTGTTTAGAAAATCTTGGTAGAATTATATATTTTTTTTTTACATCTGTTACCACCCCCCCATTTCATGAAATTTTCTAGAATTTCAAATCATATTAAAATCGTTTTATATTACTTATAAGTAGGACTCTTTGGAGAATGTAAATCATCAATTCCACCCCCCATCACGAACGTTTTAAAAATCTGCTCCAATTCGTAAAATAAAAACTGCAATAAAACTGTCTAATTATCTCATTACATAGGCTTTTATTTGCTTTTATAAATAATACACATTGAGGACATTATTGTCTGAAGAAACAAATCGATGAATAATGAATTTTTACAAGAATTATTTGCATTTTTCTTGTTTGAGTTTAATTTTCCAATGCAAGTTTCAAAACTGTTTTACAATTCTTCCAAACATCGTAGTAGATAGGTTATTAACTTATTAATTGAAGACTATATTTAATAAGCGAAAATTAAAAGGCTTAGTAGAAATCATCACACCAAAACTTTTTACCATAATTAAAAATAATTTTATGTGCGTCAAAATGTTATATATTTTTTAGTATGCCGTATCATATTATGGTTAAAAGGTCACGTGTTTCAAGGCTTGTCCCTCTTAGGGAAAAACTCCACATGTTAACGTTTTCGACTGCGGGAAATTTTTTCCTTTCACTTCCGTGTTTAATCGTCCCCTACGTTTCAACAGGCTTCTTTTAAAATCTTGAAGGGACGATTTCCAAAGATTTTTTCTCCTATTTCATTAAATATTTTTAATTTTGCTATGTATTCATATTTATATATAAATACCTTTCATATTTTGTTTCATTCATCAAATAATTTGTTTTATTTATTAGTTTTTTTTACTTAGTTAAGAGAAATAAATAATTTGTTTTTAGTTTTTTAAAGTTTCTTTTCTTTTTTGTGAGTTAAATAAAATAATTTTAACAATTCATAACCATTAAAGTATAGCAATTAATAATAAAGAATATAGATTAATGCTAAATACCATAATATTTCAAATTGTTGAGTTACCTCTATCATTATATTTTATATTACCTCAGTTAGTTAAAATTTTAATGACTGAGAGTGACATAATAATTTCATTTTTAATTTAATAACCCAAATAATATAATTAAAATTATTATATTACCGCAGTTATCATTTTAAACATTTAATAATGTAGAATGAGATAGTTATTAAATTATCCCACTTTCAGTTATTAAATTAATGACGGAGATAATATAATTTATTTATTATAATTTAAGATACAGGCCGGCGGCGGGGATTCGTCCCTGCGCTGGTAGTATCGTGGCTACGTCTGACTAGCTATGATCAGCTTGGACAAGCTATGACCAGCTAAGACCAGCCAAGACCAGCTATGACTAGCTAAAGCCAAAGCACTGCGACCCGGGTGAAAGCTCGGGTCCATTCCCCCTCCCCTTCCCACGTTAAACTCCGACCTTGTGTCACAACCTGGCCCTGTGGGAGGTCAAGTAAATCCCGGCTAAGATCAAAGTGTAGTATCTGTTCGCAGATTACTCACTGAATGATCGCCTATGGGGCCAGGATTCTTCTTCCGATACAGGCCGGCGGCAGGGATTCGTCCCTGCGCTGGTAGTATCGTGGCTACGTCTGACTAGCTATGACCAGCTTGGACAAGCTATGACCAGCTAAGACCAGCCAAAGACCAGCTATGACTAGCTAAAGCCAAAGCACTGCGACCCGGGTGAAAACTCGGGTCCATTCCACCTCCCCTTCCCACGTTAAACTCCGACCTTGTGTCACAACCTGGCCCTGTGGGAGGTCAAGTGAATCTCAGGTGGAATCACTCGGTCTCAAGGCTAAGGTCAAAGTGTAGTATCTGTTCGCAGATTACTCACTGATCGCCTATGGGGCCTGGATTCCTTCTTCCGATACAGGCCGGCGGCGGGGATTCGTCCCTGCGCTGGTAGTATCGTGGCTACGTCTGACTAGCTATGACCAGCTTGGACAAGCTATGACCAGCTAAGACCAGCCAAGACCAGCTATGACTAGCTAAAGCCAAAGCACTGCGACCCGGGTGAAAACTCGGGTCCATTCCCCCTCCACTTCCCACGTTAAACTCCGACCTTGTGTCACAACCTGGCCCTGTGGGAGGTCAAGTGAATCTCAGGTGGAATCACTCGGTCTCAAGGCTAAGATCAAAGTGTAGTATCTGTTCGCAGATTACTCACTGATCGCCTATGGGGCCGGGATTCCTTCTTCCGATACAGGCCGGCGGCGGGGATTCGTCCCTGCGCTGGTAGTATCGTGGCTACGTCTGACTAGCTATGACCAGCTTGGACAAGCTATGACCAGCTAAGACCAGCCAAGACCAGCTATGACTAGCTAAAGCCAAAGCACTGCGACCCGGGTGAAAGCTCGGGTACATTCCCCCTCCCCTTCCCACGTTAAACTCCGACCTTGTGTCACAACCTGGCCCTGTGGGAGGTCAAGTGAATCTCAGGTGGAATCACGAGATCCAACTAGAGACTCTGATCGACTGCGACTAGTCAACACATTCTCCAGGAACGTCTTCCCAGAAATATACAGAAATACTATATGTACTTATTGTGTACACTTTCTTGTTATAATACATTCTTGTTCTAAGTACATTTTGTGTTGCATTATTATTCCATGCAATAGGCGCGATTCAACATTGAGTCAAGACTCAACAATGGCGACGAAGTAGAACGAATCATACGTCAAGTTTCAACAATGGCCACAAAGTAGAACGAACCATACGCCAAGTTTCAACAATGGCAAAGAAGTAGAACGAACCATAAGGAAAGAAGAAAGAATTAATAGTGAGAGTTTTCAACAATTGGGACAAGTCATTGAAGAACCCAGGCTGAAAAAAAAAACTATTAATTAAAAGTCCAACGTTAACGTAACGACGAAGGATTCTAAACTTCTGGATATGTAAAACTCGTTAAAAGACGACTAAGCATAAAGGAACGTTCACTCAGAAAAATTGAAAGGTGTCGTAAACGAATAACGGTAATTTTAAATTAAAAAATTATCTACACGGAGACACCCTCTAAAAAGAAAAATTGGCCGACTACAAAAACATGCATGGATTAAAAGGAGCACAAATAAACCGTGTCGACTTTGAAAGGTAACAAACTTTAAAAAATTATTTTTTTAAATTAATTGTTCAACAATATAGTGACGAATTACCTCTGATAAGAAAATCAGACGTTGTCATTGAAATACGCGAACAGAAGTCGAAAAAAAAAAAAAAAAAGTCAGACGCTCTCTGTTCACGAAAAAAAAAATACCAAAGTTGATTAGCACGGGCGTGAATGTAAAAGCAAGTCATAAAATTAAAAAGTCGTACGTTGTTTCGATTTTTTTGGGTCAGCTTATATGATATTCGTGGATACACAAATTAAAAGTATATTTCTTGTTGCATGAACACTATCAGCTAAAAATGGATGAACTATCCAAAGTCATATCTGAATTATTAAAATCCCAGCAGTTGAGTCAACAACGTCAGCAGGAACAGTTTGCCTTATTAATAAGGGAACAACAGATAGCACAGCATAAATATCAAGAGAAACTAGATGAAAGACAACAAAAACAACAAATAGCGCTGCAAAAATATCAGGAAAAACAAGATGAAAGACAACAGAAATATCAAGAAAAACAAGATGAAAGACTTTTGGAAATTCAAAAGTTAACACTGGAGAAATTAAACAACTTTCAGGCAAATGAGGGAAATTCTTCATATTCTAATAACACCATATTTAATTCGCTGGAAACTTTCAACTATGTGCCAGACGAAGAAAAAACGTTTGAAGCGTACTTTAAACGATATGAAGATATTTTCTACACAGACTGTGAAAACTGGTCGAATTCAAGAAAAGTCAGTCTATTACTAAGAAAGCTAGGTACAGCAGAACATAGCAAATTTGTAGATTTTATTCTACCGAGAAAAACAACTGAATTGGAATTCTCGGAAACAGTGAAATTGCTAAAAGAGCTGTTTGGAGCAAATATGTCGCTTTGGCATAAGCGATGGTTATGCATGAATGTCTCTAAATCCGACGATCAGGATTACTTAACATATGCATCTATAGTGAATAGACATTGTGACAATTTCAGATTGGCAGAGATTACGGTTGAAGAATTCAAGTGCTTAATTTTTGCTCAAGGACTGGTATCCAGTAAGAGTGCCGAAATAAGACGTAGAGTTTTCTCTAAACTCGAATCTGAACAAGGCCTTACCCTGCAAAAGTTAGCAGAGGAGTGTCAACGGGCCGTAAGTTTAAAGAAAGAGTCGCAAAAAATCGAAGAAGCTGGTATTGCTTATATTAAAAAAATAAAAAAGCAGTCAAAGTACCCATTACAAAAAAATTGGAGAAAAAATTCAGCGTATTATAATAATAGACAAGAAAATAAAAAGAACGAAAATAAAAAAGTCCCACCATATAATTGCAGACGTTGTAACGAAAGACATTGGGAGGTAAATTGCCCATATAGAAATAAGAAATGTTTCGTGTGCCAAAAGAATGGTCACAAAGGATCTTGTTGTAAAACGAAAAAATGCAAGAACCGAATTAGACAAACAAATTCGAATATCAAATCAGATAGAGATTTGAGGAAATATGTGACGACTGAAATATTCAAGAAGAATATCAAATTTCAACTCGATTCAGGGTCAGATTTAACAATAATGAACGATAAAACATGGAAAATTTTAAAAAGGCCTACAATAATGAAGTCAACGAAACTCGCTCGAACGGTAACTGGAAAGCAAATTAACTTCGAAGGTGAGGTTGTATTTCCAATGAAATTGAATGGGATCGTTAAAAAAATAAAAGTTTTCATTCTGAGAAATGGAGAAAACTTGTTGGGTACAGATTTTATTGAAACATTCGAATTGTGGGATAAACCGTTAAACTCATTCTGCAGGAAAGTAGAAAGTAATACGCAATCAAGACAGGACATTAAAGATGAATTAAAGAAAAAGTTTCCGGAAACCTTTACACCTGGTCTTGGAAGATGTAACAAGTTTGAAACTAAATTTGAATTAAAAGAAAATACTATGCCTATATTTAAAAAGAAACGAAACGTGCCTTTCGCAAGTGTAGAGAAAATAGTAGTACCAAAAAAGTTGCAGAAAACAATCCTACGGGACTTTCATATGGGTCACCCGGGGATTAATAGAACAAAAAGCTTAATGCGAAGTTTTGTATATTGGAAAGGAATGGATGTGGATATCGAAAACATGGCTCATCGATGTAAAGGGTGTGCGTTAGCAGCTAAGGAACCACCTATAGTACACAAACCATGGCCAAAGACGGATCATCCGTGGGAAAGATTACACATTGATTTCGCTGGTCCAGTAGAAGATTATTACTACTTAATAGTGGTAGATAGCTTTACAAAATGGCCGGAAGTACTGCGCTGCAAAAAGCCTACGTCCAATACCACAACAACTTTTTTGCATGAACTATTTGCACGGTTCGGTGTGCCAGAGTGTATTGTGAGTGACAATGGTACACAATTCACTTCTGACGAATTTAAGGAATTTTGTGAGTTATATCAAATTAACCACATAACGACGCCGCCGTATCATCCGAGATCCAATGGACTCGCAGAAAGATTTGTAGATACGTTAAAGCGCGCTCTGAAGAAAGCCTCAGGAGTTCCAACGGAAAAGGCGCTTCAGCAATTCCTACAAGTATACAGAATCACGCCTAACCAGAGAACACCATCAAACATGGCACCAGCAGAACTAATGTTCGCTAGGAAAGTTAAGTCAGTGTTTGACAAGCTTTTGCCAGGAAGAAATAGAATAAAGAACACTATGTATACAGCTAGAAAAAGATACACCCCCGGAGAGAAGATCTTTTTCAAGTGCTATAGAAACAACATTGAGTTCTGGGAGCGAGGCATAGTGGATAAGAGAATCGGTGACCTGATTTACATAATAAAAGGGCCGAAGAATACTCATAAAAGGCACCAGAACCAACTCAAAAAATGCTACGTGCTAGAGCATGAAGAGAGTATACCGGATGAGGAGGAAGATCCCATTGATGTAATGTATGATACTTTTCAAGTAGAACCTCCGCAGAGTGCTCATGAACCGAGAAGATCCGGTAGGAAACGGGAGTTCACGGACCCATTGGACGTGAATCCAAAACGAAAAAGATATTGAAAAAAAAAAAAAAACAGATATATATATGAACTATGCAAAGGGGATCTACAAAGGAATAACCATAATCATCATCCCATATAGAAGCCAGTTTGAAATCCAAAAGGATTCCAAGGCTTGGGAGGGGGATGTTGTGGTGGGATCCACCTAATCTGCATAGGTGACTACCAACTATATAAATAATGGTTGGTACCGGAAGACGAGGGAAGGTGGAATCACGAGATCCAACTAGAGACTCTGATCGACTGCGACTAGTCAACACATTCTCCAGGAACGTCTTCCCAGAAATATACAGAAATACTATATGTACTTATTGTGTACACTTTCTTGTTATAATACATTCTTGTTCTAAGTACATTTTGTGTTGCATTATTATTCCATGCAATAGGCGAGATTCAACATTGAGTCAAGACTCAACAGGGATAAAAAATAAAAATCCATTAACTTTTTAAAAAGTAAGATAACATAAAAATATTAAAAATTAGAAAGGCGTAGTCGTGTCGACAGTTAGTAAACTTGCTGATACGATTGGGGGTTTCTCAAAAGAGTTTCTGTTTTTAACACACTGTTTATTGTGCCCATTAAACTAATATGGTATCTTTAGATTATATAAACCCATCGGAAATTTTTACTTTGTTGAATGCCGTATTACCCTATACCCAACGTTTTTAAAACACCATAGTCGACAAATCGGTGCTATTTCAAACAACAAGACTCACCCTGAAAAACCTTAAAACAAGCAGATCAATTCGGTCATATAAGTGTAATTACCTTCCATTTTTCGAATTTTGTAAGCAAATTCAACGTGTCTGAGGCTCAGCTTGTATTAATGTCTGGAAATTTCCAGAATCTCAACACTTTTATCTATCAAGTAGCTAAACGGTATTGCTGAATAATAATAATAATAATAATAATAATAATAATAACTAGATGATATAACAAGAAACACAAATGTCTCAACAGGTAAATACAGGAATATCAAGCCGAAATATAAAATTAAATTACTAAATGAAATTCCATTAATCAAGGAAATGCAAAAACAGAAACTGAAGATAAAGGCACAAGGAATAAGACGATACGAAAAACATTGTAGGTTCTATCGCCGAAAAAGAAAATCCCAAATCGACCATAAGAAGTTTTCCAGAGAAATTGGAAAAGTATTTATATATGTCAAAAAGTCACCATCTATTTAAAAGGCGGAGAAATTTTGGGAGAAATTTTGGGAGAATATTTGGAGCATATATAAATATATATATAATATATATAAGGAATATGACCCCAATGCAGAAAGGATCCAATGTAAAGAAGAACGAATGCTGAATAATCCTCCACAAGAATGGGGAAATATATTCACGAATAATTTTACGCAAGCTCTAACGAAATCTCAGAAATAGAAATCCCCAGGAAATGACAAGGTGCCATATTTCTAGCGCTATCATCTGCCATCAATCCAAAAAAAAATCTTTACACAAACTGTTTCAATGCTTATTAATAATCCCAATGAAGTCGTAGAATGGATAACTGAAAGTGTTACATATCTCATGCCAAAAACGAGTGTTACATATCTCATGCCAAAAACGAGTGAAGCAGATGATCTGAAAAATTATAGGCCAATAACATATCTGTCCACCATGTATAAATTGATCATGTCTGTCCTGATGAACTGTACTTACTCTTTTCTCGAAGCAAACAACATTCTTCCACTGCAGGAGAGGTTCATATAGTTGTAAAGATCAACTATTGATAAAGAAAAAGATCCTTGAAAAAGTGCAGGAAAAGATGTAAAACTCTTAGCACAGCATGGGTAGATTACCCTAAAACTTTTGCTAGTGTGCCACACTTTTGGATTCTTAGGACTTTGGAAATGTATAAAGTTTTCGCCGTGATATTAAATTCCTTAAACCCAGCATGGGAATGTGTAAAACCACATTATACCTAAATCGCACCAGTGGCACTGTCAGCACCAACCGCCTGAATATCTGACGAGGAACCTTTCAAGGGGTCTCCCTGCCACCCTTCTGCTTCGTCTGTCCTTAATCCGCTTTACACACCAACTAAACAATAATAGCTAGGGATGCAAACTAAACAAGAAAGTATTCAATCACCTACTCTATATGGATAATCTCAAACTCTTTGCCAAAGACGACATTGAGTTGAAGGTTCTGAGTATTGTAAAATGTTTCAGTTACGAAATAGGTATGGGTTTTGGATTGGAAGCATGTTCAAAAGTAACATTAAAAAAAAGGAGAATCTTTGTTACAAAAATTAGGGAACTGGGACAAGAAGAAGCCTATAGGTACCTAAAAATTAGCGAAGGAGATGGAATACAACATCTCCAAATAAAGGAGAAGGTAAGAAAGGAGTAGTACTGGCGTGTGCATCTGGTACTGAATACCGAGATGAATAATAAAAAAAAAAACAGAATATCAGCCCCAAACACTTTGATTATCCCTGTAGTGCAATACAGTTTCAACATCCTTATCTGGACCATAGCTGACATTAAGCGAATGGACACCAAAGCGAGAAAGCTTCTCACTTGAACCGCATGCATCATCCCATGGCTGATGTTGACAGTCTGTATGTGCCCAGATCCGAAGAAGGCAGAGGATTAGTTCAACTAGAACTGTCTTAGAAAACTACAATAACTGGCATTCAAAGATACATGGAAACCAAAGAAGACTGGAGGATATGTGTCAAGGAACATAAAAGAAGTAAGAAAATCCATTCAGTAATAAAGGAAGGCAACGTGTTCAAAATGGTATTTCAAATGGGTGAAGAAATGCAAGTAAAACATACACTGACCGTAGCTGCAAAATACTTAAAAACGAAAGCAAAGGTAAATACAACCGACCAGATACGCAAACGATGACAAAATAAACCGCTTCCCGTTCAATACTCTGCCCATACATAACAAGCTGATATAGACAAACCCGTACACATCAGTGGCTGCGTAGTGAAGGGTTAAAAGCTGAAACCAAAGGTTTTATTTCTGATGCACAGGACCAATGCTTGCTGACTAGAAATTAACAAACATACACACTGAAAAATTGTGTTAGCCCAAAATGCAGATTCTGTGATAAATATCCAGAAAGAATTGACAATCTTTCATCAGGTTGCGAGGTATTGAGACCCACTGAATATAAAACTCGACATCACAAAGTGGACTGATACCTGCACTGGAAATTCCGCAACTTTTAAGGAAAAAAATGGTATGAACACCACCCAGACCCGGTTATGGAGATAGGACCTGTAACAATTTTATGGGACTTTACATTCCGCACAGACAGAACAATTAAAGCTAATCGTCCTGACATTGTTATTAGAGATCCCAAAGACAAATGTGCCTCCTTATTGATATGGCAGGCCCTGCAGACTACAATGTATTTTTGAAGATCTTCAAACACTATCAAAATACAAGGACCTTGGAATCGAAATCTCAAAAATGTGGCACATGAGGACATCAACAATTCCTGTTGTATTTGTAGACCTCGGATTGATTGGAAAAGATTCCAATAGATTCAATGAAGCGGTTACTAGTACATGACTTAAAGAAATACAAAAAAGAATGTTCTCACAAGTACAGCTCAAACCTTACGAAGGGCTTTTTCTATGTAAGATGTATGATTTTTTAAACTACTCAGTGAAAAATGTCATGATGCCATGTCTGATCTTAGGTCTCTGGTCGGGACCCGGAAAGAAATTAATATATACCAGAAATCAAAGTAGTAGAAAAATTAATAATAATAATAATAATAATAATAATAATAATAATAATAATAAATTATCAAATACAAGGACCATGAAAACGAAATCTCAAACATGTAGCCCATGAGCACATCAACAATTCCCCTCGAAGTTGGAGCCCTCTCATTCATTGGTAAACGTTCCGATAGACTCATTGAAGAGATTGCTGGTAGCCCAAATTTTAACTAAATAGAAAAACTACTGTACTCACAAGTACAACTTAAACTAGCAAAGAAATTGATTGCAGGTTCAGTGATCGTTGAAGCATTGGTACGTTGTCGAAAAAACATGGAAGAAGAAATCTTGTAGATGAGACATAATAATAATAATAACTGAAATATTGCGTTAACCCGAAATGTAGATTCTGTAATCAATAACCAGAAACAATTGACTATATTGTATCAGGTTGTACGGTAGAGACATCCACTAAGTATAAAACGCGGTATGATAGTGTGGGACAATATCTACATTGGAAGATCTGCAACATTTACGAAAAGGAAACAGCAAGAAACTGGTATGAACACCACCCAGACCGAGTAACAGAGATAGTATCAGTAACGATTATATAGGTCTTTATAATACACACAGAGAGAAATCAAAACTCATCGCCCACACATAGTGAACAGAGACCACAACAGATTTAGTGACATAGCAGTCCCTACACATTGTAATGTATCTTCAAAAAAACTATCAAAATACCAGGATCTTGAAGTGGAAATCTAAAAAAAATTTTGGACATGAGGATATCAATAATTCCAGTTGTAATTGGAGCCCACGGATTGACTGGAAAATGTCTCTATAGACTCATTGAAGGGTTTCCCAGTAGCCCGTGCCTTAAAGAAATATAAAATATTGTACTCATACGTACAGTTCATACCTTACGAAGGGCTTCATCTATGTAAAATGTGCGTGATCTTAGGGTTTTTTCTTTTTGATTTTCAAAAAATGTTCAGTGGAAAATGTATGATGCGATTACTGACCTTAGGTCTCTGGTTGGGACCCGGAAGGAAATGTGCATACAACAGAAATCAAAATAAATAATAATAATAATGATAATAGTTGTGTAATGATAATAATAGTTGTTTTTGGAGCCCTTTGATAAATTGGAAACGGTTTTGGACATGAGGATATCAATAATTCCAGTTGTAATTGGAGCCCGCGGACTGATTGGAAAAGGTCTCTATAGACTCAGTGAAGGAATTCCTAGTAGTCCGTGCCTTAAAGAAATATAAAGTATTGTTTTCATAAGTACAGTTCATACCTTACCAAGGGCTTTATCTATGTAAAATGTGTGTGAACTTCGGTTGTTTTTCTTTTCTTTTTCAAAAAATGTTCAGTGGAAAATGTATGATGCGATTACTGGCCTTAGGTCGCTGGTTGGGACCCGGAAGGAAATGTGTATACAACAGAAAACAAAAGAAATAATAATAATAATAAGAAGAAGAAGAAGAACAACAACAACAACAATAATAATCAGTTTGAATTTAAAGTATGACATTCTTAAACTTTAGGAAGGACTAGGAAAGAAAGTAATTACAATACCAGTGTCCATGTAAACACTGGGATGTTGTATATAAAAACATGGAAAAAAACAGGCTTGCCTGTTCAGAACAGCGAGGCTAATTGGGAACGAATTGGAAAGAAAAAAAGAGATCGATTTATTTTCTAAAGTTACGAGTGGTAACCTGAAAAGAAACTTTTCGCCTGTGACTAACATAATATGCAGTAAATAATGATAACGATACTACTATTAATAATAATAAGCTAGGAAATTTTACAGAGAAATAGGCAAACGAAAAAGTGGCCCCACCCTGGACAAGAGAATAGGTTATGCAGTTCTGGGAAAAATATGGGCTTACCCTAAAGAAGATAACAAAGAAGCTTTATTTATGCAAAAGTCTTTGTCATTTTTTTTTTTACATAGTTGATCAGTGGAAAATGTCATGAAGTCATTTCTGATCTTAGGTCTCTGGTTGGGACCCGACAGGAATGTGTGTACAACAGGAATTAAAGGAAATAATAATAATAATAATAATAATAATAATTATTATTATTAGTTTTGCTGTGATAGCAATGATTATTAGGCTCTGATCTGGTCATGATCGGTATATTTTTTTTGTATATTTGTAATCCATTGTTATTTTGTTGGCGTACTGTTTTCTCAATCAGCAACAACAACAACAACTGCAGCAACAATAATAATCATAATAACAGTAATAGTACGTATTTTAGAATAAAAAATTAAAATATTTTCATGTGCACTAATACATTAGCATTTTTATTCGAATTCTATTTTTACCGTCTTCAATAATTTCTATTATGTTATGCCACACGTAATTTCCACTTTTGGGAACCAGTTGCCATGCGTAATGTCTCATCCTGATTACTAAACGTATGTGACAGTTAATAAATTAGGTGGTCACTAAATTGCAAGAATTTTCAACGCAAATGCAGTGGATTAACAAAGATAAATCTCCACAACCGACTCCAAAAATCTGAGCTCCATGGAAACATGCACATATATATATATATATATATATATATATATATATATGTATATATATATATATATATATATATATATATATATATATATATTGTCTTTTTGTATTAGTTTACATATTCAGACAAGAACATCATAAACCATATATATATATATATATATATATATATATATATATACATATATATATATATATATATATATATATATAGGTAACTATACTCGTCTCGAAAAGCCTTCGGATTCTTGATTTGCCAATAATCAAATCAATCTCGAAGGAAAAAAAGCTTTTAAAAAAAGAACGAACCAGGAACATGAAAGTCTGTCGAAAATAATCGCACAGATACTGGTTCAAAGCCCAAAGAAAAAAACCCGACACGAGTAAACAACTAACTAAAAAGTGCTTGATACAAACGTAGAGCAGACCTAGTCAAACCTAGTGAGCCAGACAAACCTACCAAGTTTTCACTTAAGCAGATCTGCTTAAGTGAAACCTTGGTAGGTTTGTCTGGCTCACTAGGTTTGACTATATATATATATATATATATATATATGTGTGTGTGTGTGTGTGTGTGTGTGTGTGTGTGTGAACTATGATATATATATATGTAGATAGATAGATGAATGAAGAGCTATGATATATATATATATATATATATATATATATATATATAGATAGATAGATGGAGAACTATGATATATATATATATATATATATATATATATATATATATATATATATATGTATTATTCAATTACACACACACACACACACATATATATATATATATATATATATATATATATATGTATGTATGTATGTGTGTGTGTGTGTATGTGTGTGTGTATGTGTTTCATTAAAAATCGACATAAAAGGCAGCACGGTCAAGCCTTTAATTTAATCCCATTTCTGTTTGTTCAAGATCTTTCTTTTTGGGACACCGAGTGTGTAGAGACTGTCCGAATGTTCTATAGTTCCGACCGCTTTCGGCTATACATTTAGCCATTATCAAGGATGATTTTATTTTTCAGTTTAAACTAGTGTATGTGTTATGTGTATGCTTTTGGTGTGTTATACAGGTGTTTTATTTTCCGAACACGGTTAGTACATTGTGGCCTAGTTCGTAGTTAATATTGCTAAGAGTTGGCCTTTTCTTTTTTATTATTAGGGCTTCCATTATTTTTTATCTTCTTTTACAAGTGGATGAGGTTATTATGTTTGTGTTTTCTACTAGTATCTTTCGAATGGAGTCTGGTAGGTTTGTGTGTGTGTTTTAAATGTGCGAACACAGGAGGGATTTAACAATTAAGTCTTTGGCAGTTTTAACCATGGTAAGATTAATAATAAAACAAAGTTACAAGAGTGAAATTGGAAAAATTGTTCGTAAATTCAAACAAACTGGGTCGGTGACAGATGTGAAACACCATTGCTTGCTCGTTTACGCCGTTCAGCTGAAAACATTGCTGCAGTGCATGAGAATGTGGCCGAAAGTCCAGGCCCCCTCTATTTGTCATCGCGCGCAGGAATTGAAACTCTACAACAACGTTGCATTGTTTCCAATTGCACTCTCGGTTGGTCGATTATGTTGACCAAAAGATCGTGCAGTGCCCCAAATACATTTCTGTTTGAACGTCTATTTTCATAATAGGCTTCGATAACTTTAACACGTTGTTTGATTGTTAATCTTTCCATGGTTGAAATTGCCAAAGGCTTAAGTTGTCAAATCTGAAAGAAAAAAAATCATTAGACGTTTAAATTTAATTCACATTTAAAATCGATCCAAGTTATTGCAACACCTTTTACATCCAGCACTCGTCAATAGGAACATGTTAAAGAATAACACAAGAAAAAGATAGGGAACTCAGTCATTCTGTTCTACGCGACCCGACATATTCCCCTGGCCTATTGTTGCCTTTTTCGATCGCTGCAAAACACTTTGATGGGGGAACATTTCTGTAATGAAAACCAGATTAATCCTATTGGTTCATATATAGAGCCCGTTAAAAATAGTAGTGGAACTTTGTCTGAACATCGCATGGAGGCGTGAACCAGACTGCTATTATGCATTATTGATTCATATGTCCAGCGTTGCGTTGTCGAGGAGTTTATGGAACCAAACGCCCAGTTTGTTGATTTTGTTCTTTTTCTAAGTGCCGCCATGTATTAGAGTGTATTTTTTTTTAATTTACTGATAGTTTAACCAATACTAGGCCCAGTTTGCTTATTGGAAATAATAAAATTTAAATCATTTAGCTTTCAATTAAAGCTAAAGTGAAAGCTTCAACAAAGCTTTTTAATTTTTAAAAATTCATTTTAGACATTACGTATTCCGAATTAGTGGAGGTATCTATATGTATGTCTCTGTGTTATCGGTAGGTAAAAGTTTATTTTTGATTTTGTGAGGTAGTTCTTTCGAAAATGTAAATATCTGTAGCCTAAAAATATTTGTTTTTCCGTCACTTCTCTTAATCCTATTGGTCTCTATATCGAGCCTGTTAAAAATAGCCGTGGAACTTTGTGTGAAGATCGCATGGAGGCGTGAACCAGACTATTATTGATTCATGTCCCTACTGACTTTTTTTGTTTATCAACGATCTGGTTAGTTGCTTTCCCGAAGAGTGTATGGAAACCAAACACCCAGTTTGTTGACTTTATCTTTTTCTAAGTGCCGCCATATGTTAGAATGTAATTTAAAAAAAAATTACTGCTAGATCAACCAATACAAGGTCCAAGGGTCGCTCAAGGTAGAATATTAGTGAAAGTGTAAGGAAGGAGGAAGTAAGAGAATGTTATGAGGACGTCTAGGATAGATAACGGTTGACTCTGCACCAAGAAGAGGGGAAGCATTCCAAGGGGAAGCATTCTCACGGGAGTTTGTTCCACAAAGTAATATTGATTGATCGATTAATTCGTTTTCGACGACTTACCAGCCCTTTGCAGGTCATTTAAAACCAGAAATATTTCGGTGGGATAATAATGATTTAGTGACACGTCTTAATGAGATCAAGGAAGCATTCCCTCGGGAGTTTGCTCCACAAAGCTGTCTGAGTAGAACGTGCTTTTTATAAAGGAACATGAAGGGATCGAGGATGGTTTGTCACCGTAAACACGGCATGGTGGATCCTACCTGGTGGCTCTAAGAAATGTAATATCTTCCATAGTACTAGTACTTTTTTTTATTTACTGATAGTTCAACCAATACAAGGCCCAAGGGCCGCTCAAGGTAGAGGGTTACTGAATTGAATTGTAAGGAAGGGGGAAGTAAGAGAGTATTATGAGGACGATCCTGGACCAAGATTGTAGTTGTCGGGGAAGCATTCTCTCGGGAGTTTGTCCTACAAAGTCATATTGATTAATTCGTTTTCGACGAATTATCAACCCTTTGCAGTTTATTTAAAGCCAGAAATATTTTTTGGTGTGAGGAGATAATAATGATTTAGTGATACAAGTATTACTGATTAACCCATAGATGGGGAACTGAAAGATCCATCCCTTTTCTCAAGGGTATTTGGACGTAAGCGAATACAAACAACCCAAATTAAATTAGAACTCGGCTCTCCGATTAACAATTCTGAACAATTATCTATTACACCACCCACACGTCCAAGCTTATAGGATCTGGTTTTCTCACGGGGTCACCCATCTAGGTACTAGCCAGGCTCAACATTGCTTAACTTCGGTGAACCTGCGGTAACCGCTGTTTCAACGTTATAGGGGTGTAAACCCTAATTTAGAACATTGCTTGTCTGAATTCAACGACTGATATTATGGTAGTTGTTCGTAATGCCCAAACGCTTTACTTAATCTTTGTGTCGTACCCATTCAAGGATCATGACTCTCCACAATTTCCTGTCTTTTGTGGCTCTTGATACATTCTGTTTTTTGCTTATCTCCTAAACCATGTTCTTTCATCCATTTCCTGACGCTCATTATCCTTCTTCTATGTGCCGTGTCTCTTCAGGACGTTGGCGATCATGACCCTCCACATCTTCCTGTCGCTTGTAGCTCTTAATAAGTTTTTGTCTCTAGTAATGTCACAAAATACACAGTAGCATATGCTTTAATGGAGACCGAATTTTTTATCCAAGGAGCTCGAAGGGATTGGGGATGGTCTGTGAAAGGATGGAGAAGATACCGCCTAAGGATGAACTTCTTATCCTAGTAGCTTCTTTTGTGTGCCGTGGTCCTCCAGGACGTGACTCTCCACAACGTCCCATCCTTTGCAGTTCTTAGCAATGTTTGTCTTTGCATCCCTCCCATTCCTTATTGGCACAATCTCATTTTGTCGGTTACTCGCTGGTTTTTGGTATAACCTGTGAGTGTCAAATTCTCCAAGTCCCCTTTCCTCATTATACTTCCCAGAGGTCATAGTACATTTTGGTCCCATTTTCCTTAAAACTTTCTCATTGATTGCATGTTCCGTCTATAGTATTCTCAACATCCTCCTGTAGAACCACAGCTATAATGTTTCAAATCTCCTCTTTATAATCATTTTCTGCGTTGTAGTGGTTAAACGATGATTGGCGCTAGTCTACTTCCTTAACCTGATAAGTTCTTTTTGCTTCCAAACTAATAACGTTCCATCCTCACGGAGCGGTCTTTAAATTTTCAACTATAGCGATCAACAGGTGTTCTCTGAAGGAGACCCCTTGTCTTGAACGCCTATTGGGACTTCGGCTCAATCCAGACCTCGAGTGGAACGCATATATACGACCCATCACTAAAGATGCTGGAAAAAATAGTCAATTCCCGGACACCTCTCGCTATAATCTGTTTTATAAGATCAGACTGAAAATGGGGTACTGCTGCCATATCTCGGCTGAAGTTGCTATCTTCAATTTCCAGTCTTGATAGAATTCAAAATAGTCTACGCTGCCTTGTGCCTATTTTTCGCCTTACAGCACTTTTCCCACGGACAAAACGTCGCAACCCTCTCGTTGCTCTATCGCCATTTCCACGAAACAAGCCTTCAGACGAGCTACATTTCTTAGTTCTACAAACTCTAACCTTCACAACTAAGAAACACCATGCCACGTACACTGTAATGGACGACCCTCATTCCCTTTGTTCTCTATCAGTAAAAAGGATGTTCCACTCGAACAGCTTCTTCCCACGAACCACTACTCCCTGGAACAGACAACTAAGATGATGCTTTTACTACCACTACAATATTAACCTCTTAAAGTCTAGGGTCAACCGTTATTTTCTCATATATACACATAATCAGCGTCTCTTATCTCTTACAACGTATCAACGGGGTCAGGTTTGTCTACCTTCCCAGACGAGACTCTGCCTTTCCGCATAGCCTCGTCTGGGTTCCTCTCCGCCTGAAGGCAGAGAGTTCGACAAGCACTCTTAGCGCGCGGCTAAGACATAATGCTAACTTTGCTCAACTCCGCTTAACTCCGCTTACTTACATAAACGGACGATTCCATTCATTTATGTCCGATATGGCAAAATCGTTATCCATTCCACCACCCGCTCATCCACTATAAAATTAAAAAAAAAAATGTAACGATGCAATGCACACGCGCGTTTTTATAAAAGCACATTAGATATACAGCTGTGCCAAATTTCGCAAATGGATAGGGTCTTCTTGGGAAAGACACGAATCCACCTCTTCTCCTGCCAGCTAAGAGTAGAAGTTGTTTCCGTAAATCATTAATATCAACTCAAAGTTCATAAAATCTAAAATTATTTTCTGGCTATTTCTGAATAATCTTTTACAACAATCTTAATGAGTAACTTTCTACTTTCAGTGGCTCTTACGCCTTTTAATCGATAAACTTAAATATTAACAAAATACATACATGCATATATATATGTTGATGGACTCTCGCGTCGATTTCGACATATGAGGATCCGACAACCTCATTCAGTTTTTATGTTTTCGTCGTATGTGACACTTCAGTTCCACTCGTGACCTGTGTACACGTCCACAAAGTAAACCTGGCAACTGCTCTCGAAAAGGACCCCCAATCAATGGTTAACTAGGGTAACGAATGGCTTGTTAATTTTAACGCCTCGGGACATAGCAACAGGAATATTTACCGACGCCTTTCGCCGTTGTCTTTCGTCTACATGGTCAAAACGACCGATTTCAGAATTTCTGATACAACTCTGGCACAAATATCTCTAGTTATTTCTATCCAGAGCCACTTGCTCGAAGTCAGTATGAGGTACATTGACAGCAAAGAGGTTACTCTTTAACTGAATCACGGCCGTCTAACACTCCTTTGCCCACTGTCAAGCTCCATATGCACGAGGACCTTAGGTATTCTGTCGTCCCTCACACTTCAACATGACCAGCCCAGCGAAGTTGTGACTGCATCAGGAAGGTCTTTCAATTATGGCCTTCACATGTTTTAACTGACCTGATGAATATTCATGAAAGGTTCGCAAATTTAAAAGCCTTGATAACCGAATGACACCCTTGCTTTTGTATATAAACACGTGCAACAAAATAAATCCTATATTTGCCTTGATAAAGTGCCTCAGATACACTTCATCTGAAAATCATTTACACACACACGCACACATACACACACACGCGCACACATACACACACACACGCATATATATATATATATATATATGTATATATATATATATATATATATATATATATATATATATATATATATATATATATATATAAAAGCAGGTAAAAATGAGAACAAATGGAGTATAATTCCACTGTACGCAACATTTAATTTAAAAGAGTGTTCAGTACAGAGCTAAATCTGAAATACGCTGAAATTAAGTATAGAATATATGATAATATTGATCTCAGGAAAAGGAATAGGAAAATTTAGGTTTAGTACACACCCTCATTTAACCAAATGGTCAGTACTAAGTTGTGCCAGAAGTTCCTCCATTTAATGGATAAACATTTCCGTAAAAGTAAATTTCTCGTAAAATATTTAACAGAAACACACTAAAACTAAGTTATCGCTGCACAGATAATCTTTTGAAAATTATAAAGAAGCATAATAATAATATTTAAAAATCTGGATAATAATACACATCCCAAGATAAATACTATGAATAATATTAACCAAAGTAATTGCAAGAATTCTAACGAATGTCCATTACGAAACCAATGATTAACCACCTCTCTTGTTTATCTCAGTACTATTTCTACAATAGAGAATCCGACTGTTGAAAACATTTATATACGTAGTTCTAAGAATTCTTTTAAAACTAGGTTGTATCAACATAACTTATCCTTCACCAATAGTATGTATAAAAATAGTACATCTTTTTCTAAATATTTTTGGAATTTAAAAGAAGCCAATAAAACTCCTAAGCTAAACTGGAAAATTAAAAAAAATTGAACATGTAAATCTTTAAATGAACACTGTTTTCTATGCTTACATGAAAAATTAGAGATTATCAAATTTTCTGATAAAAACTACTTAAATCAAAGAAGTGAATTGACTGTAAATTTTAGGCATAGCCTACCTTTTACCTTACAATATGTTTAACCTTTGAATTTGATAAGTCTTTAATCAGTAGATGAACTGTTGTGCACCTTATATGGTTTACTAATCTATTTGTATGATTCATTTTGATTTAATATTGCTTTTTATTGATGTTTGGTTAGTATTATTAACATCTTATATGGATGTACAGGTATTATTAACATCTCACATTGATTAGTTGGTACTATTGATATTTTGTTTTGGCCTTTTGTTTATCAACTACAAAATTTTATGTAAGAAGCTGAACGAGCATATAACTCGTTAGCATTATATCAAATTATCTCTCCGCCTCTTTTCTTCGTGTCATAACATATATTAAAAAAAAAATTCCCGGTGAAGTTGAATTTAGCGTAGGTCATATTCGATTGGTCAAAGCGCACAAACCTGTTTTTTTTTTTATAAGTATTCTGCTTTTGAAATTAAATTAATCTTTCACCCTCCAGGAGTTTAAAATCACCTCATGAGATCCATTTGTAGTGTTGAAACATAACTGCCATTATGTAACGATTTTTAACATGTTTTAATATCCTAAAATAAATTATAAATATCTAAACGAAGCATGCTAACTCACTTTCAAAAATCAGAATTCCACAGTCGAGTCAGTTGATCTTTAGCAGTAACATTCTCTTTTTAAATGGCAACAAAAACAAACCATGGGTAGCTGTATAAATCTTATCTTCGTCACAGTTAGAAACATTATTGAAACGTGTTCACCATGACAAATGGATCTGTCTCGCAGTATGAAGAATTGAAACTATAATTTCTTTGCTAAATTGCTGCTGACTTAAACTTTTTCGGTGTTTAAGCACATAACACGACAGTACATATTTGACCTTTCGGTTCTTTTTACGATTTTTCACGAAGAAATCGGAAGTTAACCGGTTTTAGTTATTTGTACTACCGAGAGAGATATCTGGGACCTCAACGTGAACAATTCCTACCGTTGCAACAATATCAAGTACTTTCTCGCAATTTTGTTTGAATAAATTAAATTAATTTAAAAAAAATCAAATAAACATTAAAAATCCATACTTGAAATATCAGAGAAGTGAATTATTGTTGGATGTACAGGTGGTATAATGGTTAGAGGCCCAGAACGATAAATGGATGAACCTAG
Source organism: Acanthosepion esculentum (assembly GCA_964036315.1). NCBI lineage: Eukaryota > Metazoa > Mollusca > Cephalopoda > Sepiida > Sepiidae > Acanthosepion > Acanthosepion esculentum. The sequence continues at coordinate 36,450,064 of OZ038508.1, read as the reverse complement.
TTCGAATACCGATCGTTGCATTCACTTTCACACAAATACCATTAGGAAAGGTCTGAAACTGTTCTCCACTAGGCTATGGGTTAAATAGCAAGGTATACTGGACCCTCTACTTTTGGCTGGCAACCAGTATAGGAGAAAGACATTTCTCGGTTAAAATCCGGATGTAGACCTGGCGCAACCTATATTGAACTGTAACAAAGGTCCGTTCAGCAGAATTGCAGTATAAACCACGGTATATAAGGTTGGTTCTGTCGGTGCTGAAGAAACAAAAATAGGCCTGAACAGATGGGCGTGATCCGTAACGGACAGCCGCGTTGAAGCTGAGAAATCGTACTGATTTGTAGATTTCTGGGGATGATGATGATGATGATGATGATGATGATGATGATGATGATGATGATGATGATGATGATGATTTATTGCTACATCCTTATATTCTATCCTTTCAGAGTTACAGTGCTGTTCGATAAAAGTGACTCACCTGATTTTTTATTATACAGTGCTGTTCGATAAAAGTGACTCACCTGATTTTTTATTATACAGTGCTGTTCGATAAAAGTGACTCACCTGATTTTTTATTATACAGTGCTGTTCGATAAAAGTGACTCACCTGATTTTTTTATTATACAGTGCTGTTCGATAAAAGTGACTCACCTGATTTTTTTATTATACAGTGCTGTTCGATAAAAGTGACTCACCTGATTTTTTTATTATACAGTGCTGTTCGATAAAAGTGACTCACCTGAATTTTTTTTACTAAATGTTCTCTTCTCCGATGAAACGAAAGTTGACCTAAAATTCAAAGGATAAGCGATCTAAAATCCAAAGAAGAAGTTTTGAAAGCTCTTTGAATTTAGCAGTAAGTACTGTCAAGCATCCGTTCAGTATAATGTTCTGGGGATGCTTTTCTTTTCATGGAACTGGTTTCTTAAAACCCATTGAAAAGACCCTCAGGAGCGAGCAGTACAAGAGAATTTTAGAGACTTGCCTGCTCCCTTCTGCTGAAAGGGTGCACATCGACTCCACCAAGCTCATTTTTATGCAGGATAATGCTCCCTGTCACAAATCAAAATTGATGAAGGAATAGTTTGATGAGAAGCAGGTGAGTGTTATGACATGGCCGCCCCAATCTCCTGACCTCAACCCCATAGAAAACGTATGGAGCATTATAAAGTACAAGCTCTTGAGAAAGCAGTTGAGCAACAAAGAGGATTTGATTGTGAATTTCATATCCGAATAGAATTCAATGCTTGGAGATGAGATTTGCCAGAACCTAATCAAGCCAATGCCAAAAAGGGTTGAAAAGGTTATTCAAAATAAAGGAGGACCCATAGATTATTAAATATTTCGAACTATATTACCTATTATAATTAAATTATACCTCTATTATTCTTTATTTAAAGCTGTTTGGTTATGTTTCTATTGATTACTAGTTGCAGGAAATGAGTGAGTCACTTTTTTTGCACAGAGTTTTTCCCTAAATCTCATTTATATCCAAAATTATAATTATCAGTAGAATACCTTAGGGTGAGTAAACATTTTTTACTAGGTGGTCGGGAAGGGGTCTTTATATTAGTAAGATTAAAAATTAGTTTGACCCCAAAAACAATAGGCGAAAAAAATTTTAAGTAAAAAAAAATCAGGTGAGTCACTTTTATCGAACAGCAATGTATCTTGTGAACGATAACATTTGTCCTAATTTTATTGTTTTTTGTTAATAACATTTTAAAGTCGATAAGTCCACTACAACGGTAGGGGTTAATGAATGTGAAAGAATATAAAAAAAAAATAAAAACATTATTAATCCTTTTAACCCTGACCACCGCTTTACCGGTGGTAGAGAAAAATGACTTAATGCCTAGCCACCGGTTGAACGGTGGGTAAACACTTGCGTCGTGTTTTGCTATTTTTGGGCATCAAGAGAGACAGCACTTGCTGTGTAGACTGGCGCACAAAGAAAGAATTCTGGCGACAAAGTGAAGGTATGTAATCATACTCTCTCCCTGCTAAGTATAATGCTTATATTTTTTGTAATTATTTTTATATCTACCATGAAATATTACATATCAATTATTTGCAAATTTTGACTCAGGAGCTCAGGAAGAAAGGTATAAAATTGCTCAGGAACGCAGAGCTCAAAGGGTTAAGGAGAGAGAACAATAAAAGAACAAAAATTAAGAACACAGAAAATATCGACTGATATTGCATTTACATTTTCGAGCAGCAATCTTGACTGGGAAGCAAGAAGCCGGAAGAGATTTCCACAAGCGAGAAGTGCGAAAAGAGAAACTATTTGCATAGAACTTACAGTTAAATCTAGCCATTTCAACTGTAAAATTATAAAACCTTGTACACTGCGCTTAAATTCATAAAGTTTAAGTATCAAAAAGGGAAGCTTATTAGAACAATTACTATGAAGGTATTCGTAGAAAAGGAAATTTTCTTAACAATAGGAATTAGTGTGAAGACCGGTTCTTGTTAAGTTTTCAGCTTTCGGTTTACGCTATTGAATCGACATTTATAATAATAGCGCATAAAGCATATTTATCGTGACTAAAAACGACAGAACCGAAATGCTTTCAGCTACATAATTATAATATTCTCAGCTTTTGGGATCATCCTCCCTACACTTAAAGGGGACGGGTTAATCTCTGATTCCTGTGGCCTCCCAAAAAGCAATTACTTTGGGAAACTGAATAATTTTTATTTACACTATTTACATTATTAAAACTGTTGTCTCATCTTTACTGTCATATTCCCGATGTTTCGACCATTGTATGCTTCGGCCTTCTTCAGGATCTGTCTATATTTCTGAGATGACGTATTGTAATTATTTATACTATTAACATTGTTCAGACTGTTGTCATCATCTTTACTGTAATATTCATGACGCTTGGGCCATAGTTTTTACAAAGCATTTCTAAACAAAATGTAACATTTAAAATAATTTAATTATTTTCTGAATAGCTTCTGAAAGTATCATTTAAGTTCGACAATTATATAAATTTAGCAAGAATTTTCAAATCAAAGCTTAAATTTCCTCTATGGATCCATGGACCCAAAATGGTTTTTTAACCAACATTTTTTTTGAGGTTCTAAAAGCGATTAAAAACAATTTCTATATAAAAAAATCCCTTGATCGTTCATCTTAATAATAACAAAGGTTTCGATGATAAAGTCTTGTTTTTAGGTTTTATGCATTTTTTTTTCACTGTGTAACCTCTTAATAGAAGGATTAATGCAGTGGTTCCCACCCTTTTTTTACATGGCGGCACACTATTGAGTTCTTTAAATTTTCGCGGCACACCTATCACAAAAAATAAATATTTTCCACTCATAAAGCCTTTTTGCAATAAAATAATAAAAAACAAAGAATATTATATAGGACGAATTTTTATTGCCATAAATCAACATATCCTGTATTCAATATCGGGTATAAAATAATAATGGTGAATGTCAGTGGGACAGTTGTGCCTGGTGCTTCTTGACTACTGCTGCAATATTTGGGCGAATGTGAGAGAGACACACTCTTAACTCTTCTTCAATATTTTTAAGTCTTTCACTTTTTTTTACTTCTAATGTTGTTTAGATAAGAAAATCCCAGTTCACATAGGTACGGAGTTGAGAATTGCAGTACGATTTTGATGCCTTTTTTCACTTAGAGTTGGATACTCTTCCATAACATAAATCTAAAAGGCGTTCAATGGCAGTTGTGCGTACTTCAATTTGAGACCACGATCACTGGAAAGGCTTGCTAATTCTTCCTCTTCACATAACTCAAAATTGAAAAGGTTGATGACTGATAAATCTAGAAATTCGGCGATTTTGAATTGAGTGGTGTCATCATGATTAAGAAATTGAATGTCTTTATTAAACAAAATTAAATTAAATGTCTTCTAGGCATTATCTCTTCGCGGCACACCAGTAATCATTCCGAGGCACACTAATGTGCCGCGGCACGGTGGTTGGGAACCACTGGATTAATGGATAGCGGCTCGGATTGAGTAATCGGAGAGCCGAGTTCGAATTCCAGTCGAATCCATTACATTCACTTACGTGCTAAAATCTTTGGGAAAGGTATTAATCCTCTTTTTCTCCCGACAGCTATGGGTAAATAGCAGGACAGACGGGGTTCTATAGCCAACTGGTCTACTACAAAAATATATGGCTGCCTACTGCGGAAAAAATCTGCCTCGTCAGTCATGTATCGAAAGATACATGATCGCCTACGCGCGTATAAGGCATGGTACACAACTGACTGACTGAACCTCTTATTTAACGAATTTTTGAAGGTACCAATTTTAGAGCTTTTATAATTAGGAACATTAACCCATGACTGTAGACGAATAGAGTTGTAATTCTTCCTCTTAAGTAATTTTTATTGTAATGTTGTTTTCTTCACTATCTCCTGTTCGTCTTTTAAAATATTCTACGTAGTTGTAAGGATAGCTTGTAAGGATTCGCGTAAGGATAGCTTGTAAGGATAGCTTGTAAGGATAGCGTTAATTAATCGCGATAAGTGAACCCAGAGATCAATTCACGCTCGACTTTGTTTCGTTCATTTCGCGCTAATATCCTTGGAAAAGGCATGAGTCTATCTTCTTGCATGGATGGATTCTGTTAGGTTATCTTACCCATAACATGCTCCTGTTGATATAGTTTCAATACATGTAGTACGTTTACGATTCTAACGCGTTATGAGATGATGATTATGATGATGATATTCTATCCTTATACTAATGCGCTATAGGACTTGTGAAAAGGAATTTTACTTCATACTTGAGAGTAAGATTGCCATTATCTATCTCTAATGCTATTTTTTCAAGATTATTTTCATTAGAGAAATTGTTTTTTCTTTTTAAATTTTTTTATGCATTTCACCCCAGGCAAAGTGGGCGTGCCACTAGTACGTAAGGAGTTACAGAGGCTAAGAGCAAATGTAAAGAGTTGTTTTTTTGAGGGAAGAATAAAGAGAAGGACGGGGAACAAGATCAAGGCATCAGAAGATGTCGATTGACATTATACTTGAATATTTGAAGATTATTGTTATCAGGGAAGCCAGTAAGAGGAAGGAAGCTCCAAGGGCGGGATTGCGAGAGAATAAGCTGTTGGAGTAGAAGTGACGGTTATATTTAACTTTTTTACAGTGAAAGGGTAGCACCGACGAGATGCCAACCTAGTAGTACGCTTAAATCCATGCCGTTTGGGAACCAGCGAAAGAAGCTCGTCAGAGCAGTTGCCGTGAAAATACCTGCAGAAAAGACAGAGGGAAGCCACGACTCATCTGTGAGGGAGTGACTGTAGACGAGATGCCAGATCCTGACCAACCACACTGCATATTCGACTCTGGATTTTATCGATGACCATATATGGTAGCAGTACTCCATGCAAAGAAAGATGTTGATTTATAGATATGAGGGATGGACTCAAGCGAGAAAAACTTTCTGGCACGACACGGAAAACCAGCTTTCCTTGCGGTAGATTTAGCTATTGATTCAATGTATTTGTTCCACCTCGGGTAAGCGGAACCAAGCAGGCGCAGAGAGGCGCTCTCGTGGAGTTGGGCATCAGCCATAATGAGAGCAGTTTCGTTTTGGAGGTATTAACGTTTACATTTCTTGCTCCAGTCAAACACAGATTGGATGTCCTTTTCGAGACCAACGGCCAGGTTAGTATTGTCAGCGATATCAGATTGACTATTTAGGCAGGACTAAGTAGTAGTGTCATCTGCGTAGATGCCTACTTAGGAACTGACGACATCAATAAGATCGTTATTTTTAAATTCTACATTCAGTTAATACATTTTATCATTGAATTGAGTCATCTCTTATCGCCTCCTTAATTTCTTGGTTTCTTTAGTTGAACCCAGAAGAAAATATTTACCCTGAGCTCCTTGATAAAATCCAAAAAGAAGTATCAGCAATATTATTGGTCCTGATATGGCGGCTCGGCTTCAGTCACTTCTCCCTCGCCGTAAAGTCCCCTCCCCCCGTGCCTTTCCTATAAATACATTCATGGTAATTGTTCGAATGAAGTCTTCTTTATGGTACCTAGATTTTATGAATTTAAACTGGCGTCAAGATCTCATCAATTTATAGTTAAACTAGCTAGATGTAACCGTAAATTCTATGCTAACAGTTTCCTTTCTCGTACTTCTCGCTTGTGGAGCTCCTTCCGGTTCCAGGCTTTCCAGCAAACTTTAATCTGCAAAAATTTAAATGCAATGTCAATCGCTATCTACTGTCGTCCTGATTACTCTTTTCTCTTCCCGCTCATTATTCATGTTTCTGTTTCTAATTCTTCCACACCCTGTAAGCCCTTTGTGTCTTAGTGGCTTTACTGCTTTGCATAGAATCATACCGAGTAAAAAAAAAAACGTTTTGTTTTTGGAGGCGTTAAAATTTACAAGCCATTCCTTACTCTAATTAACCATTGGTTAGAGGTCCTTTTCGAGAGCAGTTACTAGGTTTACTTTGTCTGTAGGATAAATAGCAGATAAATGATCAGTATAGTATCTGTGAACCTTTTTTGAGAATTTTACAGCCTTGCATGAGGTGATACCAATTAAAAAAGAAAGAAAAAAGTCATGTATTAAATTTGGTATTTTTCCTTCGTTTTCTCGTGATATGGTTTCACATATGTTTATTCTTCGTGGCAGATATCAGAACAAGGTTTATGAAAGATAACAAAAAGATAAAATTTATTTATAGTAAGAGAGAGCAAATTTGCCTGGGTGGGCACAATCGCCAACGTCGACACAGCGCATAGAAAAACAAGAACTTTACATTTTGCTTCTCACGCCAAATTGTTAGATGTTTTGTTTAGAGGCATATCAGCCGGTGTGGTTTATTTAATACGGAAAATCCGAAATCTAAATATTATAAGAAATGAAACTTTATAATTAATTCAAGAGTTTGGTTTCGTTTGGCTGTTTTTATTTAGCGGTATATATTAACCTCTATACCGAAATCTAAATATTTTGTACGCAATTTTATGACTTCAACTACAGATATCTTGTACATAATTTTATACTTTCAGTGCAAACGTATGTTTCAAGATATATAGTTTGTAGATGAGAAAATGTATAGTTGGTAATTGAAAATGACATATTGCTGGTAATTCCATTACAAAAATATATTGTTAGTAATTTTGATATAAAAAAATTATTGCCGGTAATTTTGCTGTACAAATATAATTTCATACTTTTTGTGTTATATTGATAGTCATTTTTCTGTAAAAAATATATTGTTGGTCATTTTATTATAAAATGAATTGTTGGTCATCGTATGATAAAATGTATTGCTGATAATTATTATATAAAATGCATTGTTCATATTGCTATAAAATGTAATGCTGATCATTTTAATATTACAATGTATTTTTGGTTATTTTTCTAAAAATGTATTGTTGGTCATTTTACTATCAAAATGTATTGTTGGTTATTTTACTATAAAAATGTATTGTTGGTAATTTCACTACAAAATGTATTATTGGTAATGTTTTTATAAAAATGTATTGCTGGTATTATTTTTTAACTTTCCTACAGTTTTGAATTTTGCTTGAGGGCTAACTATTTGCCCATAGCCGAGTCCTTATCATGTGCTACCACCCATGTTAGGGCGGACTTGGGGACAATAGAAAGTAAGTGGTGGTTGCACGCCCCTCAAATGTTCCAATATCTCGATCAGAGGCCTTGCTGCCGGATGTAGTTTATCGTCATACCCAGGATTATCGCCAGATTAGTTGTCTAATCGAAGCACAACTTTGCTAATTTAACATTACTCATCTCAGTTAATCGATATTCATTAATTATTCATGTTATTTTCATTTATGTAATGAAAGCAAAACACCCCCTCATAATTTCTTTACTGTAAAAGGAACACTGCGGATTTTTTGCTGTGGTTGCTTTTGCTCCCAAACACAAGACACTACAAAATCAAAATATTAACCTAAAAACTCAAGTCATGCTCTCAAATAGCCTCATCAGATCTAGACTCTAAAATGGACGTCATGGTGATTTTCTAAGTGTAACTTAGATATGGCCCAAGGCCCAAAGTATGGGTCACCCAGTGAGGATCGAATTGACTACTGAGTTGCAATCGTTTTAGCAAGACAGACCACATTAAACCACATCGAGGGGCCATCAAATGGAGGTTATGCATGGCGTCCAGCTCGTTCTGAATTGCATTCAATATGAATATGAATAGATCAACTGTTTCTGTAGTGTTAATTATGGAAATAAAACTAGACATTATAGTTTTCTAAAAAAAACAAACAAACTAAAATTGCGTATTAGTTATGTCGGAGTTAGCTCCTCCTTAATTCCCTAATTGTTCACTAGGGGACGCTCTCCCTATACTATAAATACTGGGCAATTTATTGCCTCGTTCTCTTTTTACTTTGCATTTCAGCGGGCACATGTAAAAATGTAATCTCTCAGAGAAAACGCCATGAAACACACATACACGCACGTACGAACATTCACCAATATACAAACTCTTTACGTTCACACACAAACACAAATGTTAATCTCTTGTAAAATTCACTTGTAAAATTGTTGTTTAATACATATATTTGTTGACTTATATATATCGATCTTGTTTGTTTTCTTTACATCTTCGGGTGGACTCAACTTGAGTCCACCATGTTCTTGTAGTTGGACCTTCTTCTAGCAGGAATAAACAACACGTGTTCCTAATTCAACAACATTTAGTCCAAACGGGTCCCCTACAGTTATTTCTATGAAAATCTGGTATTAAGTATAGCCTTCTACCAATAACACATTAATTAACTGGTTACGTATATCTGTTTCGTGGTGATGTTTGGCCCAAAGCCACAAAAGTGTACGAAAACAACAGAGCATTTACGAGCTTGGTTACAACACCGATCCTAGAAACGTGTAGACGCTATAAAAATACACACATTGAATTATTGGAAGGTGACACGCCTTCCAAAAATTCAATGTGTGTATTTTATCAGTAAACAAACACCAGTATTTTAAAATGTACTGTTATTACTATTGTGACTAAACTTAGAATTAAAGAAAAACAATGTGGAGGGGTTTGTGATAAGCTGGAAATGTGCGCAGATTGTTTACTTTGAAAATCAGCGTTTTGATTCTTGTTTTTTTTTTTTTTTGTCTGAGCTCGAATACCGACACCTGGAAGCATGATTTTTTTTTTCAACCAGGAAACAGACCACTTGTAGATTTATTAAGTTTGGACTAAAACTGCAAGAAGATCAAATGGTTATAATGTGGGTGTAAGAATATTATTTGCGCCGTGCTTCTAACTGGGGATAAATCTAAACGTCTTAATACTCAGCATTTTAAACGCTGATCGTTTGTTTCTGAATTTGAACATTGATCTCTGCCCCCGATATAAAAACTTAGGTTACTCATATTTCACCTTAATCCCACACCTTCCCAGACCCCCAGTAAATTAAAATAGCCTTCAGATTACTAGGAGGTAGAACAAAATCGATTTCAAGATTCCCATTAGGGAGCTTGATGCTGAGTTCAACATACTCTCTACGATTACAGATCACGCCCACCTTAACACATTGCCGGGTCTGCCTGTCATGTATGATAGACAGGACAGGGCGTCACGACGTGGTGTAATGATTATAAAGATTGGCTTGCGAGATCTATTGCGACTGAGTAGTGAGTTTGACCCTCACTGGCTGCTCCATACATTCGGCCTTATGCCACATCTAAGCTACGGTTAGAAAATCACTATTGGGCAACTTGATGTGTAATGGTTCCGAAGCTTGTCGCGTTAGAACCTATGGATTGTGCCATCTGTAATCTACGCTTAGTAAATCACTATTGGGCCTCTTGACATGGTGTAATGTTTAGCAAGCTTGTCGCGTTAGAACCTATGGATTGTGCCATCTGTAATCTACGCTTAGTAAATCACTATTGGGCCTCTTGACACGGTGTAATGTTTAGCAAGCTTGTCGCGTTAGAACCTATGGATTGTGCCATCTGTAATCTACGCTTAGTAAATCACTATTGGGCCTCTTGACACGGTGTAATGTTTAGCAAGCTTTTCGCGTTAGAACCTATGGATTGTGCCATCTGTATTCTACGCTTAGTAAATCACTATTGGGCCTCTTGACACGGTGTAATGTTTAGCAAGCTTGTCGCGTTAGAACCTATGGATTGTGCCATCTGTATTCTACGCTTAGTAAATCACTATTGGGCCTCTTGACACGGTGTAATATTTAGCAAGCTTGTCGCGTTAGAACCTATGGATTGTGCCATCTGTATTCTACGCTTAGTAAATCACTATTGGGCCTCTTGACACGGTGTAATGTTTAGCAAGCTTGTCGCGTTAGAACCTATGGATTGTGCCATCTGTAATCTACGCTTAGTAAATCACTATTGGGCCTCTTGACACGGTGTAATGTTTAGCAAGCTTTTCGCGTTAGAACCTATGGATTGTGCCATCTGTATTCTACGCTTAGTAAATCACTATTGGGCCTCTTGACACGGTGTAATGTTTAGCAAGTTTGTCGCGTTAGAACCTATGGATTGTGCCATCTGTATTCTACGCTTAGTAAATCACTATTGGGCCTCTTGACACGGTGTAATGTTTAGCAAGCTTGTCGCGTTAGAACCTATGGATTGTGCCATCCGTATTCTACGCTTAGTAAATCACTATTGGGCCTCTTGACACGGTGTAATGTTTAGCAAGCTTGTCGCGTTAGAACCTATGGATTGTGCCATCCGTATTCTACGCTTAGTAAATCACTATTGGGCCTCTTGACACGGTGTAATGTTTAGCAAGCTTGTCGCGTTAGAACCTATGGATTGTGCCATCTGTAATCTACGCTTAGTAAATCACTATTGGGCCTCTTGACACGGTGTAATGTTTAGCAAGCTTTTCGCGTTAGAACCTATGGATTGTGCCATCTGTATTCTACGCTTAGTAAATCACTATTGGGCCTCTTGACACGGTGTAATGTTTAGCAAGTTTGTCGCGTTAGAACCTATGGATTGTGCCATCTGTATTCTACGCTTAGTAAATCACTATTGGGCCTCTTGACACGGTGTAATGTTTAGCAAGCTTGTCGCGTTAGAACCTATGGATTGTGCCATCCGTATTCTACGCTTAGTAAATCACTATTGGGCCTCTTGACACGGTGTAATGTTTAGCAAGCTTGTCGCGTTAGAACCTATGGATTGTGCCATCCGTATTCTACGCTTAGTAAATCACTATTGGGCCTCTTGACACGGTGTAATGTTTAGCAAGCTTGTCGCGTTAGAACCTATGGATTGTGCCATCCGTATTCTACGCTTAGTAAATCACTATTGGGCCTCTTGACACGGTGTAATGTTTAGCAAGCTTGTCGCGTTAGAACCTATGGATTGTGCCATCTGTATTCTACGCTTAGTAAATCACTATTGGGCCTCTTGACACGGTGTAATATTTAGCAAGCTTGTCGCGTTAGAACCTATGGATTGTGCCATCTGTATTCTACGCTTAGTAAATCACTATTGGGCCTCTTGACACGGTGTAATGTTTAGCAAGCTTGTCGCGTTAGAACCTATGGATTGTGCCATCTGTAATCTACGCTTAGTAAATCACTATTGGGCCTCTTGACACGGTGTAATGTTTAGCAAGCTTTTCGCGTTAGAACCTATGGATTGTGCCATCTGTATTCTACGCTTAGTAAATCACTATTGGGCCTCTTGACACGGTGTAATGTTTAGCAAGTTTGTCGCGTTAGAACCTATGGATTGTGCCATCTGTATTCTACGCTTAGTAAATCACTATTGGGCCTCTTGACACGGTGTAATGTTTAGCAAGCTTGTCGCGTTAGAACCTATGGATTGTGCCATCCGTATTCTACGCTTAGTAAATCACTATTGGGCCTCTTGACACGGTGTAATGTTTAGCAAGCTTGTCGCGTTAGAACCTATGGATTGTGCCATCCGTATTCTACGCTTAGTAAATCACTATTAGGCCTCTTGACACGGTGTAATGTTTAGCAAGCTTGTCGCGTTAGAACCTATGGATTGTGCCATCCGTATTCTACGCTTAGTAAATCACTATTGGGCCTCTTGACACGGTGTAATGTTTAGCAAGCTTGTCGCGTTAGAACCTATGGATTGTGCCATCTGTAATCTACGCTTAGTAAATCACTATTGGGCCTCTTGACACGGTGTAATGTTTAGCAAGCTTTTCGCGTTAGAACCTATGGATTGTGCCATCTGTATTCTACGCTTAGTAAATCACTATTGGGCCTCTTGACACGGTGTAATGTTTAGCAAGTTTGTCGCGTTAGAACCTATGGATTGTGCCATCTGTACTCTACGCTTAGTAAATCACTATTGGGCCTCTTGACACGGTGTAATGTTTAGCAAGCTTGTCGCGTTAGAACCTATGGATTGTGCCATCCGTATTCTACGCTTAGTAAATCACTATTGGGCCTCTTGACACGGTGTAATGTTTAGCAAGCTTGTCGCGTTAGAACCTATGGATTGTGCCATCCGTATTCTACGCTTAGTAAATCACTATTGGGCCTCTTGACACGGTGTAATGTTTAGCAAGCTTGTCGCGTTAGAACCTATGGATTGTGCCATCTGTATTCTACGCTTAGTAAATCACTATTGGGCCTCTTGACACGGTGTAATGTTTAGCAAGCTTGTCGCGTTAGAACCTATGGATTGTGCCATCTGTATTCTACGCTTAGTAAATCACTATTGGGCCTCTTGACACGGTGTAATGTTTAGCAAGCTTGTCGCGTTAGAATCTATGGATTGTGCCATCTGTATTCTACGCTTAGTAAATCACTATTGGGCCTCTTGACACGGTGTAATGTTTAGCAAGCTTGTCGCGTTAGAATCTATGGATTGTGCCATCTGTATTCTACGCTTAGTAAATCACTATTGGGCCTCTTGACACGGTGTAATCTTTAGCAAGCTTGTCGCGTTAGAACCTATGGATTGTGCCATCTGTAATCTACGCTTAGTAAATCACTATTGGGCCTCTTGACACGATGTAATCTTTAGCAAGCTTGTCGCGTTAGAACCTATGGATTGTGCCATCTGTATTCTACGCTTAGTAAATCACTATTGGGCCTCTTGACACGGTGTAATGTTTAGCAAGCTTGTCGCGTTAGAATCTATGGATTGTGCCATCTGTATTCTACGCTTAGTAAATCACTATTGGGCCTCTTGACACGGTGTAATGTTTAGCAAGCTTGTCGCGTTAGAACCTATGGATTGTGCCATCTGTAATCTACGCTTAGTAAATCACTATTGGGCCTCTTGACACGATGTAATCTTTAGCAAGCTTGTCGCGTTAGAACCTATGGATTGTGCCATCTGTATTCTACGCTTAGTAAATCACTATTGGGCCTCTTGACACGGTGTAATGTTTAGCAAGCTTGTCGCGTTAGAATCTATGGATTGTGCCATCTGTATTCTACGCTTAGTAAATCACTATTGGGCCTCTTGACACGGTGTAATGTTTAGCAAGCTTGTCGCGTTAGAACCTATGGATTGTGCCATCTGTATTCTACGCTTAGTAAATCACTATTGGGCCTCTTGACACGGTGTAATATTTAGCAAGCTTGTCGCGTTAGAACCTATGGATTGTGCCATCTGTATTCTACGCTTAGTAAATCACTATTGGGCCTCTTGACACGGTGTAATCTTTAGCAAGCTTGTCGCGTTAGAACCTATGGATTGTGCCATCTGTAATCTACGCTTAGTAAATCACTATTGGGCCTCTTGACACGATGTAATCTTTAGCAAGCTTGTCGCGTTAGAACCTATGGATTGTGCCATCTGTATTCTACGCTTAGTAAATCACTATTGGGCCTCTTGACACGGTGTAATGTTTAGCAAGCTTGTCGCGTTAGAATCTATGGATTGTGCCATCTGTATTCTACGCTTAGTAAATCACTATTGGGCCTCTTGACACGGTGTAATGTTTAGCAAGCTTGTCGCGTTAGAACCTATGGATTGTGCCATCTGTATTCTACGCTTAGTAAATCACTATTGGGCCTCTTGACACGATGTAATCTTTAGCAAGCTTGTCGCGTTAGAATCTATGGATTGTGCCATCTGTATTCTACGCTTAGTAAATCACTATTGGGCCTCTTGACACGGTGTAATGTTTAGCAAGCTTGTCGCGTTAGAACCTATGGATTGTGCCATCTGTATTCTACGCTTAGTAAATCACTATTGGGCCTCTTGACACGGTGTAATGTTTAGCAAGCTTCTCGCGTTAGAACCTATGGATTGTGCCATCTGTATTCTACGCTTAGTAAATCACTATTGGGCCTCTTGACACGGTGTAATGTTTAGCAAGCTTGTCGCGTTAGAATCTATGGATTGTGCCATCTGTATTCTACGCTTAGTAAATCACTATTGGGCCTCTTGACACGATGTAATCTTTAGCAAGCTTGTCGCGTTAGAATCTATGGATTGTGCCATCTGTATTCTACGCTTAGTAAATCACTATTGGGCCTCTTGACACGGTGTAATGTTTAGCAAGCTTGTCGCGTTAGAACCTATGGATTGTGCCATCTGTATTCTACGCTTAGTAAATCACTATTGGGCCTCTTGACACGATGTAATCTTTAGCAAGCTTGTCGCGTTAGAATCTATGGATTGTGCCATCTGTAATCTACGCTTAGTAAATCACTATTGGGCCTCTTGACACGATGTAATCTTTAGCAAGCTTGTCGCGTTAGAACCTATGGATTGTGCCATCTGTATTCTACGCTTAGTAAATCACTATTGGGCCTCTTGACACGGTGTAATGTTTAGCAAGTTTGTCGCGTTAGAATCTATGGATTGTGCCATCTGTATTCTACGCTTAGTAAATCACTATTGGGCCTCTTGACACGGTGTAATGTTTAGCAAGCTTGTCGCGTTAGAATCTATGGATTGTGCCATCTGTATTCTACGCTTAGTAAATCACTATTGGGCCTCTTGACACGGTGTAATGTTTAGCAAGCTTGTCGCGTTAGAATCTATGGATTGTGCCATCTGTAATCTACGCTTAGTAAATCACTATTGGGCCTCTTGACACGGTGTAATGTTTAGCAAGCTTGTCGCGTTAGAACCTATGGATTGTGCCATCCGTATTCTACGCTTAGTAAATCACTATTAGGCCTCTTGACACGGTGTAATGTTTAGCAAGCTTGTCGCGTTAGAACCTATGGATTGTGCCATCCGTATTCTACGCTTAGTAAATCACTATTGGGCCTCTTGACACGGTGTAATGTTTAGCAAGCTTGTCGCGTTAGAACCTATGGATTGTGCCATCTGTAATCTACGCTTAGTAAATCACTATTGGGCCTCTTGACACGGTGTAATGTTTAGCAAGCTTTTCGCGTTAGAACCTATGGATTGTGCCATCTGTATTCTACGCTTAGTAAATCACTATTGGGCCTCTTGACACGGTGTAATGTTTAGCAAGTTTGTCGCGTTAGAACCTATGGATTGTGCCATCTGTACTCTACGCTTAGTAAATCACTATTGGGCCTCTTGACACGGTGTAATGTTTAGCAAGCTTGTCGCGTTAGAACCTATGGATTGTGCCATCCGTATTCTACGCTTAGTAAATCACTATTGGGCCTCTTGACACGGTGTAATGTTTAGCAAGCTTGTCGCGTTAGAACCTATGGATTGTGCCATCCGTATTCTACGCTTAGTAAATCACTATTGGGCCTCTTGACACGGTGTAATGTTTAGCAAGCTTGTCGCGTTAGAACCTATGGATTGTGCCATCTGTATTCTACGCTTAGTAAATCACTATTGGGCCTCTTGACACGGTGTAATGTTTAGCAAGCTTGTCGCGTTAGAACCTATGGATTGTGCCATCTGTATTCTACGCTTAGTAAATCACTATTGGGCCTCTTGACACGGTGTAATGTTTAGCAAGCTTGTCGCGTTAGAATCTATGGATTGTGCCATCTGTATTCTACGCTTAGTAAATCACTATTGGGCCTCTTGACACGGTGTAATGTTTAGCAAGCTTGTCGCGTTAGAATCTATGGATTGTGCCATCTGTATTCTACGCTTAGTAAATCACTATTGGGCCTCTTGACACGGTGTAATGTTTAGCAAGCTTGTCGCGTTAGAATCTATGGATTGTGCCATCTGTAATCTACGCTTAGTAAATCACTATTGGGCCTCTTGACACGGTGCAATGTTTAGCAAGCTTGTCGCGTTAGAACCTATGGATTGTGCCATCTGTATTCTACGCTTAGTAAATCACTATTGGGCCTCTTGACACGGTGTAATATTTAGCAAGCTTGTCGCGTTAGAACCTATGGATTGTGCCATCTGTATTCTACGCTTAGTAAATCACTATTGGGCCTCTTGACACGGTGTAATCTTTAGCAAGCTTGTCGCGTTAGAACCTATGGATTGTGCCATCTGTATTCTACGCTTAGTAAATCACTATTGGGCCTCTTGACACGGTGTAATGTTTAGCAAGCTTGTCGCGTTAGAATCTATGGATTGTGCCATCTGTATTCTACGCTTAGTAAATCACTATTGGGCCTCTTGACACGGTGTAATGTTTAGCAAGCTTGTCGCGTTAGAACCTATGGATTGTGCCATCTGTAATCTACGCTTAGTAAATCACTATTGGGCCTCTTGACACGGTGTAATGTTTAGCAAGCTTGTCGCGTTAGAACCTATGGATTGTGCCATCTGTATTCTACGCTTAGTAAATCACTATTGGGCCTCTTGACACGATGTAATCTTTAGCAAGCTTGTCGCGTTAGAATCTATGGATTGTGCCATCTGTAATCTACGCTTAGTAAATCACTATTGGGCCTCTTGACACGATGTAATCTTTAGCAAGCTTGTCGCGTTAGAACCTATGGATTGTGCCATCTGTATTCTACGCTTAGTAAATCACTATTGGGCCTCTTGACACGGTGTAATGTTTAGCAAGTTTGTCGCGTTAGAATCTATGGATTGTGCCATCTGTATTCTACGCTTAGTAAATCACTATTGGGCCTCTTGACACGGTGTAATGTTTAGCAAGCTTGTCGCGTTAGAACCTATGGATTGTGCCATCTGTATTCTACGCTTAGTAAATCACTATTGGGCCTCTTGACACGGTGTAATGTTTAGCAAGCTTGTCGCGTTAGAATCTATGGATTGTGCCATCTGTATTCTACGCTTAGTAAATCACTATTGGGCCTCTTGACACGATGTAATCTTTAGCAAGCTTGTCGCGTTAGAATCTATGGATTGTGCCATCTGTATTCTACGCTTAGTAAATCACTATTGGGCCTCTTGACACGGTGTAATGTTTAGCAAGCTTGTCGCGTTAGAACCTATGGATTGTGCCATCTGTATTCTACGCTTAGTAAATCACTATTGGGCCTCTTGACACGATGTAATCTTTAGCAAGCTTGTCGCGTTAGAATCTATGGATTGTGCCATCTGTATTCTACGCTTAGTAAATCACTATTGGGCCTCTTGACACGATGTAATCTTTAGCAAGCTTGTCGCGTTAGAATCTATGGATTGTGCCATCTGTATTCTACGCTTAGTAAATCACTATTGGGCCTCTTGACACGGTGTAATGTTTAGCAAGCTTGTCGCGTTAGAACCTATGGATTGTACCATCTGTATTCTACGCTTAGTAAATCACTATTGGGCCTCTTGACACGATGTAATCTTTAGCAAGCTTGTCGCATTAGAACACTATGGATTGTGCCATCTATAAGCTACGCTTAGAAAATCACTATATGATGCACCGGGCATGTGATCTCCACGTCCGTGGATCATATGTGGTGCACTTGAGCCATTAATTTTAAAAGTGTGGTAAAACTCAGAACGCTTAAGAAAAGAGTACGTCGTCTGAGGAAAGGCCTAATCTAATATTTTGTGCATCATATATGACCACAGGACGCTTGGCTGATGTAAGGTTCCAGATGAAAGATATTTATTTTTTCCATTTTACTGAAATGATTATAATCTTTGCATCACAAGTGATGCATAGTGTAGGGTAAATAATTTATGATTTGTACGTTTTGTACCTCACATGTGCTACGCAGGTTTTCTATTGTAGAAAACGTTATATCTCAGCGCATTCTATTTGCTAAATATGTTTCCTTGCAATTGCTATAAATCTGAAAAACAAGCATGAACGCTTGGATAGTACACACGGAAATGCCCAAGATAGGCAAAGGGTTAAGATAGTTATTGCTTTATAGGTTTAACAATGATGTGAAAAATAATAGCTATTATAAAATTGAAATTTTGCCAAATCTTTTTTTTATTCAATTCATTGTCCTTTCAGAAATAAGCTGATCATGGTTCTCCCTAAATTAATTTTCTTCATTATCTATGTATTGCCAAGAATTCTTTGGATAGATCGTGGAGTGTTTTCCCTTTGCTCTTTCCACGGTTTTAAACCCAGAGTAATTCGTAGATTGTATAATATCACGTGACTTCAGGATATGGGCGATCATGGCTCCCCACGGATTCCTTTTTTTTAATCATTTTCTTTTTCCTTTCTTGGGAAAGTCGAGTGATTTCCCGTTTTTCTTTTTGTGATTAGAATGTTTTCAGAAGTAAGTAGTTAAATACATATTCCAGTTATTATTGTTGTATTCTGCTCTTTCCCTAGTTTGTTCTTTTCACCTCCCAGCTTCGTAAACATCTGAAACTGTCTACCGTTGCTATAAAAAAAAAAACACTACCATTTGATCTCGATATTTCAAAGGAGATAATCCTAATCTAAGAACATGTTATATATATTACAAACAAAAATATAATGGATCGTATTTTTATAGATAGTAGTTTGAAGAGGATTTCAGACTATCGCAAAGTTTATTTAAACGGAAAAAATAACAACATTAAATGAATTCAGTTAAATTGTAATTTATTCTGTACTTATCTACTTAGATTCAATCTTTGAATATCTTCATATGGCATGTAACTTGTGCATAAGTGGGTTGAATATAACAAATATTTCTTTTATCTCGGTACCTCCATTCAATTTTTCGATACCTAAGGTTTAAAATGAATTTAAAAAAATGAAAAAGCATTCTTAAAGATTTTATTTTAGTTTTAATTGAAAGCTAACTGATTAAATTTATTATTTCCAGTAACTAAAATATTCTGGTGTATTTCAGATAGAAATTATATAGATTGGAATGTGAAATATATGCTCGATTTTTTAAAAAATTTCTTAAAAGCGGCCATATTCTTAAATTTTAAGAAATTTGTAAACAATAAAAACTTTCGATTTTAAACTTCTTCCTAAAATAAATTATATATTTTTGACACGTTATTTGAGTAAAATTAGAAAATTTAAAGTTAAATTAATCTGATTTGAAACAAACATTACTTACTTATAGCATAA
Source organism: Acanthosepion esculentum (assembly GCA_964036315.1). Lineage (NCBI taxonomy): Eukaryota > Metazoa > Mollusca > Cephalopoda > Sepiida > Sepiidae > Acanthosepion > Acanthosepion esculentum. Next base: position 36,430,709 of record OZ038508.1, on the reverse strand, counting down.
AAAATTGTATCCTAACATTTCTTAACGATGTGTTTGAATTTTCTCGTGACTTTATTCCCGTCATCGATGTTTTTGAAAAGTTACGAGGTGATGATAGCTACGATGGATGACCAAAATTTATATAATTTTACGAATTGTAAGCGAACGAATTTTTTTGTTTTTTAACTAGTAATTTTTTAAATATTAACATTTTTTCAGCAATTATGTAATATTTTTTATTTAATACTTTTTTTTTAGTCCGGGTTTTATTTCTTAGGTTCTTAATCTTTTTATCTTATTTAAGAACTTAAACAAAAAATGACTTCAATGAAATATGACCCAAACTAAAATAAATACCTAAAATAAAAATAATTAGTAAAAAAGTAATTAACAAAAATTAAAACTAACTTAGAAATTTTGAAAGGACTTTTTGCAAACACGTTAGCGATGTGAAACAGAACTGGATATTGAAGGGAAATAAATGCAGTGCCTCAGACGACAATCAAATCACGTGACCTTTTGAAGGATTGTGTCATGTATAGATTCCCCATAGATAGAAATTAGGAACGTTTTTTTCACTAAAAATTATTTTTAAAATTATTTTAAAAATATTTGGGTACAAACGACTTTTATGAGCTTTACAAATTTCGATTCTTAAATTTACTTTTCACTTAACCATATCACCAAATTGCAAGTTTAAAAGCAATGAAGAATTTTAATAAACGATTTTTGAAGTATTAATATTATAAATACATTTTTTAAAAGTGAAAAAATTCTTGTAAAAATACATTTTTTATCAAAAAAGTTTTATTTCTTCAGACAATAATGTCCTTAATATAACTTATTTACAAAAGCAAGTAAAAGCTTTTCTAATTAAATAATGTCATAGATTTTGCATTTTTTTTTACAATTCAGAGGAGGTTTTCGATGAAACCGGTAACTGTTTTACACAAAAACACAAAAAAACAAACGAAAAAAACTGATGATTTACTTTCTCTAAAGAGTCCTGTTTTTAACTAATAAATAAAATTCCACTCTTAAAAATTTAATTTCTCGAAATTTCATGAAAATATGTAAGGGGGTAGAAACATATATAAAAAAATATTTTTTACCAACATTTTCTAAAAAGAAAATTTCAAAAAATAATTCCATTCATTTCTGAATATTTCCTGAAAGTTTCATTAAAATCCGACAATTATTTGAATTTTGCAAGAATTTCCAAATCAACGTGTGTTTTCCACGGGAAAAGCGCAAAATAAAGCAAACTTTTTTTCTCTTTTCTAACGCTGTCGTAAAAAAACAAACAAGATTTTTAACCAAAATTTTCAACGTGGTACAAAGGAGTAAAAAAATTTCCAAAAATAATAAAAAAATACTTTGGTCTTTCCTCTTAATAATAGCATAAATATTTTGATGACAACACTTTGTTTTCGTTGAGTTATAGGCCTTTTTTCTTCATGATATGCTGCTTTTTTACGCGACCTGGTACCTAGTGGAAGTACCTACTCTTATCGTTCCTGATATTGAGACTAGCTCTCAATCTTCAACATTTGTTACTTAAAAAATGTTTTATTCAGTTTAGTTAAAGAAATCAGGTTTCGGAAGCTTTTGCTCAAAGTTATTCTGCGCAAAATTGTTTTTTATTCAGTATAAGTATCATGAGTTGTAAACATAAATTTATCATTTTGAGTAAATCAGTAAAAGGTATTCTGAAAGGCAAGGGTTAATATGAGGGGTTATTGATTCAGATTCAGTCTACCTCATGTATGTAATATGAAATTAAGCTATGTCTACCTCTCGTGGGTAGTATGAAATTAGGCCCTGTCTACCTCTCGGAGGTAATGTGAAATCAGGTTCACTCTACTTTTGGACGTAATATGAAATCAGATCCAGTCAACCTCTCGGAGGTAATGTGAAATCAGGTGTAGTCAACCCTTTGGGGGGTAATATGAAATCAGATTCAGTCAACATTTTGGGGGTAATATGAAATCAGATTCAAGCCAAATCTGTCGAGGGTAATATGAAATCATGTTTACTCTACCATTCTCGAGTAATATGAAATTAACTCCAATAAACCATCTGAGGTTCTCTTTTCGACATATACCAAATTTGTATTAGTACGACACTGGGGTCAGATAGATTGTGTTACACCAATCTTCCAAAATGTTAGGACCTGACTTGGTTGACTTCAATTTTTTTTTCTGATTATCACTAAAATCTATAAATTTGTCCATATTGACAAATCTGTCAGCACAATATAATTCCCTTCATTAAAAAATTTTCCAAAAATAAATTATATATTTTCTGAAACGTTATTTTTCAAATGAGCGATTTCAAAGTTTAATTAATCTGTATTGAAGCAAATATTTACCTTCAGTTTAAAATATCGCTGAAGAGCATCGTTTTTAAGACGAAGTGGGCGTTTGGACGTGTTTAGTGATGTATTGACAGCTTGATGGTTCGTAAATTTAAATAAAGAACATATAATAATAAACGGCGCGAAGAATATCGACATTCATCCTTCGTTTGGACAATATCGATGGAGTGGAAATGCCTCTTCCGGATATCTCAGTTATCTCCCTTTAACTCGACTCTCAAAGTTTTTGTTCACCACTGCAGTAGACATGTACTGAATTCACAACACTTTGGGTCAAGTCACTGGATCCAAACTACGCTTTTATAAACTGGGCCATGTGTCTACAGAGAGTATATTGAATTCAGCATCAAACTCCTTAGTGCTTATCTGTCGATCTCATATACAAAAATCTTTTCTCTAACGATGTCCAGGAGAGGGCACGCTAGTTTTGCCTTACCTACGCATCACCGGCAAGACTGACGTTGTGCTGTCATCACAAGTTGCATATTTTTTGTAGTAGGTACCTCAGTTACTTTCGCTACAGAAGAGCATATGCGTAGCATATACCTCGAGAAATGGTAGGAAAGTTTTATTTTTTTGAAAAAAACTTTTTACAATTGAAAAATTGAACTCTTGGTATAATATGGCCACTGATGATAGTGTAATTATCATATGCCGCTGCGTAGGATTTATTTCTAATTTATTCATTTGAAAATGAAAACATTTCTTCATTAGAGAAAAAATTCTTATTAACGTTTCCGGTTTCAAAAGCAAAAGATATTTACACGTATGTTCTTCCTTAGTGAAAATCGCCAATGATTTAAAAATGCTTCACAGAACGTTTACAAGATTCAAGAAACATTATACTTAATCACTCTATGTATGTGGTTATGTGAGTGTGTGAGGGAAGAACCTTTATTTTGCTTATAAAATTAAACGTGCCATTCTGAAAGATCAAAAGGGCCCCATGTGGCCTGCAGGCCGCAGTTTGTCCATAACTGTTTTAGACCAACGGATGCCGGACACGTGATGAAAGCATAATCGAAAATCATTCTTGATAACTGAGGTACCCTTGAAAGAAAATTCTACAAGATTAAAGAATTTATTCTCAATAACTTCATTAAATATCTACTTTAAAATAAATACTTTTTACCAAAAACCACTCAAGGTAGATGGTTACTGAGTAATATTGCATAGTGTAAGAAGTAGGGGTAAGAAGTACAGTTTATATAATTATGTAAGAGAGATAACACTTAGCTCTAGACTTGAAGTTGTTAAGATTGTAGTGATCAGCTTATTGGGGGTTTGTTCCACTAAGTAGCTGTTCTAGTGTATAAACTAAGTAGAACTTTCTTCGTAGTAACGTCATGTGTATGTGGTATGGCGTGTCCTAGCTGTAAAGGCCAGAACTGGTGGAACTAAGGAATGTAGCTTGTCAGAACATTTGCCGTGGAAAAAGCAATAGAGTAGTAGTAGCTTGTTATACTTTATCTGTGGGGAAAGGAGATGTAGGATAAAAAATAATTCTTCCTTTTATAAGACCCCCTAGACGCTTTTGAACTCTATCCAGAATAGCGAATGAGGACGGAACAGCTTCAGCCCAGATATACTCCATTTTTACCCTGATCTGGCCCTTGTAAAGATAGAGCATATGAAGATGAGTCAGACACTGACAGGAGCGGTACAAGGAACTAATCATTTTTCAAGCGACTTTAGAGAGGACCCATTCGCTAAAAGGAAATGTTAATGCATAAGAATTAATGCAATTATCACAGATTATAAAGCAAGTCAAGAGGTAAAACCTTGTTTTTATACTTGAGTCTATAGGTAAACATAAGTCATGTTTACGAGCGAATCAGTAGCTAGAAGTTAATCGTTTTTATACTTGAGTCAATAGATAAACATTGATCGTTTTTATACTTGAGTCAATAGATAAACATTTATCGTTCTTATAGTTGGTCAGAAGATAAACATTGTTCATTTTTATACTTGAGGTTAGAGGCAAACATAGGCTGCGTTTATACTTGAGTCTATAAGTAAATATTCGTTGTCCATACCTGAGTTCACAAGCATCCACTCAGTCGGCAGCTCCTTTTCCTGGGCTCTGGCCTAGCTTCAGGGGTTGCAATTGGCGTATTCTAAGCCCAGCCAACAAAGCAATGCAATAATAGGTATGCAATTTTTAGAAGCAATCTCAGAAATAAGATTGTTTTTTTTTTTACTTTATTTAGACGAAACTTTTCACCTTTCACTGAAAGGACATATTTTGCAGGTTAACGTTCACATATCTCAAAAAGCTGTTACCCTACCCTTGAACTTATGGACTTTTATGAAGTAAAATTTATCAGTTGTTTTCCCCAAGAAGTGAAACCTTACATAAGTGGAGAGCTCTGGGAACTGTTTTTTTTTTTTTTTTATCTTTATTGAATATTTTGATAAACTTAACTTCTATAGCATGAACTGGTATTTTAACAATTTGAATTATGTAAATCTATTTCATTACAGTTAACGACGCACCTGAATTTAAATGTTATGTCTGTTCGGTAACAGCCAAGCGGTATCGCCTGAATGCACTCCATCCCTGCATTGTCAATACAACTGCATTGTTTCCAGTGGAGTGTGCGCCTACACAGAAATACTGCCAGGTAAGTCTCACGCCTTTCCTAGAAAAAAATTATTCTTATTTAAACCTAAGAAAATATCCAAACAGAAAAATATAAGTGATGCGACCGATAATTAGAGCCTAAATGATTAATAGTGTATAGCGATGCACATGAACTCTCAAAGCAGGAGTCGTCAAACTTAAAAAAAGACGATGAAACTAATTTTAAAAATTCACAGAACAATGATTAAAATATATACTATTTATTTTTTGCTTGTGATACAATATTTGTAAGTGCCAGCGTCGTTGCAAGGGTCTTGTGTTCCACAACCCCTGAATCTATGATACGGCCCCCTCCCATTCTACTACACCTCAATTTTCATAAAGTTGTATTCTTATAAAATACAAATTTTATGGTAAACTAATTATGTACAATAATGGATCATATGCAATATAGGTGAAAAATTAAACTAGAAAAATTGAAAATAAATACAATATATCTAAATACAAATTAGAGTCTTCTATCTTAAATAATGTCTTGTGGCAATTTTCCACATTAATTTTGAGTACACTCATTGAATTTAAAGTTTTGAAGACCATAGGTGGCAGGGAGCTAAAGAATCGGAAAAGGGTTTCACATACGAGCCTTGTATCTTTTTGGTCTCACATTTTCCACTGACATGATGTGGAGTGATTATATTGAATTGATTGCTATTTGTGCTGCTAAGAAAAAATCCCAGAGAAGTAAAACTTTTAATGACAAACTGTGGAGAAGGCAACAGGAAAGAATTCATAGGTTATAAAGAAAAGGACTCTGTAGAGAGACATATTTACTTATATACCTTTTGCATATATTAACAGTATGCAGTTTTTTAAAAACCTTATAATAAACGTTTTTTACCACTTTAAACATTATTATTAGTGAATATTCATATTTGAGAAGATGCTCCATTTATTTAATAAAGTGTTTATTTATTTATTTTCATCTATATGTCCATGTGTTCGAGAAATCTTAAAGAAAAATTTACGCTCTGTATCAGGTTTCAAACATGCATCTCCCGGGGCAGAGAGAGCTACTGTTAAATCTAGTATGCTCTGAGCAACTGGGCTGCAATAAACCAGTCAGTCAGATAAGGTCGAATTTGTGCCCTTAAGCAAAACTTCTCCCATCATAGATCTCCCAAAACTTTTCATGTTAGTTTCTTTAGAAATTTGCTTCATTTACTTTTTTTTTAATCAGTATCACCCCAAGCAAGCCAGTACAGTCACTAACACACAAGGGGTTACAGGGTGTGGAGGAATTAGGAACAGGGACATTAGTAATAAGCATAGGTGGCAGGGAATTAAGAAATTGGAAGAGGGTTTCACATACGAGCCTTGTATCTTTTTGGTCTCACATTTTCCACTGACATGATATGGAGTGATTATATTGAATTGATTGCTATGCGGGCTGCTAGGAAAGAATCTCAGAGAAATAAAACTTTGAATGACAAACTGTGGAGAAGGCAACAGGAAAGAACTCCACCACTTTTCTCAATACAGACAATTCACAGATGATAAAGAAAAGCACTCTGTAGAGAGACATATTTATTTATATACCTTTTTATAGCATATAGTTATAGTTTGTTATATTTTATATTATATTTCCCCTCTATAACCTCTTTACCTATACATTTTAATCGAATCTTTTAGTTTTACTTTCTCTGTGTAATTTAATTTTATGCTCTCTTACTCCCCCCTCTCTCTCTCTATATATATATATAGTTAAACCTAGAGATCCAGACAAACCTACCAAGGTTTCACCTAAGCGGATCATCAGGGAAGCCTTCCCTGACGATCTACTTAGGTGGAACCTTGATAGGTTTGTCTGGATCGCTAGGTTTAACTAGGTCTGCTCTACTTACTGTATTGAGCACCTTATTTAGTTATTTTGTGTACTAGTATCGGTTTTTTTTTCTTTGGGCTTTGGACTTGCATGCTAGACGATTATTTTCGGCGAACGTACATGTTCTTGTTGTTTCTTATTTATATACCTTTTTTCCCTTTGGTATTGGTTTGACTATTTGCAAATCAAGACACCGAAGGTTTTCGGAACGAGTATAATTTCTTATACTTATAAGATTACTACTAGTAATAATAGTATATATATATATATATATATATATATATATATATATATATATATATATATATATATATATATATACAGTGGGAGAAAGAAAGAAAGAAAGAAATATATATATTTTTTATTATATAGATATTTTTTTAATTCTATATATATATATATATTTTTTATTATATATATATATATATTTTTATTATATATATATATATATATATATATATATATATATATATATATATATATATATATATATATATATATATATATATATATCATACATTGAGATGTTTTTGTAGATCAGTTTTAATATTTTATTTCACTAGGATCCACTGGGATTATTTACCAACAGATTTGTTACCTTTACTAAATATATATATATATATATATATATATATATATATATATATATATATATAAAGGGTGAAAAAAATATATATGTATGGATATATATTTATATTGGTGTTTCCGTTTTACTCTATCGTGTGTTAAACTATATTATTTTTAGATTCCTTTTTGTTCTTGCTTACTAAATATGAGTTCATTTTTTGTCCACTTTTCTTTATTGCTTCTTGGTACATTCTTTTATCTTATATTTACTCATATTCTGAAGGCGTGAATGATTTTCCCTCTCACCATTGCTCAGTTGAGAAGATAGTGGGGCTAACACAAAACAGTATTAACCGGTTCTCTTTCTAAGTGAATAATTCAAAGAGTATTTCAGTGATTCTTACGATAAATGGTGTCAAGATGGCTAAATATATTATCCAAAAACCTTGAAAAATAAAACTCAATTATTTTAGTGTTTTTTTTTTAATATATTACACATTTTGTGGCATGGACGTTGTTACAAGATTTGAACATTTTTGTCGTTACACACTGTATATAAAATATATATATATATATATATATATATATTTTATATATATATATATATATATATATATATATGGTGGGGATGGGATACCAGCCGTTGTCCTGAAGAAATGTGTCCCTGAACTGCCTCCTGTTCTCTCCAAACTATATAACTACTTCATCAAAGACTCTTGCTTTCCAGTCTGTCAGAAGTCCTCAGCTGTTGTCCCTGTCTTTAAGAACTCTGGAGACCCTTCTGACCCATCTAACTACCGTTCTATCAGTTTCCTACCACTCATCCGCAAAGTCTTCGATGCTTTAATCAACGTCGAAATGATTATGCACCTTACATCCCATGATCTCTATGACATGCAATGTGGTTTCCGCATTGCTCGATCTACTGGTGATGTGCTCACAGCCATAACTAAATTTGTTTACCAAGCTTTTCAGAAACTCGAGCCTTGGCTTTTGATATCTCTAAAGCGTTTGACAGGGTTTTGCATGCCGGGCTTCTTCGTAAGTTTCAGGGATACGGAATTTCAGGTCGATTATTTGATTTAATATAATTCTTATCTAACCGTGAAAGGAAGGGTGTCCTAAACGGCTTCTCTTGTTCCTTTCTCACGAAAGCTAGTGTTCCCCAAGGCTCTATCATGGGACCTACACTGTTTCTGATCTTCATTAACGATTTTCCTGATGTTATCAGTTCCGAAGTAGGCATCTATGCAGACGATACTACTATTTACTCCTGTCTCAGTTGCGAATCAGGTATCGCTGACAAAACTAACCTGACCGTTAGTTTCGAAAAGGACATCCAATCTGTGATGACTGGGACAAGAAATGGCTGGTAATCTTTAATGCCTCAAAAACAGAACTGTTCTCATTGATCCACCACAGAGAACACTCCCTGCCTTCCATTAGAATATTTTACATTTATTATATATTAGTAGACCTTTTCACCAAATAGAAGCATGGCGAGAAAGATTTTAACAATTGAAATTTTCAGACACGTTTGTATCCTTTCTAAAAATGAAGTAGGAGATATTTTTTGCTGGTGTGGGCAAATAATGCGTGTGTATGTGTGTGTGTGTGAGTGTGTGTGTGTGTATGTGTGTGCGAGTGTGGTTACTCGTTTTCAAATTTACCCGTCTACAAGGTAATCTTTGTTGCAAATACCTGCTCAGTCACATTTTTGTTATGTCAATACGCAGAGGCCCACCTGTCATTTAAATTGCAAGTGTGTTGTGCGAACTTCAGTTACAGTTTCTGAGAAAGAGTGAATCAGAAGTTGAAGAAAACACACACACACACACACACACACACACACACACACACACACACACACACACACACACACCACCACCACCAACAACAACAACACCAACAACAACACCACAAGCACCACCAGCACCACCACCGAAACCACCACCACCACCACCACCATCAAAACACAGTTGTGGAACTAAAACAAATCATCCGTAGAAAGATCCCAGCCATTCAAGTTCATATTCTGAGCCGCACTGTTTTTGAAATGAGAGAGCCATTTCGTGCATGTTCTCTTCCTGATCGTGATGTAATATGCATATTGTAGATAATATGTTGAACTCTTCTAAATCAGTTATATATTAAATATATTTGGTATTCTATGTCATTTTATATCCAATATTCTTACATTCAAAATGTGCCCCATCATTATGGGATAACCTATATATATATAAATATATCTGTGTCTATGCATAAATGTGTCTCTGTAGCCTGCTATATATATATATATATATATATATATATATATATATATATATATATATAGGGTGACCCCCAAAAAACGGGAACATTTTAACAATCGAATAAAACCAAGAGTGATGGAAGAAAAATATTTAATTCATAGTAATTGAAACCTTAAAACATGCCATTTAAGATCACTGATATTGAGCGCTTTCCAATAAGTACCGCTCATATATAATATATAAATAATATATATACAAATTGCATATATATATATATATATATATATATATATATATATATATATATATATATATATATATGTATATATATATTTATATATATATATATATATATATATATATATATATATATATATATATATATATATATATATACAGGGTGACCCAAAATAATGCGAACTTTTTAACAATCCAATAAAACCAAGAGTGATGGAAGAAAAATATTTAATTCATAGTAATTGAAACCTTAAAACATGCCATTTAAGATCACTGATATTGAGCGCTTTCCAATAAGTACCGCTCATATATAATATATAAATAATATATATACAAATTGCATATATATATATATATATATATATATATATATATATATATATGTATATATATATTTATATATATATATATATATATATATATATATATATATATATATATATATATATATATATATATATATATATATATATACAGGGTGACCCAAAATAATGCGAACTTTTTAACAATCCAATAAAACCAAGAGTGATGGAAGAAAAATATTTAATTCATAGTAATTGAAACCTTAAAACATGCCATTTAAGAAACAATGATGGAATTTACATTTTTTAAAAAATGACGTCCTGTAGATGGCGTCTTCCTTTACGAATGCATTCTTGAAATCTGCTGTTGAGATTCCTCATTGACTGCTGCAACATCTCAGCTGGGATACTGTGAATTTCACTCTCGTTACTAAAATGGCGAAATGTTTACTTGCTCAAGATCACTGTCTCGCAGTTTTGCCACTTGCTCATGTCTGGCAATACGCACTTCAAAAATTCCCGTATTTTTGGGTCACCCTATATATATATATATATATATATATATATATATATATATATAAACTTTATTTATATTTATTCTTGAAATGGTAAAATTCTGATGTCGGTTTGTAAGCAAAATATGTTTGACATGTTAAATAAGGACACCAAATATTCTTTTCCAAATCCCTACTGTTTTTTCAAAAAATGAATTTAAATGATTAAGTTTAGGTTCAAAATTTTTGCGGAAAATTCCGGTGATCAGTGAAAGCCTTATAACACAGCCTTATAAAATTTATAATATACTGAAGCTTCACAAATTGTACATGGACCAGATGCACGGCACAAGTACATTATAACTAAATCATTGTACCATAAAATAAGACCTTCATTTAATTCAAAGGGAAATTATACTGAACAATTTAGCGATATTATGATGTAATATCTTATCCAATGCAGTAGTTTTAGTTCGATTACAGTAAACAATAGAAATTTAAAATATTTTGTCTTATAATTTGTGCATCGCTGTATTATGGTGCTATATACATTTTTATCTATTTTTGTTTTTATTAATCATAAAAAATCTTATACATTGAATAGCCTTTTTTGTAATGTTTTACAATTTTTTTTACAGTTTTTACTTATCAAATACAGTAAAAGATAATTGCATATTTTGCTTGTGGTGATTCATAATTAGAATTCAGGTTTTAATATATTTTCCATTCAATGTATCTAATACGAAAAAAAATTAGAAAGTAAGCTTTGGTGTACCAAAACATCATTAGTGGATGCCATTGGCAAAACATCAACTTTAATTTACAGTGCAGTAGTTCAGTGTGATTATCAATAAACAATGGAAATTTAAAATCTTTTCTTATAATTTGTGCCTAGCAGTATTATGATGCTATATACAATTTTATCTATTTTTTGTTTTTGTTAGTTATGATCTAACAAATGATATAACAAATATTATTTATTGGGTAACCTATTTTCTTATCTTTAAGAAATGAATTGCGCAATCTCAATCGCTATCTACAATCCTCCTGATTAGCCTCATTTTTGTTCTTGCTCCTTAGCAATGTTTATGTTTCTGACTCTTCAAAGCTCAGTAACCACGTGTCTTTACTACCTGGCTTGGAACGAAATCGATTAAAAAAGTATATATATATATATATATATATATATATATATATATATATATATATATATATATATAATACCTCCATATATATATATATATATATATATATATATATATATATATATATATATATATATATATATATGGAGGTATTATTTTTGATTATTCATATATATATATATATATGAATAATCAATAATAATACCTATATATATATATATATATATATATATATATATATATATGATGAAAATGTGGAAAAGACAAAGCAAAATCCGAATATATGAGTTTACTGTTTTTATTATGTTTTTGTTTTTGTTTTTGTTATAAACATAATAAAAACAGTAAACTCATATATTCGGATTTTGCTTTGTCTTTTCCACATTTTCATCATACCGTCGGATCTACATCCACACATTTGCTTACATATATATATATATGGAGGTATTATTTTTGATTATTCATATATATATATATATATATATATATATATATATATGAATAATCAAAAATAATACCTCCATATATATATATATATATATATATATATATATATATGGAGGTATTATATTTGATTATCTATATATATATATATATATCGATAATCAAATATAATAAATCCATATATATATATATATATATATATATATATATATATATATATATATATATAATAATGGACTTTCTGCCGTCGGTTTCAAAGTATGAGAATATGACAGTTTAATTGATTCAGTTATATATACATATATATATATATATATATATATATATATATATATATATATATTTCTCCGTTGCGATTTCTAAAAAAATTTCGACTACTCCCAAAATAATTTTTCAGTTGTACTCATCTCTATTTCTCGCTCTCTATCTCACTCACTCTCTCTCTCACTCTTTCTCTCTCTCTATATATATATATACATATATACATGTGTGTGTGTGTGTGTGTGTGTGTGTGTGTGTGTGTATGTGTGTTTCACATCCGTTTATTAGTTGAGCGATCATTATTATTCATAATTTCCTGTCTTTTGTTACTGTCAAGAGTACTTATTCTTTTCAATTCTTTTTTCTTCCTCCTGGTACTTGTCTCTCTCGCCATTCGCTCAAAACTTGTCCAGATAAATTCCTCTTTGCACTTCTCTGCTTCTTTTACCTTTTACCTGCCATGTGTTATCTTCTACCTTTAAAGCTGAACAATTTGAAAAGCATAATTCTCTATCGCTATACACCGTTGATTTTTCTTTATGCTACTCTTTCTGTCTTTTTTGTGCAATATCACCTAAATCGTTTAATTTCTGCACTTACTTAACTCTGACCTACCTAATTTTTTTTTAACAGAGGACAGTAAATGGGGCGCTGAAATCAGGAAACGCGTTAGAAACGCGAAAGATGCCTGGCAAAAATTGAGAAAAGTATTAAGAAAAAGGACGATTTCGTTAGAAAGACTGAATTGTTATGAAATATCGATTATCCTCTAAGGCAGCAATGTCTTCACAGATAAAGAACGGACTTGAGACAACAGAAATGTGGTTCTCTACTGAGACTCCCGTAGACGAAACGTTTAAACAACGGGGAAATACTAGAGCAAAATGTAAACAAAAAATAACACTTTTACTTAGAATCAGAACAAAAAAATGGAAATTTCTTGGGCACATAATTATGAAGAAGTTTTTGAAGAATTTAACCCTCACAGGACAAGAAGGCAAGAAAGTCAGAGGAAACAGCGAATAAACTACCTAACGAGCTTGTGTAAAATGGTTGACAGACCTTGGATGAGGAAAGAGGACAAAAATAACAAAATTACTTGGGGTGAAAAATTAAAAAAAAATTTATTATTATTATTTTTACATTCTTCCACTTACAGCGAACAGAAACTCTCCGAATGTGACTTATCCCTCCAAGAATCTGGCGATCATGGTTCTACGCTAGTTACTCTCTGTTTTTTATTTTTTATTTTTTGCTACCATCTACAGTAGCACTACATTTCTGTTGCTTGAGCACATTTCTTCATTTTTGAGGAGATTGTCTAACATTCACTGCTATATATGAGAACTGATATTACATAACATTTCAGGAGTTTTTTTTCTTTGCTTCTAACGAAATTTTCCTGTTTCATAATACTTTACTCAGCTTTTAGAAGGCAACCTTTGCTATCTCAATGGGCCTTCGGATGTCCGTGTCGCACTTCCCGTCCTATGTTGCTACGCTTCTCGGATATCTAATCCCTGTTTGAATAATTTTATTAAAACAGCTTTTCAGGAAAATTGATTATCATGTTATTGTGCTTTCTGAGATTAACGGGACTTTACTTCCATGCCTTTTGTTTTCAGTAGGGTAGAAAGGTAACATCATGATTATAGCATCATCTTATCTTCGAGTTGCTACCCTTCTTTGTGGTTGCAGCTGTTGGAAGTCTTCAAGTCTTTTGCTATTTCATGAATCTCTTTGTCCTTATTCAGCGCCAGTCTATAAAATCTGATGATGGGTTGTCTTCTAGAATATTTATATGATTATTTTGTTTGATTTCGTTAAAATATATATAAATTAAAAGACAAAAATGTGTCTTAATCTGAGTATTATTTATTGCAGTTAGTTTCGTGGTGTTTGGAATAAAATTCCGTAATCTGTTCCGTTCACCAAACAGCGCCGCGCAAAAGAAACAAACCACCACCACCATCACTGCAACCACCAGGCCGAGAATTTTTCAGCAGCCCTGGTAAATATTTCATAGCGTTCATTTATAAAATACTCACTCACCTCCAGATAGGTCATGCGACCTCTCAATCTAGGAGCACCTCCGCATATCGAGGTATATTGTTAGCCAAAGCTAAGCAAAGTATTAAGAATGAAGAAAATGTTGTTAGAAACAAAGAAAAGACTTCTTAACTGCTAAGTAACGTCAACACACCTACATGGCAATGGATTCTGGAAAATTTCCTCACAGATCCCGAGGAGACCTGAGGCAAAAGAGACAACGTTATACAGAAGGATGTTTAGAATGCCATGGAGAGAGCACGTAAGCAACAAATAAGTTTTAAAGAATATTAAAACAAAAAGGACACTTATTCTCAGAATCCGAATGATATAGTTCAAATATTTGGGATACATAATGAGAAAAAAAGGCTCTGAGAATTTAACATCCGCATGACATATTGAAAGCAAGCAGGGCGGAGTGAGACAGCGAGTAAAACACCTAACAATCTTTTTTGAACGGATAACAGAACCGGGAATAGGATAAAATAAAAACATAAACATTGCTAAGAAGTATAAAGGGTAAGAAGTTGTGGAGAGCCATGGTCAGTCAAATCTTTAAGGGACATAGCTCAATTTTAGTACGTTGTTTATCGATCTTTCAAAAAAAAAAAATTTCTGCTGCTGAGTTTCATATAAAATTACAGAAACCGTTGATTACACGTTTGTATTGCTCGTCCAGTTAAATAAATATTGGTCCAGAGTAAGGTTGTCCGTACCTATAAAAAATGAGTTTATTAGAAGAATGCAAAAGATGGAAACCGTGTTTAGTTTCATCTTAACCTTCAGCCTTTTGTTTTTTAATGGGATCTACTAGTAAAAAATGTTTACTCTTTGCTTAATAGGATTCAAAGACAATATCTTTATTGAAAATTGTTGAAATGTGAATTAATTCTAACTGCAAAACAACGTGGTGATAAACTGACTTGTTTGAATCAACTTCGTTGAGACTGGAGACATTTCGGTTTTGTGCTTTTGATGAGTTTGTCATTATAAGTGAGAGCGGAAAGTTCTCAGACCGATTCGCTTTCTTAAAGTTGGTTAAATCGCCTATCACCCGGTTCACCCTCCTCCTCGGTCTTTGAATCAAGAGACAGTAATACTGAGTAAAATTGTTTGTGATCAAATATAGATCAAACATGGATCGAAATCTGACAGACTGGTAAGATAAAGAATAAGCAAAATGTATAGTTTTTCACGTATATATTTTTTTGTTATAGATATCTATAATGAGTGACAAGAGAATTTAGTTAGAAATACAAGGAGTGTCTTGGATTTTCTTATCTCGATATTTTGTTGAGTAATAAAAGATAAATCTTACAATTATGGCCTGAAAAAGGAAATATTTTCGTTGACGTACGTGTTCTGTTCTGTTCGTCACTGTGAACCTGTCCGTGTGAACTCCTCTTCGGTTTTTTAAAGAGTAGTTGAGATTTAGTCACTTTTTCTTATTTAGGATTGGGTTTCCAGTTCCTTCTAAAGTTTTTTTTCTTTCTCTTTCAATCCCTGTAAACCCATTGTGTCTTAGTGGCTTTATCGCCTTTTTTGGGGGTAGATTGATATTTTTTTCTATAAAGATCCTTAGTCTGAATGAGAATTTTTCAGCATGCTCTCGTATGGCTTTTAAAAATTACTCTCTAGACTTGTCCCTTTAAGAGTGTAAAATATTTCGTTTCATGACGCACTCATTTGTTACCTAGCGGTTACAGCAAGTTCAAATTCAAAAAGTTCTTTGAAAAATTCAATGAATAAAAAATTTTTCGATTCTTTTTTTTTTTTTTTAAGCTTATCACCTCAAGCAAGGCTGGAAGCCACTAGCACGCAAGGGGTTACAGAAGGTTTGGAGGAAGAGCAGATAGGAGTGGTAAAGGAGAGGATGTGGAGAAAGATAGTGGATCGATCAAGGCAAGGGGGTTACAGAAGATTTGGAGCGAGAGCAGATAGGAATGAAAGGTGAAAGGATGTGGAAAAGGCAAGTGGATAGATCAAGGCAGCTGGAGATGTCGATTGACGTTACACTTAAATAGTTGGAGCTTGTATTTGTCAGGGAAACAGGAATAAGGAAAGGAGTTCCACAGGCGAGATGTGCGAGACATGAAGCTATTGGAGTAGAAGAGACGTCTACATCTAATAGTTTCAACGGTGAAGGGGTGGGAACGGGATGCCAGCCTCGTGGGACGTTTAAATTCATGAGGCCTAGGAACCAGCGAAAGCAGCTCCTCGGGGCAATTACCGTAAAAGTATTTGTAAAAAAGACAGAGCGAGGCAACTTCGCGTCTGTGAGAGAGCGACTGCAGACGAGATGACAGACCAGGGCCAATTACATTGCATATCCGTCTCTGGATCTTATCAAGGGACTCCAGACCATATATGGCAGCAATACTCCATGCAAGGGCGAATGGTCGATTTATAGATTTGGAGGATCGATTCCGGGGAGAAAAATTTCCTGGCTCGGTACAAGGAGCCAACTTTTTACCTGAAACGTGAATTATAGGATTTACCTGTAACACGTGGTAAGGTCGTGATGCTATACATGGGTATATATATATATATATAAATATCGTTTACACAGTTTTGGGAAATTTTGCATAAGCGACTATTGTTAGTCTCAAATTGTTAGTCATCCTATACGCGAGAAAACTGTACATCTTGCGGGTAATGCATTTCTTGCTTAATACCATACCATTGTAACAAACAAATATATAAATAATCTATCTGACCAAGCCCACTGCACAGTTTTCGTCGATCCCATTTCTATTTTTTACGCAACAATGCATCCAAAACAAGGCTCAAGAACCACTGAAAGTACAGCGTTATTGACTGAGATTGATTTATGGACGTAAGGATTGTACATTATAAGTACATTACAGTTCAAAAGCTTGAAGCCCCCCACCAGCATAAGCAAGGGATGAACTTGACAGAATTGAAAAAGGAAATAAAAAATACCTCTTGGAGTCATTGAAAAAAGAATGGAATCAATTATCAAGCTTATACTTCGAGAAACATTTGCAACGAATGCCAAAAATGTGTGCTGCAGTAATGAAGGGTAAAGGAGGATATTTTGACGAGAGTAAAATTTAATTGTAATATTTTTTTTATCTTTTTGTCATAATAAAATTTCTAATAAAAAAATCTTTTCTTTTAACCATGTATAATAAGTTTCTCTTATTTAAAGTACGAAACAATTACTTTTGGGACCAGTTTAAAAAAAAATCACCAGGAGAGGTTTCAAACTTTTGAACTGTAGTGTATATGTAGGATAGATAAGAGCTGGCACTAGAGGTTTAAGAGGTTAAGTTTGTGGTTGGTAAATCATCCTCTCGGAAGTTTGTTCTACTAAGCTACTCTTCAGAAGAAGTTGACGGAATGGAACTTCCATCTTACCAATGGAATAAGAATGAAATGGGAATGTTTCGCCACATATCATACATGGTCTTAGCTTTAATGGTCTGAACTGGTGGAACTAAAGACATATATAGCGATAGAGTAGTGAGAGGCTACGTTGTGTCTGTGGAAGGGGGTTGTAGGGTGGAAAAAGTTAATCAACTAAAAGGTCATCTAACCACGTTTGGTCAGCTCTGGTCGACATATAGTAGCAATATTCCATTTTTGGTTTAATCTCCTGAAGGACATCGTTCCTACTACCCATCAGCATGGCTGATGCTAACCGCCATGACAGGGACTCATTGTTCCTTCTTGGTCTAACATTCTTGGCTTAAAGTTAAAAGATATATTTAAAACAATTTTTAAAGAATTGGAAAACCTGATATTAAAACGTTTAGGTAACACAATGTATTAAGATCTTATTAATAAATCCCTTTGAAAACCCTGGCTGGTGTTGATATTTCTTAATTACTTTTGAAATTAGTGCCATTTTAGTGCTGAGGACGATATGGATGCTTTGTATATCCTTCATGCTAATAAACTGTAGAAGTCTGAATTGTATTTAATGTCGATCAGGAACTTTTGATCTATGAAGAGTTGATATGTGGTGACCCCAATATATACTGTGTTCACACTAAGAGATACATGAGTTTGATCCTCACTGGGTGTCTTACTAGTGTGAATTTGAGGCAAACTAAATCAACCTTAGTAAATGATATGGTAAGTGGATACAAAATGGGCAGATACATTTTTGATGAATCTTCATTTAGGATTGCAACATCTTGTTGTTTTTGATCAAAGAATCGATGCGATGCGGCAATGAAACACCGGTTCTAAACATTATTTTATTTCATTTCACTATAATTTTTTTTTCCAAAAATAAAAATAAATATGACACTGAAACAGTATTTTTTAACTACTTTTTTTTTTTTTAACTCTGGTCGACATATGGTAGCAATGTTCTATTTTTGGTCTGATCTCCTGAAAGACGCGTTCCTTCCGTCCATCAGCATGGCTGATACGAAACGCCATGAGAGAGATTCGTTTTGTCAACCGAAAATGTTCTTGGCCTAACATTTTCGGTTGACATGAAGTGGAAAGACTATATTGAATCTATTGCTAGGTCTGCTACTAAGAAAGTCGGCTCATTGTGTCGTGCTAGACATTTTTTCTCTCCAGAAACTATTGTGCATATTTGTAAATTTTCCATTCGTCCATATTTTGAATATTTCTGCTATATCTGGTCCTGTGCTCCTGCTATATATTTTGAGATTCTTATAAAGTCCAAAGAAGTATCAACAATATTATTGGTCTTGACCTGGTATCAGATTCAGTCACTTTTCCACCGTCATATTTTTCACCTTCTCTGTGACTTTTCTATAAATACTTTCATGGCACTTGTTCGGATGGACTTTACGCTATGGTACTTAGACTTTATGAATTTAAGCGCAGTACTAAATTGGCAGACAGGTCTCATCAATTCAAAGTTGAATTGGATAGATGTAACCGTAAGTTCTATGCTAACAGTTTATTTTCTAGCACTTCTCATTTGTAGATCTCTCTTCCAGTATCATACTTTACAGCCAACTTTGATCTTCAAAGATGTTAATGCAATATCAGTCGTTATCTACTGTCTTGATTACTCTTCTATTTTTTTCGTTCACTAATGTTTCTCTTCTGTTCTTGTTCTTCCGCATTCAGAACCCCCCCTTGACTCTTAGTAGCTTTACTGCCTTGCAAAAGGGGATATGTTTAAAATCAATCTGACAATTGTAAAGATAGATCATGGCATGTGGAGTCAGGTATTTTCTAGAGCATTAATATTTCTTCTTTTTATTACAGGTGAAAACAACTGTAAGGTACGACCAAATTATCAGCTTAGAACGGAAATGCGCCAGTTCCTGTCAAAATGGTTGTTTAAGGTACACATTTGCAACATGGAAGGTAATGTGCACTGAGTGTTGCAACCAATCAGAATGCAACGTGTATGGAGGTGTATCCAGATATGACGGCAACTATTGGTTAATTATTACAATACTCCTTTTCCATATCGTGGTATGTTTCGCGTTTGACGCCATTGTCGGTAGGTTTTATTCAAAATAAACGATTAAAAATTGATTCTTTGTTGCATCTCCTAGTCTACGTTTGTTTCTTTTCTTAACTGTAATTTTGATACAATTTCATTGTAATTTCTAAGAAATCAAAGGAAGTTTTATCCGACATTATTTACTTCTACCGCAAACATTATTTTGTGGATACTCATATTTAAGTAGACGCCCTGTTTGTTTAAATAGGGTGAGTTATATCTATTGGCCTGTACAATTAAGAGATATTAAGAAAATGTGCTCTCAGGTAAGATTTTTACCTAAGTCCCCTTTTCCTAGAAGAAACCAATATTTAACCCAGAGTGCTTTAGGCAACTTGGCAAAAGCCAAGAAAGATTCAGTTACTCTTTTGAAGAATGCGTATCCTCTCGTTCAGATCTCGAAGGCCCATATCTGCTCATTTTTTTGTATCCGAAATGTAAATAAAGTAATTTTGAAGGAATCAATGGAACTTTTATCCAATATTATTTCCTGCTACTTTCAACGTTATTTTGTGGATACCCATGTTTAAGTAGACGCTCTGTATTTTCGAACAGTGTGAATTATATCTATCAGTTTGTGCATTCGAGAGACTGTTACCTGAGAGCACATTTTTTTTTTATTCTGGAATGAAAAAAAAGCAAATAAAATATTTTTAGACTTATATTGTTCTAGTTCCACGTGCTATGCCTCTTCTGGATGTCTCGGTTATTTCCCTTTAACCCAAGTTTTGGGTTCACCAGTGCTGTAATGTGGTATTGAACAATCTACCCCGGTTGATGAAATAAAGTGTTCGGTTCGAAATTCCAATCACCTGAAGAAGGCCGGAGCGTACACACAGCCGAAACGTTGTGAATATGGCAGTGAAGATGAGGATAACAGTGCGAATAATGTAAATAATGTAAGTAACCGGTTCCTATATTTTTCTTCAAATGAGGCATTTGGAAAAGCATTATGTAAAATATGAAGCAATTTTTTGTTTTTTTTAATTGTTTTTTAATAAAGTAAATTGACATATAAAAAATAATTCAATAAAGCACACTTGTTTTTTTTTTTAAAAATGGTTCAGATTTTACATTATGCCTTTTCAAATGCTTTATTTGTAGAAAAATGTTCACTAATTAAGGTTTTAATCTTTAATAAATTACTTACATTCAGTTATTAAAAAAAATATTTGTTTCTGGTGCTGAGTTGTCTCGGTTCTGAGTTGTCTCAGTCCTGAGTTTTCCCAGCGCTCAGTCGGCGGTAATATCCCTTCCAGCTCACAAGACGTTCATTTTCAATTTAACTTAATTTCTTTTTACGTACCCAACGGTTACTGGTGACCGTCGAAAACATCTACTTCTTGGAGTTACCTCCTCTTCTCCGCTTTAAAGACGAAGTGAAAGATCAGTCTTCAGGGAATTTGAATCGCACGTGACAAACCGAATACACTACGGAGAATTTGCCGCTACTTTGAACGATAGCGGTGGTACATGCTCAAAACGACTATTTCGAAGGACACGGTGGAAACTAATTTAACGTAAGTTACAACATGAATGGAATTCATTTAAATCGTTATGACTTGCGAGGTGAGCTCGCTATTATCCTACAGTGAGAATTTAAAACACTAGGCGCCTTGGAATGCGGTAATAGCGATGCTAATCTACCTGACGTCGTAGTGGGCGGGATCTTCAGTAGGTGCCCATACAATATTTGATATTAAATAACACAGAGAGAAACCACCCAAATCAAATCTTTTAAAATGATAATATAGAAACATATAACATCAGTTTTGAAAATATGCAAATTCCCCAAAAGAGAGCTATGAGAAGTGGATATAATTTCAAAACACTAGGGCCACTCGACAAAACCTCATTATTAAATGCTGCCTATAGCAGAGCACTGAACTAAACAAAAATTAGAACGGCAAACATATAAAAGAACATAACTTTCTCCTGAACGAATTTATAGTAACGACATAATGCTACAAAAATAGCATAAAAGAGTGGGGGGGGGGAGAAAACAATTCAGTAAAAAAGAAGTATGATAAAACATTTTAAAATTTGTCGTCAAGATCTCATCAACTGACGGTTGAGCTGGCAAGATGTAACCGTAAATTCTATGCTAACAGTTTCATTTCTCGCACTCCTCGCTCGTGGAACTCACTACATTCCAGCCAACTTCAATTTGCAAAATTCAAATGCCATAACAATCTCTATCTACTGTTCTCCTGATAATTCTTTTCTCTTCCTGCTGATTAGAAATGTTTCTGTTCACACCCTGTAACCCCCTTGTGTCTTAGTGGCTTTTCTGTCTTGCATGGGGTGAAACAGATTAAAATAAAAACTAAAAAATGTCTCGTAGATTTAATTTATAACCAAAGGAGAAACTCTGCATGAAAATCTAAAAGACGGAAAAGGAAAAGCGACTACAGCGTCATGAAAAATAATTAGTTAAAGCAACAAAGATGTTGGCTGTAAAATGAAAAAAAAAATATTGAATATAAGCAGACGATAAGTGTATTTAGGCAATTTTATTTGTTGAGATTAGATCTGGAAGAGACCGGACTGACCACAAAGTTTAGCTGTAAGAATAAAACAAAGAGAATCATCGAGAACATCTTTTGCGTACATGAAAAGATTCCTTGCACCGACATTCTGACATATACTGCAGAAAAGAACCTGAACCTGATAACATGAATATAAAGACTTGTAAGTTTCAATTAGCGAAGATATACCCGATGACGTAAGTGCTTTTTCTAACCAAAGTTCATTGCGAAAGATACACCCGGTCTCTGTTGAGATGTGTGGACATCTGCAGGGATTGTAGAATGGTGTAAACTCTGGAAAATGTTCGTGTATGGCGTGTAGGCTGAACTCCAGTAGGCTGAAGGGAAGATGCCTTGTCTCTGAACCAGTTTTAGTCGGGAGGCCAACTGTTTCTTCCATTTGGTTCTGTGAATGCCAATGAATATATATATATATATATATATGTATATATATATTGGGTTATTATCATGTGAAAGTAAACACGCACAGTGTCATAATCAGCCATCAAGATAAATAAATATAGATGAAGATTGATTTAGAAACACATACATATATGAACAGATAGATAGATATAAATAGGTTGATATATATATATATATATATATATATATATATATATGAAGAAATATAGTCTTAAAGTGTGGTATATTTATGGGATAAAGTGCTCAATATCAGAGATAGAGCGTGTGTAAATATAAAAGTGGACATAGAAGTCAACACTTAGAGGCGACAGTCTGTTTCATGCTAGATGCAATCGTCAGGCCACGAGTGCTGTTATTTTTCTCGGGTATTTATATATACGGGTCAGTGGTGCAATGTGGATAGTCTACTTTGGCAGATATTTTATTTTTTTATTTATTTTTATTTTTTATCTTATATATTTATAAAAACACCGATCAAAATAAAAATAATAAATAAATAAATATATAAGATAAAAAATAAAAATAAAAATAAATAAAAACAAGCAAAATAATTTGACCCAAATAAATAAACAAATAAACGACTTCCGGTAAAATATCCGCCATAATAGACTACCGACAATATGCTATATAAACAAATTTTTATTACGTTAATAAAAACACCAATAAAAATAAAAAATAAAAATAAAGTAAATATAAAGGATAAAAAAAAAAAAAAAAATTAAATAAAAACAAGCAAAATAATTTGACACAAATAAACAAATAAACAGATAAACGACTTCCGGTAAAACATCTGCCAAAATAGACTACCACAATGCACCACTGACCCGTATATATAAATAGCCGAGAAAAATGACAGCACTCGTGGCCTGACGATTGCATCTAGCATGAAACAAACAGTCGCCTCTAAGTGTTGATTTTATGTTCACTTTTATATATATATATATATATATATGTGTGTGTGTGTGTGTGTGTGTGTGTGTGTGTGTGTGTGTGTGTGTGTGTGTGAACAGGCTTAAACAGAAGACAAATAGATGGACAGAGAGATACTAGGTTGGCCAGAAAGTCCTGACTCACTTAGGAAGCGGAAAAAAAACAAGAAATCTCGATCTGTGTCTGGTGGAATTTCCAAGCAGTACTTCATTTCGAGTTTGCGCCACACTGTCGCGCCATTAGCTAGACCACGTCTACGACAAACTAAAGAAAGAGTATCCTACTTTGATCACTCGAGATCGGGCTTTGTTTCAACAAGACAATGCGAGGCCGCCCACTGCCAGGTTGACTAAGCCGAAACAGATGGACGGTGTTGAGACTTTTCCACAGCCACAATTCAGTCCCCGATGCTGCTCCGAATGACTATGGCCTATTCCGCTCAATGGCATACTTCCTCCACGACCAGCGATTGGACACTTGATGAAGTGAAGGAAGCTTGTTTACAGTTTTTTTATTCGAATCCAGCGGTCTGGTATCTAGGTCAGATATGGATTCTGGTTGATCGTCGAGAAGGATGGACTTAATATTAAGTCCACTGTACTCGACGATCCTTAATTTCAATCTTAAGAATAAATGATGGTGTCGTTTCAGAAGATTGTATTGTTTTCTTTCTGCTTCCTAAGTGAATCAGGACTGTCTGGACAACCTAATAGATATGAATAGGCTTAAAAAGGGTTATAGATATTAGCTGAATTAAGATGATAGATAGATAGATATACTGACAGTTAACTAGCTAGATATGAACAGACCAAGATAGCTGTAAATAAACTGACACACACACACACACACACACACACACACACACACACACACACACACACACACACACACACACACACACACATATATATATATATATATATATATATATATATATATATATATATATATATATCAGTCTATTCATATCTGTAACAGAAACGAAATCACTTGAGGAATTTCAACAGCTAAAATAAAATAAATATTACATGTAAAAATATAGATATACTCATTGTCTTAGAAAATCTAGACAATCCTGAAGTTAAATCTTGAAGACTATGTTCTACCTGCCTGTTGCAGTTTCTAGTGCTACATGCTGTCAAGCTTGACCACCTCTACCGCCGCTTCTCTTTCTTACTGCTGTTGAAGCCATGTCGTTAAGCTTGGCTCTCTTCATTAACATTTTCCTATTTCATTATTAATATCTTCCATATCGCTTTTATATCGATGCTAAGCCAACTGGATAAAACACTTTAGTCCAACATATGTGTCGATTCTTTTAGATATCTAGAGATCAAGGCTCTATCCTTGATCTCTAGAAATTTTACTTAATTTCACATATGTTGGTGACGACCCTTTTATTCCATACATGAACAGCTATGCCTTATTTCATTGTCTCGCTCCTCATTACAGCGTTTTGGTGTACATCCAGCCTTATTTTTAGAGATAGCTGGGTTCACCGTCGTACTCAACTGCAAGTAATAGAATAAATACAATTTGGGGTCATGTTCACCACTGTATTTGGAACTAATACATTTCAAATTTATTTATCTTTGTCAAACAGGAAGTTAAGTGTTTTAATTGTGACCAATGTTCATTTCAGTAAGATCAGGTTGAACCAATTTCTTTCACACCTGTTATTTTTTTAATGCTTATAAAGGTGATACTACAGTTGAATGATTTCACAAACAATAAATCAGTGTTTTCCAAACTGTGCGTCGAGCCTCATAGGTGCGGCGCAAGAGAATAGCAGGCGAGGCGGAATGATTGAAATACAATGACAGATTTAGAAACCATTTAAAAAATTAATATGCCAAAAATAAATATGATTTCAAAATTTAAAATATTATTATGGATCACTTGTAATCGCATGCATGAGTCCCAGGATAAATAGTTATAAATAATTATTGACGAATTTTATCATTGTGATATTTTTGCATTATATTAAGTATTAAGAATATAGTAACTTAGAGGAGAGAGTTATCAATGATAATGTTCTGACT
This sequence comes from Acanthosepion esculentum, assembly GCA_964036315.1. Classification (NCBI taxonomy): domain Eukaryota; kingdom Metazoa; phylum Mollusca; class Cephalopoda; order Sepiida; family Sepiidae; genus Acanthosepion; species Acanthosepion esculentum. The sequence goes on along the minus strand of OZ038508.1, from coordinate 36,404,746 downwards.
TTGAATCCGCGGTTATCTAGCTTGAACTTGTTCTTTGTTTTTTAAATTTTTAAATGCATGTTGTAGCATAACTATGGACGATAATGGGTATGTCCCCATTCACATATATACAGTAGTAAATACTGTATGTTGGTCTGCAGTTGGAGATTCTTCTCCAGCTGTCCTAATCAAACTCTCCGAGCAGAGATGATCCCCAGACGAGGCTATGTCGAAGGGCAGAGTCTCGTCTCGGAAAGCAGCTACCCAACCCCGTTTTATGCGGGGTCTGCGGGGAATTTTAACCGAGCCTACGAGCTCGGGTACCCCACATTAAATTCGGCGTTGTGCCACATCTGACCGCGTGGGGCGGTTGGTAGATATCCTGCAGCTGGAGATTCATTGTGAAATTCACTTGACTCACTTCTAGCAGTTGATTACTTCTTCTACGCGCCTCTGGCGAATCTTATATGTGTTGTTCTTGTCCTAAGTATTATCGTTCATTACCAACCTTCTTGTGATTATTCTATTCAGTAACGTTCCCTAGGTTACAACAATGTACATAAAATTTGGTGAGGCAAGAGCAAATGTTAATTCCGAAAATTCGGCCCAGAGAAAAAAAAAGGTTTGGAAACCACTGTAATAAATATCTAAGAAGATTTTGGATATACTTCTAAGTTTTCCCTCACAGTTCGTATAGTATCATTGAGAATGTTTGCATCTGATTAGTTAAATAAGTGGAGAATTGTTTTTTTCATTTAGCATGAATGACTTACCTTCTATTTTGGAACCAGGTTTTAATCTGGGTTTCACTCAATTCAAGGGCTTGTGATAACTCCACTCTCTTACTCACGCTGAGATACTTGTCATTCTGAGGAAAAGAAATATTTAAAAAAAATGAACACAATAAATATGCATTTATATATCTTCTATTTCACTGTACATTGTTAGAATTGGATTCGCAGATGAAGACGTAAACTGAAATTACAATATTTACACACTTGAATTAACCAAATATAATATATATATATATATATATATATATATATATATATATATATATATATATATATATATATATATATATATATATAATTCCTCTACTAACCGAATTATCCACGTCTTGTTGCGTGTCACACATTTTTTTGTAAGAACATGATTGATTTTAAATCATTGTTATAATTTCTGGAGAAAAATGATGCATTTAAGTATTACTCAATGAACTTATCGATGTGGCAGCCACCTTCTGGCTTCTATATATAGGAGTAATTCTCTTGTTCAAATTTAAATTTAATTTAAATCAAAAGGAAAACATTTTCAGTATGGAGTTTCTGCACAAAGAGCCTACTGAATAAAACATTACCCCTTTGATAAGTATTCGATGCAATACTTTATTGAATGAATTGATGAGCAGATTTCAAGATTGATATGACAGTGGAATTGTCGCAGCAAATATGTATTTTAAGGCACTACACAGATTATTTCTTGCTCAACTTGACATCCATATTGTCTCATTTTGATCTTACCGATGTGACCTCCATCTTCAGGATTTCTCCTTCTATATTTTGGATAGGAATCATTCTCTTGTTCAAATTTAAATTTAATTTAAACCAATGGGAAAACATTTTCAGTGGGAACTTGTGCTCCCCACCCCCGAGACCCCGCTTTGATCAAAATGAAATATACTTATCCAAGTACCCTGGGTAATGCAGTTTCAGATTATTATGTTTATGAGGGTCTATCTCCAAAACCCTAGGAGGAGTTTGATAATAAACAGAGAGAAAGACAGAGGCTACAACTTCATATATAGAGATTTACGTTTAATATTACTCTATTATATAGTTAGTCTAGGTACATGGCATGTGCGTATAACTTACTTTTTACCGAATGATATTGGCGCATTGAATTCAAATATCATCCGTGACTGTTGCATTTGCTTTCGCACACATACTCTTGGAAAAGATTTTTCTCCATCTCTTCCCCGCCACCCAAACTAGGGATTAACAGCAGGGTTCTCTTGGTTGGTGACCATTTTAGAAGAGCAATTCTCAATTTGAAACCAGTTGAGCTGTGGGATAGCGACATGCCTACTTAAAACCCAACTTGCTGCAGAAATCGCACCAACAATGCCCATTTTTGCCTTTGCAGCCTATCAGCAATTCCCCAGCAAGGACCCCAACGCTGCATCACAAGCTAAAATTTCTGCAGGCTTCTCTTTACTCGCCTTATTTCAGTGGGGTAACTAGTAGCCATCTTCTTTTGAAGGAAGTTAGAGAGAACGGATATCAACAGGTCGGCCAGCTACTCGTCTGCTGGGAGGGGAAGTTTCAGACGTGTAGCTGAACATTATTATCACAATCTTAACTGTTTTCGCGCTGAAACAACAAAAAATCACTATCAGTATTCCACACCCACAGACCACGTAAAGCGTCTCCGCGTCCTTATAGGCGACGAATTATTTTCCTCTTTGCAACCTCTTTCTCGCAATTCTCTTGCTGCTCTGTAGCTATTTCCATGGTGAGTGATCAGATGAACTACACTCCTTAGTTCGAAAATTCCTAACCTTCACAGCTAAGACCCTTAGACCCTTAAACCTTAACATGGCGAGATGTAAGTTCCACTCGAGCGGCTTCTTCCTTTGGACCTTGTGCAATCGATGCCCAAGGGATTTCTTCCCGGATCACTGCAATCATAACCTGTTCCAGTCTAGAGTTTACCGTATCTTCAGCACCTATCCGCATACGCTGTTCATCTTACTCTGTGACCCTCGACTTCATGTTACCTCCGAGCCTTGTACTTGCTTCCAGATCCTTTCACACGAACGCAGGTATCCACCAAGGCTCCATCCTGGGCCCTACCCTGTTTCTGATCTTCATCAATGATCTCTCTGATCTCATCAGTTCCCAAGTAGGCATTTATTTTGATAAATATACTATTTACTCCTGCCTCAATAGAAAATCCGCCAGAGTTGACAAAGTCAACATGACCGCTGCTCTTGAATCAGTGGTTAACTGAGGCAGGAAATGACCCGTAACTTTTAATACTTCCAAAAACGAAACCGCTCTCATTTAACCTCCATAGAGAAACTTTCCTGCCCGCCATCAGTATGGCTGATGCTAGACTCATAGAGAAAAACCACACTTCTTGGCCTCACGTTTTCAACTGACTTGAAGTGGAGCGACTACATCGTATTAATAGCTACTGTATCTACTGCAAACAAAGTTCGGTCACTGTGTCGTGCCAAGTTTTACTCATCAGAATCCATCTTTCACATTTCCAAATCTACCATTCGTCCGCGAATTGAATACTGTTGTCATAACTGGTCTGCTGCTCCTGCTCCTCATCTCGAGGTTCTTGACAATATCCAAAGAAGGATCTGTAATGCAATCGATCCTGACTTGGCATCTCGACTTCAGTCACTTTCTCACCGACGTGGCTTCCCTCTGTCTTTTCTACAAATATTTTCATGGCTGTTGTTCTGACGAGCTTTTTTCCCTGGTACCCGGAATGCGTGAGTTTAAGCGTGCTACTAGTTTGGAATAACTCCTAAATTTTCATGTCGAATTAGGTGAATATAACCGCCACTTTCCCACCTGTGGAAATCCCGTCCGTTTACTTGCTTCTCTGATAATTACAATCTTCAAAAATTTAAATGCAACGTCAATCACCATCTTCTATCTTCGTGAACCGCGTTCAGCTTTTATCCTTTCATCGGTCCCTTCTATACCCGTTTTTTTCTCCCTCCTTCACGCTCTGTAACCCCCTGCGTACTAGTGGCATTCCTGACTTGCTTGGAGTAAAAAAGACTAAAAGAACTTCTCCCAGTTCGGATCGTCAAAGTTCTGAACGAGACCATAGTGTTTGCCATTTTCGTTTGAAGTGAACATTCTGTAAAATCAGTATAATGAGGCTGTGACCATATACTTTCCAAAGGAACTTATAAAAACAACACATACACACACACACACACACACACACATATATATATATATATACAATACAGTATATAAGTAAATATAGTGTCAGTCTCCAGATTCTTTACGTATTACTTGAACATTATACAAGCCGAGGTTCAGAGACGTCTTCTGCATCTGGTTAGCTCAACTTTACAGAGAAAAATAAAGTTGTTTTAACTATTTTGTGGATAAAGACGAAGTCACATGCCATAGAATATAGTAATTTTTATTATAAATGAGCTTCTTACGACAATTACTTCTTTAAAGGGTTGTTATCAATGCGTTACAAAAGCTAAGCAAAGTATTAACAAACAGACAAATTTCGTAAGAAACAAAAGAGTGCTGATCTGCTATATAAAATACATCCTCCTGCATGGCGGTAAATGCTGGAAAATCTTCTTAAAGATGAAGAAGAGACGAAACAACATAAATGTAGCTCTACAGAAGGATGCTGAGAATAGCATGAACAGTAGTAATGAAGAAAGTTTAGAGAAAATGGAAATAAATAGGACACTTATACTTAAGATCACGAAGAGGCAGCTAAAATTTTTAGGGCACAGAATGAGGAAAGAGTGCTTGGAGAATTTGATACAGACAGGGTATAGTGAAAGCGAGGAAGACTTGTTATCTATGCGTGCCAAAAGCTAACTAGAGTATTAAAAAACGGACAGAAACAAAAAACGAGTGCTGATCTTCATCAATGTTCTCCCTGATCCCATCAGTTCCCAAATATAAAATGTATTCTCCTACAGTTAGAGGAAAAAATAAATAAATAAAAATAAATAAATAAATAAAAAATGGACGCACCATCGAAAAAGCAAAAGTCGATTTTTGTATTTTTACCAAGACAAGTGAGTAATAGAATTCGTTTTGCTTTCTGCTAAAAGACTTTGCCCAAGTTCAACGTTTCACGTTCCAATACGGTAACGATCCTAAGCATACCGTCTTAACTCTGTGAGCCCTGCGTGCTTGAACAATTTTAACCCTTCTGCCCAAGCTCCTGAGCCGAAATTCGTAAATAATTGGTATGTAATATTTCACGGTAGATTATACTTAGCATGGAGAGAGTATGATTGCATGCCTTGTCCCTGATTGCTTGCCTGACGGTCCAGTTTGAGACTCTGTACGCTTCATGGTAAAAACGATCTTTTTTTTTATCCAAAACACGTGCACAAAACACAATGAAAAGGCGCGAACATGTTAGTATAAAGTTCAATGACAGCAGAATAATATGGCCTTTCTGATTGGCTCTTCAAAATAAGACAACCATTAGCAAAACACGACGCAAGTGTTTACCCACTGTTCAACTGGTGTCTGGGCATTACGTCATTTTTTCTCTACCACCGGTAAAGCAATGGTCAGGGCTCAAAGAGTTAAGGAATAAACATAATCTACAGAGGAAGCGCGACGAGGGTAAATTACAACTCTTCCGGTGGCCTAGACAAATTTCTGACTTTAACCCAATTAAAAACCTTTGGGCGATAATGGACAAGCGTGCCCGTAATAGGAAAGTTAACACAGATGAGCTTTTTCGCGAATTAAAGGATTGTTAGAAAAATCTCGTGAAGGCCGTTGACTTACTAAAGAATTTAGTCTATAGCATGGAATTAAGGTCCTTATTAAAGCAAAAGGTTACGCAATAAAATACTAAATCATCTTGACTTGTATAGTGTACAAATGTACAGCTGTATTAATAAACGTAGACTATTACTCACTTGTCTTGGTAAAAATACAAAAATCGACTTTTTACGGGAGCGTCCATTTTTGTTTTGCCTCGTAAAGTACATGGCGGTGAATGCTGGAAAATCTTCTTACAGATGAAGAAGAGACGCAGCAATATAAATGTAGCTCTACAGAAGGATGATGGGAATAACAAGAACATGTGAGTAATAACGAAATAATTTAGAGAAAATGGAAATAAAAATGATACTTATATTTAAGATCAGGAAGAGGTAGTTAGAATTTCTAGGGCGCAAAATGAGGAAAGAGTGCTTCGAGAATTCGATACACACAGAGCATAATGAAAGGCAAAAGGAAACAGTGAGAAACCTACGTAACAAGCAGGTGTAAATGTTTGGCTGAACACGGAGTGAGCAGGATGGCGAAAAAATAAACATTATCGAGAGATACAAAGAATAGGAAGTTGTGAAGATCAATTATCGTCCACGTCCTGAAGAGACACGGCGCATAGAAGAAGAAGAAGACGAAGAAGATTGTTTAACATAAAGCCACACAGTGAGAGCCAGATTCACGACCGCAGATATTTATATTATTTGAAATCTTCGACTCTTATTTGGTTAGGCCGGGTGATGATGGTCATATATCAGCTCCTACTCGCAGCTTCAAGGCACAAAATCTTCATCAGCACATGAGCTTTTCCCAAGAGGTGCTGCCAACTGCGTACTCCCGGTGATGTCAGTTATTCCCAAGTCATCATGCGAGGCAGAAGGCTTCCTGAACACAGTCTCGAGTGCACCAACCACAAAAGGGACAACTTGAGGCGCTGCTTGGTACATTTCTCCGATTTTCTCTGCCGGCCGGCTGATGATGATGATGAGGATGGACATATCTCGGCTTTTACCCAGCGATTCCTACCTGCGCTCTCCCAAGGATGTCAAGTATCCACCAAGTTGTCTGGCAAGACAGAAAGATTCCTAGACACAGTGCCGAGTGCGCCAAACACAAAAGGGACAAATTGACACCCTGCTTGGTACATTTCTCCGATTTGCCTTGCTAGTTCTTGGTACCTATGTATTTTCGCTTGCTCTGCCATCATGATGTTTTTATATCAAGGCACCACAATGGAGCCATTTATAGGTGTTTTATTCACAAATGTGACATCAGGGCGATTGCTCACCAAGCGCTTGTCAGTTAAGATGGTCATATCCCATATGGGCTTCATTTTCTCATTCTCGGCTAATGACAGTGGTAAATGCATAGTTACCAAATGTATTCTGGGTGATATTTTTTAATTTTATTATTATTATTATTATTATTTCCTTGGATTTCTTTTGTATACATATTATATTCTGGGCCCCAACCAGAGACATAAGGTCAGAAATGACTTCATGACAATATACACTGATCATTTTATAAAAAAAACCTAAGACCACACACATTTTACATAGATAAAGCTCATCGTAATGTGTGAGCTATACTTGTGAGTAAAATTTTTTACATTTCTTTAAAGCATGGACTACCAGGAATCTGTTCAATGAATCTATTGGAATCTTTTCCAATCAACCCAAGGGTTCCAACTACAACTGGAATTATTAATGTCCTCATGTGCCACAGTCTTGAGATTTCCATTTCAAGACTCTTGTATTTTGATAGTTTTTGAAGAACTTCAAATATACATTGCAATTTGCAGGGACTGCCATGTCAATAAGAAAGCACATTCTATTCTCGTAGTCTTTGATCACGATGTATGGCCGATTAAATTTGATTGTTCTGCCTTTGTGCATTTTAAAGTCCTATAAAATTGTTGCCGGTCCTATCTCTGTAATCAGGTCTGGGTGGTGTCAGTTTCTTGCAGCTTCCTTCCCATAAAAGTTGCATGTTTTCCAGTTCAAATATTGGCCAACTCTATCATGCCAAGTTTTATATTCAGTGGACGCTAATACTGTGCAAACTGATACAAGATGGCCAATTGTTTCTGGATATTTATCACAAAATCTGGATTTCGAGATAACACAATTTTTCATTCTATGTGCTTGGTAAGTTCTAGTGAGCAAACATTGGTCCTGTGCAACAAGAATACAACCTTGGGTTTCAACTTTTAACCATGGGCTACATAACAACTGATGGGTATGGGTTTGTCTACATTATCTTGTCTGGTTCAGGCAGAATATTGACCATGAAGAGGCTTATCTTGCTATCGTTTCTGCATATATATTTTTTGTGCCTTTTCAATAAAACAAAAATTTGTTTGTCGTTGTTACTCTGGGAGTTTCTCAAATAATTAGCATGAAATAATGAAACAATTCTAATTTTTAATACGTTAAACGAGTCGAACAAAAAGAAAACTTTTTTTTGGGAGGGGAAATACCGATATGTGGTTTTAGAAGTTTTTAGAAAATAGTATTCCAAAAAATAATGAATGAAACACTTGACAAAAGAAAAACAAAAAAAAAAAAAAAAAAAAAAACCCCGCGATATAGGTGAAATCTTATTCATCACATACACACCTTATCTCATATTTCATATAATAAAGAAAACTTTATACTGAATGTAACTAGCTTTTTCATTATTGTTGACTCTGTATAGGATACGCTCAGCCTATTTCAGGATATCATGACTAAGTTAAACTGCGTAATTAACTTAATTTGGTACCTATAACGTTAACCGTATGTCATAGTAAAGAATCTTTAATAAATAAATGGCCGAATGGTGAGAACGTTAGCGTACCATTCAGAGCCGGATTTAGATGAAGAGAGGCCGTTGACTATTCTACTTATGAGGCCCCTCCATATCCCCACTTTTCACGCGTAGAGGAAAATGAAAGAGTGTAAAATTAACCAATTTGGGTAAAACCGATGATGATGATGATGGGTGTTTAAAATTACTGAAGGGTCAATTAGAGTCTACGATGCGTTACGACGGCATTTGTAAGAAAGGCCTGTGACAGTGTCAAAAATATTATACACCTTGGCTGGGGGCCATTGGACTGCAGAAAATAGTGAAAAAGCTTCATCTAAAAAGCAACAATATTAAATAGTTGTAAAACTTAGTATTCAAATGATAATAGAGAAAATATTTCAGGAATTATATTTATAAGTAGTATTTTTTTTTAATGATTTCACCCCCAGCAAAGCGATAATGCCATTAGAAAGCACGGGATTACAGGGAGAGAAAGAGAATTAGAAGACTTTAGTAGGGAGGAATGAGGAAAAGACAATAAAGACATGGGATACGGGAAAACCGGAAATGGCGATTGACGTTATATTTAAATTTTTGAAGATTGTAGGTACCATAGGAGCAAGAAGTCGGAAGGTATTCCCACAGGTGATAAGTGCGAGAAAATAAACAGTTAGAATAGAAATGGCGACTGCATCTAGGTGGTTCAACAGTAAAACGGTGAGGCCTAGTTGCCAGTCTAGTAGCATGGAAGAAAGCTCATCAGAAAAGTGGCCATGAAAATACTTATAGATAAAGTAGAAGGAGGCTATATCACGTCAATGAGAAAGTTACTGAAGTCAAGATGCCTGGTCAGGATCGATTACAATACAGACTCTTCTTTGAATTTTGTCAGGAATCTGGAGGCATACAAAAGGAACACCAGAGCAGATATGGCACTGACGAATGGTAGATTCATAAATGTGCAAGATGGATTCTGAGGAGAAATGTTTTCTGGCACAACACAGTGAACTAAAATTTTCTAGAAGTAGATTTTTGATATGATCGCTCCACTTCATGTCAGCGGAAAACGTGAGCCCCAAAAGGCACGGTGGAGTAATAGATAGCGGGTCGGATTGAGGAATAGGATAGCCGAGTTCGAATTCCAGCCAAATCCATTACATTCACTTACATGCTAATACCCTTGGGAAAGGTATGAATCCACTTCTTCTCTAACCCAGCTATGAAATAGCAGAACAGACCGAGTTCTCTATCCTTAGAACGCAACTGGTCTACCGCAGAAAGAAATGGCAACCTACTGCGGGGAAAAATCTGCCTCGTCAGTCATGTATCGAAAGTTACATGTTCGCCTAAGCGTGTATCACGCATGGCACATAACTGACTGAATATGCTAATGCCAGACAGAAAAAGGTTTTCTGCGGTGTACAAGCCATTTCTTGCCCCAGTTAACCACTGAGCAGTTGTCAGGTTTACTTTGTCGAGTAATCAATAAATAATAACTAAAAGTAGCAATATTAAGAAGTAGTAAAACGCAGTAATCAATGAATAATAGTAAAAATACTTTGTCTAAAACGTAAGCATATTAAGAAGTTGCAAAACTAATAATCAAATGCTAATAGTAAATGTACTTTATTTAAAAACAATAACATTAAAAGGTAGTAAAACTTATTAGTCAAACAATAATAGCAAAATGCTTAATATAAAATTAATGCTAATTAAAAAATACCAATGACTACTTAGCCTTAAGAATAATAATAAACCTGATCGGTTTGATAAGGTCAAATTGGTAGCTGATCTCAAAAATGACATACAGTCTGCTTTTAACCTGGGCAAATAATAATAGCTAGTTGATTTTAACACATCCAAAACGAAACTATTTTTTATTAATTGTTTGAAAGATTCCCTTCATCCTTCCATCAGCATGACTGATGTTAACCTATAGGAAAGTGACAAATTGCGCCTTCTCGGCCTATCGATTTCGCTTACATAAAGTGGAAAGATTATATTGAATCATTTGCTAGGTCTGCTGCTAGGAAAGTTGATTCCCTATGTCGTGCTAGGAAAAATTTCTCTCTTACATATTTATAAGTCTATTCATCGTTGCTGTGAATATTGCTGCCAATTCTGATCTGGTGCTCCTGCTATATATTTAGAAATTCTTGATAAATCCAAAGAAAAAACCGTAATATTATTTGTCCCGACCTGGTATATCGGGTAAGTTCCTTTTCCATCGCCGTAACACAGCTTCCCTGTTTTCTATAAATAATTTCATGAATGTATGAATTTTAAGCGCAGTGCGGCGAGGGCTCATCAATTTACAGTTAAAATTCCTAGATGAAACCGTAAGTTCTATGCTAACAGTTTCTTCTTCCGAACTTTTCGCTTGTGGAACTCTCTTCCGACTCCATGCTTTCCAGTCAACTTTGATCTTCAAAAATTTAAATGCAATATCAATAGTTATCTTCTGTTTCCTTCATTCCTGATCTTGTATAGCTCTCGCTCTTTAATAATGTTTTTCTTTTATTTATATTTTTTCACAGAGTCGCGCATAGTGAACCAGAGTCAAATGGAAGAAATGGTGAACAAGACTTGCCTTGTTCTCGACGAAAGAGAGTTCGTCGTTGTCTGGCATGTAAGACTTAAATTTGAAAGAAGGCGAGTGCGTCGTTCCGTCAAAAGAGACCTTTCTTTGTTGTCCCACGAGAAATTAGGTCATTAGCAAATTTACATAATATTAGCGTAGTTGGATGTAATCGAGGAGGGACATCCGGGTGTGTTGGTGCTCCATTCTGAGGTGCCCGGATGTCTAGTATGTTGATCATCCGGGCAAGTGATTGCTTACTCGTGATTATAAGTAGACCATCGTGGAGATGAGAGGTGACTTCTGTCGAGGTACGTGCAGTTGTCATAGGACGAACGAAGGAAAGAACGAACGACGAAGCGGATACAAAAATAACAAAGGTAAATACCAAGAAACCGGTGTAGATGGAAGAAACGCCCAATCTGAAATTACGTCCCAAAAGAGTCGCTAATTTCTTTTGACCACAGTAACACCTGGTATCTTAGTGGCTTTATTGTCTTGCTTGTGGTGAAATATTTAAAAACAAAAGAAAAATAAATATGGCGAAAAGATTTCATCTAAAAAGCAACAATATTAAAAATCAGTAAAACTAGTAATCAATAAGAATGGAAATGCTTAATCAAGAGTAATCAGATAGTATAAAACTAGTAATAATAATTAAAATGTTTCACTTAAAAAAACGTGACGAAAACAATAGAATAAAACAAGTAATTACACAATTAGAATGAAAATTATATATTCAAAATCAACTATGTGACCCAGTAAAAACTACTTACATCTTATATATAAAGTACAGTGTATGTGTGTGTGTTTGTGCGTATGTGTGTCCAAGTAACTCTTCCGCTCCCACTGGTGCGATTTCAATGATCCACAGCTCATGCAAAAGCCCTAGAAATGTTAAGCGTAGGAATGATTTTTGTTGAGTTCAGATTCAGGATTGCCAGATTATGCGAGGTTAAACATATATATTAATATTATCCATTATCGTTGCTTTCGTGGTTCAAGGGGAGTAACTCTTATTTTCTTTTTGTACCCAAAATTGCAGTGCACATTTCATTATAAACTAACTTAAAAGCCGACCGATCGGGCGGTATTTAAGCTAGCGCCTGTAGAGGACTCTGGATTTGGCCATCATCACAATAGCTAGGGAGGAGTAGATGCGATGATAGCCATCAATAAACTACAGAAAAACTCAAAATTGATCTTTGCATTTAAGTATTGAATTAATGTTTAAGTTTACCCTTTAAAAGTTCAACGATAATTCCTCTGCTGCCACTTAATTTAAAGACGATTTGATGTACGTAGATCCTTATTTTCCGTACAATTATTTTTATTTCATGGGTGACAGAACAGGGAACAATTTATAAGATAAAATTAATATAGAGTAAAAATGGGAAAATAGAAATTAAAATTAGTTAAACGTTCAACATTTGAAGAGTCAGAGAAACATAACAGCTAATTAAGTAAAAACTATATTATCTAATCTATGTAAAAAAAGACAAAATTGGAGCGCAATTAACCAACGAATTCTGGGGTTAAAAAGTCCCAGCTCTACGTTATAGTAATTTATACGGTGTTTACTTGTTCCCCCACGAGAACGAGATGTGACACAAGGTCTTTTTAAAGTGGTGCTCCGAGCGCGTGCACCCAGGCAGGTACAAAAGTTTTCCCACAGCACCCGCCGGTTGCTATGGCCTCGGTGCGAGCACCGATCCCTCCCTCTTGTGCGATGGGAGGGCGCGGCCTCGGGCAGCTGTTCCCCAGGGCTGGGCACCTTTCAGTATTATTTTCTCAGTTGCCCCGCTGTCCTTTGAGAGAGAAGCCCCTGAGCGCACTCTGTCCAAGGACAGAGACGCAACTGAGAGATGATAAATAAAGAGTACAAATTACATTATAGTAATTTATACGCTAAGAGCTTAATATGTGTATTATATATTATCTACTTCTAGGTGATATCACTCTTCAGGTTGAACTAATTTGCATCTTTATTTTAAAAAAGTATATTTCATTAATTAAGTGTCCTTCATTTGTATTCTTTTATTCAAGGATTGTTTTGATTTTCATATAAAAGATATTTCTGTTTAGGAATATCGTCTTATATAGTGCAGAAAAGTGTTTGAAATTTGCATTTTTGTCCTTCAATAAGTTGGCATCTATTTGTAAAACTTTCCTTAACTATAACAAGCCAATTTATGATTGATTTGTTCATTTCAAATTTTAGTTTCAAATATTTCAAATAGTGAATATATCTTACTTTGCGAAGCGATAGCGGGAGGGCGAAGCCTGCTAGTTGTTTACATTATTCGCACTGTTATCTTCATCGTCATTGCCATATTCATAATGTTTCGGCTGTTGTACGCTTCATCCTTCTTCAGGTGATTGGAATTTGGAACAGAACCCTTTATTTCGGCCACCGAGGTAAATTGTTCTAGTTCCACGTGCCATGCCTATTCCCGGTGTCTCAGTTATTTCCCCTTAACTTAACACTCTAAATTTTGGTTCATCACTACTGTGACCAGGTATTGAACACTTTATCCATGTGTCCTCGAGTTCACAGGGTCCAGTGGATAAAGACGTTGGTTAGATCCAAAGGGTTGTGAGTTCAATACCAGGCCACAGCAGTGGTGAACCAAACGTGGAGAGTTAAGTTAAAAGGAAATAACTGAGACTTTCGGAAGAGACATGGCACGTGAAACTAGAACAATCTAGAACGATCATCGGTGGACGAAATAAGGGTTTCGATCGAAATTCCAATCATCTGAAGAAGGCCGGACCGTACAACCGCCGAAACGGCGTGAATATGGCAATGAAGATGAGAATAACAGTCCGAATAATGTAAATAATGTAATTAATCATAATACCTCATCTCAGAGATATAGACAGATATATAGAGAGACATAGACATAAAGGCCGGAGCGTAGAACGGCCGAAACGTTGTGAATATGGCAATGAAGATGAGGATGACAGTCGGAATAATGTAAATAATGTAATTAATCATAATACCTCATCTCAAGAGATATAGACAGATATCGAGTAAAAACTGTAAAAAACGATTACTGTTTAAACACTTTATTTTAAAGAAAATAATAAGTTTGTATAAAATTACATATAAAATAACAAGCATAATTAATCTAAAAAGCAACATTAATAAGATGAAGTAAAACTAGTAATAAACTAATAATGCTGAAAATGAATTATTTGATAATATAAATACGGGATTGAAATATAAAGTAAATCATTTGAATTATCGTAGAATTTTTTTAGTACGAAAGGCACAATAAAAGAATTGAAGTTCATGCCCTGAAAGGAAAAATATTAAGGAAAGGAAAAAAAAAGGTGAGATAGGGAAAAATAACCATTCAAGAAAGAATGAAGGAAATAAAAAATGAGGAATATGCGTGAACATTAGGAATTAAAAAATCATAAAAGATGACAATGAAAGAAAAGCAGAATAAGGATAAAAAAAATGAAAAAGTGGCGAATGATAAAAGATGGAGGAATGATATTAGGAAAAATGAAAAGAACGGTAATACACGAAAAATGACGAAAACGACTGATATTTGGTGATGAATATAAATTAAGTTGATATGGAGAATAGATCTAGAAAGAGATTGGAAGATTTAGTTAATCCAAAGAACTGAAATCACCTGGACAGTAATATTGTATCGGGCCCCCAAACGACGAGGTTTTCCAAATATGTTGTGGACGTGCATGTTTGCGGGTCCCGCCACAATTATTTTATTTTTGTTTAGGAAAGGTGTGGAAATGATCATGCCATTATGCTGGAGGTCGCTATCAAATGTGGTTGTCACAATGCAATTTATATTTGACGTAAAATAGCACATGGTATAAAATACAAGACAGAACGTAATGATTCAAAACGTAACAATTGAATTTATTAAGTGTTTCATGTACATGCATATAAACTGAAAGGTTTGGAAGAGTTATGTCTCTTAGATTTGGAAATATTTGTACCGGTGCTCATAAGGGTAGAATTAATTATTAAACTGTAGTTTATAAAAATGAGTATGGAATTGTGTATTGTACAAGTTGGTAAGAGTTCAGAAAGTGTTGAGTCTTGACTCAATGTTGAATCTCGCCTATTGCATGGAATAATAATGCAACACAAAATGTACTTGGAACAAGAATGTATTATAACAAGAAAGTGTACACAATAAGTACATATAGTATTTCTGTATATTTCTGGGAAGACGTTCCTGGAGAATGTGTTGACTAGTCGCAGTCGATCAGAGTCTCTAGTTGGATCTCGTGATTCCTTCCTTCCTTCTCTTCCGGTATCAACCATTATTTATATAGTTGGTAGTCACCTATGCAGATTAGGTGGATCCCACCACAACACCCCCCTCCCAAGCCTTGGAATCCTTTTGGATTTCAAACTGGCTTCTATATGGGATGATGATTATGGTTATTCCTTTGTAGATCCCCTTTGCATAGTTCATATATATATCTGTTTTTTTTTTTTTTTCAATATCTTTTTCGTTTTGGATTCACGTCCAATGGGTCCGTGAACTTTCGTTTCCTACCGGATCTTCTCGGTTCATGAGCACTCTGCGGAGGTTCTACTTGAAAAGTATCATACATTACATCAATGGTGTCTTCCTCCTCATCCGGTATACTCTCTTCATGCTCTAGCACGTAGCATTTTTTGAGTTGGTTCTGGTGCCTCTTATGAGTATTCTTCGGCCCTTTTATTATGTAAATCAGGTCACCGATTCTCTTATCCACTATGCCTCGCTCCCAGAACTCAATGTTGTTTCTATAGCACTTGAAAAAGACCTTCTCTCCGGGGGTGTATCTTTTTCTAGCTGTATACATAGTGTTCTTTATTCTATTTCTTCCTGGCAAAAGCTTGTCAAACACTGACTTAACTTTCCTAGCGAACATTAGTTCTGCTGGTGCCATGTTTGATGGTGTTCTCTGGTTAGGCGTGATTCTGTATACTTGTAGGAATTGCTGAAGCGCCTTTTCCGTTGGAACTCCTGAGGCTTTCTTCAGAGCGCGCTTTAACGTATCTACAAATCTTTCTGCGAGTCCATTGGATCTCGGATGATACGGCGGCGTCGTTATGTGGTTAATTTGATATAACTCACAAAATTCCTTAAATTCGTCAGAAGTGAATTGTGTACCATTGTCACTCACAATACACTCTGGCACACCGAACCGTGCAAATAGTTCATGCAAAAAAGTTGTTGTGGTATTGGACGTAGGCTTTTTGCAGCGTAGTACTTCCGGCCATTTTGTAAAGCTATCTACCACTATTAAGTAGTAATAATCTTCTACTGGACCAGCGAAATCAATGTGTAATCTTTCCCACGGATGATCCGTCTTTGGCCATGGTTTGTGTACTATAGGTGGTGCCTTAGCTGCTAACGCACACCCTTTACATCGATGAACCATGCTTTCCATATCCACATCCATTCCTTTCCAATATACGAAGCTTCGCATTAAGCTTTTTGTTCTATTAATCCCCGGGTGACCCATATGAAAGTCCCGTAGGATTCTTTTCTGCAACTTTTTTGGTACTACTACTCTCTCACCATATAGTAAAATTCCGTCACAAATTGAATAGATCTCATGAACTTTTTGGTCCTTTGCTACCATTTTACTTTTTATTCCTAAAATGAAATCATCGCTTTCAGATTCTTTTTTGATTTCTTTTGATGTAACCGGTAGCTCTCTTACAATGTTGTTTATCATGCTTTTCACCTCATAATCTGCTCTGATATTTGCAATGATTGTTTTTTCGAATCCTTCATCTTTATTCGGTACGAGTCTTGATAAGGTATGCGCATGAATTATATTTTTAGATGATAGGTGTTTTATGTGGAAATCATAATTGAGAAGAATGGTTCCCCATCTTAACAGTCGATTTGCCGTGTAAACGGGTAACCCTTTCTTTGACCCAAAAATAGTGATCAGAGGTTTATGGTCCGTTTCTAACCTGAAATGTCTGCCGTAGATGTACCTATGAAATTTTGTTATGGCAAAAATGATACTCAGCGCCTCCTTTTCTATCTGTGAATAACTTCGCTCTCCGGGGAGTAATGCCCTCGAAGCATGCGCAATTGGTTTTCTAGAACCATCTGGCATTATATGTTGAATACATGCTCCTATCCCGTATGAACTAGCATCACTTGCCACTACAATATCCAGTTTAGGATTGTAATGGGTTAAAAAGAGGTCGGACGTAAGCATTTTCTTAATTTCATCAAAGGCTTTTTGACATTCTACCATCCATTCCCATGCCTTGTCTTTTTTCAGTAGTTCATTCAACGGATCTCTTAGATTATACATTCCTTTAATGAATGCTTGATAATAGTTCGCGAGCCCCAGAAAACTCTGTAGTGTCGCCACGTTAGTGGGCGTCGGCATGTTTCTAATCGCAATGGACCTTTCCGGATCTGGAAATCTGCCATTTTTGTTTATTATGTGACCTAAATATTTAATTTCCTCCAAACCAAATTCACACTTTGATTCTTTGACTTTAAATCCAAAGTCCTGAATCTTTTTAAATACTTGATTGAGGTGCTCTCGATGTTCGTCGACATTTGCACTCCTTACTATAATATCATCTAAGTAGGCACACGCAAAGTCTAAGTCATTCAACATGACGTCCATGGCTTGTTGAAAAATGGCTGGTGCCACTTTAATACCAAAAGGGAGCCTGTTGTACTTGAATAAACCCCTATCCGTGTTTATCCCTAGTAACTTCGAACATTCTTCTTCGACGGGAATTTGGAGATAGGCATCTGATAAGTCGATTTTCGAAAAAATCACTCCGCCATTTAGCTTGTTAAAAATCTCCTCAGGACTCGGTAACGGGTAATGGTAGTCCTTAATTACAGAGTTCAACCCTGTCGAAAAATCAACGCAGACTCTGATTTGGTTTGATTTCTTTTTTATGCACACAATCGGCGCAGCCCATGAATTAGATTCTACTTTTGAAATAATTCCCATTTTTTCCAACCTATCAAGTTCTTCGTTAGCTTTCTCTACACTTGCGAAAGGCACGTTTCGTTTCTTTTTAAATATAGGCATAGTATTTTCTTTTAATTCAAATTTAGCTTCAAATTTGTTACATCTTCCAAGACCAGGTGTAAAGGTTTCCGGAAACTTTTTCTTTAATTCATCCTTAATGTCCTGTCTTGATTGCGTATTACTTTCTACTTTCCTGCAGAAAGAGCTTAACGGTTTATCCCACAATTCGAATGTTTCAATAAAATCTGTACCCAACAAGTTTTCTCCATTTCTCAGAATGAAAACTTTTATTTTTTTAACGATCCCATTCAATTTCATTGGAAGTACAACCTCGCCCTCGAAGTTAATTTGCTTTCCAGTTACCGTTCGAGCGAGTTTCGTTGACGTCATTATTGTAGGCCTTTTTAAAATTTTCCATGTTTTATCGTTCATTATTGTTAAATCTGACCCTGAATCGAGTTGAAATTTGATATTCTTTTTGAATATTTCAGTCGTCACATATTTCCTCAAATCTCTATCTGATTTGATATTTGAATTTGTTTGTCTAATTCGGTTCTTGCATTTTTTCGTTTTACAACAAGATCCTTTGTGACCCTTCTTTTGGCACACGAAACATTTCTTATTTCTATATGGGCAATTTACCTCCCAATGTCTTTCGTTACAACGTCTGCAATTATATGGTGGGACTTTTTTATTTTCGTTCTTTTTATTTTCTTGTCTATTATTAAAATACGCTGAATTTTTTCTCCAATTTTTCTCTACTGGGTACTTTGACTGCTTTTTTATTTTTTTAATATAAGCAATACCAGCTTCTTCGATTTTTTGCGACTCTTTCTTTAACTTTACGGCCCGTTGACACTCCTCTGCTAACTTTTGCAGGGTAAGGCCTTGTTCAGATTCGAGTTTAGACAAAACTCTACGTCTTATTTCGGCACTCTTACTGGATACCAGTCCTTGAGCAAAAATTAAGCACTTGAATTCTTCAACCGTAATCTCTGCCAATCTGAAATTGTCACAATGTCTATTTACTATAGATGCATATGTTAAGTAATCCTGATCGTCGGATTTAGAGACATTCATGCATAACCATCGCTTATGCCAAAGCGACATATTTGCTCCAAACAGCTTTTTTAGCAATTTCACTGTTTCCGAGAATTCCAATTCAGTTGTTTTTCTCGGTAGAATAAAATCTACAAATTTGCTATGTTCTGCTGTACCTAGCTTTCTTAGTAATAGACTGACTTTTCTTGAATTCGACCAGTTTTCACAGTCTGTGTAGAAAATATCTTCATATCGTTTAAAGTACGCTTCAAACGTTTTTTCTTCGTCTGGCACATAGTTGAAAGTTTCCAGCGAATTAAATATGGTGTTATTAGAATATGAAGAATTTCCCTCATTTGCCTGAAAGTTGTTTAATTTCTCCAGTATTAACTTTTGAATTTCCAAAAGTCTTTCTTCTTGTTTTTCCTGATATTTTTGCAGCGCTATTTGTTGTTTTTGTTATCTTTCATCTAGTTTCTCTTGATATTTATACTGTGCTATCTGTTGTTCTTGCTGACGTTGTTGACTCAACTGCTGGGATTTTACTAATTCAGATATGACTTTGGATAGTTCCTCCATTTTTCAGCTGATAGTGTTCATGCAACAAGGAATATACTTTTACTTTGTGTATCCACGAATATCATATAAGCTGACCAAAAAATCGAAACAAACGTACGACTTTTTAATTTTATGACTTGCTTTTACATTCACGCCCGTGCTAATCCATTGGGGTCTGCTCGCGTGAGTTCGAATCTCATCTTCGTCGCCATTGTTGAGTCTTGATTCAATGTTGAATCTCGCCTATTGCATGGAATAATAATGCAACACAAAATGTACTTGGAACAAGAATGTATTATAACAAGAAAGTGTACACAATAAGTACATATAGTATTTCTGTATATTTCTGGGAAGACGTTCCTGGAGAATGTGTTGACTAGTCGCAGTCGATCAGAGTCTCTAGTTGGATCTCGTGATTCCTTCCTTCCTTCTCTTCCGGTATCAACCATTATTTATATAGTTGGTAGTCACCTATGCAGATTAGGTGGATCCCACCACAACAGAAAGTTAAGAGTTGTACTTGTGTGTTTGTTGTAAAGTTCTTTTACGTCTGACTGCATTAGTCAAGACGGGAGTTCTTTAAGGGTCAGATTTTGACAGCAGAGGTGAGACGTACGAGTAACGAATAAAAGAACGAGAGAGTGAAAAAGAGAGGCAGAGAACCACTCATGTTTGGTTTTTTATAATCTCTTGTATCACGTGACAGGCTCAGACTTAGTTGGCGCGAAAACAGACCTGTCGCGTGTACGTAATTTGATTGGTTGAAACTGACCAATCAACGAGCTAGATTGAAGGTGATTAACCAATGAATACTCGTTGTATATTTTGTAAGTATGATGGTGGTGAAAATTACAACAGGAAGAGTGCATTTCCCAGCAGGGGGTAACTGGCAGTCGTGGAAGATTCCACAGTATCACTAAATCCCTTAGTGTGACAAAAAAGTGGATTACAATAACAAAAAGAAAAAAAGCACAACCGACAAATGAATTAAAGACAGTTAAGCCCAAGTAGAAAACTTCATAGGACAGCTGAACGAATATATGTATTATGCTTTTCTATTTACCAACCACCTGACACCTTATACTTTTCTCTTTACCAACCTCTCCACAAGGCAAGATGTGGCATAAGGCCAGTTTTTAACGTGGGACATTCGCAGACCGTAGGCTGGGGAACAAATTGCCGGTAGACTCCGTATATACGGGGTCGAGTTTGTCTACCTCCACAAACGTGACTTTGCCCTTCGGCATAGACTTGTCTGTGTTTATCTCCACCCGGAGACAAAGAGGTCGACAAGAGAGAAAGAGAAAGAAAATTTTTTTACAGGTTTCTATCTTATTTTTCGTTGATCTTTCGACCAATTTTTTATCAAAATTAACAATTGATTTATAACTGTATCCTCTTTTACATCCCTGGTAGCACACTGACAAATTGAATTTCAAAAACCCCAAAATAATTGTGGTTTGAAGTAGGTTTTCATGTTGCCTGTTTTACCTCGTCATGTCCTCGGCTAACTTTGATTGAATAAATACAGACTACTTCTGTTATATCAGTAACTACATCAATTCAAAATGTTTTGTAATGAAAGTACTTTAAAGTAATTGAAGAAGATAGACTCTGTGACATTTAAACACCTTGATGATCCACTTCAGCTTGGGGAAAAAATTAACAGGGAGCAAGATCAGGTGTACAGGAACGTTGTTCCAGTACGGGGATGTTCTTCTCAGCCAGGAACTGCCAGTGCCCAGGACTTTACAAGCATATGCATTGTCATGGTGAAGCAGCCACGATTTGTCCTGCCACAAAAGCATGTGAATAAATCCAGCGATTGCAAAAGGATAAGATTACAGTTATATACTCCCAAGATATTATGTTAGATGACAACACAATCCATTTACCCCTCTTTCACCCATAGCTCACACAGCACAAGAAGTCCCATTACTTTTCATACAGACGTGAGATATATTTAATATAAATAAAATACGAATATGAAATGTGACAAAAAAAGGAGGATTAAAGTACCTTGAATTCATTTTCAAGTCTTTCTAGTTGTTTTGAAGAATAAGCCTGGCGAGGCTTACGTTCCACGGTTGTCCGTCTTTGTCTGCGAGCAAAATTACGTTGAGCTGAAACGTTAAAAGAATACCATAAAAAGGAAAGGTCTTTCCCACAAAAATTAGTGACTTAACTGTTGTCAATAAAAGTATAATATGCAAAAGAAATAATTAAATTGAATATATATATATATATATATATATATATATATATATATATATTACATAAAATGAAAGTCGATTGTACCTCATTTTTTTATCGGGATCAATTCCCTGGAGCTTTTTAATACTAAAACATTTGATAAAAAATGAATCGAAACGATTTAAAAAAAAAAAGTTAAATTAAAAAAAGATAGAAAAAAGAAGAAAAAATAGGAAAAAAAATTAATTTGGAAAAATTACAAAAGAAAATACAATCATTAAAGTTAAGAAAAGGTAGGGTTTTAATGATTGTAGATAAAAGAAAAATTAAAATTTAATATTAAAACTATTATTTAATATTAAGATTAAACAAAGTAATTTAAGAATAAGACATTATTAGTATATAAACAAGAAAAACCTGAATATTAAATTTAATAAGATAAAGCAAGAAATTAAAATAAATAGATAAGTAATAGCCTAAAAGAAATTGTACAATAAAAAGAAAAAAAAATAGATTAATAAAAGGTAAAACTAGATGAAACTTGAGATTACATTTAAAAATGATATAGATTAATTATAGATTAAAATAAAAAGGATTAGATAGAGTCATATATGTTAAAACCAATTATAGATTAAATTATAATAGATAAAGCAGATTAAAATTAAATATAGATTAACTTATAAATTAAAAAAAATAAAAGCATAAAGTGTCCTGATACAGAGGGAAACATCAATAACAAATAACTAAGGACACCCCACCCAAAAAAACAAAAACAAAAAATAGCCATTGAACAGGTAAATAAATGTAAAATTAACTCATCAATATGCTTGAAAGAACATAACATATCAGATTTTAAAAAAGAAGAAAAAAGATATACAGAGAAAAATATAAAAATAAAATTTTAAAAATTCTTATACGATAAGAAATATAGGAATTAAAATATTGTATAGGATACGAAATTTTAAAAAGAATTCTTATAGGATAAGAAATATATGAATTAAAATATCGTATATGATACGAAATCTTTTTAAAAAATTCTTATAGGATAAGAAATATAGGAATTAAAATATTGTATAGGATACGAAATCTTTTAAAAAATTCTTATAGGATAAGAAATATATGAATTAAAATATCGTATATGATATGAAATCTTTTTAAAAAATTCTTATAGGATAAGAAATATAGGAATTAAAATATTGTATAGGATACGAAATCTTTTTAAAAATTCTTATAGGATAAGAAATATATGAATTAAAATATCGTATATGATATGAAATCTTTTAAAAAAATTCTTATAGGATAATAATCTTACTAATTACTCCATAGACGGAGGCACAAGAGGAGGGTATAAGGGAATATAACGAACCCAGCTGGAATTGGAACTCGGCTCTCCGATTAACAATTCCCAGCTATTATTCATTGTACCACTTGTGCATCAAAATTTACAACACCTGGTGGTCACCCATCTCGGTATTGACCAGATTCAACTTTAATTAACTGCAGTGATCTACAGAATGTATATATATATATATATATATATATATATATATATATATATATATATATATATATATATATATATGTATATATATATTCTTTATCTATATATATATAATCTTTATATATACATATATATTCTTTATATATATATATTCTTTATATATACATATATATATATTTATATATATATTGATAATATATATATATGTATATTATTTATATATATATATTCTTTATATATATATATATATTCATAATATATATATATTATTTATATATATATTCTTTATATATATATATTCATAATATATATATATATTATTTATATATATATATTCTTTATATATATATATATTCTTTATATATATATATTATTTATATATATATATTCTTTATATATATTCTTTATATATATATATATTTTCTTTATATATATATATATCAATATATTCTTTATACATATATATATATTCTTTATATATTATTTATATATATATATTATTTATATATATATATATTCTTTATATATATATTCTTTATATATATATATTCTTTATATATATATATATTCTTTATATATATATTCTTTATATATATATATTCTTTATATATATATATTCTTTATATATATATATATTCTTTATATATGTATATATATTCTTTATATATATATATATTCTTTATATATATAAATATATTCTTTATATATATATATTCTTTATATATATAAATATATTCTTTATATATATATATATTCTTTATATATATAAATATATATATATATATATTCTTTATATATATAAATATATATATATATATTCTTTATATATATATATTCTTTATATATATAAATATATATATATATATATATTCTTTATATATATATATATTCTTTATATATATATATATTCTTTATATATATATGTATATATATATATATTCTTTATATATATATATGTATATATATATATATTCTTTATATATATATATATTCTTTATCTATATATAAATGTATATATATATATTCTTTATATATATATGTATATATATATATATTCTTTATATATATATATATATTCTTTATATATATATATATATTCTTTATATATATATATATATATTTTTTATATATATATATATATATATATCTTTTTACCTCCAAAGTTCTTTTGTGGATACCCTTGTTTAGGCAGACGCCCTGTTTTTTGTTTGAATTACTTTCTACCGGCCTACATGTATGGGCAAATGGCTAAGTAGTTATAACCTTCACTTTCCGACCATGTGTCCCAGGTCTAAATCACACTATGGTCGATTTTTCATGAAGTTGAGTTATTGTCTTGTGGAGGTGGTACATTTCGAAGGTTATTGAAAACCATGCCACGCGTTGATAAAAAGAAAACCTTGTGAGTAAAATTGGCTATATTGTCGATATTGATTGCTCAAGCTCGAAGCTGCAAGTGAGTGTTTGAGTGTGCAGGCCGAGTTTAACTCAGCGCTCGCTGCCGGGAACTATCACTATGGTCCGCTTAACATATTTGCAGTATAAACTCCAGGTGGGCTCTGCGCATTTGTAACAAACACAAATAAGCCTGAGCAATAGGAACAGACATGTGTTCTCGGGAATGTGTCGTCTCAATAAATCTCTTTACGGCAATACACTTATAAACAGGTTCGTCTTACCGGTTATTGTTAGTAAGCAGTTTTTTTATATACTTAATTTTTGTTACCATGAAACAGACTAGGTTAATCAAACAACAACTGTAATAAAATCTAACGAAGTGCGAGGTGTCTGTTATAGATTGGCCTAACATCGCCGGCCTTTGTTTATGACGTCGATCCTCATTGGGTATCTGCCTCTTTTTTAATGCCATGCCCCTTTAGCTCTTCGCAGACTCTTTTATTTACTGTCAATTGTCATGAGTTCTTGGAGGAAATAGTGGAATCGTTTACCGTTTCCATTTTCGTAGTTTTGAACTCAGATTAATCCTTCTTCTAGAATGGCTACCAGCCAAGGCAAGATAACTTATTTTTATCCTTTTATTTAACCTATAGCTTGAGGGAGATGGATTCATGACTTTCCCGAGTGCAATAAACTCTTTATGCGATTTATCATTGAGCCAAGAACATTTAAGCTTCTTAATGATAAGTCGCGCATTGGGAGATTTATTTTAATTAACAGTCTTGTTTCGAATCGGGTTAAAAGTATTCTCTTTTTTTGTATTGAGTCTCTAGGTATTAAAAACAAGTCTTGCCGAGAGCTTTTGCGCACACGATGTTAGTAAATTATGTACAATCTAGGAAGTTGGAAACTAAGTCGTTTTAGTATCGCATGACTATAACGAATGTAGCATTCATTTTTGTCATAGCAGAATGACGATATACAAGCAAATATTTTAACTCAAAAATGTCAAATCGTGACTCGATCAATTTCTGGGCGGGATTCGAAAGAATATCAACTGACAGATAATTGCTGTTAGGCACCCGTGGATGGCGTCACAGCAGACACGAAGGTTAGAGTCTTGAATGCGAATTTTGCAGATTGACAAGAACTTCTTATTTGCGATTTTCTAAGCGTAGCTTAGATGTGGTATAAAACCGAAAGTATGGGGCACCCAGTGAGAATCGAACTTACGACTCAGTTGTAATTGTTCTAGAGAGACAAGCTTGCTGAAAATTATACCAAGTCGAAGAGCCCTAATGATTGTCTATGCGTAGCGTAGATGTGGCATAAAGCCATAAAGTGTGGGGGCACCAAATGAAGTTCGAACTCACTACTCAGTCGTAATTGACAAGCTTGTTAACCATTACACCACGCTGAAGTGCCATTATAATTCGTTTCTATGAATTATAATTCGTTTCCATGAACTTATGAACGAAGGAAAACCTTACACTGTACAATTGTTATTTATTAGATTTAATGTAGTCCAATTCACGACAAAAATCCAATTCACGACAAAATCAAAGTTTATTTCTTCTGATTTAAATCCATCTCCGCACTCGGACATGGATTAAATAGTAGGACTTGTATCCCGAAAAAACATTGTTATTCTAAAAATAAGTTTAATGCAATAGTCAATCGCAAAAATGTTCTTATATAACGATTTCAGTTGCCAGATGATATCTAGTTAAGTACACATCTGCAGGATTGTTGAAATCATCTTGACAAAGTGAGTGGAGTGGACTAAACAGGTTAACAGATCCAGGGTTCTTAATGAATAATTGTTTAGACGAAGGCTGACAAGACAAAGAAGTTGTGTTTTCTATAAGACAGTGGTCCCTGGCAGCCTAAACAAGAGAATCAATCATCTGCCCCGCGAAAGGAAGGCACGCACCGGTCATATCGTTCACCCCATCAACTCGCACAACTTTTCCTAGCTCGTTCCAGCCGAACATTCCAAGAAGATTTGCAACTGAATAAAATTAGCCAATTTCGTGTGATAGTTTCTTTCTTGGGTAAAGATCTGGTCAAAGAATTATTTTCCTTATATTAAGCCACTAGCGTTCGCCTAGCACAGTGGTTCCCAAACTTTTTTTCTCTGGCCTGCATTTTTGAAATGAAAATTTGCTCGTGTCTTATGCGATAAAAAGTACATTTAAAAATTTAAAAAATACCCACAGAAGTTTAAAGGGAGATAACCACGGATTAGAACATTATCATTGATAACTCTCTCCCTCTATTTGCGAACCCTAGTTACTATATTCTTTATACTTGACATAATGCAAACATATCACAATGATAAAATCAGTCAATAATTATTTATAACTATTTACGTTGGGACTCATGCATGCGATTACAAGTAATCCGTAATAATATTTTAAATTGTGAAGTCTTATTTATTTTTGGTATATTAATTTTTAAAAAACTATTTCTAAATATTTGATTGTTTTTTAATCATTCCGCCTCGCCAGTTATCCTCTTATCTACAGCACCTATGAGGTATACTGCATCGTTTGGGAACCACTGGACTAGAAGAAATTGCACCCTGTGAACGAACCTGGTGTCTGGTCTGAGCTGCAAAGCAACACTTACAATTCCAAAATATGTTTCAGCTTTAAATGACCCACAAGTTGTTGATATGCCTTATAAAAGCCAATCAATCTCCTGAAAAAACCTTGACCTTGGCTAACTTGAGTGAATGTCGACAACACACTGAATAAGTTGCTTTTATTATTACGTATAATCGAGTCCAATTCAAAGCCGAGAAAAAGTATACTGATTCTCAAATTCTGGCAGAAATGTCCAACTTGAGCGGTTCAACTAACACGTCAATCCCCCAGCTTTAACTTTGAGCTGAAAAAATTTATGTCAGCGAAACTCTAGCAGTAGATTATGGATTTTTATTTTTTGATATATTTGAATCCAGTTAAAAATCTGGGCCACGAACGTTCAGTAATGCCGGGACGTTTTTACTCCAATGTTTGACGTAACACGATCGGAAATAGATTAAATTTATATTCGTCATATATTAAAAAAAAAAAAAAATAAGCACGAAATTACAAGGAAAATGCATGCGATAATGGCTCTCCACCGATCAGCTTTTAAATAGATTTAAAATACAATTTCCCATATTTGAGGTTGTTTTCAGACAATTCATGAGGCACCCATTTTCCAAGTTTAGGAACTTTTTCAAGTAGTTGAAGATGACGAGAACCACTGCCAATTCCTCAACTGATAAAGCAGGATTTTCTTCAAGGGCTGCTTCAAGAAGCTTTTCACCAAACTCAACTGGACGTCCGGTTCGATCTTCATCTTCAAGGGTGAAATCTCCACCTCTGAATTTTGCAAACCATCTTCTGCAAGTTCTTTCATTCACACATTCCTCCCCATAAACTGTGTGAATGTTTCTAGCCGCTTCGGCTGCAGAGTTTCCTTTCTTGAACTCATAAAGCATTATGTGCCTCAAATGATTCTTGGGTACTTCCATGTTAGCAGGGTTTTAATAAAAAAAATTTAATTTTATTGTTCTCTGAAATAAAATTTGATCAGTTTAAATGCATCTAAACATAAAAATAATGTTCAGCTCCATTAGACATTATAAAATACTCTTTAAATTTCGTTCATTTTCACAAAAAGTTAAAATTCGGACAGAACTTATGGGATGACCTAATACATATACTTTCCTGGTAATTGCTCTGATAAACTTTCCTCCATGATACCAAGACATTTTGGATTTAAACATAGTAATGAGCCTGAAATGCGATTTACAGATCTGGGGCACTAAAATCAAGCAGGTGCTGAAATTTAAATATCTGGGACGTGTTCTGACAGAGGATGGTAAGTGTAACGCTGAGATCCGAAGACATATTGGAATGGATAAAGACGCATTCCAAAAGATCGGCAGAATATTACGAGCCAGGAAGATTTCGTTGGTAACAATGAAACGAGTGCTGAACTGCTACGGGATATCTGTCCTCCTTTACGGCGATGAATGTTGGACAATCTCTTCAAAGATGAAGAAGAGACTCAAGTCAACGGAGGCGTGGTTCTAAGGATACCATGGACCGAACACATGAGCAAAGATGAGGTTTTGGAGGGGATCTCAAGGAGGAGGAAATCTTATACATAAAACCAGGAAGAGACAGCTGAAATTTCAGGGATACGTAATGAGAAAGGAAGGCTTGGAGAATCTGATACCTAGAGGGCGGATAGAAGGAAAGCGAGACAAGGAAAAGCAACGCGTAACTTACTTAGCGAGCTTAAGCAAGTGGATGGAAGAACAGGGTATGGGAGAAGTGGACAAAACATTGAGATCTACAAATGATGGAGGAAATGAACCGCCATGATCGCCTACGTCCTGAAGGGACACGGAACATATAAAGAAGAACTATATTGGTGGCTAGGTCTCATCCTTTTACAGTTGAAATGTCTAGAGATAACTGTAAGTTCTATACTAACAGTTTTTTCTATCACACGTCTCGATTCTGGAACAATCTTCCCGCTTCTTGCTACCCAATCAACTTTGATGTTCAAAAAATTAAATGCAATGTCAATCGTTATCTTCTGTCTTCTTAATTCTTATTCTTTTATTGCCCTCTCTCCTTAATAGTAGTCTTCTTATATTTTATAACACTCAGTAGCCTCTTGCGTCTTAGTGGCTTTATTGCCTTGCTTAGGGTGAGATGGTTAAAAAATGTTGTCAGAAGTCAATATTCAGATTCCGTTAAAAATCCAAGATTTCAAATCCTGTTCTGTGCAAACTCAGTCTTTCCACTTCGAGGCTTTGCTCTTTGATCTTTCTATTATGCAAAGGATTCTTACAAAATTATTACTTACTTAGTGTTTGATCTCCACTGCATGATCATAAGATTTTCGCTAAAATATTCGATTTATACACGAGTATTCACATCTCTTTTGTTCTTAAATGTTTAACTTTTCCTGCAGGTCTTGCGAATAACTGAATGTTTAACAATAATAATATTTTGCTAGCAGTTCTCGTGAAAATTTCTCGGCTGTCCTATTTGAATTTTCTGATGAATCTTAATTCTTAAGTTAATGATTGACTAAGGTCCTTGCAATTTCGACACCTTTAAATCAACCGTGGAAATTTCCTATTGCATCGTTAAACATTTAAGCCTTATAACTTTAAGAAAATATTACAATAACAATCATTAGCATGAATGCAGGACATTAATGAAAGGGGTAAGTGGATAGAAAAGATTTACTAGTTTTTCGATTTCACTGTAGCAGACGAGGGTGTGATCTTCACATCTTCCTTCCTTTCTTCCTTCCTTCCTTCCTTCCTATGCTTTCGTTTTCTCACTAAAACCAAAAAGGGTCTCTGACATATAATTTTCTTCTGTCTTTCTTCGTAGTCCAAATGGAAAGGTCCATTATTTACCTGAGGTAATAGCAGAGCGTAACACACGGGCTAAAAATTGCTAACTTAGCGTATTTTGCTGCTTATAAGACACATTTTTTTAAACCTATGATAAAATAATTTGCAAACTGCTATAATAAAATAATTTACAATATACTTCTATAAAATAATTTGCAAATTGCTATAATAAAATAATTTACAAGATAATTCTATGATAAAATAATTTGCAAATTGCTATAATAATATAATTTACAAGATACTTCTATGATAAAATAATTTGCAAATTGCTATAATAAAATAATTTACAAGATACTTCTATTATAAAATAATTTGCAAATTGCTATAATAAAATAATTTACAAGATACTTCTATTATAAAATAATTTGCAAATTGCTATAATAATATAATTTACAAGATACTTCTATGATAAAATAACTTGCAAATTGCTATAATAAAATAATTTACAAGATACTTCTATGATAAAATAACTTGCAAATTGCTATAATAAAATAATTTACAAGATACTTCTATGGTAAAATAATTTGCAAATTACTATAATAAAATAATTTACAAGATACTTCTATGATAAAATAATTTGCAAATTGCTATAATAATATAATTTACAAGATACTTCTATGATAAAATAATTTGCAAATTACTATAATAATATAATTTACAAGATACTTCTATGATAAAATAATTTGCAAATTGCTATAATAAAATAATTTACAAGATACTTCTATGATAAAATAATTTGCAAATTGCTATAATAAAATACCTCTAAAAAAACTACCCTGCGTCATATAAATCAAGGGTTGCTGACGGGAGTTAACATACGTTCTAATTATTACATCCTAAATAGTTACCATAAATCTGACAGTTCGTCCCTGTCAGCGATGAATTTGTCATGATTAATCAGGTTTTCATGATGAAATATGCGATTCAGTGGGTGAAATTGGGTTAGGGCTATGAAGTACAAGGAAAACGTTCCTTTTTCTGATTTTTTCCATCAATTTTTTTTTATGTGGGGGAGCGTCTAATGCATCAGAGCGTCTTATAAGCCGCGAAATTCGGTACTCACTAACGGGGAACAAGCAGATTTACAATTATTATCTTACCATTAAAGTCGTAAAGCAACTGTCGTTGAAATAAAGTCGGGTAGAGCCATCCAGTTGCCGGATTTCCGTTAGAAACAGATGGCATCGCCCAGGCCGGCAGACAATGTCCGTAAAATGATCTCACCGAAGTCCTTGGTTCGATGTCGACCGGAACTGCCAGATGAGCCATTTCTGTTTTCCTTGTTGTTGCTTTAACCGATTCTGGTGCTGGCGTACCATCGCTGTCACCGCCAATGCATTCTTTCCTTTCAAATGATGGGTTTGTGATGCTGGGAGACTGATTTCTTTTAACATCGCGAAGAATATCTTCTATGGAAAAAATACGCACGGTTGGGAGCTGATTTGACCGATTCTTTTGTGCTTTTTGTCTTAAAGCGTTGGGCCGTTCACTATTAGCATTACTTGCAGAATTTTCCATGAGCGAGACTTGGCAATCTTCATGAACTCTCGTGAGAGTTCCTTCGATTTCTTTTTTGTCCTCTACTGGAGCAGTCGTCGCCATGATTGTTTCTTTCCAAATTTAAAAGAAAAAATATCTATCGAAAGAATATTCAAGACTTAATTTTATTCTTCTTACAAATGCATCTGACCAGATTTTATTTGCTTTGATGTATCTAAACTACTGTAATTCACAGTTACAATAAATTAGCTCTCTTCAAAATAACATAATCTCTCACACTCAGTAATCCCTTGAGTCTTAGTGGCTTTATTGCCTTACATGGGTTGGAATGATTAAAAAACAACACAGAATAGGAAGATCTATGTTCACTGAATTTGTCAATAAGTCGTATTTTATATAAATGATAAATAATAATAGTAAAATTTTAAATTAATAAACACAATTTGTACATAAATAAATATTAAATATTATTTATTATATATTTTTTCTTTATTATTATTAT
The DNA here is from genome assembly GCA_964036315.1 of Acanthosepion esculentum. Classification (NCBI taxonomy): domain Eukaryota; kingdom Metazoa; phylum Mollusca; class Cephalopoda; order Sepiida; family Sepiidae; genus Acanthosepion; species Acanthosepion esculentum. The sequence continues at coordinate 36,372,748 of OZ038508.1, read as the reverse complement.
TATTATTATTTATGTTTGTGCTCATTTATTTGTATATTAAGATTTTATTTATTTATGATTTGAATCCAACATACTACCCGTAAAAAATGACGGTATTTTTATATTTATGGATCAGTACTTTTGCCTCAAATCAGTGTAACTGTGTGCCTCGAATCAAAATATTGCTTTCCGATTATCTGTGGTTGGATCATGAAAACAATTCATTAATCAAGAACCCATGATAAAATTAAAACTGTTCCGATTTTAGGCTTCAAAGTTATAGTTAGACAACATATAAATAGAGAGGTAATGTATGTGTGTCTTAAATATGCATTAATATTTTCTTTTTTGTCTTTAAAAAAAAAAAAAATTCAACCTATACAAGGCTCAAAAGCCACTCAGGGTAGAGTTTCGTAATATGAATGTAAGGGGAGGTAACAGAAAATAAATATTATGAAGTTAAGGAGGATAGATGAATATTGACCCTGATGGGAGAATCGATGCGGGATTTTGCTCCACAAAGAGTAAAAGCTGACTGAGTGATACTTCCTCCTTACAATTATATCAGTGTGTAGTATCTGTTCGCTTTGTCTTACTTAGTATTTGTAAGTTAATTTTAACATATTTCACAAACAACAGAAAGCTGGCCTGCTTGTTTGTAAACAGCTTTTCTGTTCAGAACAGCGCGGAGTTCAGTTGTAAATTTTGCATGCATGTTGTCTTTTGCATGTATGTTGTCTTTAGCGTTACAGAATCAGAGAAACTAGGAAGCGTATTTGAAAACACACACTGATCATTATATGTTTTCTGGATTTGTTTTACTTTTATAAATTTATATTATAAATTTTATTATCATTATAATCTTTTTAAATATGTATTTTAAGTAGAATTTTGGATAAGTATTTGAAACAATAATAATATTTGAAACCTTTCAAAACAATAATAATATTTGAAAAGTTTCGTCTTTCAAAATGAGATACTTTTTTCTCTAGTGAAGCGATGTTGTTAGTGATCAGTTTAGGGTATTCGGTGAGAACAGAACTCACCGGAAAAATTAATAGTTTGTGAGATCAGTTTTCTGATGATTTTTTCTCTAACCAAACATCTTAATATTTGCTGACCTCAGTTTAAGATGACCCAAAGTCAGAAAAAGAGGACAATTTAGTAACTATCTGACTCTCTACAGATATTATTACTAACAAGCAAACAACTGTTCCATAGCGTGGAGTCCTGATATTTATTCAGCTTTAGTGTGACACAAGGTAAAAAAAATATGAGGAACAGTAAACATGGAACTCACTACAGGTATAATGGCGATTTTCTAAGCATAGCTTAGATGTGGCACAAGGTCGCAAGTATGGGACACTCACTGAGGTTTGAACTAATTATTCAATCGTAACTGATCGAGCGAGACAACCTTCCTAACCGTTACTCGACGTCGAAACGATCAAATGATTTTCTAAGTATATCTCAGATGTGGCACAAGGCCGGAAGTATGGGGCAGCCAAAGAGGATTGAACTTACTATTCCGTCGTAATTGATCTAGCGAGACGACCTTGCTGAACGTTACACGGCGTCGAAGCGATCAAATTATTTTCTAAGTATATCTCAGATGTGGCACAAGGCCAGAAGTATGGGACACTCAGTGAGGATCGAACTCACTATTCAGTCGTAATTGATCTAGCGAGACAAACTTGTTCACCATTACATCATGTCGGGGTGTCCAACTACAGGCGTAATGGTTTGTAAGACGAGTTTCCTAAAGGTCGTACTTGAAAAGGCCGCCGGATCTTTACTCAGTTTATATCTGTACGCTACAAAGTCATTAATGTTGAGCATTTAGTGAGAATCGAACTCGTTAAAGTCGGCAATATTATTTTACTTACCCCCTGCTCCCCAGCGAGGCATCCCTCACAGTTATGGGACACCTAGCGAGGAAAACAATATCTTTATCAAAATGGAGGCAATTTGTTATTATTGGTGCAAATGATATTGTTGACTACAACAAATGATATATAAAGCTATTAGGTATGAAATATCTTTCCGTTTGTTCGATAATAAAACTTATAAAGCTGGAGCCTTCAACGCATCTGTTATTACGATGCATCCGTATCAAATGATATCCATAGGGACTTATTATTAGTTCCTCTTATTTGAATTATTAATTTTAAATTTTAAACAAAAAAAAGAAACTCTGTTCCACTTTGTGGAAATTTAGAAAATAGCTAAATGTTTATTACCCTATGGTGGAATATTTTAACTGACCACGCCAATACGATATTTATCTATATCCAGTTAGTCATTTCTTTGTACTTAACTAGAAATTATCGTATTATTAATACTATAGTAGATATAATTATTATTATATTAGTGGCGCACAGTTACGTAGTCAACAGAAATTCTGTTCTTGAGGTATGGTGTGAACAAGACTCCTCACAACTCAAGAACGTTTCGGAGAACCATTGCAGAGTAAATTATGCCAGTTATCTGGATGTCTACAATCTTGGTCTCAATTCTAAGTCTCCCTAAGCGCCTATTCAGTTTTCTATTATTATTAGAGTTGTTGATTTGCTTAATTGATTTGTTTTTTACAGTTTATCAACCTCTTGCAGGTTATTTAAAGACAGGAAATATTTTTTAGATTGTGAGAATTTTTTGCTTAGATTATAATGGTTTACTGATACTCGTCTTACTAATTAACCCATAGCTAGGTGGAGAAGAGGTGGGTTCATACATGTCCCAATAGTATTTACGTGTAAGTGAATATAACGAACTCGACTGGAATTGGAACTCGGCTTTCCGATTTCCAACTCCGTGTCGTTATCCATTACACTATCCGCACATCCAAGCAACCAGCACCCGGTATTCCCAAGCTTCGGTGATCATAAGAGAAACGGCGCCCCAACGTGATATGGCCGTAAGCCTACTGAGTGGGAAAGAAGTACGTCAACGAAATGACCCTGGGGCTCAAATTATTATTATTATTATTATTATTGAATGGGAGGAAAGCACGCTTATAAAGCTTTAATAGGGCGGAAAGTTTTCTTGTTGTTTTTGTTGTCTGTTTATTTTGATTTGCAGTTAGATACAATTAATTAACAAGTCTTCCATCTGAGACTTAACACAATCTTTTGCATTATTATTATTATTATTGGTAATAGTAGTAGTATTAGTATGTTAGCAGTTTAGCTCTGTTGAAACTTGCACAGAAGACATAAGAACCCAGGGGTAGACGTTGATAAGAATGTCTCACTCCTACGCCGATTAAATAAACGAAAGAAACTGGACAATCTCGCTTTGTAGAGTAAACGTCTATGTTCTAATTGCTTGAACTGTGAACATTTGAACGGAAGTTAAGCTCAGCAAAGCAGCCTGGGGTCATGTGATTACGCTGAAATAGGCTTTTTCGAATCTGTCGTTTGAACCGATGGTGACGGTGATTCATCACTGGTTTTCATCTGTCGGTGAAGAATATTTCGTGCGGGTATCAGTAGTCAGGATGTCCGTTCTTAATTGCTCACAATGTTTTTAACTTTGCTGCTATCGAAAATTCAAAACTGGTCAGGCCGATTAAGCTTGATCTTTTTTTTTTTATTCTTTCATTATCCTTGCTTTTCTTTTTTGTATACGAATGTCCGAGTCGGCAATTTTCGTAATAAGATTTAGTCATTGAAATGAAATAACCTGAAAGAAATGGAAAGATTGTATAGCGTCGTAAAATCAAAACAAATATAATAACCAATAATCAATCATCATAATCTAATGAGATTATAAAACGACCTCATTTTTAAAATTAAAAACATCGGAAACTTTTCAAACACATTATATATATATATATATATATATATATATATATATATATATATATATATATATATATATATTGTTGTGGTAGGATCCACCTAATTTGCATAGCGGAGGACCGACGATATAAATATGGTTGGTACCGGAAGACAGGGGGGCGAATCAAGAGATCCAACTAGAGACTCTGCCCGACTGCGACATAGTCAACACATTCTCCAGGAACGGTCTTCCCAGAAATATACAAAAGACTATATGTAAATATTGTGTACACTTTCTTGTTTCAATACATTTTATTCTAAGTACATTTTGTGTTTGCATTATTATTCCATGCATTAGTCAAGTTTCAACATATATATATATATATATATATATATATATATATATATATATATATATATATATATATATATATATATTAAAATAATAGGAAAGAACAATGAGAGAGTAATTCAGACTTCTTAGCATTTATTTTTATTTTAAAATACAGTGCTCGATAAAACTGTAAGGCATAATATTATAATTGTTTTTTTTAATAAATAATCATCACAACACCGAAATACCCATGTTTCAAAACTGAAACGTCAATTTAAATTCAATCATACAAATTAAACTTAAAATACAAAGTTCCGGTCCGTTATCAAGCAATGCTAAAAATAACTTTTTAGAAATTGATTCACTTAATTTATGAGTCCAGACAAATTTGATAATTTGAGAGATTGGGTTTAAGGAACATTCCATCTTTTTTAATTTTAGGGGTGTTAAGATTCAACTTATTTAGAAAACTCATGTATCCGATTGTATTGTAGCTATCAAGTCGGTCAAGTCAATGTGGGGTCTGGGGTATCTGTCTATCGATACAACCTTCCTTTTCCCAAGTAGATATTTGTGGTAGTGTCTATGTTCCAACACATCGTCAGGGTTTCAATAGCAATGCGTTTGGCATTTTAATTTTTCATTTAATTTTTATTCTTATAAATTTTAATTACAATTTTTTCAAAAGAGACATTCAAATATTATTTCGTCATATTTTAATATTTATATTTTTATTTGTACCGACTAAAGATATTATATTTAATTTATTTACTGTATACATATATGGTAATGTTAAAATTAATATATTAGAATTTAATTATGTATTCATAAACTATTTTGTTTATGATCAAATATAAATATGTTAGTTTCATTTTATTTAAAAATTAGCTATTACTTAAGGAAAAAATTGACAATGTCTGCAAAAACTCGCTTTTCGTTTCTTTGATTTAATAAATTTTTATTTTTCAGAAACTTAATAATATTTATCTTTTCATGTATGCACAAAGTGCATAGGTCATTTAAAGATCTACAGGTTCTTTTTTTAAAAATAATTTCCATTTTATTGTTGGAGTTTTATTGTTTATTTTAAATGCCAGAAATATTTAGATACGGATGTCTGGAATATTTTATGAGCCTTTTATTTCGCATTGAATGAAATAGGGTATTGAACTGTTTTAAAATTCTGAGTGCTCTTAGCTAGAATCCAATGAACATTCAGGATTTTATTTTGTTGTTATGATGAGAGTAAAAAAATTTATTAGCTAATTTTTATTTGTTGGTTTTAGGTGGACACTATGTTTTAGGCTGCAGTCAAGTCGGTGTAACATGATGTCTAAGAAAAGTAAAGTATTGTTTTCTTCCTTTCATATGTTAAGTCTAATGTATGTTCGACTTTGTATAGTTTATCTAAAAGATCTGGTAATTCAGTATTACGGGGATATATTAATATAACATCATCAATATATCGGAAGATTTACTATGAGATTAGGCTTTCCAATATATTTCCACTTTCTATTACTGCGTATGTTTTTGAGTGTTTGTCTCAGTTTGTTGTTTTGATTGTCACTCATTTGTTTGATAGTTTGGTGTAGCTCAGTCATTTCTTGCTTTGTTATGGAATTGCTTTCCACAGTTCTGGCTTTTTTAATGGTTACTTTTGCAACACTTCTAATTCTTCGGTAGGTGCTTTTAGGAATGTTGGAAAAATGTGAGTATTGTGTGTGTGTATCGTGTGTTGACTTTTTCATCAATGCGTTTCAACAAGAAAAGTTTTCGGTTTCTAAATGAGTTGGCCGACGTTAAGAGATTTTTTATTCTTTAATAATTCGGTGTTTTTCCATGTCGACAGTATGATATGAGATAACGATTTATATATATATATATATATATATATATATATATATATATATATATATATATATATAGAGAGAGAGAGAGAGAGAGAGAGAGAGAGAGAGAGATAATATTAGTGGTAAAAATATATAAATATACATACATACATACATACATACATACGTATATATCTGTATAAAAAATAATTCCAAGAGGATAGAATCCAGGTAGAACTCAATGTCCAGGACAGAGTAAGGATATAATAAAAAGGCTTAAACACTAATATTCCATGGTCATAATTCATTCCATTGGAATCGTAAATACGATCCAATTCATCAGACTTACAAAGTCAAAAAGAAAACAGAAAAAACAACTCCGGGAATAAAAAATAAAATTTAGTGAGAGTGTATGTATGAGAGTGTGGGACGAATGCTAGAGTAAATGAATGCTATAGGGAGGGGTAACAGACGAGAGAAGGACAGGAAGGTCTAAAGATGAAGGGTGGGATTAAAATTTAACAGAGAGAAGTTTTAAAAGAGGGGAGTCAAAGACGGTTTAAGTGAGAGAAATATGAATAATTTCAAATGTCTAATACATTAAAGATACATCGGAAAAGAGTATACATTTGGTGGTGACATACACACACTATATATATATATATATATATATATATATATATATATATATATCGGTGATGAAACAAAACGAAAAACTTATAAATGACGCGTGATGGCTTCGGCTTCTTCTCCACTTTTATTTCGGATACTATTACACACACACACGCACACACACACACACACACACACACACACACACACACACACACACAAATACACGAGAAAATTGGGTATACAGTTTTTGCAAACGCGCGTCTACCATATAATAATAATAATAATAATAATAATAATAATAACAGAGCGCGCTCATGCGTGTTTTCAAAAGTCACCATGACAACGATCACAGTTGCAATAAGTTTATCTTCACAATTCACGCCTAAGGATGATCTCGGCTCGGATGAAATCGAAAGTAGGTGGGTTAACAAAACCTACGGTGCTTTCATTGATGAATTTCAACTTAACATCAAGAAGCTAATTAAGAAGTAGAAAAGATTATTAAAAAAATAGCATATGTCTATATGATTCAATGAAACATGTTTGAATGAAAATATGTTGGCTATATATATATATATATATATATATATATACACATATATAATAAATTCTTATCGAAAATTCCGCGATTTAAAAATGACCTTACTTCATTTAACAATGGTAACGATGTGCTGAAAGTCTTTTAAAAATAGAAACGCGGCCACTCGAATTTCAGCCATGCTTAACACAAGATGGCTAGAAATTAATGCTTCTACTATAATTGAAGAATAATACATCGCACACGGGTAAAACATGAAAATAAATCCATTATATATATATATATATATATATATATATATATATATATACTTTTTGATTTACCAATTTAAACTGCTGTATTTTCTTCTCCGTGCACAGACTGCAATTTCTTCCTTGTTTCTTTTGAACGCTTTTTATTATACTCTATCTTTTTAATGAGTTTTTCTGTTGGATGTATTTTTAACCCGACGTATTTTTATTTCTTCAAATACATATAAATTATTTGTATAGAAATGGGCAAAAAAAAAAATTATTTCCTTAAATATGTTTTATTAAAGTGCAGTGTTAACACAGAGAAAAATAAAATTCTAACTTGATTTGTTTCGTTTGATTTACCGATATACTAGGCGATTTCACGTTAAGTGATTTATTTGAATTGCATTCACACGATTTATTTATCATGTTTAAAAAAGAAAAGCAGTTGTGTGGCGAAAGTTGAATGCCTTGCCTTTTTCTATGTGTTAAATAACAGATAGCGATTTTGAAAATCGCTCAGCGTAAACACATACAAAATAAATTCAAAATTCTTTTTTAAAATATTGGGCTTGTTAAATTGTTTATTTAGTAAATATAGTCGTAATTTAATAACAATATCATTTGACCACTACAAATTAATACAGACTTTTAAAATTATTTCTTTTTTATAAATGTTCTAATTAAAATTAAAAATAAATGAACACAATTTTTGTATAAATTCATTGTTCATCGCAAATATTTTTTCAGTAGTGTCCATAATGTTTTATTCATAAAAGTAATTAAAACATTTCTATTTAAATTTCTGTTTAATTTGTAGCGGTCGGGTTATATTGTTATTAAATTAAAACTGCATTTACTCATCATAAATGGAAATGAAAACTACAATTCAATGAACCCAATATTTTAAAATGAATTTTGAAACATTTTGTGCCAACTTTTGTAAATACAGATGTCCATACACGACATTATCTAAAAGTAAGACGTAGTGGCGGACCAGGTGGGTCCCTGAGCCCTGGGCGGCTCTTTATGGGGCCGGCATTTTGCGGGTGAAAAAAAATTGAAGTCACAATAACTCATTTTCATGTTATGGTGTTTCAAGAAAATAAATCTAATTTTTGTTTTTTTAATTCAATATTTTATTTGCACATTCATTCCCTTTTGTTTGAAAGATCACAAACGCATGACATGCCGCCCTGTTGACGACCTAAGCTTTTAATAAGAAAAGAAATGACCCTTAATAAAGGTAAAACCTTTGACAGTAAATTACAAAAACAAACTATGAAACAAAGACAGATTTGGAGACAGGTTTTAACACGGTTACTTGACGCAGCAGAACCTGTCTTTTAGAAGTCATCGAGAAAATGTATGTACAGTGTCATCCGGATATAAGATAGTTGTCGGGACCGGAGAAGTATCTTATATCCAGGTTTCTCTTATATCCGGGTTTGGTCTATTTTATATACATTAACACAGACTCTAATTTGGGACCAGAGAAAATATATCTTATACCCGGGTTTCTCTTATATCCGAGTTTTTCTTATATCCGGGTCTCTTATATCCGTACACTGTAGTTCCAATAAAGGTAACTTTATAAAACTTGTTGAACTTATGAGCAATTATGATCCTGTTCTTGGAAAGCATTAATTGAAAGAAGTAAATGATAACCGGCGGCACTTGTCACCGAAAATTCAAAATAAATTCATACATATCTTAGGAAAACACGAAAAGGAAAATATATTGGATCGAATTCGAAAATCCAATTATTTTGCAATCATACTAGACAGCACGCCGGACATTTCTCATACTGATCAGATGAGTTTCATTTGTCGATATGTCGCTGTTGAAGACAAAGAAGTGGAGATGTGGGAATCATTTCTTGGTTTTATCACTGAGCATGGGAAGACAGTTTATGATATCAAGAAGATGATTTTGGATCGACTGGAGAAAGAGAAACTTGATTTCAAAAATGTAGAGGGATAGGATTTGACAATGCGGCTAGTATGGCTGGAGTTCATGGTGGTGTTCAACATCTTCTATGAAACACAAATAGAAAAGCTAAATTTGTGCCATGTCCTAATCATAGTCTGAATTTAGGCGGTATTCATGCATCAACTGTGAATGCAAATGCCATTACCTTTTTCAGAGTCATTGAGAGACTCTATACATTTTTCTCCTCTTCCATTCTCCGGTGGGAAGTTTTATCTTTGCATGTGAAGGTCATGATAAGGGTTGATAAACCGTAGGAAACGAATAAATCATTAAATTCACAAAGTCAGCTCTTGACTTTCAAAACGCTTTTTAATACTGTTAGAAAAGGTACAAAAAATTGATCAATAAATGAACATTTTATATATAAAGTACAGTGTGTGTGTTTGTGCATGTGTATATCCAAGCAACCCCTCCGCTTCCACTGGTCTGATTTCAATGATTCATGGCTCATTCAAAAGCCCTAGAAAAGTTAGGCGCAGGGAAAGATTTTCGTTGAGTTCAAATCCAGGGTTGCCAGAGAGGTTAAAAATTTATATTAATATATTATACTAGCTATTATCGTTGCTTTTATAGTTCAAGGGGAGTAATTCTTATTTTCTTTTGGTATCCAAAATTGCAGCTAGCTTAAAATTTTAAGCTAGCTTAAAAACCTTTTAATTAGCTATTATGTTTTTTTAACTCTTCAAATATTGAATGTATAACTAATTCTAATTTCTATTTTCACATTTTTACACTATATTAATTTTATCTTATAAAAATAACTGTTTACACGAAAAGTAAGGACCTACGTACATGAAACTGTCTTTAAATTAATTAAGTGGCTGGTGAAGAATTATCGTTGAACTTTTAAAAGGTAAGCTTAAACGTTAATTCAATACTTAAATTCAGCGATCAATTTCGCTGTTCTGTAATTTATTGTTGCCTATTGCATCTACTCCACACTATCTATTGTGATGACGGCCCAATTAAGAGCTATCGGCAGGAGCTAGCTTAAATTCCGCTCGATATATATATATATATATATATATATATATATATATATTAAGACATTTTTATGTTTATACATTGTTTTTTATAGATACAAATATTTAAGTAAATGCACTGTTTATAATAAACAGTATTAGCAACATTTACCGGTCTGAATGTCCGAGAAATTGTCATAGAAAATATGCGTCCTCCGACAGGAATCGAACCTGTATCCTATACGGAACCGTCATATAGCCTGACGTGCTTTTACCGATTTCGCCACATATAAATGTTGTTAATACTGTTTATTATATACAGAGCATTTACTTAAATATTTGTATCTATAAAAAAAGAATGTATAAACATAAAAATGTCTTAAAATATTTGTCGGACTTTGTCCATTTCATATATATATATATATATATATATATATATATATATATATATATATATATATATATATATATATATATATATATATATATATATATATATATATAAATATATATATATATATATATATATATATATATATATATATATATATATATATATATATATAAATAAAATAAAAACAGACCACTTTAAGGCTCCATATAATAAATTATTTCACCACATTAAAGTCTGATGATCCGCGGTCCTTTAAAAGGGCTGTGGTGAAATAATTTATTATATGGAACCTTAAAGTGGTCTGTTTTTATTTAAATTATTAGCTCTGATTTACATTGAGTTCTCTGGATTTTATCCTCCTCGGGTCTACCCATACGGATTACCTAGTTTTTCGTAAACTAAATATATATATATATATAAGTGCTAATTTCAATAGCGCGTATTTTTTTTTCAATTGTAATTTTCTTTCTGAACAGTTCTTTTAAGTAAATTAAGAAAGAAATATATCTCGGTAAAATCATTTTTTATTCCGAGATCAGCCACTAAGGGGAATCTCTGATTTATTTTTAATAATAGTAATACTAAGCAGAAGACCATGGCTAGTAATTAAAATAAAATTTGTAGTCCTTATGTTATATATTTCTAGAAAGACGAAACCGAGAAAATGATCACTTAAAAAATGTTTAAAGATTTCAACATATGAAAAAATTTACCGCAAACTGAAATATTGCTTTTAAAACAAATTTTTAATACAATCCCATTTGTGTTGTGTTGGAATCTTTGTAAAACTTTTTATTTCAGAGAAGATGTGTCGGCGATTAATCTTTATGGAAATGTAAAAATTTGCGACTTAAATATGTTTTTTCGAGTAAAATTTAGTCATGAAAATACTGGTGGTTATTACAAAAGAATAACATTTTCTCAAATTTTTTAAATAAAAAATATTCATTATAAACTTATTAATGAATATATACTGAAATTTTAATTTAAATTGGATAATTCCCTGATTTTTGGTAATTTAAAAAAGCGCTGCCCTTCTCTACTCGTTTTCTTTCAGGGTCTACGGCCCCCAAGGTTGGGAATTTTTGAAATCGACATGTGGTAGAAAGGGTGAGCTGTATCAAAGTTTTTTCGACGCCCTAGCGCCGGCTCTGCTTATTAGTGTTTGGTGTGTATTTGCTAAATATGAACATTGGAGTAAATGAAAAGAAAAATAATTTCTCTTAAATGTCTGTATGCGTTTAGTGTCAATATATATATATATATATATATATATATATATATATATATATATTGATACTAAACGCATAATAATATATATATATATATTGACACTAAACGCATAATAATATATATATATATATTGACACTAAACGCATAATAATATATATATAAATATATATTGACACTAAACGCATAATATATATATATATATAATGACACTAAACGCATAATAATATATATATATATTGACACTAAACGCATAATATATATATATATATATATATATATATATATATATATATATATATATATATATATTGACACTAAACGCATTTAAGAGAAATTATTTTTATTATTGAGTTCTACCTGGATCATATCCTCTTGGAATTATTTTTATACATATATGTATGTGTATATATAATTGCATATGTATGTGTATATTCACCACTAATATTGTCTCTCTCTCTCTCTCTCTCTCTCTCTCTCTCTCTATATATATATATATATATATATATATATATATATATATATATATATATATATATAATCATTAGAGTGTATAGAATTTTTGACGATTGTAAAAATAATAATTGTAATGCATTTCTACAGCAACAAATTTGCAATGGATTTTTAATGTAACATAATTTACAATGAATCCATTCTTTTATTATTTGTTATTCAACTATATATGTAACGATGTAGGTAAATGTAAATTTCGACTTAAATTCCTTAAAGATTCTTATTAGGGGATTGCATAAACGACAAGATGGCAATACGAGCTTAATTCTGCGAATGGCAAATATATAAAAATGTTGCGTAATACAGGTTTCTTTTCTTGTTCGTTTTGAATTTCTGATGACATTTGCAGTGTCTTTCTGCATGCAAGCGTTAGCAGCAATAGAAGTTTCCACATATTTATCTCATAATATTAAGACTCACATAAACGATTTCTAATAAAATTCTACCGTAAGATAATTTGCATTGAATTTAATGGTTGAATATGGCGTATAAATTTCTATATATTAGAACAATATTCGGCAAGTGAATGATAAAGTGGAAAAAAAAATTGTGTAACGAATTTTGTCAGCCTGAAGGACTTCATAAAAAAAAGTACTTCATCAGACTAAAGTAATGATTTTACTGATGAAATAACGGGGAGGAGGGATTTTGAGTGTCAATATATATGTAATCATTATAGTTTACATTATAGATGAGTGTAAAAATAATTGTAATACATTTCTACAGCAAACAATTTGCAATGCATTTTTAAAGCAAACTGATTTTCATTGGATCCATTCTCTTATCATTTGTTATACCACTATATTGTTGTTCCTTTACAGTGAGATTCACCCCTTTACAAGGTCCGGAGACCACTCAAGGTAAAGGGTTACATTTACAGGCGGTTAGTGTGTATAGGAGTGGAAGAAAACTGTTAACCCTAGCCTTGAACAGGATTGTCGTGATTGGGGTAACATCCTGTTGGGAGTCTGTTCCACAGGATAGTTGTTCGCGGGAAGAAGCTGTTACTTCTCACCCATGGGATACGAGGGAGTGTGGGTGGGTTGCTACTATGTAAGTGGCATGGCGTGTTCTTATGTAATCATGAGAGTAAATGCAAATTTCGACTTAATTCCTTAAAAACTTGTATCAGTAGATTATATAAACAGATGGAAATACGTGGTTAATTTTATGAATGATAATACATGGTTAATTTTAGGAATGGCAATTCGTGGTTAATTTTAAAAATGGCAATACGTGGTTAATTTTATGAATGGCAATACATGGTTAATTTTATGAATGGCAATACGTGATTAATTTTATGAATGGCAATACCTGGTTAATTTTATGAATGGCATAAAAAGCGAAAAACACGTAATATAGATTCCTTTTAAAAATAATATAGTAAATAATTTCAGCGTCTATTTCTATATGCATTCAGCATTTGCCGTATCTTTCTGTTTGCAATCATTAGCATCAATGGAAGTTTACATATGTTTAACTCATGATATCATGACTTACATAAACGATTAGTATTAAAATAATTTCTGATGAATTTTTACCGTAAAATAATTCACAATTAATTTAATGGGAGAATATGAGACAACTTTCTACATATCAGAATAATGTTTGGCAAATGAATGAGAAAAGGACAGAACACATTCGAGAGAATTGTTTTCACCTTGTCATTTATTTGCTTAACGCTTTGATGGGATTAGTCTTTATATATGTAATCATGAGAGTAAACAAAAGTTTTAATTCTTTAAACTCTCTGTAATGATAAGGATTACCTAAACAGCTGGATAATAAGATTTGGTTAGTTTTCCAAACGGAATTGAAAGTTTCGGCGTAGCCCATTTGGCGTGGCCGATTCGGCGTGGCCTATTCGACATAGGAATTTTTCGGCTGAGGGACGATTAGGCGTCAGATTACTACTTCATCGTTATAGTCAAATTTACTCATCCGTTTAGTAGTCAAATTAGTACTTCGTTGTTATATGTTCAAATTGTTCAATTTAAGAAAAAGTGTAGTTGAAGGCATTTTTATATTTTAGAAAAGGAGTAGTTGGAGTATTTTAAATTTAAGAGAGTACTTGGAGGCATTTTTAAATTTAAGAAAAAGAGTAGTTGGAGGCATTTTTAAATTTAAGGAAAAGAGTAGTTGGAGGCATTTTTAAATTTAAGAAAAAGAGTAGTTGGAGGCTTTTTTAAATTTAAGAAAAAGAGTAGTTGGAGGCATTTTTAAATTTAAGGAAAAGAGTAGTTGGAGGAATTTTTAAATTTAAGGAAAAGAGTAGTTGGAGGCATTTTTAAATTTAAGAAAAAGTGTAGTTGGAGGCATTTTTAAATTTAAGAAAAAGTGTAGTTGGAGGCATTTTTATATTTAAGAAAAAGAGTAGTTGGAGGTATTTTTATATTTTAGAAAAGGAGTAGTTGGAGGCATTTTTAAATTTAAGAAAGAGAGTAGTTGGAGGCATTTTTATATTTTAGAAAAGGAGTAGTTGGAGGCATTTTTATATTTTAGAAAAAGAGTAGTTGGGGGCATTTTTATATTTTAGAAAAGGAGTAGTTGGAAGCATTTTTAAATTTAAGAAAGAGAGTAGTTGGAGGCATTTTTAAATTAAAGAAAAAAGTAGTTGGAGGTGTTTTTATATTATATTTCCTTCAGTGCAGCTTCATATTTTTCAGTCGTCAAAGCCCTTTTATTCCAAATGGGAGCAAATATTTTATCAATACGTGGAATAAACAACGTGATACATATAATTAGGAAATGAAGAAGTAATTTCTAAGATTAAATAGCTTTAGTAAGCTAAGTTACTAATAGCACATAAAAAAGAAGTAACTTTTTTAAAAATCGAGTTCTCCCAATTCAAGGCAGTAAAGCCACTGAGACACAAGGGGAGTGTTAGATTTTGAGAAACAGAAACTTTGCAAAGGAGCGAAAACAAAGGAAGAATAATCAGAAGGACAGTAGATAATGATTGATATTGAATTTAAATTTTTACAGATAAAAATTGGCTGAAAAGCATGGAGCCGGAAGTGAGAAGTGAGAGGAAAAAAAAAACTGTTAGCATAGAACATACGATTGCATCTAGCCAACTCAACAGTAAATTGGCGAGACCTTGCCGCCAGGCTAGTACTGTGCTTAAATTCAAAGAAACTCACAACCATATCGAAGAGCTCATCCGAACAAAATTAGTTTTTTTTAAATTAATAGATGATTAATATTTGTATTAAATACTTAATAAAACATTAGTTAAAAAAAAATAAACGTAATATTAAGACAATAATCTCTGCTTACATACCATTTCCAAGAGAGTCTGTTTTCGATCGTCTTGTCGACTTGATTGTTTTGAAGAAGCAGAAGAAGCAACCTAAAAAAGGGCCAACAGTATTTCAGGTCTAAGCCGATAGAAAACGCGGCTTGAACTCGCCTGGTCTGTGAATTATGGCAGATGCTGAAATCGAAGGGCGCGGATGAGAACGATTTGTGGGTGTCACCAGGCCGGTGGCACATCCAGCCAATGGTTGCATAAACTGACCACTGCCAGTGTTTTGAGCTGCAATGATGAACTCTAAACGGTATGCTTAATGTTATTCATTCATTATCTGTTCTTTATTCACCTTACCCTCAACCCAGCACCTTTAAGTTCGCGCGAAACCATACTTTTTTTTGTTTCTTTTTTTTTTACGTTTCTTGTTTTTCTTTGTAATTATTCGAATCACTTGATTTAATTTGCTTCGATTTTTGTCTTCGGT
Source organism: Acanthosepion esculentum (assembly GCA_964036315.1). Classification (NCBI taxonomy): domain Eukaryota; kingdom Metazoa; phylum Mollusca; class Cephalopoda; order Sepiida; family Sepiidae; genus Acanthosepion; species Acanthosepion esculentum. The sequence continues at coordinate 36,356,610 of OZ038508.1, read as the reverse complement.
ATTGGATACGATTTCATACTACGCGTGACACCTAACTTACTTTCTTTACTCTACCCAAGCAAACATCTTCATCTTTTTTTTTTTTAAATTTCTTCTAACATCACATCTCCTTCCTTCTCTTTCCTCTTCCCCATTTCTCTAACTATTCTCTCTCTTATTTTTATTCTGTACTCTTTTCAAGTGACTTCTGTCATTGGTTTCCGTTTATCTCTCCTTTTCTTTATTTTCCAATACGCGAAATCTCTCAGCCTCGTTTTCACTGCCTCGCAGTTCTTTTCTTCTTTTCTCACTCTCACTCTCCTTCATTGTTACCATTCACCCTCTCTTTCTTTCTCCGTAAATATCAACCCATCTTTTCCATCGTTGATTTAATCTACGTAGTTTTACACCATTTGGTGTGCCTCACCTCCTCCCTGCCGCTTTCTTTATTAAACTCACTTCTTCGCAATATCTTAGTCTGAAACATCATATCTATCCACGAAATAGTCTCAATTCCATCATATCTATTTTCATAGCAAGCTACCTTAACTATTTCTCTACTTAACTGTATTTCCCTATCTATCTATCTATCTATCTATCTATCTATCTATCTATCTATCTATCTATCTATCTATGTCTCGTCCTATCTATACTATCACTGCCTATCTATCACTGACTGTTCGTATCTAACTTTCTTTCTTTCTTTTTTTCTTTATTTCACACTCTCATCCTATCTATACTACTGTTTGCTTTCTCTGCTTATCTATCTATCTATCTATCTATCTATCTATCTATCTATCTATCTATCTATCTAATATATATATATATATGTGTATATATATATATGTGTGTGTGTGTATATATATATATGTGTGTGTATATATATATGTGTATATATATATATATGTGTGTGTATATATATATATATGTGTGTATATATATATATGTGTGTGTGTATATATATATATATGTGTATATATATATGTGTGTGTATATATATATATATGTATATATATATATATGTGTATATATATATATGTGTGTGTGTATATATATATATATATGTGTGTGTATATATATATATATGTATGTGTATATATATATATGTATGTATATATATATATATATATATATATATATATATATATATATATATATATATATATATTCACTTTTCTGTTTATTTCTTCACTAATATTTAATTAAACCATTTTATTTCTTCCATTCTACCCAAAATGTCGATTGTTAGTCACACTAATTAACTCTGAATTGGTTCAGCGTCTCACATCGAAGTTTTTTTTTTCAGATGAACAATCTAGCTTTTTCCAGGTCAACTGCTGATTATTTCTGAAAGAATCTCTCAAGCTTTCGATAGAAATGGTGAAGCTCAGTTTGGTTTGGATACCTCGAAGAAATCTGACAGAGTTTGTCATACTGATCTTCACAAGTTGAAAAGTTATGGCATTTCCTGGCGAACTTTTGAACTGATTCAGTGTTTCTTATCAAATCGTGTAGTGTAAGTTGGATTTAACGGCTACTCTTCTCGATATTTTTGAATAAATGCAGGTGTTCCCCGGGACTCTTTCCTTGAACCTAGGTGGTTTCTAATTTTTTATCAATGACCTTCCTGGTGTAATCAGTACTATACTGATGATACAACTATTTATCCCTGTCTTAATAAGTCTGATCGGTTCGATAAAGTTAGATTGGCAGCTGATCTAGAAAATGACCTACAACTGGGTTTTAAATGGGGTAAGGCGTGGTTTGTTAATTTTAATGCCTCAAAAACGAAACTGCTTTCTTTCAATCATCTGAAAGAACCCATTCTTACATGGCTGATGCTGACCTACAGGATAGTGACTCATTGGTCCTTCTCAGATTAATGGTTTCCGCTGACATGAAGTGGACATAGTAAATTGAATCAAGTCTGCAGCTACGAAAGTTTGTTCACTATGTCGTTCTAGACAATATTTCGCGCCAGAATTTATCTTACATATTTATAAGTTTACCATTTGTTCTTGCTTTGAATACTGCTGCCACATCTGATCTGGTGCTCCTTCTACACACTTAGAGATTATTTGACGAAGAATCTGTAATATTATTGGTTCTGATTTCGGCTCCTGTGCCTTTCTCACTTTCGTAATGTAGCTTCCCTGTGTCTTTTCTATAAATACTTCATGTTTTTTTAAGCTTTTCACCCCAAGCAAGGCTGGAAGCCCCTAGCACGCAAGGGGTTACAGAATTTGGAGCGAGAGCAGATAGGAGTGTTAGAGGAAAGGATGTGGAGAAGGATAGTGGATAGATCAAGGCAATGAGTTACAGAAGATTTGGAGCGAGAGCAGATAGGAGTGTTAGAGGAAAGGATGTGGGGAAGGATAGTGGATAGATCAAGGCAACTGGAGATGTCGATTGACGTTACATTTGAATAGTTGGAGATTATAGTTGTCAGGGAAACAGGAATAAGGAAGGGAGTTTCACAGGCGACAGGTGAAAGACATGAAGCTATTGGAGTAGAAGAGACGTCTACATTTAACAGTTTCAACAGTGAAATGGTGGGAGCGTGATGCCAGCCTGGTAGGACGCTTAAATTCATGAAGCCTGGGAACCAGCGAAAGCAGCTCATCGGAGCAATTACCGTGAAAGTATTTGTAAAAAAGACAGAGCGAGGCGACGACGCGTCTGTGAGAGAACGACTGCAGACGAGATGACAGATCAGGGCCAATTACGTTGCATTTCCGCGATGGAACCTAGATTTTATGAATTTAAGCGCAGTTCTAGATTGGCTACAAGGTCTGATCATTCTACAGTTGAAATCATTAGATATAACCGTAAGTTCTATGCTAACGCTTTCTTTTCTCGCACTTCTCGCTTGTGGGATTCTTTTCCGGTTTCTTGTTTCCTAGTTCTTCAAAAATTTAAATGCAGCATCAATGATTATCTTCTGTCTTCTTAATTCCTTTTTTTTATTCTCCTCTCCCCTAAGTAGTAGACTTTATTATATTCTGTAATACTCAATAACCACTTTTTATGACGTTTTGCACTGATAAGTGACATGTAAGGCGTCTACTGAAGGAGGTGGTTGTATGTCCGATATAGGTAATTGATTTATGACAAGAAACACAGTCTTCAGTTTAGATTTGATGGGGTTATTCTGATTATTATCTACAAGGTTTGCAGTTTTCCATTTTCTGTAATTTTTTTGTAAGAATAATTTTATTTGGTTATCAATGATATATTTGAGAAAACTATTGTTGATTAATGTTTGTTTTACGTGTTTCAGTTCACTCAGAAATATTCTTTGGGAAGGGGAATTTAAGTACGTTCTATTTAGAAGTTTTTTTTTATCACTACTATTCTATATCTTACTGACCATTGGCTGTCATACGTAAAATCATTAATCACCATTTCTTTCTGTAAATCCCGCAAAAACGTAAAATATATTACAAAAATTGAAAACTGCAAACCTTGTAGTTAATAAACAAAATAACTACATCAACTTTAAACTGACGATGACCAGTACCAGTACAAGACTGAGATTTTTTGTCATAAATCAAATAAATATATCGGACATATGGCCAACTCCTTGACTAGACGGCCCACATGTCACGCGTCAGAGCAAAGCTCCATAAAAAATCTATCACCACATAATCTACAAGAATCCTTAAGAATGATACTGGTCGAAAACTCTAGAGTACTTTGTAAATCAAATTTCTGAAAACATCTCGTTATAAAAGAGGCCCTGTACATCGAACAGCTCTCCACCGCCATCAAACTTACCTTGTTTAACAATAATAACGGAGTTCTGATGTCTTTTAAAAACAGAAAGTTGCCCACTCGAATTCCAGCCATGCCCAACACAAGACGGCTCGGAATTAAAGATCCTACTATAATTCACACATAATACATCGCACACAGTCAAAAAATGAAAATGAACTAACAACAACCGCACTTGAAATCTCTTGGGACAATCAACGATATAGACAGTTTTTGTACTACCTCACACCCACCAAACTGAAAAATATAAGAACGCTTGGAAAAATTAAATAAAAAAATGAATAAAATTTTCCTTGTCCGTCATATTTAATGATATATATATATATATATATATATATATATATATATATATATATATATATATATATATATATATATTGAAAGTATGAAAGGAAAAAACAAAGGAAATCCAGACCAACAATATCAGAGACACAAACTTAATTTTGAAATCACGGTGTGTTTTTATGTCTCTGATGTTTGGGGATGTGGTTCTTTCTTTCTTTCTTTCTTTCTTGCTTAGTCTGTTTGTCATCCATCTCAGTCTGATCAAAAGTGCCCGCCGACCGCAAACATACCTGTAGTCCCTTTTTCAATCGGTTAAACCAGCTTGACGCTAAATGTACCCACGTTGTAATTGTGCCTTTATTTGCTACGGTGACTTCACGTGATCTCATGGCAAAACAAAATTGTATTAAAAGTTGTATCTCTCATTTGAAGAAGCACATACGGTTTCTATTCCCGATACAGACACGTGTGCCTACTAAATATAATGTTTATTGCCACCAAACATAATGACGGATATTTTACAAAGATCCAATTATTGCATAAAAATTTAATTAATACGGCAACGTAAGCCGAGAACAGACAGACAAACGGGTTACACTGTCGTTTCTCGTTTCTCTTTTTCTCTATTCCTTCTCATTTCCCTCACCACACGCTCTCTCCCTCTCTCTCTCTCCACACACACACACACACACACACACACACACACATATATACATATATATATATATATATATATATATATATATATATATATATATATATATATATATATATACACTGACACGCCACTTAATTACACGTAATTAACTGCTTTTATAAACAGCTTATGACGTGGGAGTAATTTAGTGAATATAGGCATTTAAATATAGTCATGTCAATCACCTGAATTTAATTTCATGCAAGTAATGCGTCATGGTCTTTGGTGCCAGCCGGGTGGTTCGGATATTTTTCAAAAGAATTTATGATCTACTAGGATTTTCACACACAACTATCTTTAATGTCAGTAAAAAGTACAAGTGATCGCCAAGTCTGTGGGGAGAATTCCCTGAGAAGTTATAAAGACTATAGTAACCAGGTAAGCAAAATTTGATTTGACAGAGGCATCCCAAGATTTAAATTCCTACACTTCGTATGTACATATATTGTACTTTATATTTATAACCAACTTTTTCTCTTTCATTTCCCAAAAGTATTTCGACAGGGTAGTACTGTTGGAATAATTACTCCGGTTCAAAGGTATCTTGTGATTTTAAATTGGCATTCCGTGGAACCAATTTATGTCATAATGGGAAGAGTCGTAAATTCGACCTCTACTTATATACAATATTATATGTTAAGCATTGTTCATTAAAGGGGGAATTTTCTTATCTCTTCTTGTTACAGTTACTGGTTTACTGTTTCATAATTTTTCATCATGAATTTCATATTAGGCGTACGAAATATATAGTTAATTTTTAACGTATCTTTATTGATGGCGATATTGTTGGCAAAGCGATAACGCCACTAAGACCGAAGGGGGCTACTTTCAAGAATTCGACAATTTTTAAACCGTGATATGAAAACCTAGGTCTTTTGAATGAGAGATGAAAAATAATGACACGATGAATACACACAAAAAGTTCCTTTTGAGTTCGTACGAACCAGGATGAAAGTATGCACATTTCATATACCCCCCCCCACCATATAATTTAAATACACTTGTTTTTTCTTACCCTCTTCTATTAAGCTTTGTGTCGTGCATTTATTTATTTTTAACTAATAAAGCGTTAGGAAATTACTTAGCCCAGATCGCCTGAAGATACCGAAAGGTTGAAACCAAGGTAGCGTGATCGGCTGAGCTCATAGTTTTTTTTTAATTCAAAATCTTTGCATGTTACTTTTTTATTTTATTTTCTTCATACGCGTATTGAGCACTTCTTAATACTGTTTTCTGTTCTAATTCAACTCTGACTAATAACTTATAAAGATATACACCGTCTTTAACCTCCAGGGATCGGTAAACCTGTATAACGAGGCATACAAACGCTTCGGTATGCAGGTCAGTGTAAAAAAGACAAAATCCTCATCCAATCAGCCTCTGGACAAGCAACACCGGACATCAGCATCAGCATCAGCATCGACGGACAGCCAGTAGATGAATTTCCCTATCTTGGCAACATCATCCCGAATAATGTCACCTGCGAGAGAGACCTTGACAACCGGATCAAAGTGAAACATAATCTTTATGTCACGCTCTCATATCGAGACTTAGCAATCATGGTCTCTCTCTCTCTCTCTTTCTATCTCTCTCTCTCTCTCTATCTCTTTCTGTCTGTCTGTCTCTTTCTCACACACACATACATATATATACATATATATATATTTGGATGAAAGATGTATGGCAAATTGGAGAAAGCTTATATGTTTTGGCTATATAATCTATCCGATTTCAGTTAGATTCGTTTTTTTTCTTTGTGTTTTTGTTTCCATCATTTTGGTTATTAAATATCCCACATTGCGATAACAGAAATTCTGCTAAGAACGGTGAAAAGTCGAAAGAACACGGACGCAAATTTACTGTAGATGAGCTGGTGATTAAAGCACTTTCTAAATATTTTCGTCTTAAAAATACGTCTTTAAACTTAAAATTCACAGTGTCTCTCGTTTTTCTGCATGTGTCTTCGCATTAACGTAAACATAAACTTAGTCTGATGAACTCCTAAAGGACGAAACGCGTTACATGAAAAAAAATTCCACTTTGTAACACATCTTTACCCCAGAATTGTTTTTGATATATGAAAATTCTTCCCACCTCTCTCTCTCTATATATATATATGAAGAAATATAATTTTAAGTGTGCTATATTTATGGGATAAAGTGCTCAATATCAGAGATAGAGCGTGTGTAAATATAAAAGTGAACATAGAAGTCAACGCTTAGAGTCTGTTTCATGCTAGATGCAATCGTCAGGCAACGAGTTGACTGACGATTGCATCTAGCATGAAACAGACTGTCGCCTCTAAGTGTTGACTTCTATGTTCACATTTATATATATATATATATATATATATATATGTGTGTGTGTGTGTGTGTGTGTGTGTGTGTGTGTGTGTGTGTGTGTGTGACAGTTTAATTTTTTGTGTACCTCTATAAAAGCAAACCTTCTTTAATATTGGCTGGTCTGTCCTGGGTATGACGATAAACTACATTCAACAGCAAGGCCTCTGATCAGGAGGTTTTGAGGAGCGTGGAACCAATTCTTAATTGCTGGTGTTGCCAGGTCCGCCCTGACCCGGGGTGGTAGCACCTGTTAGGGTCCCAGCTATGGGCAAATAGTTAACCCCAAACCTGGGGTAAAACACTATGAAAGTGTAAAAACAGGTTTTAATACCAGAAATACTTTGTAAAAAATTATTTCCAGCAATAATTTTTTGAATAAAAAAAAAAATATACTATTACCAGCTATACATTTTTAAGGAAAAAATATTACCAGCAATAGGTTATGGAAAAAAATTGTTACAGCAGCACGTTTTTGAAAAAAAAAATTACCAGAAATAGATTTTTGGCGAAACAAATTATTACCAGCAATGAAAATTTTGTTGGCATTAAATAACCCATTAGGGTTGATATTCCGTAAAACAAAACAAACCAAACTATTGGCTGGCGTCATTAATATAACAACAATTTTATCACTTATTGTCTGACATATATTATTTATCTTTGCATATAATTTTTTCACCGTTCTTACATTTCTATTCTTGTATTTAGGCATCAAATTCTCTTTTGGGCATGTCTGATTTAATAAATTATAAACATTACATCTGCTTATTTTTATCATAATCATTTCACATTCACGTATATTTTTCCGTATATTACAATCAAATGAGGCAAGAAATGCAATGTAACAGTTTTTTCCTTACCAGTTGCACCCCTGATGATGATCTCAGAAAGAGATGGAAGGTTCTTGGGAAATAAAAGTGATTTTCACTTTTTCAGTGCATTGCTTGCCTCCTTTGATTGTAATATACGAAAAATATTCGTGAATATGAAAGGATGATGATAAAAATAAGCAATGTAATTTGTTCTATCAGATATTTCTATTCGAATACGTTATGTTATCTTCTTAGTTCACAGATACAGCATTTGATGACGTCCCTGAAAGAACGAAACTCGTTGTAAAAATAAATTTTCCTATTTGTTTTTTTTTTTCAATTTATTAATACAGATATAGATATATGCGCGTGTGTGTATTTCTTAATTTGTATACACGTCTGTGTGTATCAGTATATCTTTTTACAATGATCAAGCGTCCTACGAGGCTGGCATCCCGCGCCCACCCTTTCACTGTTGAAACTGTTAAATGTAGCCGTCTCTTCTACTTCAATAGCTTCATATCTCGCACCTCTAGCCTGTGGAACTCTCTCCCTTATTCCTGTTCCCCTGACAACTATAATCTCCAACTATTCAAATGTAATGTCAATCGACATCTCCAGTTGCCTTGATCTATCCACTAGCCTTATCCACTTCCTTTCCTCTATCACTCCTATCTGCTCTTGCTCCAAATCTTCTGTAACCCCTTGCGTGCTCGTGGCTTCCCGCCTTGCCTGGGGTGAAATGCTTTAAAAAACGTGTTCACTCTGAACAAAGCTGTAGAGACAATCGAGACAGAAGGTTAAAGCGTGAGCGGCTCAGTTTATGCGGAACTGTGGGGAAGATAACTGTTAACCCTAGGGTTGAACAGGTTAAGAGTGTAGTGACCAGGGAAGCATCCCATTCGGAGTCGTTTCTACAAAACAGCGTTTTGTGGGAAGAAGCTGCCCGAGAGGAATTACATCTCAACAATGGAATACGGAGAGAATGAGGGTTATATATATATATATATATATATATATATATATATATATATATATATATATATATATATATATATATATTCACCAATGGAATACGAAGAGAATGAGGGTAGTTCACTACAATTTGCGTAGTATAACAATATATTCTACTCCATACAGTCAATCTTGTATAGTTGTAATTTTGTATATATATATATATATATATATATATATATATATATATATATATATAATTATGTAGTTAAAAAAATGTATTTGTTAAAAAGATTCTGTACTTGTTGTATAGACTAAAATAAGAATTGGAAAAGAAGCACCTAAATATAGTAATATTTATTTATAATATATATATTTTTACAGAGGAAAATTAAAATAAAACTTTTTTACTTACAATTGTGAGTAACAAAGTTTTAATTTTAATTCTTTTCTGTAAAAATACATATACTCTAAATAAATATTACTATATTAAATATTAGGTGTCTTTTTTCCCAATTATTATTTTCGTCTCTGTCTCTATCTCTCTCTCTTACTTCCTCTCTCTCTCTCTCTCTCTCCCTATATATATATATATATATATATATATATATATATGTATATATATATATATATATATGTATGTATATATATATATATATATATATATATGTATGTATATATATATATATGTATGTATATATATATATATATATGTATGTATATATATATATATATATATATATATATATATTTATATATATATGTGTATATGTGTGTGTGTGTGTTTGTGTGTGTGTGTATAATTAAGATGAAAAACTGGTTTGTTTATCGATAAAATAGAGAAATGGATAGAACTTCTGTTTCGGCCAAAGTGATCTGCATGAAATATATAAAAACAAAACAAAAACAAAACACATTAACATATAAAATAATGTTAAGTAAAATAAATGTGTAAAAAGTTGCATTTGCCGCCTATGAAAGGAGCGGCGTTTGAAGAACACCTTGAGGTTTTTCTTTTTAAAGATCATATAAATCGTTTCGCATAATAGTAAGGCTAATGTTGAACTGGCTATACAACGATCAAATGGTCACGATTAACAATTTTCGCCTTTATGATTGGAGCCTTTTCAAAAGAGAGTCTCATTAGTGATTTTGCTCTTTCTTTTTTTTCCACTTCTCCTATCGCCTTTTCTTTCTTTCTTTCTTTCTCATTTTTTTATGTGACGTTTTCTTTTTTCTTTTAGTGTTTCTTTATTCTTTATCAAACATACTGTCTTTTTTCTCTAACTTTACCCATATTTTCTTTTATCCTGCCTCTTTCTTTCTTTCTTTCTTTCTTTCTTTCTTTCTTTCTTACGTTCCTTCGTTCCAGATTCATGTTTCACTTTTCTTTCTTTCTAACTCCATGTTCAATTTTCTTCATTTCTTGTTTTATTTCCGCGTTGTTGCCTTTCTTTCTTACTTTTAGTTTCTTTTTTTCTTAACTGATGTTTTCTTTCTTTCTTATTCCCTTCCCTAGTCTTGGTTTCTTTCTTTCTTTTTTCTTCCTTTCTTAAACTTTGTTTCTTTCTTCCTTTATTTCTCTGTTTCTTTCATTCTTAATCTCTCTTTCTTTCTTCTTTCTTTATTTCTTACGCTCGTTCATTCCATTTTTATTTTTATTTCTTTCTTTCTTGCTTTCTTTCTTGCTTTCTTTCTTTCTTTCTTTTTTCTTAATCTCTGTTTCTTTCTTTCTAATTTATTTTCTTAATCTCTGTTTCTTTTTTCTTTCTTACGCTTGTTCTTTCTAGCTTCATTTTTCTCCTTTCTTTCTTTCTGTCTTTCTTTCTTTTTCTTGCTTTCTTGCTTTCTTAGTCTCTGTTTCTTTCTTTTTTATTTATATTCTTAATCTCTGTTTCCTTTTTCTTTCTTTCTTTCTTTCTTTCTTTCTTTCTTTCTTTCTTTCCTTCTTTCTTTCTTTCTTTCTTTCCTTCTTTCTTTCTTTCTTTCCTTCTTTCTTTCCTTCTTTCTTTCTTTCTTTCTTTCTTTCTTTCTTTCTTACGCTCCTTCGTTCTATCTTTATGTTTCTTTTTTCCAACCTCTTGTTTCCTTTCTTTCTTCCTTTCATTCGTTTTTTTTATCAGTGATGGGCATTTCTGTGCTATGAATCGCCGACAAAAACATCTCCCGCCAATAAAAGACAAGTAGGCTATCACCTGCGTGGTTCTCACTCGCTTCAAAAGTAAGGTAGATGTTTCGGGAACCCACTGTTGGTCCGACACCTGTTGATTGCAAGCACTAAAGAAAACCTCAGATTCAATGAACTATTACAGGACAGGATGCAATGGTGTATTTTCTGTTTCTTTAATTTCTTTCTTTCTTTCTGTTTTAATGAAACTCGTCGACAAATTGAATACAAGACGATAAAGTGCCGCTTTTAACATGTCACTTATATGTGGACAATCTGCATAGGTTTAGTCCTCCTCCTCCTCTGGGGTCCATTATAGCGTTTTTCTTTATCAGCTTTTATGAGGGGCGATAGATTCGTCACGCATGAACAAGCAAATGTATTTGTTTACTTTCATACGTGGATGATTGGCCACATCATTCGGCCTATTCATTTCATTCAATTTCTATTTATCTTAATATTTACAAAAAAGTATATAGTAAAATGTAGCCTTTTGGTTAGGATCACTTATATCTAGTCTTCGGTGTAGAGATAACATTAATGAATCGTATCGAAACCCGGCGGATCCATCTCGCAGGCAGTACCAGACATTAAACTAATTGCTGCAAAATCCTCTGGGAATGGACTATTCTGGGAAATAGATACGTATTTTTGTTCATGAGACAAGACGTCGGTCCAACTTCATTTTCCGGTCTATTTCTGGATGGATATTTAAGTATGGTACAAGAAGAAGGGAGGGAAATTTAAATTAGACTTACCATATATATATATATATATATATATATATATATGTATAAAAAATTATTAGCCATATATCAATCTTAATATAATGTTATCTATCTATCTATCTATCTATCTATCTATCTATCTATCTATCTATCTATCTATCTACCACTGTCATTGCAGCATCCCTGATTGATTTCATGATAATATATATATATATATATATATATATATATATATATATATATATATATATATATTATAGCATTTCGGCATTATGAACGATACGAGTGAAAGATAACCATTGACTCTAGACTTGAACAGGTTAAGAGTGTACTGGTCGTGAAACCATCCTTTTGAGACCCGGTTCCACATAGAAGCGGTTCGTGGGAAGAAGATATATATGCGCGCACGTGTGTATGCGTGTGTTTGTGTGTGTGTGTGCGCGTGCCCGCATATATATATATATATATATATATATATATATATATATATATATATATATATATATATATATATATATATATATATATATATATATATATATATATATATACCCAAGTTTGGGATTGGTATATACGGAGTAAATTCCAATAACCAACAATTATTATTCTTTAAAGAGTGCTCAATACAGAGTAGAGCAGATCTGGGGCTCTGAACATCCTTTTTAACATAATTTCACTGAAAATATAAATTAAATAGCATATATATCTTTTATTTTTATTTTTATATTTTTTCTCCTCGGTAATTCTACAATTTAAAACTTTATAGAGATTTGATTTAGATTTCAAAATAGGTAATTTTTAATTTTTTACTTTTAATTTTAATTTCAAATTTTATAAATCTTTTAATATCTATGATAACCTTGCTTAGTTGTCAAATTTTTCGAATTACACTATACTTGTATTTTGATTGGTCATTCTTGCTTATGTAACAGCGTTTACTCCTAGCTAAGGATCGTTAATTAATTTTAATCTTTTAAAACCATTTATTCTATATTCTACATCATCACTTGATAAGACACCAGAAGTGTTGAAACAAAATGGCTATTTTTGTAGTGATTTTATAACATATTTATGTTGTAATATTCAAATAAATGATTATATATATATATATATATATATATATATATATATATATATATATATATATAATTGGATCAATCCAACTAAATATGTTAGTTTTATCACTGATATTGAGCGCTTTCAAATAATTACCGCGCATATATAGTAATATATATAAAAATTGCATAAATATATATATTCATATTTATATACATACACATTATATATATATATATATATATATATATATATATATATATATATATTATTAACCATGTATCTATCATAATATATTCTTACCTATCTATTTGTATATTCTTATCTATCTATCTATCTATCTATCTATCTATCTATCTATCTATCTACTGCAGTCTTATCCCATCTTACGTTATTTATATTATTCGGACTGTTATCTCTATTTTCATTGCCATATTCACAAAGTTTCGGCATTTGTACGCTTCGGCCTTCTTCAGGTGATTGGAATTTCGAACCCTTTATTTCGTCCACCGGGTAGATTGTTCTAGTTCCACGTGCCGTGACTATTTCGGATATCTCACTTATTTCACTTTAACCCAACTCTCTTTTTGGTTCACCACTGCTGTAGCCTGGTATAGAACTCACAACTTTTTGGGACTAGTCACTGGATCTAACCAACGTCTTTATCTACTGGGGCTTATAGACCTCATGTGTCAGCAATCTTTTTTTTGTACCAGTGCTCATATTGCAATTTTTTGTTATTATTATTGCATATTTTTTTTACCAAAGCTTATATTGCAATATTATTGTTATTCATTGCTTTTCTCAAGAATTCTGTGAGTTCAAAGCCGTACATCGAGGACATGTCATGCCACTTCCACGTCCGGGCAAAGTATTTTGAGGCGCAAAGTTCATTTGTCTTCATGTTAATCTAAGGTTATCTTTTGTGTCTATTTCTATTTTTTCAATAATAGTGAATTTTGCATGGCTATTAAGAACATGTTTTCTTACGCGGATATATTGTTCTACAGGTAATAAGCTTTCGTGGGGAACAGACGATTCGATTCCAATAAATATTAATTCTGTAGTAAAAGAGCCATTCAGATTTTCCCACATATCGTTTCTGGCATAGTGTGCCTTCTAATAAGTAATTTATATTATGACTTCTACAGTTAAGAGTGGTGGTAGATTTTTAACGTAGTCTTAGTGGCAGTGCTAGTGAACGAATTGGTATGTCTAATGTGGTTACAACATAAGCTCCTTTCATTGTTACATGATTGGGAAAATCCTGTTGTTATTATTCTTAACCTATACATGTTACCTTATCGTCTGAAATTTAGTTAATGCCTATAATTTCCTTAAGATACTTTGGTCTACGATAGGCTAGAATGCCGGGTTTCTCAAACAATGTTTATAGGTCTGGTTTGAGATGTAGTAATTCTCATCGACTTTTGATTATCTGAGATAGTGGAGGAAGAGTGGTGTTGAAAGTGGTTACTAGAGGGATGCGTTTGGATTTAGTTCTAATTTTATACTTTAGAGCGTCTTCTCTAGGTGTGGAAATTGCTTTATTTACCTGTTCTCTGACTAGGTGTTGTTTATAGACATGTGTTGCGAATTGATGCTCGAGATTTTTAGTGTGTTTACTTAGTTCTTCATTGTTAGAACATACACTTCTGAGGCTACATGCTTGTGAACAGGAAAGTTTTTCCTTGAAGTGTTTCGAGTAGGAAGACTTAAAGTGAAGATACTTGTCACTGTCGATGATTTCAGTGTGTAGTGTCGTTTGTACTTTTCAGTTTTTATCGATGTAGATGTGGGTACCTAGAAATGTTACCGATCGTGTTGAATTTTCGTGGTCGAACTTAATGGAGTCGTGTATCGTGTTTAGGGTCATAAACAATTCAATAAGTTTCTCCTCATTGCCCGTGTGTATGAAGAATATATCATCGATATATCTTGCATAGAATATGCAGTCGTTACCAATGAAGGGATAAATATGGCCATGAAGGTTGTGGCATATGATGGAGCTGCAACAGAGGCTATGGCACATTCTTTTACTTCTACGAGGTGTTTTCCATTGAAATTGAAAGTATTCAATGTAAGAATATATTCCATAAGTTTTATTATTACTCCTGTGGAGTGGGGACTTCTTGTTTTATTCTTTTAGTAAGTGCTTCTTTAAGGGCGATTAGTTCTTCGTTGTGTTTGATGGTTGAATAAAGAGATCTGATGTTCATGGTTACTAGAGTTGAATTTTCTGGCACCGTATATGTTTAATTTTTTTTAGTAGGTCTGTTGTGTCTCTGGTGTAGAATTTTACTTTCTTAGCTAGGGGCTGTATGTAGTGGTCTACGCATTTGGATATTTTAGTCGTGTGGAAGTTAAATAATGAAATGAGCGGAGTTGTTTTTGTGCATTTTGGGAAGGCGACAGAAGCGTGCGAGTGTGATGTTTGTGGATGTAAATGTTGTGCATGTTTCCTGGTCATCATGTTTAGCGAGCTTGTTAAGCTTTTTTAGTATTCAGGGCGTGGGTATGTGGTTAGGCTTTTGTAAGTGTTTTTGTCGGCTAGCTGGTTGTTGGCCTCTTTAAGGGACTCTTTGATACCCCTGACCGCCGGGGCATCACATTTGTCAGCCTGTGAAATGATTAGATCATCTTTATGTCAGCGTGTCTAGGGCCGCTCGTTCCCTTTCAGTGATATTGTTATGTGGCAGCTTATGTATATTTGTTTACTTTATGCCATTTGTTACAGCCATTTTAAATGTCTGTATAGTGATCTCCATGTTTTGTGGGGTGAATGTAGAGTACTTGTCTTTTAATATTTCGTGTAGGGAATGTGAGTTGTCATTGTCCCCTTAGTGGGCTTTCAGCCATATTCTTCTAAAGAAGGATTTTGTGCCTATATATATATATATATATATATATATATATATATATATATATATATATATATATATATATTTCTCTCTCTCTCTCTCTCTCTCTCTCTCTCTCTATATATATATATATATATATATATGTATGTATGTGTGTGTGTGTGTGTGTATTGTCTATTTACACAGCAATCCCTCTTTTATATATGTTTCCTAAAAGACGACTGATAGGGTACTGCTATTAAACTTTTTATTTAATTCTTCTTTTGTTCGTACAAGTGTTTTCTTTTCTGGACAAAGTGTGTAAAAACTGTCCAAATGTTCTATAATTCCGAGTGATTTCGGCTATACTTTTAGCCATTATCAAGGATGATTTTACTTTTACATTTTAATTGAATATATGCGTTGTGTGCATGTATCTAGAGTTATAGGGATGCTTTATTTTTTTAAACACAGTCAGCACATTGTGGCAATGTTTTTAGTTAATATTATTGAGTGGTGGCTTTGTCTTTTTTATTATTAGGGCTTCCATTATATTTAAACATTTTTTACAAGTGATCGGTCACTCTAGTACATGTATCGGTCACACTACTACATGCTTATCCAGACGACTTACGTTACACATAAATGACCACAGCTCCATTAGAACTCATTTAAACATACATGTGATACTAGATAGTAGACTGGAGACTACCTCTAATTGTTCTACTGTTCAATGCACTGATCGCAGAAAAGGCTATTTTATAAAGCATATTTATA
Organism: Acanthosepion esculentum; assembly: GCA_964036315.1. Classification (NCBI taxonomy): domain Eukaryota; kingdom Metazoa; phylum Mollusca; class Cephalopoda; order Sepiida; family Sepiidae; genus Acanthosepion; species Acanthosepion esculentum. The sequence continues at coordinate 36,340,199 of OZ038508.1, read as the reverse complement.
CGCTGACGTTGAAATTGAAAGATGTTGTGGAGTAATAGTAACACATAAACTAGGCAAGCCGCCTTAAATAAAAAATACAAACTTAAAGTGAGTCAGAAAAGTCCGTTGGAGTCAAATATTTCGCTGCCAGGCTCGCAGCTGATTTGTCGAACTCTCTGCTCAGACGAGGCTATGCCTACGCTCAGAGCCCTACATAAAAATTGGCCATGTGCCACGTCCTGCGTTGTGGAGGTTGGTAAATATCAGTCCATTGGAGTCAGTCGAGGAGAATTTCTCATGATCTCACGGCGATTAGCCTAAGCGAAACGTAATAATATAACAGTTATAATAATATAACACATTATTTCGAGTAGTACACTTAATTACACATTGATTCTACCATTGCTCAATATCGTTGAAAATCCATAGTACTTTGCCCACCTCCTCCTTGTTCTTACTTTTTATTTACATTTGAAATTCCAGCTTCAAATATTTTATATTTTTAACTCAAATCTCGTTTATTACTTTTCTTAAAACCATTTGAACACTTAAAGTTTGTCTAATGTTTTCAATTGCTTTTTTGTAAAAAAAAAAAAAGAATTCTGTGACCATTTTGTCTCAGTTTCCATCTTGTATTTCCATAAAATTACCATATCTTGCATCTCTTTTCAAATTATATCTTTGTCATGACGCGTGACAGCCTTTGCATACCACAAATTAAAAAGATAAGTATGTAATATGGCGAGGTCTACCGCTGATGTTCTTACGGCCATCACTGAATATGTATATCAAGCTCTTGATAATAACGGCGAAACTCGAGCTATTTCTCTAGATATCTCGAAGGAGTTTGACAGGTTTTGGCACGCTGGTCTTCTTCGTAAGCTCCAAGGCTACGGTATTACTGGACGTTTATTTAATTTAATCCAATCGTTCCTATCAAATCGTGAAGTGACGGTCGTTTTCATGGGGTCCGCTTCCAGGCCCTTTCACGCGAACGCGGGCGTCCCCCCCACAAGCTCTATCCAGGGTCCTACGCTATTTATAATCTTCATGAATGATCTTCCTAATATTATTAGTTTCCATGTAGGTATTTATGCAGATGACATTACCATTTACTCCTGTCTCAGTACCAAGTTCGTCTTGAATCCCGTTCATCTTTTGTCCTTTCTTCAATCATCTCTATACTCAGTTTGTTTTCTCTCACATTCACTCCCTGTAACCCATTGCGTACTAGCGGCATTCCTGGCTTGATTGGAGTGAAATGATTTAAAAAAAACCGTGATAACATTTAAATGAACAAATCTCATCTATTATTCGTTCAAAACATTTGAAAAATGAAGTCATCACCCTTTTCTGAATCCAGACATACGAATGAGTAAACAGAAATCAGGGTGTAGTTTCTTCTTAATCACAAGAGGGAACTTAGTTTAGTCAACAGTTTTACGCGTAATATTACAGTAAATTTTATATGTCGTCACGATTTTCTCTGTTCTTACTTTCTATTTACATTTGAAATTCCAGCTTCAAATATTTTATATTTTTAACTCAAATCTCGTTTATTACTCTTCTTAAAACCTTTTGAACACTTAAAGTTTGTCTAATGTTTTCAATTGCTTTTTTATAAAATAAAAAAGAATTCTGTGACTTCTATTCGACCATTTTGTCTCAGTTTCCATCTTGTATTTCCATAAAATTACCATATCTTGCATCTCTTTTCAAATTATATCTTTCTCATGACTCGTGACAGCCTTTGCATACCAAAAATTTTAAAAGATAAGTATGTAATAGGGCTCCTGTTTCCCGAGGTCTACCGCCGATGTTTTTACGGCCATCACTGAATATGTACATCAAGCTCTTGATAATAACGGCGAAACTCGAGCTATTTCTCTAGATATCTCGAAGGCGTTTGACAGGTTTTGGCACGCTAGTCTTCGTAAATTCCAAGGCTACCATATTACTGGATATTTATTTAATTTAATCCAATCGTTCCTATCAAATCGTGAAGTGACGGTCGTTTTGAGCGGCTCCGCTTCCAGATCCTTTCACGCGAACGATGGTGTCCCCCCCCGCCCACAAAGCTCTATCCAGAGTCCTACGCTATTTATAATCGTCAATGATCTTCCTGGTATCATTAGTTTCCATGTAGGTATTTATGCAGATGACATTACCATTTACTCCTGTCTCAGTACCAAGTTCGTTTTGAATCCCGTTCATCTTTTGTCCTTTCCGCAATCATCTCTATCCTCAGTTTGTTTTCTCTCACATTCACTCCCTGTAACCCATTGCGTACTAGTGGCATTCCTGGCTTGATTGGAGTGAGATGATTTTAAAAAAACCGTGATAACATTTAAATGAACAAAGCTCATCTATTATTCGTTCAAGAAATTTGAAAAATGAAGTCATCACCCTTTTCTGAATCCAGACATACGAATGAGTAAACAGAAATCAGGGTGTAGTTTCTTCTTAATCACAGGAGGGAACTTAATTTAGTCAACAGTTTTACGCGTAATATTACAGTAAATTTTATATGTCGTCACGATTTTCTCTGATGTAAAACTGTCACGCATATATATAAAAGAAATCGTAACGTATATACACGACACCAAAAATAAGGAGAATAAATGATGCTTCTAAAATTACACCTAACATATGCCGAATACATGAAATAACACACACAAACACACACACACAAACATATAATATATATGTATATATATATATATATATATATATATATATATATAACCGCGTTGGCAAGAAATAGTTTTCCTTTTGTATTTATTCCTATTGTCTTCTTTCATATATACTTTCACATATCCAAATGTAAAAGAAAGAATATGATTTCAGCGTTCAAAACTGCATATATATATATATATATATATATATATATATATATATATATATATATATATATATATATATATATATATCCAATTATAGAATTGGTGTATACGGAATAAATTCTAATAACCAACAAATGCTTTTCTTAAATTAATGCTCAGTACAGAGTAGAGCAAATATAATTATTTATTCGAAAATAATAACATAAAAATGTTATTAAATCACTACAAACATAGCCATTTTATTTCAACACTTATGGTGTCTTATCAAGTGATGGTTTTGAATGTAGAACTACATAGATTCTACATTCAACACCATCACTTGATAAGACACCATAAGTGTTGAAACAAAATGGTTATGTTTGTAGTGATTTAATAACATTTTTATGTTATTATTTTCGAATAAATGGTTATATATATATATATATATATATATATATATATATCAGGGACGTGCCACCTAGGTTGGCAGTGCCTACCGTGAATAGAATTAAAAAAACTATCAGCTGCGACATTTTCCTTCTGTGGCAGAATATGCACCTAATCCAACAAAATTATGAAGGTTACTCTGATTATTATGCATAAAATGCAATTTTGTTATTTTGATTTACTACATAAAGGTCACAAGCTGCCTACCATGAGTAATTACTGACGGCACGTGCCTGATACATATATATATATATATATATATATATGTATATATATATATATATATATATATATATATGTATATATATATATATATATATATATATATATATATATATATATATATATATATATATATATATATATTATATGTTATTTATATAGACACAAAAATCTAAGTAAATGCTCTCTTTAGAATAAACATTATTAACAACATTTCCCGGCCTGAATATCCGAGAAATTTCACAGAAAATATGCATCCTTCGACAACATCATTGATAGACCTAACATAAGAAGTTGTATGGATATAAGTTTGTGACCCTGGGTTTCACGCTTCACACGATCATCAGAAGAACTCACAGTTTGCTTGATGATCGCAAAAGCGTGAAACCCAGGGCCACAAACTCATATCCATAAAATTTTCATATATATATATATATATATATATATATATATATATATATATATATATATATGCGCGTGTGTGTGTCTACACACACATATATACACACACACACACACATATATATATATATATATATATAGAGAGAGAGAGAGAGGGGGGAGGATCAAATATAAATCAAATATTGATCGGAATCCGATCGAATATATTTAACACTTCAAAGCTTCGTCAGAGGAAAAGAAATAAATTCTATTTTTACTTTTGTGTTTGATTTTCATTGGTCAATCATGTAGCATCTGAATTCGACTATATTATATATACTAACATACCAGAAGTGTTTGGATAGGTGTGCCTAATATTGTGTAAAATGCAGTAATACAATCTGTTATCGATTGTACAGGTTGTCAGAAAACCTTTGGATAGATGTTGAGTCATGCTGTCCATATCTTGACAGCTGTGGGCACCGGATCTTCTCCAGGTCCCATAACAGCTAGATTCGATATATGTCAGAGGAATGTTGTGGCTATGTCTTTCACTGGAAGTTTACAGAATTCTCTTCTAGCCAATAATGGCCAACTTGAACACGATAACATGGTACATTATTCTACTGGAACAAGCCGTCATTGTTTGGGTACATAGAGCCCATGAACGGGTGAACTGGTGAAAATCGCCATGAAGCTTTGCAACATAGCAGTCACAGGCCAATGACATATTTACGCGGATCACCAAACCAGACCAATGTCACAGAAACACAGACCACACAATTATAGAATCACCACTCGCTTTTTTTGTTCACAACTGGCGACGTCGGGAACACATGTGTGCCGATGTCCTGTGGTAATTATATATATATATTTTTTAATCATTTCACTCCCAAGAAAATCAATAAAACAACTAAGGCGCAAGGTGTTACTGAGTGTTAGATAATATGAGAAAAACTACTATTAAAGAAATAGGACAATAAAAGCACAGCAGTTAAGAATAGAGAAGATAACGGTTGACATTGCATTAAAATTTTTGGAAGATCAAAGTTGACTTGGAAGCAAAAAGCTGGAAGAGAGTTCCACAAACGAGAAGAGCGATAAAAGAAACTGTTAGCATAGAACTTACGATTACATTTAACCATGTCAACTGTAAAATGATGAGACCTTGCCGCCAATCTAGTACTGCATTTAAATATATCCCATAGACACTAATGAACGATGAAAAAACATGCTGTATATTCGTCTGTTAAATTTACTACGGATGTGATTTGACACGCTGTCGGTTGTTTGTTACCATATATAATTCTAGACAGACACTTCTGATCACGATCAGGGTCAGCCATTAGACGGTCTACAGTGGCTGGTAATAACTTGGACCGATTTTAAATGTAAATTAAGTTTAAGCGTCTAATGATTTTTCCTTTTTCTTTCAGATTTACGTCTTTGGCAATTTTAACCATGGAAAGATTAACAATCAAACAACGTGTTAAATTTATTGAAGCCTATTACGAAAATGAACGTTCAAACAGAATTTGTATGAGAAGTTCCCAGGTTGCATCATCTCCCGAAACAGCGAAGTCAATTGGCCAACACGATCTTGCGACTTGACACCTTTAGATTTCTTCCTTTGGTGTCATCACAAAAGTAATCTTTATGCCAACAAGTCAACAACAATTCAACAGCTGAAGGATGAGATAATGAGACATATTGGTGAGATTGAGGAGCAACTATGCAGAGATCGCATCAAAGATTTTGACTATCGAGTGGAGGTGTGCCGCCGAAGCCTTGGCGGACATTTGGGCGAAATTATTTTGCACACATCATTGCCATGATTTAAATAAGATGATGCAATAGAGAAATAAATAAAATTTCACCAGTAACACTGATTTATTTACTGCTGACTTTGATCCGTCTTAATGAAACACCCTTTAGATTCCATCAAGTATTCCTGGTACACTTGAGCAAAAGAAGTTGGCAGCAAACAACTTAAAAAGTGCTCAACACTATCTTACTCGTTGAAGCTGTATTCATAGGGAACAGGTTTCTTTCAGACATCAGATTATGACAATTAGCATAAGTGAAAATTAACAGGAACAGGAGAACATTGTTGATGGACCAGTCACATAGCGGCGGAGTCAATTGTATTCTGAACTCCAAGGCACCATCCTATTAGTTAAAACCCTGTACTCAAGAATTCAAATCCAGGCAATACCATGTGATAATTCATTTTATTGTAATTAAATGATTTTTGCAATTAGTTCTATTGAGCTTATCATTTCTTCTTCTTTAGGGCGCTGGTGATTATGACTCTCCATATTTTCCTCTTCTTTGTAGCCCTTAATAACATTCGTTTGTCTTTTGTGGCCGTGTTTATAGTTGATGTTATTGAGTGTTGGCTTTTTCTTTTTATTATTAGTGCTTCCATTATTAATTAATTAATTATTAATCCTTTTTTAAATGAGGATGAGACTATTATACTTGTATTTTGTAAAATTATGTTGCAGATGGAGTTTGATAGGTTTCCGTGTGGGTTTAAATGAGACTTTATTGAGCTATGGTCAGATAGAGGCAATGTGTGTCTTCTAGATAGGCAGGTAGTGGTATGTACAATATGTACATAATTAACAATGTGCTGACCGTGTTTGGAAAATAAAACATTCTTATAGCTCTAAATACATACATAAAATATACCCATACATTTAGTTAAAAATTAAAAATGAAAATCATCCTTGATAATGGCTAAAAGAATAGCCGAAAGCGCTCGGATATGCAGAACATTTGGACAATTTTTATACACTTTATGTCCAGGAAAGAAAATACTAACACGAACACAAGAAAAATAAAAAGCTTAATCGCAGTATCTTGTCAATTGTCTTTATCGAAACAATTATAAAAGATAGATTGTTGCCCAAATACACTATATATATATATATATATATATATATATATATATATATATATATATATATATATATATATATATAAATCGTGACACCTAAGGTTTAAAATAATTTTAAAAATATGAAAAACCTTCTTGCAGCTTTCATTTTCACTTTAACTGAAAGCTTTAAGCAAATTACTCTGATGTATTTCAAACAGAAATTATAATGATTATTATCGATTGTCATTTCTTTTTCAGTAAAATCGTCAAGATCGGCCATTTTTGAGTCACTTGTAAACACAAATTGGTTCTCGGTTTTAAAAATTTTGCAAAAGTAAAATAAACTCTTCTTAAACTTTATTTAAGGGATATTAGCTGATTTAAAGTCTAATTAATCTGATTTGAAACAAATATTATTTACTTTAAGTTTAAAATATCGTAGAAAGCTATTTTTAACTTGACAGTAGCTGTATTTTTAATCCAATAGTAGATTTTTTGACAGCCTGACGACAGCATGATGACAGATCTAATGTTTTTCTATCAAGCTTTTAACTGTAAATATAAGATAAGAAAATAACGTGAAAGCATTTTTATATAATTTTTAAGTACTCAGTAATCTTAAAAATTTAGGAAAATTTTCTCTATTATATAATCTATTCTAATGTTCTATTGAACTTTTGAAATTTTAGCTTTAAATTTTAAATAGTTATTGTTGTGGGGCAGACCCTTTTACACAAGATGGACTCGGCCAAAGTATACTTATACTGACAGAGAGAATACCTGCGGGTGGAGATACGTTGAGTCAGGGTGAGAGATACGGAGACAGTACACAGGGTGTTCACAGAGAGTTATACGAGAGTCCAGCGAGAGAGATAACTACGACTTCACTTACAGAGACTTGTACATATACTTTCTACTAACCCGCATTCCTGGACTACTAATCTTCACTTCAGGTCTGTATTCTTACGTTTAATACACTTATTTTTCTATCTCAATTACTGGCGCTGTTTATTTATTTGTGCAGGATTCCATTCCCGGAATCCACAAAAGTGATCTTTCTTATTTTCTGAAAATTATCCCGTATGGTCACTGTACTTACAAAAGTCGGCACATTTATACACATGCCAAAAAAAAAAAAAGAAAATCAAAATTATTTTAAAAATCTGAGTGCGTGATGATTTGTATTAAGTTTTCCCATTTATGATTAGTAAATATTCTTTAAAATTAGTCTAAAAGGCGGAAATTAATACAAAAATTTAAGATATTTAAATTTATTTATAAATTATTATAATTAAAATAAAAAAAAAAAAAACGATTTTTGTAAAATTTCATTATCCATCGAAAATTTATAATAGTATTATAAAAACCTGATAACTGCGAAAATGTTGAGTGAAATAATAACGAATCAAGCTATAACTACACACACACACGCACACACACACATACTCATATATATATATATATATATATATATATATATATATATATATATTATAATTCTTTTTAAAATAAAAATTCTTTTTAACATAAAAACTTAAAATATAATGTTCAGTTCCATTATCAAGCGATTTAAGTTTGATTTTTATGATTGAATTTCAATTGAAGCTTCAGTTTTAAAATATGGGAATTCTGGTGTTGCGATGATTATATATATATATATATATATATATATATATATATATATATATATGTATATATATATATATATATATGTATGTATATATATATATATGTATATATATGTATGTATATATATATATATATGTATATATATATATATATATATGTATGTATATATATATATATATGTATGTATATATATATATATATGTATGTATATATATATATATATGTATGTATATATATATATGTATGTATATATATATATATATGTATGTATATATATATATATATGTATATATATATATATATATATATATATATATATATATATATATATATATATATATATATATATATATATATATATATATATATATAAAACAATTATAATATTGTGCCTTACGGTTTTATCGAGCACTGTTTTTTAAAATTAAAATAAATGCTAAGAAGTCTGAATTACTCCTTCATTGTTTTTTCCTATTATTTTATTATATATATATATATATATATATATATATATACTAGATTCGACTAGATATCTATTTTATCGCTCTACTTAGCGTATTGACCACTCTACGTTTTAGTCTTTCTACTTGCTCGGGGTTTTTTCTTTGGATTAAGGACTTAAATCACTTGGCGATTTGTTTTGTCTTATTCTGATGCTTTTAGTTCTTTTTTTTTATTTCCAATTTTTTTTTCGGGTAGTGATTTGTCCCGACTTTTCTGCAAGTTGTGCTATCCGAGGTTTTCCAAAAGAGTACTACTATTAATATATATATATATATACATATATATATATATATATATATATATATATATATATATATATATATATACATATATATATACATATATATATACATATATATATATATATATATATATATCTATATATATATCTATATATATATATATAGGGTGATTGAAAAGTAATTCTCAATTTTATTTATGTTGGACTCTTCCGTCTCTCTATAACTTTTACAAGACCGGAGAGTCCATTATGCATAAAATAGGGAGTTAATTTTTAATCAACCTGTATATATATATATATATATATATATATATAGTATACACTTTATTCGTATTGTCCTTTTACAGATATACTCTATCCGAAATCTTTAAATATACTATACACTGATAAACATTCAACCGAATATATAATTTGGCGAAACGCAAGCTTACCTTTCTTGTTTATAATATAGGGCTCAATATCATTTAGAGTTTAACTTGTTTCCCAACCTAAGGCCAAAATGGGCCATGGCAAATTTCAGCTGGACAAAAAAAATTTCATCATTGAATATATTCTATGTAAAATAGAAGTAAATTTTTATACTAAATTTCATGGGCAACAGAAAAATTCTGGGTTCAAAGTGGGCCATGACCTAAAAAATGTTTGGGAAGTTCTGATTTAGACAGATCCTGGATCAAAGCAAAGTATCTAGGAGAAGGTGCCTGGTCCCAGAGATTCTAACCCTGCGGTAGCACCATTCTCGTTGCACTAAAAGAGATGATGATGATGATGTAATATCGACGCCAGATTGACAGTATTCGCAGAAACTGAACAATTTTTGTCTTTGGTCCACATATTACATAATCTTCTCATAAAAAGGAACTAGTGTCACATCCTAGCTTAGTGGGGAAAATCAGGTAAAATCGTTTAGACAGAGCCACATATACCGTAAATATTACGTTTATTTGTATTTTATTGAAAACGTACAAACGACGCGCGTTACTAGAAATTTCACGGCAATAAACCAATCTTTAGATACTTAGAATATATACAATTGTTAATATCTCGTTATTTAGTTTATACCCACACTTATATCTATATATAGTATCTCTCTCTCACTCTCTCTCTCTCTCTCTATATATATATATATGTGTGTGTGTGTGTGTGTATATATATATATATATATATATTTATATATATATATACTAGATATAGATATAAGTGTAGATATAAACTAAATAACGAGATATTAGCAACTGTGTATGCGTTCGATAGTGTGTATATACAGGTAAGTAAATAAGCGTTTTTTGTCCCCACCCCAATGGAAAAAATGTACCAGATATAGACCAAGCAGCAGCAGCAGCTACCGGAGCAGGAACTCCCTCAATAACAGCAGCCGCAGTCAGAACAGCAGCAGCATGAGGTGATAGAGTTATCTCAACTGGACCTCTACATGAAATACCTCCACCGAGATCCTTCTTTCTGAAAAGGGGGAGGGATGAGGAGGAAGAAGTGGACTTGAAGGGAGAGGAAGTCAAAAGGGAGAGGAAGTCTGGTCGTAGTAGGGCGGAGAAGGCACTGGTAGCTGCCAAGGCCCAATCTGCTCCTGCTTCGTTAGCAAGTGAAAAAATCTCCTGCCAGGTAAGACAAAGAGCCTTCCTTCCTCCCCTTCTAGGGCCACGACTTTTCCTTCTTCCTCCCTTAACCCATCCCAAGGAAAGAAAAAAGGACGTTTCCCCAGAGTGGGGAGAGCTGCGTTGTCGGTCGTGAGCCCCTTCAGAGGGAACGTTCCACTAAGAGGAAAGCTCTCTTGAGACATCTATTCAAATGCACCTCCGTTGACGAAGGATCCAAGAAACTTTCCCGGCGCTCGGTTTAATTATCCTTATAAGAAACACCGGGGGTAAACTTTAGAGCTGAGACCATCTTGCGGGAGACCAAAGATGCCTTCCCTAAGCTCCGGATGGCTCAAGTGGAGTCTCCAGAACTGAAAAACTTGCTCAATTTTGCTCTGAGAGGATCTCAGTTATGCTTTACCCCTCTTTATATACGTCTTTAAAATTAACTTTTCTCACAGACGTCGGCGGCATTGTCACAGTAGGATGAATTACATCCAATGTAGACACCTAGAATCCGGGACAATCCGTTGGAGTTTTGCCCCCCCACAGATTTTCGTTCAGTCTGTGTTTAAGGGAATCTTGACTTTAAGATTATCAAGCTAGCTAGCTTAAATGTGAGGAGCATGAGATATCGGAGTAAGGCTGCTTGCCTGCTACGTGATTTCTTGTCCTTCAGTGTAGATGTGGCTGCGATCCTGGAGACACACTTTGCTGCGTTGATGCTCGAGTGCTGTCTAGCGACTTTGTTGTTTATTCAGCATATGGGGACCAGCAGACAGAGGTGTTTTCTTGTTAGTAAAACGCTCCCTGGGTGCGAGAGTGGACCTTAGCCCTGTCGACGCTTCTGTTGATCGTGGCTGATATTGCCGTGAGCAGTGGTTCGTTTCCGGTTGTTGCGGTTTATGCACCCAACGACCAGACGGAGTGTGCCAACTTTTCCCCTCAGTTGGGGCCGTTCCTGGTCAATTCGTCGCGCTTAGTCTTAATGAGAGACCCCAAGATAGATAGGGAGCAGGGAGCTAGCGGAAGGTCATCGGGCGATCGTAGCTTGGTTGATTTGATCGGCGATTATGGGCTCTTCGATAGATACCGAGTTTATCAACCGTGGTGGATGATGTGGATGTCTCTCCGGGTAGCCATCTACCTAAACATAATGTTAATTAGATTTCTAGATTGTCCAACGTTCTACTGGTTAGACTATTTAGACCATAGACTCATCTGTGCCCCAATTGTGTTAGACGCTAGGCCTAGAATGGCTGGACACTGGAAGTTCAACCTGTCTGGACAGGCGGGACTTCTAGCAACAGCTGACTAGATTAGTGCAACGGGAACTAGTGAGGGCGGTTATTGAAAATAGGTGGTGGGAGAAGCTTAAGGATAGGATTAGGTCTATTACTACCGAATATAGCCAACGAATCGCCCTAGATAAGGCTAAGATGGTGAAAACTCTAGAAGATAGACTGTCTCGGGCGGTGGCTGGGAAGATTTCCTAGAGATAGCTCTTGCTAGACAGGCTCTGGAACGTGAGGTTAGCAAGCATTAATAGGGTCAGGTAATTAGACATAGGTTAAACAAGATTTCTAATGAAGCTGTGAATATGGGAGCAGAACTGGGAAGAAATCCGTCGATGTTCCAATCGATGCATTTGCGAGATCAATACGCCGGAAGGGCGTACTCTGAGGTCAACCAAAGGCATGTGTGGGGTGTGTAGGCGACATTTCAAGCGCCAGTTTACCAAAGAGCCTGGTCTCTGTGACGAAGAGTTTCGCAGCTATTTGGCTGACTTTCCTCGGTTATTTGGGAGGATGAGCTCATGGAGGGCGAAGTTTACTTGGCATTGAAGAGGATCAGCAAGGCAAGTCTTCGGGACTTGATCTGCCTTACGAACTGTACTTGAGGCTGTCGTTGGTGAGAAATCCGTTTCTGGCACAACACAGTGAGCGAACTTTTCGTGCCCTATATGCAGCTATTGTTTCAATACAGTTGTGGACTCGTCTAATATTCTTACCTGTCCAACCTAAAGAAAGCACAGTCCACATCGTACGCCTACGTACTAAAAAACCTCAACCAATAAAAATCGAACAAAGCGAAACAAACAATCTAATTGGTTCATCACTGAAGTTCACGTGCAGAATCAAGATTGCGCCAAAAACCAAGTGATCCACTTTCTCGAACCAAAACGTTATAAAAACAAAATATAGACAAGCCCAGTCAGTCAGTCTCACGAATTCGCAGAGTTACTTACGATATACTCCACGCCACTACGAACCACAATTTTGCCGCGCACGACGACACCTCGCTGACTCACATCCAAACATACATCGACCAACATACATCGACCAACGCTGTGAACACTTTGCTTATATACAATGAATGTAATTCATTACCAAAGATAAGTAAATATCAAAGACGTTTAAAGGTAGACCACTCTAAATAACTCTTAATACATAACGAACAATATCAACAAAAGAGACATTCACAAATCAGACAATTACATACATTTCGTACACACGACACCACTGATTACCAATCTGTATATTGTTTAATTGTATATAAATGTTGTATTGTTTTATTTGAATTGTATATGTCTCGTCTCTTTTTAATTGCCTCTTAAGTTATTATTTTATTTGTTCGGGATGCAGTACGACGCGCAACCAACTAAAAATTCCTTCTGATTCTTTCTAAAATAATTAATAATCCTGCACGTCCCCAACACAGTCGTTTCACTTCAACTCAGCTGAAAATGTGAGGCAAAGAAGGTGCAGTTTGCTTCTCTCCAAGAGTCTAGCTCAGCAATGCTGATGGCAGGAAGAAAAAGTTTATATTTTAAATAATACAATTTTTTTTAATTTAACCGTCTTCATTTTCATTTTCGATCCTTCAAATCTACAAATCAACCATTCGCCCTTGCATTGAGTATTGCTGCCATATATAGTCTGGAGCCCCTTTAGTTTGTCTCAAGGTCCTTGATAAAATCTAAAGACGGATATGTAATGTAATTGGACCTGAGCTGGCATCTAGCCTGCAGTAGCTCTCTCACAGACGTGCCGTCGCCTCCCACTGTCTCTTTTATACATACTTTCACGGTAACTGCCCCGATGAGCTGTTTTCGCTGGTTCCCAGACTTCATGAATTTAAGCGTTCAACTACGCTGGCATCTCGCTCACACCCTTTCACTGTCGAAACTGTTAAATGTAGCCGTGTTTTCTACTCCAATAGTTTCATGTCTCGCACTTCTCGCCTGTGGAACTCTCTCCCATTTCCCTGTTTCCATGATGGCTATGATCTCCAACTATTTAAATGTAATGTCAATCGACGTCTCTTGATGTCTTGATATATCCCCTATCCTTCTCTTCATCCTTTCCTCTATCATTCTTCCTTGCTCTCGCTCCAACTCTCTGTAACCCCGTTGTGTGCTAGTGGCTCCCCGCCTTGCTTGGGGTGAAACGCTTAAAAAAAAAAAAAGAAATAAAAAAAAACAACTTATAGTCGTGTATATTGGATTAAGAAAGGTTTATTTTTTATTTTCTATTTTTTTTTCAATTGATGCGATTAAAACACACCAAATAATTAAGATTTGACATTGCATTTATGTCAATTTACTCTACGAGTGTTCTTCTTCTATGTGCTGCGTCCATTTCGGACGTTGGCGATCATGGATCTCCACATTTTCCTTTTCTTTGTAGCTCTTAGTAACTTTTGTCTTTTTTTTTTTGCAGCCTCTCCCAATCCCTAATTCACCATCCATTCGCTCAAACCCGGCGGGTATGTTGTGCGTTGCTTTACTCTATATACTACCTGCTTCATGATCTGGTCAACTATGAGGAGAGTGGATAGACACTCAAAGGTCGGATGAACATTCTTGTAGGGTTACCGGCCATCTAGCATAAAGGGTTAGACTTGTTCCCATAACCATGTATGCAGTTAGTGCAGCGATTACACGGTGTTCATTGACAGAAGAGTTCCAACTTTGAATTCAACGTCTTGGGCGGAGGGTTCTTCCAATGAAATCAACGGTGACGTGGGATGTAATCAAGGCGAGCATTCGTTGTAAGATATCGGCAGGAATTTGACGTGGAGAAGGATGGACTCCGCAGGTCTACGCATCGGCTTTCAAACGAGTCATGGGAAGGAAACTGGTCAGGTGTTCAGCTGCACAGCGACCACACGATTGATTTATTGATTGATGATGGTGATGATGACTGAATTATGATAATAGATAATATAAGTGATTGTATTGAAAAAAAGAAACAAAAGAAGGAATATTTGTTAAAACCCGACCTTTATTCAACATCCAAACGTTGTCTCATCCAGATTTGCGGACATATGTTTCTACGGACTTTTGTCCGTTGTTTGGAGTGAGGAATCCACCTCCACAGTTTGTAAAAGTATTTTTGATTCACTCTCTCTCTCTCCCTCTGTCTCTGTCTCTCTATATATATACATACATACATACATATATATATATATATATATATATATATATATATATATATATATATATATATATATATATATATATATGTATGTGTGTGTGTGTGTTGTGGGTGTGTGATTTTCATACATTTATATAAACAATGTCTTATTACAATAATATATAATTATACAATATTGCATATATTGTATATATATATATATATATATATATATATATATGAATATCTGATGAATTTCCTATGAATATCATATGAATAACTTACGAATTATCAATATTGTATGTATATGAATTAGGAATTCTTATCTTATGACATTATTATCTATATATGATAATATGACATTATTATGTATATATTATTATCTATATATGTATATATATATTATATCTTATGGCATTATCTTGTGAATTATCAATAATATATATATGTGAACATGTTATACAATAATGTATGATTTTCATACATTCATATATGCAATAATGCCCTCTTTAAAAACAAAAAAAATTGTATATATATATATATATGACTTGTGACTTCGTGCTAGAACAACTATTGACGGCACCAAGTGTTCTGTTTACCCAGTTTCACTCACAACGTTTGGATCAACCCGTGGTATGGTTTTCAGGTACTTTTCAAAGGTGTCGCACGCTGGGATCGTCCCCCTCCTTCCTGACAAATGGACCATCATGGTGACATTCGAAACCGGATCTCATGGTCAGAAATCGAATATTCTAACCATTCGTCCACGGCAAAATATATATATATATATATATATATATATATATATATATATATATATATATATATATATATATATAAACATATATATATATATATATATATATAAACATATATATATATATATATATATATAAACACATATATATATATATATATATATATAAACACATATATATATATATATATATATAAACACATATATATATATATATATATATAAACACATATATATATATATATATATAAACATATATATATATATATAAACACATATATATATATATAAACACACACACACATATATATATATATATATATATATATATATATATATATATATATATATATATATATATATATATATATATATATATATGTGTTTGTGTGTCTGTGTGCGTGAGAGAGAGAGAGAGAGAGAAAGAAAGAAAATGAAATAAAACTGAAATTCCGAGAAAATGACTAATGAAAAACTAAAACATTACTGATCAATTCTAAGATAATACGACTACTGAATGAGCAGGACGAATCACTCAGACTTTAATTTGGTGTTACCTTTCTCCCAGGTCAGCTTTACTCACGCGTCTTCACCAGACACAATTTATCATTAATATGGACTAGCAGGCACTACGTCTACACTTAAATTCTTCACTCATCTTGTGTTACACCATTCAAGGGAAATGAAATGCTCTGCATTCCCCCACCTTCTCGTCCCCTGTCATTTATTCTTAATTCCTAGCCATTGATTTTTTTCCCTTTCTATATGACGATCTCCCCACCTATTTTTCTTCTAATTTTTCCTCTTTTCTGTTGTTTCGGCATAACCTCGGGCAGCTAAGCGAGAAAATTGCCTTAGCAAACAATTTTCCTGACGCTGATAATATGAGCAAAACGCCTGTCGGTTGATGAAAAATAAAGAAACGAAAATGAAAAATATAAGATTCATACATAACTATGGAAAATGTTAAAATGGCATTTATGTTTGAATAAGCCAGCTGCTAAATTTAGACTGGCAACATTTTATTTTTTACTGAATATCCCCTAATACAAAACTGAAGAACCACTCAAGATAGAGGCTTACTGTGGGAATGACTGGGGTCGGTGAAATTAATGATAGGCGTGATAGTAATTGGGGAGTATGAAGATAAGAAAGAGTGATAACGATTTACTCTTAACCTGAAGACTAAACTATTCAATCCCTGCCGTTGTCCTAAAGAAATACTACTGATCTGGCTCCAACTTTCTCCAAACTCTGCAACAATTCTCTTGCTGCTCCCTGTTTTCCAGCTTGTTGGAAGATCTCTCTGTAGTTCCTGTTTTTAAGAACGCTGGAGAATTCTTTGACCGCTCAAATTATCGCCCTATTAGTCTATCACCGATTTCCGGCATAGTATTCGAGGCTCTTAACAACGCTGAAGTGTTTAAGTATCTTGCTTCTCACTACCTCCTTTCTAACAAGCAATATGATTTCCTTTTCGCCAGATCTACCGCTGATATGTTAATGGCCATCACTGAATTTGTGTATCAAGCTTTAAATAAGAACGACGAAATTCTGGCTGTGGCAACCGACAGATCTACTTCAGCAGTTTATTTTCTCGCAATTCCCCATTCCCTTCTGTTGCCTTATTTCCCTGATAAATACAATCTTTAAAAGTTTAAATGCAACGTCAATCGCCATCTTCTCTCTTCTTGAAACCCTTTCATATTTTGTCCTCTTCTTAATCCTTCCTAATCTCAGTCTTCTCTTTCACTTTCACTCCCTGTAACCCTCTGCGTCCTAGTGGCATTACCGCCTTGCTTTGGGGTGAAATGATTTTCTTTTTCACATTTGGGATACAGGGGAAATAAGGGTGATTCGGTTCCGTAGAAGTAGCGTGACGTATGATAGCAGTAAAGGTGTGAATGGAGTACTTTTGAATATTTGCCGTGAAAAATGATTTTCATGGTTCACCGAACACAATCATCATGATCATTATGATGATGATGATCATCATCAACTTCTTCATATTTTTACCGGTTAATTTTCCTGTTGTTACTTTTTTCTTCTGCTTCGTCTCTTTCTTCTTCTTCTTCTTCTTCTTCTTCTTCTTCTTCTTCTTTTTCTACTACTACTACTACTACTACTACTACTACTACTACCTCTACTACTATTACTACTACTACTTAATAGTTTTTTTTCCCTTTTTTCTACTTTACCTCTTATTTTCTTCTTTTTCTATCTTTTCCTTGTCTTATTTTTTACTGGCTTATTTTCTTCTTTCTCTTTTTCTTCTTCTTAATTTTTGTTATGACTTTTTCCTTACTGATTACGTTTTTTGCCGGCTTAATTCTTTACTTCTTTCTTTCTTTTTATATTCTATTCTTTCTTTTTATATTCGATATTTTCTTTTTTGTTATTTATTGGTTTATTTTCTTCTTTTTCTTTTTCTTCTTCATCTTCCTCTTCTTCTTCTTCTTCTTCTTCTTCTTCTTCTTCTTCTTCTTCTTCTTCTTCTTCTTCTACTACTACTACTACTACTACTACTACTGCTATTACTTAACACCTGTTTTACCATTCTTCTCTTTTTTCCTAGTTATTTTCTTCTTTTCCATATTTTTTTTTTTATTCTTAATTTTCCTCTTCCTCTTCTTCCTCTTCTTCTTCGTCTCCTACTTTTTTCACTTTCACCTTTACCGGTTTATTTTCTTTCTTTCTTCAAATCCGACTCTCTTGTTAGTGACCCAGGAAGGACTTTGTTCTCGCGATATCAATCGTTCCATCAAATAATCCACGTTTGCACAGGGCTGAGTTTCCTCTACAGCGTACATACACCGGCGCGACTATGCATAAATTTATTCATGTCCCGCCCCCTGACGATCAAATCTCTAAACACACTCAAAGCAAATTTAGATCTCGACGCAAACACGCTCCCATTCGCTTGCCCTCTTACGACCTGTTTGTTTTTCGCACAGCTTTAAGCGACAGCAAATCCTTTTGCTCTCTTTTTCACAGCGATGTCTAATGTTTAAACGCTACACACTGCTGAAGTCAGTGTGGACACACATTCTTTCGAAAACAATAATCAAATTGCGAAACTTGAGTCAGTAACTTTACGGCCAAATCATCTCTTTATTTTCAAAGGAGACCATCTGTTTTTGTTGCGTATTTGTGATTTTCGAATCGGGTAAAAAAAAATCAAACTTAGACATTGTGTTGAAAAAAAAAAGAGAAAAATACATAGATAAAGATAAATTACCTAAACTTGTATGTTTTCCTTTTCCCCTTTCGCATTTGACCCTTCATATATATATATATATATATATATATATATATATATATATATATATATATATATATATTGTGTATTTAGGCAGCAATCCTTCTTTCAAGCACATTTCATTAAAAACGACTGACAAGGTGCTTTTATTTAGTTTTTTATATAATTTCTCGTGTGATCTAATAAAGTTTTTCTTTTCAGAGGATAAATTATATAAAAATTGTCCGAATGTTCTTTTCCGAGCGCTTTCGGCTATACATTTAGCCATTATCAAGGATTATATTTCAACTGTTAGAATTAGAAATAGTTTGTGTGTGTTTTATAAGGTGATTCATTTTTTTGTTTCAAAACCCGGTCAAGATATTATGTCCATGTTCAAAGTTAATATTATTAAGGGTTGGTTTGTTTAATTTTATAAGTAAGGCTTCCATTATTTTTAGCCTTTTTTTGCAAGTGGATGATGCTATTATATTAGTGTTGTCGACAAGTATATTCCGAATAGTGTCCGGTAGGTCTCCATGAATATTTAAATGAGATCTAATTGAGCTATTGTCAGAAAGGTGTAGGGTTAATCTGCGTGTTAAACGATTTGTAGTGTGGCCTATATAATTATTTACGAAAGTTGATTCTTGAGGAATAAAAAACTAAATAAAAGCACCTTGTCAGTCGTTTTTAATGAAATATATATATATATATATATATATATATATATATATATGTATGAAGAAATATAGTCTTAAGGTGTGCTATATTTATGGGATAAAGTGCTCAATATCAGAGATAGAGCGTGTGTAAATATAAAAGTGAACATAGAAGTCAACACTTAGAGGCGACAGTCTGTTTCATTCTAGTGCAATCGTCAGGCAACTAGTGTTGTTATTTTTCTCGGCTATTTATATATAAGCAACAAGCAAAATAATTTGACATAAATAAATAAATAAACAAAT
The DNA here is from genome assembly GCA_964036315.1 of Acanthosepion esculentum. Classification (NCBI taxonomy): domain Eukaryota; kingdom Metazoa; phylum Mollusca; class Cephalopoda; order Sepiida; family Sepiidae; genus Acanthosepion; species Acanthosepion esculentum. The sequence goes on along the minus strand of OZ038508.1, from coordinate 36,320,114 downwards.
AAGCAACTTCCGGTAAAAATAACCGCCAAAATAGATTACCCACAATGCACCACTGACCCTTATATATAAATAGCCGAGAAAAAATAACAGCACTAGTTGCCTGACGATTGCACTAGCATGAAACAGACTGTCGCCTCTAAGTGTTGACTTCTATGTTCACTTTTATATATATATATATATATATATATATATATATATATATATATATATATATAATATGGATAAAATAACTGAAAAAAAATTGGTGTTTTTTTGCGAAAGTATTTATTTATATGTTTTTATATATATTTAATATTTCAGACCACCTCGGTCCTTCCTCAGAAATTAATTGAATTATAGTTGCATTCCACATCACGTGACGTCCGTGTCTAACGACGGACGTGTAAAGTGTAAACAAACTCCCAAATACAGTAATACAGTAATTCAATTAATTTTTAAGGAAGGACTGAGGGGGTCTGAAATATTAAATATATATAAAAACATATAAATAAATACTTTCGCAAAAAAACACCCAATTTTTTTTCAGTTATTTTATCCATATATTATATACATATCAAGAAAGTATACGTGGCTTCTCATTATGCTATATATATATATATATATATATATATATATATATATATATATATATATATGTGTGTGTGTGTGTGTGAATAAAGACAAAATCAGTGTGCCTTGATATGATAAGTACTTGAGAAGACTAAACGCATCGGCTAAGTTTTCCTTTTGACTTTCTTCGGATTGTACTTTTAACAGGTATATTCTATCTGAAGTTTCACACACACACACACATATGCCTTTATTACTTCAAGTGAAATAATTGCGGCAAACACACACACACATATGACAAAGTAGAAAAGGATACGCACTAGTGCGCATGCGTAGTCGCTTGAGCATAAACATAGACCTAAAGGACGAAACACGCCACAAAAAAACCCACCGAAAATTGTTTTTAATAAATTATATATCGCTATCCTATAAATATATAGTGTCTAGCCAATCGTATCTACTTTGGCTAGCTAATCCCCGTCGCAGACGTCTACTCAGACATATTTGTGTTTATTCAAGTTACAGTTTCTGGGAGAAAGCGTGTTATCTAGCGTGATCAACAGTCTGAACAAGGCCAGCACGCCCAAAGCGTCGGTCAAAGCCTCGATTACTTGGGACCTCGTGCTAACACAACCACCGACGGCTCCCCAAGGTTCGGTCTACCCAAATTTACTCACAAGACTTGGGTCAACTCGTGATATGTTTTTCTGTACGCTGTGATCCAAACCGATAACAGCGAGAAGGTACCTTCCTGACAAATCGACCCTGGTGAGATTCGGGTCTCATAGTCAGAAAGCGAAAGTTTAACCATTCGGCCACGTGCCTCTCTCTCTCTCTCTCTCTCTCTCTCTCTCTCTCTCTCTCTATATATATATATATATATATATGTATATATATATATATTGTTAAATATAACAGACAATGAACGCCTATTATGTTTGATCATGAACCGTTCTAAACTTTGTATGATTGCTTTCATTTCGGGTGAAAATAAAGACAAAAATTGTCCAACATTTGGATATTTTTTTTTATTAAGCTAGTCCTTGATCTAAGTTTTCGGTTCACATATCATCTTTAATGGTGAATATCTTTATTTAAGTGTCCTTATAACCTCTCTGAGGATGGCTCATGTAAGCCAAAAGCATAGATCAAGAACCAGCTTAAAAACAAATTTATCCAAATTTTGGACAATTTTTGTCTTTATTTTCACCTGAAATTAAAGCAAACATACGAAGTTTCGAACGTCTCAAGATCAAACATAATAGACATTCATTGTTTGTTATATTTAACAATATATAAAGGGTATTTAAATAATGATCTGCTACCCCAATACACTAAATTCAAGTTATATATGTATGTATGTTGTGTGTGTGCGTAGGATTAATATAAATATAAAATTTGTCACTTTGATGTTATATTCAACTCCAGAGTTTCGTAGACGAACATTTTTGTCGTAGTTCTGTTCACTTTTAAAAAATGAATGACGTTAGTTTGTAATAAGCCGGTAAATAATTATAATTTTATCTATCGGCAAGAGGAGGTTAATTTTCAACTGTACTCGATATTTTAAAGAGATTTGAACGTTTGTTCTAAGGTATTTTAGTATTAGGGATTTAATGCCTGAACTAGCCATGAGTTCATATGTTATATTTATTATTTTGTTCAAATAAAAACTTTCTTCTTGTCATTTATAAAAATCTATTCTAAAATTAGCAATATTTCACAAATAACCACTGAATGCTACTTCTTATCTGAACAATTTCGTGAATAATCTTCGTTTACTTTACAATATGTTAAAATGTATTAAATATTATATTTTAACATTATTTACATTATTCGGACTATTGTCCTTATCTTTGCCGCCATATTTATTACAACGTTTCGGCCGTTGTACGCTCCGGCCTTTTTCAGGTGGTTGGAATGTCGAACTGAACCCTTTAAATCGCTCACTGGGGTAGACTGTACTAGTTCCACAACATCCATTAAACATCGCACGTGGAACTAGAACAGTATACCCCAGTGAGCGAAATAAAGGGTTCAGTTCGACATTCCAACCAGCTGAAGAAGGGCGGAGCGTACAACGGCCGAAACGTTGTAATAAATATGGCGACAAAGATGAGGACAATAGTCCGAATAATGTAAATAATGTACATAATACCTTATCTCAGAAATACAGACAGATAGTATATTTTATATTAAAAAAATATTATTTTTACTTTTTCGATAGAGTCGACAGAATTTTTTATCTGTGAAGAGCTAACTCTTCCAAGAAACTAGTTTATAAATTTATACTATAGTTTTCATTTGTCTATAGTGATTTTTAAGCGTAGCTTAAATGTGGCACAAGGCCGAATATATTCGGCACCCAGCTGTAAAAATACGACAATAATTACTTTATTCTCGTACCAACGAGATACAAATACAAGAAAGAAAAAAAAAAACAAAAAGAAAAAAAAACAAAAAAACTCGGCCCCTGGCCACTCAGCTTTTTATATAACACCAGAAGAGGTAACTTATGTCCTCCATTGTCTGTCTATGGAAGTCCCTCATTATGTAATGAGACCTTCTGTTTCTACTCTACATCAGTGAGGATCGAACTCATTACTTCTGATTCCAGATAATCGCTTCTTTGTGTGTTTGGGGTAAATCAGAATGTAAGGATATTTTCGGGTCTTTTTTTAAAATCAATTTTGACAATGTTTCGTTCTCATCATTAAATTCATTTTCGGAATGTTTTTTCTTTACATCGATTTTTTCATAAATGTTTGTATTATTTGATTTTTTTCTCTGTCGATATTCTTGTTCATGAATTGTAGATAAATTATTGAATATTAGATCCCTTTACAGTAAGCTACCTGTCAGCCAATGCTTAAATCTCTTCAGATTTAACACCTGCGACAATCAAAATTAACCTATCCATGCCGTTAGATAAAGATTCAACGGCTGTATGTATATATATATACATACACACACACACATATATATATATATATATATATATATATATATATATATATATATATATATATATATATATATATATATATATATATATATATATATATTCGATTCCACAGCTCCTCAGTGAGACTAGGCATCTGAATGGCTCAAGTCAGGGTTGAAACACAACCGATTTAGTGTCAGTCAGAGTTTCTACCACTGATATATATATATATATATATATATATTATGTGAAGGAAAAATAATGTTTAAAATACGGAGACGGTTCGTTTAAACATAATTTTTCCTTCATATATATATATATATATATATATATATATATATATATATATATATGGGTCATTCCATAACAACTCAGCGAAATTTTTGGAAGTTCCTATGAGCACCATCTCAGAATTTATTTTAATTTTCGGTATCCAGACATGAGAAAGAAAAAAACTAAAATTTAGCTTCCTTAATCTCTTACTTCAGAAGTTATGGCCCCTAGAAATCTTAGCTGATTTTAAAATAGCATGATCTGGTAATTTTAGCACTTGATAACTTTTAATTCTTTGAAGAATTGATGTTTGGTGGTCTTGTCGTCTAATACTTCTTTCCTTACATGTCATGCATTTGAGGGATCATGTCTTTTTTGATTCATGATTGTCTTGACAGAAGAATTCCTGCAGTAGGCTGTTGTTTTCTCTGGAGTAGACTGGTTGCTAACTAAAGCTATGGGACTCGGTCTGTCCTGATATTTAACTAATATCTTGATCTGCGCCATTTTTGTTTTGCCAAAAGTGGCCAATTTGACACACAGAAGAGGCCAACAGGGATCAGTTCGGAAGAGTCGACCCGTTGCACCCATTCTGCGTTCGAGAGTAGTTCGAGGCCTTGAAAGGCTCCGGGGATCCCAATTGTTTGTTTTACCGGACGGAATGGCGACGATCGAACGCCGCTATCCCGTGGGAAGCTTTGGAGAGAACCATCTACTATATGGCTCGATTCCTTTCCACCCATGTTCGACGATGCATTTTCACATCAGAGGTGATTCGCGCTTACACCGGGTGTGGAGCGCCATCTTTCGAGTTCTTGACTGCTCGCTATGTTGATAAACTAATTATATAAAATTCATTGGTCAAAATGAATAGTTTGAAAGAGTGATAAAGATTTTGTATTGGACAGTTCTTAAATAATTCCAATCATTTCCAATTAGAGATGATTAAAATGAGGTTCTCTCTCTATATATATAGCGTTCTCTCTATATATAGCGTTCTCTCTATATATACAGTGCTCCGCAAAAAAATAAGTGAACCTCTAAGATAATATTTTAGAAAATGTCTCTTTTTTCAGATAATCAACAAATCTTAATTAAACTATATATTCATTAAAAAAAACCTTTATTAAACGAATTACAGCATCTTTCAATTTTTTTGATCAAGCTGGAATAAAAATATTAATTAAAAATTAAGATGTGCAAAAGTAATTGAACTCTTTATACTCCATACTTGTTTTACATGGTTTCCAGTGAAATACTTCTTTGCGCATGTGTAAAAATCAAAATCGCACGTGTTAATTCTTTTGGTAAACTGTGTGTACTGCAGTCAACCAATATAATACAAAGTGTATAAAAATAAGGTGCAGTTAGAGACTAAATTTTTAAAAACATACCAAGATCAAAAGAACTTATCGAACCTTTAAAACATCGCATAGTTGAAACGCGTTGAAGCCTGTAATCAAGGAGAAGGCTACAAAAAGTTAACAAAACGATGGAGTGCACGTCTCCATCGTTCGACAAATTATTTATAAATGGAATGCCTTTTGCATAACGGCATCGCAACCAAGAAGTGGCTGAGTTCAAATAGACATCTAGTCCGGTAAGCCCAGCCGAATACTGTTATGACCAGTTCTGTTATCCAAGGCTCTTTGGCCAGTGTCCGAATCAATGTGCATACGTCTAGAATGTGACGAAATCTGAACTATGCCGGGCTACATGGCAGGATGCTTAGAAAATGACCACTGCTTATGAAAAAGCACAAACAGCTCAATTATATCACAACTCATTAATAAGATAGAAACGTACTGGTAAAAAGTTTTATGGTCGGATGAAACCAAACTAAAGCTTTCGGGGAGGAAGAATAGACGATATGTCTGGTGATTTCCTAATACGGCTTTTGAATAGAAAGATTTATGGCCAACAGTTAAACATAGAAGTGGCAGCATTATAATTTGGAGATGCGTTGCTACAGCTGGAACAGGCAAAATAGTACACATTGACGGCACAATGGACCTGCATGATACTAAGCAATTTTTAACGAAAGTGTCTTGTTCTCGGTTCTAAAGTTGGGTTTGGATCGGGGCTGGATCTTCCAACAGGACAATGATCTGAAGCATCAAAGTTGTAAAACTATGTAAAACATCAAAGAAAATCAACAAAATAATGGCTTCGAAAAAGGAAATTTCAAGTCTTGGAATGGCTTCGTTAAAGTCCTGATCTAAACCCGATTGAAGAATCTGTGGTTCAAGTTAAAGAAAGTAGTGCACGCAAGAAACTTAGTTAATATCGAACAATTCTGGGAGATTTACAAAGAAGAATGGTTAAAAATTAATGCCCACTACTGCCAGAAATTCTTTAAAATTATAGGAAAAAAAATGGAGATTTCCACATATTATTAAAAATAATTATTAAAAATAATTAATTTTTTTCCTTTATGCTTTTCAATGTTACATCTTCTCTATATGAGACATTCTCTGTTTTTGTGTTGGTCATTCCAATGTCTTCACTACCATTTAAAGAAAGACATTGGAATGAGCAACACAAAAACAGAGAATTTCTCATTTTTAATAATTATTTTTAATAATATGTGGAAATCTCCACCCTTTACCGGAAGACGGTCGTAAGACCAGAAACACGTGTTGTAAAACTATGTAAAACTATGAAAAATAAAGAATAATATTTAAAAAAAAAACCCCACATTACAACCAAAAAAGTTTGCGGTACCTCTCTTCTTTTTAATATATATATATATATATATATATATATATATATATATATATATATATATATATATATATATTTGTGTATTTAGGCAGCAATCCTTCTTTCATGCATATTTTCATTGAAAACGACAGACATGGCGCTTTTATTTAGTTTTTTATACAATTTCTCTTGTTCTTTTTATCCGAGCGCTATATATATATATATATATATATATATATATATATATATATGAGGACGCGCTAAGTTTCCTTACTGACGCTACAAAAATGTTGCGAATCTATCAATAATAATTCGTTCACTCAGGTCAAGAAGGTACAATTCTAGCAGTTACTGAAAAAACAAACAAACACACACACACACACACACACACACACACACACACACACACACACACACACAAAAAAAAAACATCCATGTTGGCGCTGTTGTATTATTACAAATCCTAGGGCGTCGACAATAAGCTTGGAATGTCGTCTCGCCTTTCCAGACGAGAAGACATTAATCTGCCAACATCCTGGTCTTATGATCAGTTTAAGTCAATTTAATGCTTTCAGTTGTATGATCAGATACATTCTCCAGTGAAGCGAGCCGCTGTGTAAGTAGAACTGTCGTCCCAGTTATCCTACTTCCCACAATTGGGGTCTCACCCCGCGGCTAATTGCGAAGGCCCGATAACAGAGGACAAAGTCCAAATTGCGTTGAAACATCGGTAGCGATAAGTCGGCGTTGCTGGATGGCTTTACGCTACGAATTAGAACAGAGGCTCTTGCAGACGTGTGTTTTACTTTTGTGTTAGTCGAGTGATTTGACCTCGAATTAATTCAGAGGAAGATAACAGTCGATTTTCATACTTCATAATTCCGTAAGATTATGAACCGGTGCTTTTTGAAACCGACTCCCAAGGGGATGCTTCCCGAACCACTAAAATTTCAACCTGTTCAAGTGTAGGGTTAACTGTTATCTTCCCCACCTATCTCCATAAACTGGAGCTCTTACTATGTAATCCTCTCCGTCGAGTGACTCTTGGGCCTTGTACAATGTGAACAAAGTGGTGTTGCTACATGGTTGTGGGGAGTGGTCCGCCCCGGGTGGCTCTTTTATGTCTGTTGTAGGATATAGGCCTATATAGGCTGTATTGAAATAAAAGTGGTTTTAATGTTGGATCCGTACTCACAGTTGAAGGATCTTTTCGATTTCGAGTAACTTAAACTATGGCATATATACTGGACTATTTACTGTCTATTGAGCGGAAATTGACAGATGAAATAGTTTTTGACGATGTCATTGCAAATTTGCCAACAAAAATGCAAGAAAAGCTACTTTGTAGAAAGTTATAATTTCAGAAATAAAGATAGCCCTATTTTTTTACGCTTTTTTCCTAGAGTTTCGTTTTTGCTTTTTAACTGTTACTGATCAAGTTTAAGCATGTTTGGTGTGTATTTAAAACATACTATATTTGACTAGGTGAAAGTAATATTATATTGGTACACAAACTAGTTTTATAACTTTAAGAGCGAGTCATTGTGCAATATGCATTTTTGTGGTCGCCAGTAGGAGGTGCTAACTCAAGGGCTACCCTAGGCGGCACACACTCTAGTTATGCCACTGACTGAACATCATTGTAAGAAAAAAGATACAAAGACTTGACGAACCGGTATCAAATTATCATAGATGTGTTGCTTGAACCTGAGCAGACTTGTCTTGCGGTTGGTTTGGTTCGTTTTGTTTAGCGTCATATCAACATCAATGGGTTATTTAACATTTGAGCCCTGACCACCGCTTTACCAGTGGTAGACAAAATGGCTTATTTAATGCCAAATCTAAATAATTTCGACACAATTTTATGGATAGAAATTTTATTTTGAAAGCAGTTGTATACTTTCAGATACAGCTAAAATTTACTGATGGTAATTTTGCTATAAATATGTATTGATAATTTTACTATGAATATGTATGTTTAGTAATATTTTATATAAAAATTTAATTCTTGTATTTTTACTATAAAAATGATTGTGATTTTATTTTGAAAGCAGTTGTATACTTTCAGCTACAGCTAAAATCAACTGATGGTAATTTTGCTATAAATATGTAATGTTGATAATTTTATTATAGTTATGTAAGGTTAGTAATTTTATATGTAAAAATCTAATTGTATTTTTACTATAAAAACGTATTTTGTGGATTGTGATTTTATTTTGAAAGCTGTTGTATACTTTCAGCTACAGCTAAAATCAACTGATCGTAATTTTGCTATAAATATGTAATGTTGATAATTTTATTATAGTTATGTAAGGTTAGTAATTTTATATGTAAAAATCTAATTGTATTTTTACTATAAAAATGTATTTTATGGATTGTGATTTTATTTTTAAAGCAGTTGTATACTTTCAGCTACAGCTAAAATCAACTGATGGTAATTTTGCTATAAATATGTAATGTTGATAAGTTTACTATAGATTATGTATGCTTAGTAATTTTTTATATAAAAATCTAATTGTATTTTTACTATAAAAATGTATTTGATGGATTGTGATTTTATTTTGAAAGCTGTTCGTATACTTTCAGCTACAGCTAAAATCAACAGATGGTAATTTTGCTATAAATATGTAATGTTGATAAGTTTACTATAGATTATGTATGCTTAGTAATTTTATATATAAAAATCTAATTGTATTTTTACTATAAAAATGTATTTTATGGATTGTGATTTTATTTTGAAAGCTGTTGTTTACTTTCAGCTACAGCTAAAATCAACTGATGGTAATTTTGCTATAAATATATAATGTTGATAAGTTTATTATAGATTATGTATGGTTCGTAACTTTTTATATAAAAATCTTATTGTATTTTTACTATAAAAATTTATTTTATGGATTGTGATTTTATTTTGAAAGCTGTTGTATACTTTCAGCTACAGCTAAAATCAACTGATGGTAATTTTGCTATAAATATGTAATGTTGATAAGTTTACTATAGATTATGTAGGCTTAGTAATTTTTTATATAAAAATCTAATTGTATTTTTACTATAAAAATGTATTTGATGGATTGTGATTTTATTTTGAAAGCTGTTGTATACTTTCAGCTACAGCTAAAATCAACTGATGGTAATTTTGCTATAAATATGTAATGTTGATAAGTTTACTATAGATTATGTATGCTTAGTAATTTTTTATATAAAAATCTAATTGTATTTTTACTATAAAAATGTATTTGATGGATTGTGATTTTATTTTGAAAGCTGTTGTATACTTTCAGCTACAGCTAAAGTCAACTGATGGTAATTTTGCTATAAATATGTAATGTTGATAAGTTTACTATAGAATATGTATGGTTAGTAAATTTTTATATAAAAATCTAATTCTGGTATTTTTACTATAAAAAATGTATTTTTCATACTTTGATCGTATTTTAGTTTTTTTTTTGTGCGGCGGTAACTATTTGCTCATAGCTCTTAACAGGTACCCCCATTCCGGGCCAGCGTGGATCTGGAATTAATTGTGAAGCAAAGAACAATCCAAGAGAATCTGCATGACAGATCTCTTTGTGTAGAACTATATTCTGAGAGAGTAAGGCGTGTGTGGGAGGCACGGTGGAGTAATGGGTAACGGCTCGGGTAGGGTAATCGGAGAGCCGTGTTCGAATTCGAGTCGAATCTATTACATTCACTTGCGTGCTACTATTTTTGGGAAAGGTATGAATCCTCTTCTTTTCCCCCGAGCTATGGATAAACAGAAGGACAGACCGTGATCTAGACTGGTTTACCGTAGAAATAAATAGCAACCTACTGCGAGGAAAAAATTGTCAGTCATGTATCGAAAGATACATGATTGCCTAAGCGTGTATCACGCATGGTACATTACTGAACTGAAGGAGGGTGCTGGAGTTTTGTCTGAGGCTACGTCTTGTTGGATAACAGAGTTGTTTGTAATTAACAATTAACAATTCAATGTGCAAGACATGATACGACCCATAGAGTTTTATTTGAATTACCATATTTAGCCTCTTCCTGGTTGGTGGCATAGATTTGCATGGTATTTTTTTTTATTTGTCTGTCAACAGAGCTTGACGCCGACATGTTAACAGGCGAAGCGTTTCTCACGAATAGGACACGTAAACTTATATAATGAAAAGGTTTGAAGCCTAAACTTTGCAAATAATGTAAATAGGAATTATACCCTTATATAATGAAAAGGTCTGAAGCGTAAACTCTGCAAATCATGTGAATGGGAATTATACCCTTATAAGTAAAACCTTTTTCCAATCACATGACTATTGCCTTTATTTCAGTCGAGTTACAGTTAACATAATTTTATTATGGATGTTAATATTTTCACAATATACTTACTAATGCTAGTAAAATTTTCAGAATGTTATATTTATACAAAATAAACTCTAGTAATTTTGAAAAACATTCAGGAGGGCCATTTATTTATTACAAAACACCAGAAAACTCTAATCACCCCCAAAGTAGGACCCTTTGACTTCAATGCTGTTATTGTACCGCTGAAGCAATTGTTAAAGACCACCACGTCGCCCTCTAAAGTGAAGGTTCCGTGTCACAGCCACTTTCATCACATCCGTACCGTCAAAAAGTTAATCAATTCCATATGTAGTTCTTTTATTTCATAGGTTTCCGATAAAACTTCGTTTTAATCTCGGCAAAACACCGCAGAAACTTATGAAATTTTCAAGATAGCTTATTGATTATCATTTTACTTTTACACGATAATGCAAGACTACATAAAATCTGAGCAGTCAAAAAAACTATGACACTAAATATGAAAGTTTTCGTCGCATCCTCCTTATACTCCTGATGTAGCTCCATCTGACTATCATCTTTTCAGGTTATTGCAACATGTTTAGAGGAAAAACACTTTATCTATTGCGGAGAGCTTAGAACTGATGCTGAGTTTTTCTTTGCATCAAATCATGAAGATGGCTCTCTAATTTGACAAATATATGGAATCGTGTTATCAATAAGGAGGGAAAATATTTATTTGATTATATATATATATATATATATATATATATATATATATATATATATAAATAAAAGTGGACATGGAAGTCAGCACTTAGAGGCGACAGTCTGTTTCATGCTAGTGCAATCGTCAGGCGACTAGTGCTGTTATTTTTCTCGGCTGTTTATATAAGGGTCAGTGGTGCATTATGGGTAGTATATTTTGGCGGGTACTTTTACCGGAAGTCGCTTATTTGTTTATTTATTTATGTCAAATTATTTTGCTTGTTTTTTTGTTTGTTTTTTATTTTTTATCTTATATATTTATTTATTTATTCTTTTGTTTTGATCGGTGTTTTTGGTTAACGTAGTAAAAAATTTGTTTATATAGCTTATTGTTGGTAGTCTATAATGGCCGCCATTTACCGGAAATCGCTTGTTCGCTTATTTATTTGGGTCAAATTGTTTTGCTTATTATTTTTATTTGTATAACAGTTGTAACTTTCGTCGGTTCTTTTGTTTTGATTTTATTTCGCATATTCTAACAGGTGTGGTTTTGTGATTTGTTTGGAGTAGTTTATTTTGCTTATTTTATTGTTGTTTGTTTATATATTTATTTATTTTTCTATTTTAAGTTACGTAGTAAAAATTTGTTTTCATGTCTACATTTTGAGATTAGCTCGGATCTTTTATTTAATAATTTATTTTGATCTGGGAAGGTAATGGTAGCTATTTTTTCCTCCAAGCAAAGTTTGCAAGTTTTTGATAGGTTGTTGTAGGCTAATGATTTTTTCCTTATTTTCCAAGATATTTTTGGTGTGGTGTGTGTTTTGTTTTTTATTTCCCAGATATACTTAGAAAGCATTGTGCTGTTCGCATATTTACTATTTGTGAAAGACATTTTGTGTACATAATTTCTTTGTTTCCATGGTCCTTCGGTTACTCCTATGTATACTTTTTCTTCATTATCTGCTGATTTTGTCGTGGCTTGGTAGATTACGTTGTTTTGTAAACAATTACCGTTTAAGGGACATTCGTTTTTTATTCTGCAGTTGCACGTGGGTTTAATTTGTTCGTGTGGTTTGTTAATAATTTTTCTGTTGTGCTTTTTTATTATTTGTGCCATGTTCTCGGTGCAACTGTAGCTGATTTTTACTGTGTTTTTGTTGAATATTTTGTGTAGTGTCATGTTAAATTATGTATTTAGTCACATAACAAATAAGTCCAAATAATGTAAATTTTGATGCTATATTCGATTTGTTGTTAGTTATTTTTCATTTTCTCCTTTTTTATTGGCGGCATTTTAGAATACTTTGGCTGCAATGCTAAATTTCCTAAGTTGAACAAATTGGAGCTATTTCGTTTACGCTTTGTTACCTCTCTTTTCCATTATTGATTTTAGATCGCCACAGAAATGTCAACTGCCTCTTCCTAATTTTAAGTATAAGTTTTCTTTTTGTTTCCATTTTTCTCATTTGTTCGATTCATGGTATCCTCAGCATGCTTCTGTAGGACGACATTTCCGTTGCTTCAAGTCTCTTCATCTTTGAGAAGATTTTCCAGCATTCACTGCCATATAGGACAACTGGAATTACGTAACAGTTTAGTACTTTTTTCTTTGTTTATCACGAGGTTTCTCTGTCTCTTAATACTCTGTCAGTTTACTGCAACCAATTCAGATCATTACAACTAAACCTCGCCATGCTATGTACACAGTCGCAAACTGTCATTGTACCCTTTTTGTATTTCAGTCGTAAGAAGGTAGTTCCATTCGGACATACTCCCTTGAACATCACAATCTTCACCTCTTCAAGTCAAAGGTCAATCTTTATATAACGCGTTTGGAGGAGGAGAGGTGTATTCAATATTTGATAATTTTGCGGCAATACACGCTTAAGGGTTTTAGCCTGTTTTGGTCAACATTTCTTTTCATGGTTAGCCGTAAGAAATTGTAAGTCTATGACTACCTTACACTTAAGTAAAATAATAACAATAATAATATTTATTAAGAATTTATTACAAGAAATATCAAGTTTTACGGAAACATTGTTGACAATTATGTATTTAGTTACATAACAAATAAATAAAAATAATATAAATTTTGATGCTATATTCGATTTGTTGTTAGTTGTTTTTCATTTCCTTCTTTGTTATTGGCAGCATTTTAGAATACTTTGGCTGCTAAGTTTCCTATGTTGAACAAACTGGAGCTATTTTGTTTTGTTACCCGTCTTTTCCATTGTTGCTTTCAGATCGCTTTCTTCCATTCATTTTGATAGACAATAGCTAAATTCTGAAATTTTAAAACGATCTTATTCCATTTAAAAAAATAAAGTCTGTAAAAAGGAATATTTGAGATTAATATACGACCAAAAATAAAATGCTTTTGACAAAAAGTCTTAAAGCTATAATTAATATAGTATAATTACTGTAATTATGTAACAATAATGTAATGATATCCCGACAAATCTACGGCTTATGTTACTTCATGTCATTGCATGGCTACGAACTATAAACATAAATTGAGCTTGAAATATAGTGTAATCGGTTTCATTTTTTTTGTAAAGTACTTGGATATGATATAATGAATAATTTGCAGTAAAAAAAGCTATTTTCGATTTTTTGTTGAATACGCCCTTCCTCCGCCGAACGCGTCATATATTCTTATTAAAATTATCGATCATAACTTATCGAATTTCAGGTATTAGTAGGCAGGTAAAATAGCAACATGAATGTTTATTCATAAATAAGTTATGAGTAGATTGGTGCGTCTAAAACCCGGGTCAAAATCATCTCCGGACTTTTGAACAGGAGTATGCATTTATCCATTGTTTCCAGTTTAGCGCCGTGTTTCCGGTTCCTCGTAAAGTCTGTTTCAACTCTATATTTCTAACGTCTCCAACTGAAATTTTATTTACAATTTATTTTTTCATCAATAGGAATAGATAGGTTCGCATATCGTCCAGTTCAGAAGCCTTCCCGTTCTTTGAAACAAGAGTAGAGGTTTATCGTTTGTTTCCAGTATAGGATTGGGTTTCCGGCTACTCATGTTTTCACATTCTCTTTCCCTCCAAATAGCTCCTTGTGTCTTAGTGGCATTATCGCCTTGCTTGACGTGAATTGATTAAAAATAATTGTTATGGTCCAGGTTAGGACCAAGGAAGAACAACACGAACACAAGAGAAGAAATAACGAAGATATATTACACAGAATAATAATACAAGACGTGGAAAGTGTTAGTATGACTGTCAGTCTGGTTTGGAGTGAACTACTATCGGCTCGACTCGATTCGTCCCTCTGTCTTGAGAGGCGTAGTATACATAGTGTTAGGAAGAGTTCATTCTGTAGTTATAGGTAAGGACCCATAACAATGAGAAAAATAATAAATGAAAAGAAAATGGTATAAAATAATGAATAAATATAGTTATAAAATAATAAATAAATAGAGGTATAAAATAGTAAATAAATATATGTAGAAAATAATGAATAGATATATAGAGGTATAAAATAATGAATACGTACGGATACAAAATAATAAATAAATATAGATATTGTTGTGGATTCCGAGAATGGAATCCTGCACAAATAAATAACCAACGCCAGTAATTGAGATAGAAAAATAAGTGTATTAAACGTAAGAATACAGGCTTGAAGTGAAGATTAGTAGTCCAGGAATGCAGGTTAGTAGAAAGTATATGTGCCAGTCTCTGTAAGTGAAGCCGTAATTATCTCTCTCGCTGGACTCTCTGTGAACACCCTGTGTACTGTCTCCGTATCTCTCACCCTGACTCAACGTATCTCAACCCGCAGGTATTCTCTCTGTCAGTATAAGTATACTTTGGACGAGACCATCTTGTGTAAAAGGGGTCTTCCCTACAACAGATATAAAATAATGAATAAATATAGCTATAAAAATTAATATAGATATATAACAATGAATACATATACGTATAAAATAATGAATAAATACTGGAATGAATAAAGAATAAAAATAGGTATAAAGTAAGAAATAGATAATAACTATAAAATAATGAATAAATATAGGTATAAAAGGATAAATAAATACACGATTAAATAATGAATATGTACAGGTCTAAATACAGTATAAATACAGCTGATGTGTTTTCTATTGGTTTCTATAAAGAAGCAGATGTGGACCAAGCTGAGACAGAATGCGTAATTATTGCAGCTCAGGACCAAAGCCTCGCAACCAGATCCTATCACTGTCACATAATTAAGTATGGAACCGAACCGAAACTATTATTATTATAATTATTATTAATTATTGATTTATTTATTTCCATTACTTACGAGCTCGTACGTTTATTTATTTATTCATTGGTAACTTCTGTCTGCAACAAACTTTCATGGCAAACTGAGACCATTTCTAAAATTTAGAAAATTTAATTATTTTTATACTCTTGATCTCGAGAGTTTAATTGATAGTATTGTGGGGTAAAAAGCTTCATAAAAGTGTTTATTTCTTAGAGTGTTGTGTTTCTGTAGGAAAACATGAGGATCACAAGGTATAGGATGGTAGGGAGAGCCATCATTGCCCACGTCCTGAAGAGACACGCCATCAACAAAGAGTAGATCTGGAGAGCTTAGTAATATAGAAAAAAATTGAAAAAGTAATTATTTCTTAGTGTTGTGTTTCTGTAGGAAAACATGAAGATCACAAGGTATAGGATGGTATGGAGAGCCATCATTGCCCACGTCCTGAAGAGACACGCCATCAACAAGGAGTAGATCTGGAGAACTTAGTAACATAGAAAAAAATTGAAAAAGTAATTATTTCTTAGTGTTGTGTTTCTGTACAAAAGCTCCAACTTTATTGGGGAAATATTGACGTGCATGACAAAATTTGACTTAATGTATTCTTTCAAATATTTTATTTAGCTGACCTTCTAAAGCAATTTTTTTTTTAAATGTGTGGAGCCCATACTTGGACATAGAGGCCAATGACAAA
>OZ038508.1:36283693-36298693 GCA_964036315.1 Acanthosepion esculentum | reverse complement strand
TGAAAATAAGTGGATATAACGTTTAAAAACCATAAATTTAACAATATAGATAGTATTAATATATAACCCTACAAATCAAAACCTACCCACATTTCTCACCCACACAAGGCAGACATGCTTACGGAGGTGTTGAGGCCTCACACTTATACACACACCAACACGAAAAGACACACTTACACACATCATACTCACTGACTTCCTAATGAGCCAAATGATAACACACACCCACAGCAATATACACGCTTACACATATCATACTCACTCACTCACCTAAGAACCAAATAACACACACACACACTTAACAGAGACACATCCCCTCTCCAGGAACCAATAAATCTGTCAAACTGACCAAGGGAATTCAGAGCAGCATGGATCCATCCAGCTCTTATCTCAAATAACAACTTAAAAGAGACTGTTTGACCAACGCAAGGAATGTTAAAAAAATCATGTTTAAAAGTTAAAAAAATAAAAAAAAACAAATGAAAACTACAGACAAAAATTCATTTTCTCCATGAAGACATTATTTCTGTAGTTCACTGCTACCAGCAAGTAAAATTATTTTTTCTCCTGATGATGGCCATGTTGGCCGAAACTAGTCGAGGAATCTAAATGAAATAATAATAATAATAATAAAAACGAAAGAATATTAATCTACAACCCAGTGTGTCTGAAGATATTAATAATTTTTATTGTTCAAAATATATATATATATAAATATATATATATATCAGTTTGTTCACATCTATCTGTCTATCTATCTACCTACTGAAATAAGTAAAATAATATTTGAAAACTAACGTCGTGGTAGATGTAAAATTTCAAGAGAGCCGACGATAATTTTGAAAAGCGACTTTTGAGAAGATTACAAATTAAACTACTGAATGCAATTTTTTCAGTAAGATAACTTCAAAATAACAATTATTTTGCTATTCATTTTAAAAATGATATTGTTTTTGAATAAACAATTTCAAGGAAATTTTCACTGTAAGCTATTTTTTCTAAGTAAATCATTAATCTGGGGAATGACTCTGTTGACAGTCGGACAGCGAGAGATTTAACTAATTTTTTCTACGGTTGCATAGCTTTTCTTTTTTAAAGTAAGTTCACCCCAAGAAGGCAGTAAAACCACTGAAACTGACGGGCTTAATGGGTGCGGAATAATTAAAATACCGTAACATTAATAAGGTGCGGTCACAAAGGAAAAGTAATCAGAAGAACAGAAGAGGGCAATTGATATTGCATACTTGACGAATATAACGTAATCGCCTTTTTTATAGTTCTTTTTTTTTTTTAACTACCCAGTAATCTTAAAAAATGAAGAAAATATTCTAGTTATTTAATATTTTATTGAATTTTAGGTACTTTAGCTTTAAACTTACTATAGTTACAGCTCTTATATTATAATGTCGTGTATGGACGCCCATATTTACAAAAATCAGCACGCAGAAAATTTCAAAATTATTTTTAAAATAAGAGGGGTAACTGAATTATAGTAAACTTTTCAGTTTATCATAAGTAAATATAGTTTTTGCTTAATAACAATATCATCTGACCGCTACAAATTAATAGAGAATTTTAAAAGATTTAAAACTTTATAAATTATTTTAATTAACATTTTAAAAGTGAAAACAATTCAGTATCTGTCTATATTTCTGAGATGAGGTACTATGTACACTATTTACATTATTCGGACTATTGTCCTCATCTTTGTTACCATATTTATTACAAAATTTCGGCCTTTCAGTATCTGTCTATATTTCTGAGATGAGGTATTATGCACACTATTTACATTATTCGGACTATTGTTCTCATCTTTGTCGCCATATTTATTACAACGTTTCAGCCGCTGTACGCTCCAGCCTGGTTGGAACGTCGAAATGAACCCTTTCGCTCACTAGTCTAGGCTAGAACAGTCTACCCTAGTGAGCGAATAAGGAACTGAACCATTTATTTCGCTCACTGGGGTAGACTGTTCTAGTTCCACGTGCATGTTTAATGGATGTCAGTTATCAGTTATCTCCTGTTAATTCCCCTCTCCAAGTTCTCTACTGGATTAACTCCAAGAAGGCAGTAAAACCACTGAAACTGAAGGGCTTAATGGGTGCGGAATAATTATCGGGTATTAAACTCAAACGCTTTGTCACTGGATCTAACCAACCCCTTTATCCACTGTGCCATGTGTCCTTGATGACATCTGTGTATGAATTTCTGGATATTATAAACCTAATGTCTCAGCCACATTTTTTTACCAGTGCTCATATTGCAATTTTTTGCTGTTATTATTCATGTTTTTATCAGAGCTCATATTGCAATTTTTGTTGTTATTATCGCTTTTTCTCTGGAACTCCTTATTACTGGTTCCCATATTGTATTCATTTCTATACTTGGTCGGTTCAGGTAGTTTTTGTGGCCTAGCATATGTGCTGATTCCTTAAGTTTACAAATTTTCCTATGGTGTTCGTAAACATCAACGTTAGTAAATTCGCGAAATAAAGGGTTCAGTTCGACATTTCGACCACCTGAAGAAGACCGGAGCGTACAACGGCCGAAACATTGTAATAAATATGGCGACAAAGATGAGGACAATAGTCCGAATAATGTAAATAATGAAAACAATTCTTGTAAAACTTCATTATTTATCGAAATTCTAATAGTGTTCATAACATATATCTTATTCATAAAAGCAATTAAGAGCTTTCCCAATTAAATAATGTCTTAGTTTTACTGTATTTTTTATTTTATGATTCAGAGCAGACTTTCCCGAACTAGGGGTCATATTTTGCAAAAAGAAATTGATGATTTAAATTCTCTTAGGACTCTGGTTATAGCTAAGTTATACAGTTATAATGTTATAAGTTATACAGAAATAAATTTCTCGAAATTTCATCAAAGTAAGTTGAGGGTAACAGATGTCAGGTATGAGATTTCCACTTCAAGATCCTTGTATTTTCATAAATATTTTGATGATCCTCAGAGCCATATTACAATTTGCAGTCTTGCTTTTGTGGTCTATTATTTAGTCAGGGGGATTAGCGCGGATTTTTCTGTCTCTGTGCATTGTAAATGCCCCATTATCACATAAAAATGTAACACTGAGTGTCTGTGAATTTTCATATTTTCACTTTAAAATCAAAATACAACGTCTGATTTGTACTTTCTCTTTTTCGGTTATCTATCTCTTTATCTTTTTAATGAGATTTTTCTTACACGCAGTTTGTTTTTTTATCTTAGCTTGTGATCATTCAAGACCGGTCATAAGTTGGTATTGACACATATTTTCTTGAATAGTTCAGTTTTTATCTCATAGGTGTTACCAAACACACATTTTTCTGGACCTTGACGGTTGAGGTGTGGGGAAATATATTCATACTAGCAGCATGGCCCGGCGTTGCCCATGCTTGATTAAAAAATCGTACGATTCATACAGCAATCGCTATCACTTGACTTAAAATAGTTTTGCCCTTCCTTGCCTTTAAAGGAGTGCCCTTTGCCGTGCTGATGTTGCTACATGCATTGTTTCTCGCCTATCTCACACTGCGAATTTTTTTAAAGCTAAACATTAAATCTGTTACGAAAAAAGAACTAAACAAAATGAGCACAAAACGATCAGCTTTAAAAAAGAACTCGTAACTGGAAAAACCGAATGAAAAAAGAATGTTAACAACAAATAGTTTTTCACACCCAACCCAGTTCTGCGGAATAAGAATCAACGTTGAGTTTAAGCAAGCGAATGAGCCAATTGGAGTAAAGTGCCATGCAGATTTAAATTCATCCCACTTGTGACGAATGCAGCTATCGGGTTTTTTACATGCTAGTTAACATTCGTGTCAGTCAGCTGTTGGCTCTCACGCTAGCGAATAGAATCTTCCTGCCTATTCGTGGCAGCCAGCTATACTGTGGCCAGTAGAAAATGGCCGCAAACTACATGAAAACTGCCGTAGAAGCATGAAAAAAATCGATTATTTCCACTATCGATGGGAGTTGGGAAATGCAAAGTCGGTCTTGGTCTTCTCTCTAACTTGGAGAAAATTGCGGCCGTGCATTCGTTACACACACACACACACACACACACACACACACACACACACACACACACACACACACACACACACACACACACACACACATCCTGTCTTTTATAGATAGAGATTCTACTTTTTTAAATCATTTAACTCTATGCAAGCAATAAAGCCACTAAGACATAAGTGGTTACTGGGTGTGAAAGGATAAGAAAAAAGAGAAATATTATTAGGGAGTGAGAACAATAGAAGAGTAATCAAGAAGACAGTAGATAGCGACTGACATTAAATTTAAATGTCTGAAATTCAAAGTTGGCTGGGAAGCATGGAGCTGAAAGAGAGTTCCACAAGCGAGAATTGCGAGAAAAGAGACGGTTAGCATAGAAATTACGGTTATATCTAGCCAGTTCATATGGGAATTGATGAAACCCTTTTTGCTAATCTGATGCTGTGCTTAAATTCATAAAGTCTATGTATGATAGTGGAGAACTCATTCGAACAATTACCATGGAATTATTTATAGAAAAGGCTCAGGGAAAATAAATTACGGTGGTGGGAAGGTGACTGAAGCCGAGACTCCAGGTCAGGACCGATAATATTACTGATTCTTCCTTGAATTTTATCAAGAATCTCTAAATATATAGCAGGCACACCGAATAGCAGGAATATTGCTGCCACTATAAGTGGTAGAATATTTGGTAAATTTGCTTTTTAAGCCCCGCGCTAAATATCGATTAAAATTTTCCCAAATCGTCATATTTCCGTGTAAATGTACATGCTGAACTCGAATTAACAATTAAATTATGATAAAACCTACCGTTTTGGAGTTATCGACAAGAAATGTTCGGACTCACTCGCGTCAACTCGTCGGCCATTTTTGGCATTGTGTTATTACATTCTCTCCTGACGACTTCCGGGCGCGTAAGCATAAGTTTTGGCCTATTTACTGCTTTACTGCTGTAACAACCGGTAAATTACTACGCACTTAAGTTGTGTCGAAAAGCAATGACAAGTTTTTTTTTTCTTCAACAAAAAAAAAAAAAAGAAAAAAAAAAGAAAAGAACGAGTAGGGAAAAGAAAAAAGATAGTGAACAACCACACTTACTCATACGCACTAGAGCGACAATTTGTTGTGGATAAATCTGGCTGTGGAAACTTCCCTTTTAAAAGAAAATTTTCAGGAGAAGAAAATTTTCTGGAGAAGAAAATTTAACCAGTAAACAAATTTTCTTAATGTTGACCTTTGAGGAAGTTCGATATTGGCCACGTAGAGGCCTGAATTCACTTTTGAAAAAGAAGACTGACGGCATTTCGTGATGGGGCATTCCCACTGTGATTTCTGTGTACTGTTAATGAGTGGAAAATTTTCGTGAATATGGTTTTGCGTGCATTCAAATGTTTTAAGTTTAGAAATATTTTGTTAATCTTAATTAACTGACAAATGATTGTTTTTTGTTTACATTTTGGTAACAGTGATTGGAATTCTTTTTTTTAATTTAAGACCCGTGTGTGTGTGTCCTTTTGCCTTCATTGGTTAAAGAATTAACTTGTTAATTGGTTAAATGGAAAAATTAAGTTAATTGCTGTGGGGATAAGTAGATTCAGCCTGCATAGTTTCGGATTTCCGAATGTGTTTGCGTCTGTGTTTGGGCTGGGCGGGGAATTGTCACACCTGGCTATGTAGATAGGAAACCAGACAATGTTGGATAGAGAGGAAGCTGTACGCTATGAATTATTCAGAATAGAATGGATATACCCTATGATACTTCCGGGGCCTATGGATGGCCTTGACGACCAAAAAGGAATTGGTCAAGTGGGATGTCAGGTCGACTAAGGGGAAAAAACCCTTGTAATCACGGTAAAGCTAGTAATGACGAGTTCGAATACTGGTAAAGTTCTTTATGTTCACTTTTGCCCAAATAACCTTGGTGAAAGCATGTGTCAACCTCTCCTCCCACAAGACAGACAGAGCTCTCTTGCTGGAGCTAGCAACCAGTGTAGGAGAATGATAGCAGAATTCAAAATTGTAATTACCCCTGGCGACGCGTATCTGTGTAGCGATATCAGTCTAAGCCAATATCTTGTTAAAGGAAAACATCTGAAAGTGTTACAGAAATTGTTTCGACAATTATTGTACAGCTGAGCGAAGCGGACCTCACAAGAACCATGTCTAACGACTCTGAGCTGAGTGGAGCGGACTTGATGAATTACTTTTCTTAAAAGACAGAGCTGACAGGACAAAGAAACGCTGTTCTCTATAAGACAGTGTACTCTACAGAAAAAAACAGACACAAAGAGAAACAAGAGACCGTCCAGATGTCACGCGCAAAGAAACACACGCTAGTTAAACAGTTCGCCCCCTTAACTACCTTCACCTCTACCTTGATCTTCTACATCAAAAGGTTACAATCGAATAAGATTTACGTAATGCTTCTGGTTTTATTTCCCGGGTATCATTGATCCACAAGTGTTCGATTGGAAGAAAGTGTACCCCGAGAACGAAACTGGTGTTTGGTCTAAGCTGCAAAGCTACACATGATAAGTATTACGGTGTTGACAATTATCTGCAATACCGAGTTGTAGAGCCTCTGATATCGACAGCTGTTGACTTGTACTGTCGATATTTTTTTTTACAAAAACATTCAACGAATACAACGTTCGAAACCACTGAAGTTATCAAATAAAAAAAGAATAACAAAACCGGAAATGATTACGTAACGATATTAAAGACGGTGGTTTTTGAAAATAAAGAAGCCAGTCCTGACTGTGGACCATTTAAAAGACAGTTCGCGCAGTGGATTGGTTGTTACAAACATCCAATCGGGTATGCGGAAAACCTGGTCTATCTTCGTCTAATTCGTTAAAAGAGCCGAAGTAGCTGCTAGCGTTTGATTGCGATGGGGAATCAAGGATTGATCTCCCCTGATTGGGTCGACTTGTCGATGGGGTGTAGATGAAAGACCCGAAACTCCCAGATGAACCAAGTCAATTAACATCACTGACGACTTCTTCCGGTGCCTACTTAAAAGCATATATTTGAATTAATGTCAGAAAACTAATATTCATACTCAGAAGAACGACTACAAAAATGCAACAGAAAAAGAAACCTGCTATATTTCAACTATAAAATATAAATGTAAAACCGTATAGAGGCAATCAATTCGTCAGTCTGTTCTCAAAAATAAAACAAGCTACACAAAATATTCAACATAAATACTCTTAAATTGAGCGAACGTTTTACTGAAAATAAGCTAAATATAGAAACGCAACAGAAAAATCATCAGTGCAATACAAACATCTAACAGCATCCGAATGCCGATGAAACGGTAACTGTCTACAAACCAATGTAATACAAGAAGCCATTGTAAAAAACAGGAAATCCTGAATAAAATGTCCCTGAAAATAGATAAACTCCATACACGAAACATCATTTAACAACAGAAAATATGGAAATGGAACAACACTCACAAAATACATTTGTAACCTTTGCCTATAGGGGAAATAGCAATAATCACCTTCCCAGATAAATAAGAAGAATGATCAATCAAAAGATCAAAGCTCATTTACAAATGTAGACACGAAAACAAATTCCTATTACGCTACGTAAAACCAAATCAGCATCTTTAATGGCAAAACTACTAATAACGCATAATCTAAAACTAATAAACTTTATTTCGAATACCAAACTGGTGATCCGAAAACATTATAAGCTATAAACAAATAGATAAAATAATATGAATAAAATCAACAAAAGGACTATAAATCAATTAAAATTTTTTTTTCATCCCACACTTCACGTAAGTCATCAATGACTTATATATAGTCCACCTAAAAAAGTGTAATTTGTCTGATGAACACTTAATGAGTAGCCATGCGTTGCTGAATTGTATGTCTACACAATTCATACCCAAACATGCTCTATTGTCCTAATAAATATAGCAAACTTTCCATCTAACTCTACACCTCTCTCTTTATGTATATCTACGTCTATATTTTTGAATTGGACAAAATCCGACAATTTATTTAAAGACATTTATGATATGTTTAACGTTCTTTTTAAAGATACAAGTATTTAAGCAAATGCTCTGTTTTATAATAAAATGTTATTTAATACGGTTTATTATAAAACAGAGCATTTGCTTAAATACTTGTATCTTTAAAAAGAACGTTAAACATATCATAAATCTACATCTATATACACAAATGCCTGGGCATTTTGACTCAATCAAACAATTAAAATTGGATAATAGTTTCGATTCTCAATTCTTGTGTCCTGCCGACAATAAACTTTTATTTAGCAAATAGTCTCATACGTCTTCTACATATGTTTATTTACCGTTATATATATATATATATATATATATATATATATATATATATATATATATATATATATATATATATATATATATATATATATGCGAGGAAAGTGCGAGAGAAGAAGCTGTTAGAGTAGAAGGGGTGGTTTCATTTAACCGTTTCGACAGTGAAAGGGTGGGACCGAGATGCCAACCTAGTAGCACGCTTAAATTCATGCAGTTGAGGTACCAGCGAAAGTTGCTCGCCAGAGAAGTTGCCATGAAAATATTTGTAGAAAAGACAGAGGGATGCCATATCACGTCAGTGAGAATGTGACTGTAGACGAGATGCCAGATCAGGACCTATCACATTGCATATCTCTCAATAGATTTTTTCGAGGAATATAGAAACTGATTATGAAATAGATACATACAATCTATGAAATTGATTAAGAAATGGATGAGTAGGTGCATTATAAATTATGTCTAATTAAATTAACTATTAAATGACGATGACAAAATTACTCAATGGTATGCCTATTCGAAATGAGGTTAATGCACAAAATTAATTAACTGATTGGTTGAATAGAATATTTATTATTGTAAAATGACAATAAATGTGGCACAAGGCCAAAGAGGGAAGTGGGGTGAAGCTGGTCATCATTAACTAACTTATACCTAGCTAATCCGATTCCCGACCTATTGATTCATTACAAGTAACTCATTGCCCACAAGAAGTCATTCTTCATCATTCACTCTTACATATACCCCATTCTCACAGGGAACCTACAAAACACCCCATGATTTAAGAATTTCTTATGTACAAATGTTCATATATATATATATATATATATATATATATATATATATATATATATATATATATATATATATATATATAGCATAATGAGAGGCCACGTATACTTTCTTGATATGTATATAATATCTGGATAAAATAAATGAAACAAAATTGGGTGTTTTTTTTATGAAAGTATTTATTTCTGTGTTTTTGTATATATTTATTTATTTAATATTTCAGACCACCTAGGTCTTTCCTCAGAAATCAAATGAGATACTGTGTTTGTGTGTTTGTTTACAGCGTTTGTTTACAGCGTTTGTCGTGAAGCGTGCATGTCAATAAAATACTGAAAAATACTGAATTCTAAAATTAGACACATATAAACTAGGGGTAAACAAACACGTGGATATTTTAAATCTACATAAATATTTCAACAGTTAAAAATATTTCTTAAAATATTTCTTGAGTTATGGTCAAAAATCCTTTTAAACAACATTTAAGACACTATCATCAGTCTTCCGCCAAATATTCAAACAAAGTCGCATTGCACATCACGTGACATGCACGCTTCACGACAAACGCTGTAAACAAACGCTGTAAACAAACACACAAACACAGTATCTCATTTGATTTCTGAGGAAAGACCTAGGTGGTCTGAAATATTAAATAAATAAATATATACAAAAACACAGAAATAAATACTTTCATAAAAAAAACACCCAATTTTGTTTCATTTATTTTATCCAGATATTATATATATATATATATATATATATATATATATATATATATATATATATATATATATATATATATATATATTTAATAATGGTATGAAATGAAGGAGAGGGTATGAATCCCCAAATACAAACTAAAATATAACAAAATATCGAATAGTAAATAACAGATGCTAGTAGGACCCGTCCACCCGACAAAAAATAAGAGTGATCGCTGTATTCAGTCTTCTGACACGATCAAGAAACTCACTCACAAACGGAAAGTCAAGGATAAAATAAATATAGGAGTCGGGGAAACAAAGACTGAAGCAGTTGAGATGAAAAGTGCGACCAAAACAAACTGGGGAGGTTGGGAGCCTCGACTTGGATCATGAATAACCTAACCGGTGGAACGTGGAACAATAAAGTAAGTCTACATCGGCCCTTCACACTAACATTCTATCCAGGTAGCTGGCTACTTACAAGCTCACGTCCATATCTCCCGCCCAGATCTGGTATCTATCGACGAGACGGAACTCGCCAATCAGATTAATCAGGCTACGATCACCCGAAGACCTCCCGTTAGCTCCCACCCCCCAATTTATTTGGGGATCCAGGATGGCATTGCAGTCCGCCACTAAGACTAAGTACGACGAATCCACCAGGAACGACTCCAACGCTCCGTCTGGTCGTAGGGCGCATAAGCCGCAACGAGCCGAAACGAACAATATCGGCCACGATCAACTGGACCCCTGTATCGACATGGACAAGGTCCACCCTCGCACCCAGTGTACATTTAACCACCAAGGAAACACCTCTGACCAGCTGGTACCCGTATGCTGGTAGACGACATAGTCGCTAGACAGTACAGGAGCATCAACCTCGCAAACAAAGTGGACAGGAGATCACGAAGTAGGCGGAAAGCCTTACTCTGATCCCACAAGCCTCTCGCATTCAAACTCGCTACCTTGAGAAACATTTTTCAAGTTGGCTCCCCTACTAACAGACTGGACGGAAATCTGTGGACGAAAGGACCTCAACGGATTGCCCTACGCTCCCTGTTCGCACCTCTGTCGTCATGCGACCATGTAGAACAATGCCGCCGACGTCCGTGGGATAAGATTGTTTTAGAGCTCTGTATAATGTGTGGTGGAGAATAGCAAGAATCTTCCCGGCTCAGGATTTTTTTTTTCCTTTATCCTGCTGCTCTCCCTGCTAAAACTCCTGTTTCCGTTGAATCGTCTGCTGTCGTTCACTCAGCTGTTGCTGTTCGTCTCCCTGCGTTTTCTTTGCTGTAGGCTCCTTAACTTCCTTTGGTATATCCTGTTGCTAGGGATGGTTTGTAGACTTTCCTCCCTTTTTCACAATTTCCGTCCAATCTCCTGGACGTTCTGCAGGTTTGGGGCTTGTCCCAGCTTTCGCAGTTTCCGTGCTATGCTTGGTTGTGGATATGGTTATGTCCATTCCTAGGGCAAGCTTTCGAAAGATGACCAGCGGCCCCACAGGCCCAAGAGAGAGGACATCGGCCTTCAATAACAACATAAATGGGACAGATCAGAATAATTGGTATCTCCATAAAATTCTTCCTGTTCACAGTGAGCAGAATTTCAACATCCCTGATGGCAATTCCGGCCTTACTATTGATACATCAGCTACCTCTCCAGATTTTGAGAAGTAAAAGCATATGTGGTTCTCGGAAATATATAGGGGTACACTATGAAAGGTTACTCTAGTTTTTCTCGCCCCCTTATACTTTGTTTGACGCCTCAGTGACTTCGTTGTGAGGATACTTCCGGCGAACGATTTTACAGCCTCTCCAGTTTGGAGTAAAATATCCCACATTGCGTTATTTCGCCGGACGAGCAATTTGGCCCGATACTGAGGTTCTTCAGGGCCTCCTCCATGTTTTCCTTGCTGACACTGATAAACTTATGAGATTTAACGTCCGTATTTAACTGCGACATTGTTTTGAAGCAAAGGCTCCGGTAACAATTAATTTCAGAACACAATTTTTTCAAATTGTTTTTTACACCATTGTATAACCTGGTCCTTTATTGGGAGAGGGGCGTCTATTTTTTTTGCCTACGCCGAAGAGTTTGCTGTAGTAGGTGTCGTCTCAAGAAGCTAGGACAGCGCCATAATGTTGGCGTTCCCAAGACACCGTTTACAAATAAAAACAAAACAACGGACAAGACTTCACGTACGGAAAACAAAAATAAATACACAAAATCCAACAATAATGACGAACGTAGGCAAAATTCAACACTTCGAGCTGTAAAGCGCAAAATCAAGTGACATAAAGATGTTCTTAACTGACTGATTGATTTCGCTGATTAACGCCAGAAACAAGTCGGTTTTATACATTTCAGTTGTCTCTCTAGAATATTCTACAGAAAACAGGAACGCTCTTGGAAATTCTAGAAATCTATGATATTTTTTGTTTAATTTACTGATATTAAAATGGGTTAAAAATGACAAAATTAAAATATTTTTAGGATGTTGCATATAAAGGTATACATAATACAACAATACCATAACAATACGTACAAATACTAAGATAAAAAAAATCTAGTTGCATAATGTGCAAACAAAGAGATTATTGAGAAAAAAAACTTCCTGTGAATACGACGAAAGAGGAGGGGTGTTGAACACAATCAGGACCTGATAGAACAAAAACGAGTAACAATTCGTGCCCAGCGCACCCAAATAACACAG
The DNA here is from genome assembly GCA_964036315.1 of Acanthosepion esculentum. NCBI lineage: Eukaryota > Metazoa > Mollusca > Cephalopoda > Sepiida > Sepiidae > Acanthosepion > Acanthosepion esculentum. Next base: position 36,286,146 of record OZ038508.1, on the reverse strand, counting down.
AATTGTGAAATCTAATTCAATATAAAAAAAAAATTAAAAATAACAAAAATAAAAAAATGAAATTTGTTCCAGTGTTATATTTCTAATATTTTTTCAGCAACAATAACTGACTTTAATATTATTTTTATTAAATAGCTCGTTATTTTGTTTTTTTTTGGTGAGGAAAAATGTATATTTTCTTTCTTTCTCTCTCTCTCTCTCTCTCTCTCTCTCTCTCTCTCTATATATATATATATATATATATATATATATATTTATATATATATATATATATATATTTATATATATATATATATATATATATTTATATATATATATTTATATATATATATATATATATATATATATATATATATATATATATATACATATATATTTATATATATATATATATATATATATATATATATATATATATATATACAATCACGTGTATGTGTGTGTGTGTGTGTGCAGGGAGCAATGGATAAATTGTCGTTGAAATTACGCAAAAATGAAAATAATACTAACATTTCATTTTAACAAATATATTTACCAAAATTACACAAAAATAACTTGAAATACTAAAGAGTAAATTTATTCTATAATATCACCATTCACTTCAACCACGGCCTCCAAACGACTTTGGAATCTTCTGAAACTCTTCTGGGTGGTCTCCTTGTTTATTAATAAGTGTTTGTTTTATATTCTTTACTTCACTGAAAAAATCTGTATTGTAGATGAGTTAGTTTTTGCACGATGTATTAGATTTTTTATAATTGCTGTTTTGTAGTAATATGGACATTCGCTTTTGTAATTAAGTGTACAAGAATTTATGCTGGTAGGTTTTTTGTATGGCGAAATAGTAAATTTGTTATTATTTGTCTTTATCAATATGTGAAGGAAGAGAATTTTATTATTAGTATTGCGTTCATACGTGGATTTGAGGACAGAACTATCTTGAAAACGTTTCTATTAATAATAGCTTTCCAAACTATATAGTTGATGAACAAATAAAATACTTTCTTAGAAGACTTAATACTTAGCAAATAGAACATAATACTGCTTCAACTAATTCCAAACATATTAACTTCTTTTATCGTAGTCAAATGCATACTAATTATAAACAAAATGAAAATATACTAAAAAAATTAGCAAATACTAATATATCTACAACAGATCCTAGCAAAAGAAATTAGGTTAATCATATACTACATTAAATCTGGTATATCCAACTAAACTATTCGCAATGATTCTTCCCCCTCCCCGTTAGCGATTTGCAAAAAAAACAACGTAGTTTACAAATACAAGTGCCATTTGGGAGATTGTATCTCCAATGGATTAAATAATATTTATGTTGGTCACACCACAAACTCGAGTTTTTTCAAGCAGCAAGAGCGGCTATCATTGTGGTTTCGTCTGTGTGTTGTTTGATTTATTGAAATTGTCATCTTTGATAATGGCTTATGTAAGCCGAAAGCTTAGACTGGATTTAAATATGTATCAATATGGTGTTTTCCTTTCAGCTTTCAACGATAATATGATTAAACTTATCAGACAATATGAAAGCAACTTACTTAAAATAAATAGACAAAACTTTATATATATATATGCATATATATATATATATATATATATATATATATATATATATATATATATATATATATATATATATATATATATATAACTGGATATTTAGGCAGTAATCCTTCATTTGTACATGTTTCATTAAAGACGACAGACAAGGTACCACGATTAAGCTTTTTATTTATTTTTTTTATTTAAGTGTTTTCTTTTGGACTCAGAGACAACTATGTCCTCAAAAATAACAACACACCACCATAATGAAAATTACAGCGAACGAACATTATCTATGCGTTCAAATGTCCTAAAGGAACTGTGTACCTGATCAAACCGATCTCATAAATAATTACATCGAACACAGGACTACATGCCTATCCAGACGCCTTACGTTAAACCTATCTGACCTCAACTCTATTAAAAACCATTTAAACACAGACACACACTTACCTGGCTCCATTCGAAACATACTATCAGAAAATACAAACATAATAACCTCATACTCGTATAAAAAAACATTAAAAATAATGCAAGCTTTAATAATAAAAAAAGAAAAAGCCAACACATAATAGTATTAACTACGAACATGGCCATAATGTTCTGTGTTCGGAAAATAAAAATCCCTATGACTCTAAAACATACACACAACGCATTCACCCAATTAAAAAGCAAATAGAAAATCATCCTTGATAATGGCTAAAAGTATAGCCGAAAGCGCTCGGAATTATAGAACATTTGGACAGTTTCTATACACCCACTGCCCCCAAAAGAACACAAGAAACATTAAATAAAAAGCTTAATCGTAGTATCTTGTCTATCGTCTTTAATGAAACACACACACACACACACACACATACACACACACACACACACACACACACATATATATA
>OZ038508.1:36268693-36281193 GCA_964036315.1 Acanthosepion esculentum | reverse complement strand
TCTCTCTGGTTCACCCCTTTCTTAACTCCTGATTGTCTAGCAATTCTTTATTCAATTCCTTTTTCTTCCTTTCTATTTCTGTTTATTTCTTTCTCCGCTTTTTTTTCGTTACGCCAAATATTCTCGTTTCTCTTTCTTTCTTTCTTTCTTTCTTTCTCTTTTCGTTTTTATCTATTTTTTATCTCGACTCTTTCTGTCTCACTTCTTTCTTTCTTTCGTTCTTTCTTTCTTTATGCCAACGTTGCTTATCTTTCACATTTTCTTTCTTTCTTTCCTTTCCGTCCTTCTTCCTTGTTTTTCTTAATCTACTCTGAACACCAATGGGCTTCTAAACCAGAGATTGTTCCTAAATTAGATATTCAGTGCAAATAACAGCTGAGTCAATGTGCTATCAGTTTCTCTTCGTGATCACCTTTTGACATATGATGATTGTTGTCACCCAACAAGACTGAATCTCCATATTTGTTCTCATAAGCAAAGCATTCTTTTGTACACAATCGCGGGGCATTGCTATTCGCCATTGCTCTCGCTGACAAATCATTCCATACCTCTTGTCTACCTTACTGCAGAAAATTTCCTAGAAGCATTAAACAAAACGTAACACATACCTGATCAAGTTGTTGACATAAAAGTCAAAAAGTCGTGATAAAAACGAAAAAGAGACAAACTTGCTGAACGAAAAAGAAGGAAACTTTGATACAATCCGAACATACTGCGATAATTTGTGAATATCTATGCTGACGATACAACTCTATATGAGTACGCCTCCAAAATTCTAGAAAATGGGCATTACACCGTCACTGGTTTCAGACATAATTGCCAAACTAGATTCCTACAAGGCATCCGGATGGAACGAAACCCGCACCATCGATTAACAATGTGCTCCTGGGCTGTTTGTAGTTCTCTCCAAACTTTACAACAATTGCATCGATACTTCCTGCCTCTTTTTAAGAACTGTAATTCCTGTTTTTAAGAACTTTGGAGAATCTTCTGACTACTCAAATTATTACCCTATTAATCTGATACAGCTTTTCTGCAAAGTATTCGTGACTCTTATCAATGCTGAAGTAGTTAAGCATCTTACTTCTCCCGACCTACTCCCCGACAATGTGAACTTCGTTTCGCTATGTATACCGCTGATGTGTTAAAGGTTATCACTAAATTTGTATATCGAACTCTAGATAAAAACGGCGACGCTCGGGCAGTGGCTCTAGATATCTCGAAGGTGTTCTACGGGGTTTGGCATGCTGGCCTTCTATGAAAGCTACGGTGCCACACGGCGAATATTTGGTTTAATTCAGTCGTTCTTATCAAATCGTGAAATGAAGATTGTTTTAAACGGGCTCGCTTCAACATCCTATCATACTAACGGGGAAGTTCTCTAAAGCTCTATCCTGGGTCCTATGCTGTTTCTGAACTTTAGCAAAGATCTTCCCGATGTAATCAGTTACCAACAAGATATTTATGCAGATAATCTACCATTTACTCCTGCCCCAGTAGCAAATCCAACAGCACTGAAAAGTAAACCTGGTTGCTGCTCTTGGGAAAAAAACCTCTATCTGTGGTTAACTGGCGCAAGAAATGACTCGTTAATTTTAACACCTCCGAAACAAATCTGCTTTCATTTAGCCACAGCAGATAACCTTCCTGCCTGGCATCAGCATGACACACGTTAGAATGCAGGAGAGTAACACACTACGGTTTCTTAACTACAAGTTTTCCAATGAAATGAAAAAGGGCATCTATATCGAATAAATAGCTGCATCTACTGCAAGAATATTTGGGACACTGTATCGTGCCAAAAGATTTTTCTCGTCAGAATCCATCTTGCACATTTATAAATCTAACATTTGCCCGTGCATTGAACAGTATTGCCACATATGGTCTGGTGCTCCTGCTATACATAACGAGGTTCTTGATAAACTCTAAAGAAGGATTTCTTTAACGTTTTTAGAGCACATAAAGAGGAAAGAGAGTTTGGAGAATTTGATACTCACAGGACATATGGAAGGAAGGAAGGAATTTACGACTAAATAGGAATATTAAAGAGGAAAGGTTGCTTAGATCTACAATGGACAGGAAGATGGGGAAAGCCAAATCACACAAATTCTGAAGTGACACGGCACATATAAGTAAATGATCAAAGTGGTTATTAGAAATACACGCACGCACGCACGCACGCACGCACGCACGCAAACACACACACACACACACACACATATATATATATATATAATATCGGGCATAGAATGTAGGTGTAGTGAAATAGTCCTCGATGTAATATAACAGACCTATAAATTATATACTAATAAATATACGTTAAAAATGCATATACATATCTATCTATCTATCTATCTATATATATATATATATATATATATATATATATATATATATAAATCCGTTAGTCTTTAAGAAAATTTCTTTTTTTACGTTTGGTTGCGAAACTGCGCAGATATGAAACATTTCGGGAGATCTATGACGAGAGAAATTTCACTTGAGGGTACAATTCCGACAGGTTCTCTGTAGCTCATTTGGTTAGACACGGCAAGTTTAACAGTAGCAAACTTTGACCAGGGGGACGGTAGTAAGAGTTTTGTCGGTGTGCTCAAGCTTTTCTTTACTAAGATTTCTTGAACATTCAGACTGTTAGACGAATATATATATATATATATATATATATATATATATATATATATATATATATATATATATCATTTAACCCAAAGAAAAGTAACAAAGCCACAAAAACTCAGGGTTCACAGAGTGTGAAAGAATATAAGAATGTTTTAAAATATTAAGGAGCGGTCACAGTAAAAGACCAGGGATTTGGGAGGCAGAAGAGAACAATTGACATTGCTTGTAAACTTGACAATAATTCCACAAGCTAGAAAAGGGACTATCGGTTTCGTTTAGTCCTTTCAACTGAAAATGATGAGACGTTGTTCCCATTTTTGTACTAGACCTAAATTCATAAAGTCTAGAGACCTGACAGAAAACTTCATTAGAACAATTACCATGAAAGTATTTATAGAAAAGGCATATATATATATATATATATATATATATATATATATATATATATATATATACATACACACACAACACACCCACCCAATCACACACCCAATCACACACACACACACACACACACACACACACACATATATATATATAATTTTATACATTAACAAACATTATTTAGAAAATTAGTATGACAAATTGGGAAAAAACGTTTCTAACAAAGCCCTCTCCTAACAGATGAAATGTGTCACAAAAACTTTATTCCAATTTGTCATACTATATATATATATATATATATATATATATATATATATATATATATATATATATATATAAACAATTTACTAAGCTTAGCTTACATGTGGAGCAAACCCGAAAGTATAGGGTACGGAGTGATGATTGAACTCACTACAATCTTAAATGTTCTAGCGATTCAAGCTTTCTAAACATTACGCCACATCGAATTGCACAGGTGTCATATATAGAATCTCAGCGCATTAAAACGTGGAATTGATACCAAGTACGCTGTGCTGTTTCCTATGTCCATACTGTTTAAGAGTGAGAGTGACGGACAGGCGGAGACAGAGAATTATTTCAAATTAAAATTATTATTAATGAATCGTTGTCGATAAAATTTTCAAGATATATTAGCATGAAAATATATTAAATGTGTATGACAACCTACTCTAATTCTATATAATGTTATCAACCTGTTTGTGGTGTGCCAGTTTTTAGTATCATATAATAATTGAGCTTGTCCACCACTTCCTTAGTTCGCATGAACGTTACGACTGCCTCATAAATAACAAACTATTCTGTTTTGATCGCGTAAGAAGACGAAAAGACATCAGAGAGAAAATGAAAAAAAGAAGGGAAGATAGAAGTGAGTAACACTTGTTTTAGTGAAATGGAAAGCGTTTTCATTTTAAGATCTTTTCATTTGTACCCCCTTTTGTAATGTCAACGAATACTCGTTGCCACTTTTGTGATGCCAACGAATACTTGTTGTCACTTTCGTAATGCGCGTTGTAATAGATACTTTGTAATCGCAGATACAGCTACAGTACGCCGTTGAACAATACTGGTGTCAGACGCCTTCGAATAGCACTCGCCCTAATAGTACTTGCTCGATAATACTCAATCGAATAGTAATACGTATCGTGATCCGAATAGAGAAATAGTATAGTGAATAGAGAATAGCGGTCCGTATAGCAATAGAGGATAGACTAGAAATAGCGATTCGTTAGTAATAGAGGATAGACTAAGAATGGTGATCATTAGACGTCACGCGACTTCCTATATATGCGTTTCTTCTATGGTCACGTGGTCTACTTAATTCCGTAATGGGATTGCCTATGTTTGCTTACTGGCGATCTATATTCAAACTCAGTATTGGCAGCGACACTTTATGCTTATACAACACCCCCTTACTTTATGAAATAAGGACCAGCATTCATTTATGATTGTTATTACAATATTTTATTAAAGTTGTTAAGATCAAATATTTAACGATGTCATAGGGGAAATTCGACGGATATTTTATTGTCATAGAACTTAGGGTGAGCTTATTCAATTATTAAGGGAAGTATTAAGATTCATCAGAAATTTAAAATACGAGAACCGTGAAATAAGCTAAAATTAGTGCAAATAAATCGCACAATATGTTCTTATTTATAAGTAAATCGAAAATATATACAAGAAAGTACTTATTAACATTGCTGTAATAACCAAGAATTAAATTTGTTTCTATTTGAATTTCTGGGACGAGGATTTATTATTATGTATATAATATTATATTCAGGGGCACCTCGAAGCTTGTCTCACTAGAAAAATTACGACTGAGTAGTGAGTTCGATCCTCACTAGGTGCCTCCTACTTTCTGCCTTGTGCCACATCTATGATATTATATTCAGACTAATATTCTCGTCGGTTGGAAAATGAATTAAAAAAATCATACAGGGTGGTCCAAAAGTAGGTGGACTGTATGTGGAATAGATTCCCATGTATCGGTTATATTATCACACCTGAGTATCTTGAAACATTTCCTGAGAAATGGATTGGCCGAAGAGGTCCAATTGATTGACCGGCACGTTCACCAGACTTGACCCCAATGGATTTCTTCTTTTGGGGAGTACTCAAATATAAACTTTATAGTCGAAAACCAAGAAGTGTCGGTGATTTGAAAAATTACATAAGAGATGCATTTCAAGAAATTAATACCCAAAAAGACTTGTGCAAAAAAGTTTGTCGAAGCGTTAGAGGTAGACTTCAAAGCTGTGTAAATTGTGATGGAAAACAGTTTGAGCACCTGCATTGATAAAATTTAAGGGCTTTTGTGTTATTGTTCACAATACAATTTAAGGGCTTTTTGTATTATTGTTCACAATAAAATTTAAGGGCTTTTGTATTATTGTTCACAATAAAATTTAAGGGCTTTTGTATTATTGTTCACAATAAAATGTAAGGGCTTTTGTATTATTGTTCACAATAAAATTTAAGGGCTTTTGTATTATTGTTCACAATAAAATTTAAGAGCTTTTGTATCATTGTTCACAATAAAATTTAAGAGACTTGTATTATTGTTCACAATAAAATATAAGGGCTTTTGTATTATTGTTCACAATAAAATTTAAGGGCTTTGTATTATTGTTCAAAATAAAATTTAAGGGCTTTTATATTATTGTTCACAATAAAATATAAGGGCTTTTGTATTATTGTTCACAATAAAATTTAAGAGCTTTTGTATTATTGTTCACAATAAAATTTAAGGACTTTTGTATTTTTGTTCACAATAAAATTTAAGGGCTTTTGTATTATTGTTCACAATAAAATTTAAGGGCTTTTGTATTATTGTTCACAACAAAATTTAAGAGCTTTTGTATTATTGTTCACAATAAAATTTAAGGGCTTTTGTATTATTGTTCACAATAAAATTTAAGGGCTTTTGTATTATTGTTCACAATAAAATTTAAGGACTTTTGTATTTTTGTTCACAATAAAATTTAAGAGCTTTTGTATTATTGTTCACAATAAAATTTAAGGGCTTTTGTATTATTGTTCGCAATAAAATTTAAGGGCTTTTGTATTATTGTTCACAATAAAATTTAAGGCTTTTGTATTATTGTTCACAATAAAATTTAAGGGCTTTTGTATTATTGTTCAGAATAAAATTTAAGGGCTTTTGTACTATTGTTCGCAATAAAATTTAAGGGCTTTTGTATTATTGTTCACAATAAAATTTAAGGTCTTTTGTATTATTGTTCACAACAAAATTTAAGAGCTTTTGTATTATTGTTCACAACAAAATTTAAGGGCTTTTGTATTATTGTTCGCAATAAAATTTAAGGGCTTTTGTATTATTGTTCACAATAACATTTAATTGTCAATGTAATAATTGTGTTAGTAAATATAATTGCATGTATATATAATCTCAAAATAAATGGAATTATTTACTGTCCACCTCCTTTTGGACCACCGTGTATATAATTAAAACTATGTTGTCTATCCGCTTAAAACTTACAGTGTCAAATGATTGATGTACAGGAATTAAAGATTGAAATTCGCTTCAAAAGAAACCCAGAAGCGTACGGAGATAAATAGATTGACTAATATTTATATTCGGGCTATTCTTCTTATATTTGTTGTTATTACTTTTCGGCAGTTGTACGCTCCGGTCATCTTCGGGTGCTTGTCAATCGGAGTAATCTTCAGGGAATCGTCGAACTTAACTCTTTATTTAATCTCCGGTTGTAGATTTATTTCCATTCGCTATCCATGTCTAGGAATATGTCGTTTTGTTCTTATTTGATACTGCTCAGGTATTGCTCATCCTGTTTTCAAAAATTAATGTAAAAAAAAAAGAAAAAAGATAAAAAGAATAGAGCAGTGTTATGAACAATTCAAAGAGATAGAATGAGAACAACATGAATTAAAACACGGTTCGGCAACCTTCGGCGTTCGTGCCACACTTGGCACGCTAAGCAATTTCCGATGGCACGCTAAGCAATTTCCAATGGCACGCAGCCCCAAATGACATCACGAAGTCCGAACCAATAACTACTACAACACAAAGAAGATATTTAGCTGTTACAATTTTAACACATTCCAAAGTATATATACTATATACAGTGTAACCCGGATATAAGAGACCCGGATATAAGAGACCCTGATATAAGAGAAACCCGGACATAAGAGAGATTTCATCTGGTCCCAAATTAGAGCCTGTGTTAATGTTTATATAATAGACCCAAACCGGGAAATAAGAGAAACCCGGATATAAGAGACTTCTTCGGTCCCGAAAACTCTCTTATATGCGGGTTACACTGTATTACTATATAAAATATATTGTAGAACAGGTATATTGACCTTGACTTGTATAAAAATACGTATGCTGTTGGTACACTGAATGATTTTAAAACCCTAAGTCGGCGCATAGCAAAAGGATGCTGACCCCTGATGTATAGAATGTCGAGTAAAAGGTAAAAGAAATTCCATTATTTTATTATAGGATACGTTTAATAATAAGATGTTGCTTTCTCTGGTTGATATTTTTATTCTGTAAGGCAGGGGTCGGCAAGCTACGGGGCGTGTGCTACACGTGGCACGCCAAGCAATTGCCAATGGTACGCAGCCGTAAATGACATCACGAAGTCTGAACCAATAACTACTACAACACAAAAAAGATATTTACCTGTTTCAATTTTAATATATACTAAAGTATATTGACTATATATTACTATATAAAATGTATTATAGAACAGGTATATTGACCTTGACTTTCTGCCACAAAAATCTCCTGAGCCGACCAAGCATAGAAATGAATAGGTAATGGGAACCAGTAATAAGGAGTGCCAGAGAAAAGCGAGAACAACAACAAAGTTGCAATATGAGCTCTGGCAAAAACATGAAATGATAACAGCAAAAATCGCAATATGAGCACTGGTAAAAATGGTTGCTGAAGACATTAGTTTTATAATACCCAGAAATTCATACACAGATGTCCTCAAGGACACATGGCACAGTAGATAAAGGCGTTGGTTAGATCCAGTGACAGTTCAATACTTGGTTAAGGCAGTGGAGAAGTTTCAGAGGGAAAAATTAACAGGAGATAACTGATAACTGACATCCATTAAACATGGCACGTGGAACTAGAACAGTCTACACCAGTGAGCGAAATAACATTCGACATTCCAACCACCTGAAGAAGGCCGGAGCGTACAACGGCCGAAACGTTGTAATAAATATGGCGACAAAGATGAGGACAATAGTCCGAATAATGTAAATAATGACCTTGACTTGTATAAAAATACGTATGCTGTTGGTACAATGAATGATTTTAAAACCCCAAGTCGGCATAGAGTTAGCAAAAGGTTGCCGACACCTGGATTAGAACATGGACGAAAAAATATATAAGGCTTATATTGTAACACTATTTAGAAACGGCAGGTTAATTAACCAATTAATTAACCACAGGAGTTAATTACGGGGATTACTTAAACCGATAGATATAACGAAAGACATACTGAGCGATAACTTAGACCAATAGATATAACGAAAGACATACTGAGCGATATTCTTTTTGTTTTGTTATTTTCCCAAAACAAGGGGATCGGTGAAAAGATTTTTTGTTTTGTTATTTTCAAGTGCGAATCAAGATAATCATTTTTACTTTCTCGCTGAAGTTTGATGCTGAGATATGCCAAATTCTCTGCGAGGACAAAGGAAGGAAAAAGAGAAAGAAAAGAAAGATACAGAGGGACAAGACTTAACAACTTACATGATAAAAGAAAAAAAGGCCACCCACAAAAATTCTGATGGTCATTGTCGTAAAAATTAGTTGAAGAATCCCAGAGTTTTGAATGGATACCCATTGACTGTGTTAAAGTGACACCAGTGTTATCAGAGAATGATGAGAATTCTCTGCGAGGACAAAGGAAGGAAAAAGAGAAAGAAAAGAAAGAAAGAGAGGGACAAGACTTAACAATTTAGATGATAAAAGAAGGAAAAAGGCCACCCACAAAAGCGATGTTGTTTTGGGTGGTGGAATGGCGAAAATTCTGATGGCCATTGTCGTAAAAATCAGTTGATGAATCCCAGAGTTTTTGGGCAGATAAAACATTAACTGTGTCAAGATGACGAACTTATATTATCAGTATTTAATGGGTCGTCTGCCGACCGCACACAGAGCCCGGCCCTGGATTGAGATGTCGGCTAGACAGGACATCTGTGTTCTGTTGAAATTCGTTTGTGATAACAAAAGCCATGTTATTGTATTTATTTTAATTAACCCAATTTAGCCAAAATTCCGTCCACTTAATGTTGGCGAAAAACTTGATTGAGGAATTCCATATGCCGTGAAGTTGGATAAAAATTGAGATTATCATTTGACGCCTATTGGCCGAATAGCCAGGCGGAGGTGATCATGTGACGCAGGAAGGAGGCCTGCCACCGCCCATTGAGAGGATAGGTATGAGATGTTACTGCGAGGAAGTGGGAAGACCGTTGACGCACTCTAAAGTATGGTGAGATACCCATATGAGAGCAGAAGAGGGTGGGAGTGGAAGAAGATTTCCAAAAATGGAAAATGATAAGTGTTTCTGACCGAAAAAAAAGAAAATCATTATTGGGGATTTGAAATCAACGTGGTGGCCACACCACGTCCGACCCCACGCCAGGTTTTGATCGGCGTCCATATAAGCAAACGTCTTCGGGTGTTTTAGACAGTCAGTCCAGGACAGTACAGTGAGGACAGTACAGTCAGTACAGTACAGTACAGTACAGTAAGGAGAGAGCAGTGCAGTGCAGTGCAGTTCGCAGAGAGATCCAGTCGAGCCCAAGACACAGGACTCGGAAGATAACGCCTCGCACAGGTGACCGCACGATTCCATGCCTTCCGACTTAGACTTCTAACCAAGAACAAATTTGTTGAAGTCCGACTTTAGATTTCCCACCAAAGCAAGTTTCCGACTTAGACGTCTAACCAAGAACAAATTATAGAAGTCTGACTTATATTCTCCACCAGAGACGACTTTATTGAAAAACAACCCAGATATCTAGAAGTAGCTAAGAACGCAAAAATTGTTACAATCCACATTTTTTTTCTTCGGGCTGGGAGAGAAAGAGAGAGACGCACTCCTGTAACTCAACAAACCGACATAAAATTAATCACTATTCCTAACCAGTCGCTCGCCTTGAAGTTGTTGTTTGTGCTTTTGTTTTTTTTGTCTACATTTATTGTGCAGTATCACCTTGACCCGGATTCGGCTGGCACTACGGCCCGACGTCTGATTGATCTCGTCAACCTAAGATCAAATCACAATGTGGGTAGGTTGAATCGAGATAAAAGCAGTTGCTTCAGTGACCAGGCGTTGGAAGCGAGCCGAGTACGACAAGTTGGTACTAGAACTCAACAAGACTTCAACCGATGTCCCAGGGTTAGCCCGTCACAAAGGACCGACGTCACATTTGGCGTCGTGACTGAAAGAAGTACGGGTGTCACAATATGATATTTTTTATCTAATAAGGATTACATAATCGTTAAATAAGGATTTTTCCTTTACGCTAGCCTATCTATCCCAAAGTGACTGACAAACCGAACTGAGTTGGGATGGGAGTGGATTGAATCCGGAGGACATGGGATTTGATTAAGTATTAATACAAAATCGGAAATGTTGTGAAGTTAATATGGTAGCAACAATAGCAAAGTGAAGATGCCTATCCGACCAGATTCATTGGCGTGGTGCAACTTCGGCAGCTTGAGACAGACCAGCATGTGATGGCAAGCAGCTAGTCGTCGTATTGAAGTCCGTCCTACCCTTCTCCCTCACACTTTCTTCAAGGAACGATGCCAAACTAATTCGTTTGTCCTGAAATAACGCGATTAAAATGGAACCTAAATAAAATTGTTCAACATTTATTCAGTGTATGATTGGAGTAATGGATAGCGGCTTGGATTGAAGAATCGAAGGTCCGAGTTCGAATTCCAGTCGGATCCCTTACATTCACTTACGTGCTAATACTCTTGGGAAAAGTATGAATCATCTTATTCTTCCTATTCCACCAGCTATGGGTAAAACTCTGCCTCGTCATGATCGTTTAAGCGTCCCTGGCACATAACTGACTGATGAAGCATTGGGGTCAGAGCAAGGTGTCGATATCACAAGAAACCAGAGACGTCACACAACGCAAAATAAATGAGAGCAATGCTGTTAGAACCGCCAGCACCTTCCTTAGTATTAACTTTATATTTAGTACATTTTCATGTTCATATCAAATATTTAGTAGAAATATTTCTCAAATTAAAATTCACCAATGTCTTCTTGAGTATTCTTATAATTATCTATTTCATATGTTCTTGACTAATATCAGGCAGTTCTCACTGATTAAATGATAGCAAATCTTTAAAAATCTCCAGCACCTTACACAGTATTTATTCAACTGATGGTTAAAGCTATAGATCGTAGGAAAAAATATATTCAGATCACCAGCACCTTCCTCAATATTAATCTATAATTCTCAAAATGTGTGTGTATGTATGTGCGTGTGTGTGTGCGTGTATGTGTTTATGTGCGTGTGTGTGATCGGATGTTGTTGATGCATTTCCACAGCTTTCATCCAATTTCGATGATTTTTTTTGTTTGATAGATAATTCTTCAATGTCGGTTTGGAGTCTAAATTGTTGGCGACAATCGCTCTCCACTACTTCCTGTCCATTATAACTCTCAGTAACGTTGTACTATTTACTATATGTTATTGGATATATGTATTTCATAAAAACTTTAATAAAAATAAATACTTTAAATCATTAAAATAATATTGTCTATATGAATAATTCTCAAATGTGTGTTTATGTATGTGTGTGTGTGTGCGTGTGTGTGTGTGTGTGCGTGTGTGTGTGTGTGCGTGTGTATGTGCGTGTGCGTGTGTGCGTGTGTGCGTGTGTGTGTGTGCGTGTGCGTGTGTGTGTGTGCGTGCGTGCGTGTGTGTGTGTGTGCGTGCGTGTGTGTGTGTGTGTGTGATCAGATGTTGTTTATGCGTTTCCACAGTTTTCATCCGATTTCGATGAATTTTTTTTTGCTTGATAGACAATTCTTCAGTGCCGGTTTTGAGTCCAAATTACAGATTCCCTTTCTCTTGGCCAAGCAACTAATCTCTCGCAAGTGAGGTTACCTTTTTGTTGCATAAAGACTACTACTACAGTTTTAAGGCGTTGCTTTTATTGTCGTTTATAGCCGTTCCCAGTTTAAATTTGTTATAGTTCTGCCACTTTTTGCATTGCATTCACCGTAGTAATAAGTCAGCTTGCTTTTCTATTACTCTACATTTATTTTTCCAACCTTTCCCAAAGTTATTCAAGCTTAGTGACCCCTGTAGCTTTTTACGGCCACCCGCCATTCAAATTGCTAACCCCCCCAATTTGGGGATATGCCTCAGTTGCACCCAATTGTTGTTTCTAATATTGATTTTCGGGTGGGCTG
>OZ038508.1:36226193-36263693 GCA_964036315.1 Acanthosepion esculentum | reverse complement strand
TCAACCTTAAATTAATAGAAATTAATAGAAATTAATAGAAATTAATAGAAATTAAGAAGACAAAAGATCAATGTTGATTTCCAGTCAACTTTGATCCTGAAAAAAAGAAGCCCGAGGAGAGTCCCAGAATCGAGAATTGCAATAAAACGAACTATTGAAATAGAACCTACGGTTGCATTTAGGCCTTTCAACTGAAAATAATGAGACTTTTCCACCAATCAAGTGGTACGTTTAAATTCATAGGGTCTAAATACCAGAGAGTAAAGTTTATAAGAACAGTTACCGTGAAGGTTTTTATAGAAATGACACAGGGAAGCTAAATTATCGCCGCAGGAAAGTGATTGAAGTTGAGACACCAGTACCAATAAATTTGCTGATTCATATTTGAATTTTATCTAGAATGTCTAAATATATAGCAAGAGTACTGGATCATAAGTGGCAGCAATATTCAAAGCCTGGACTCATGGTAGACTTATAATTATGAAAGATAGATTGTGGAGAGAGAAATTGTCTAGCACGACACAGAGAACCAACTTTCTTAGCTGCAGACCTAGCAATTGATTTAATATATCCTTCCACTCCATGTTAGTTCGAGAAGGCACAATGAGTCATTCTTGTGGAGGTTAGCCCCAGTCATGCTGTTGGGAGGCAGAAATGCGTCTCTTAGGTGTTTAATAGAGAGAACTTGCGTTTTGAAGGCATTCAAATTAACAATCCATTCATTACATTCGTTAACAACAGATTGTAGGTCATTATTTAGATCAGCTGCCAATTTGATCCTATCGAACTGATCAGACTTTATCGATACCGTAGTAAATGGTTATGTCATCAGCATAGATACCAAGTTGAGAATTGATAACATCAGACAGGTCATTGGTGGAAATTAAGAACAAAGTAGGTCAAAGATATCCTGAGGGATATTTACATTAGTACAAAAAGGATCTAGAAGAGTGGCCGTTCAAGATAACATTCATTTTGCGATTTATATAATGAAATCATTAAGATATTCCTGAAACGATCGTTTCATCTTAGAATTATAATAAACAAATGATCATTTAATGCTGAAATAATTATTGATTACGTATTTCCTATGTATTAGGGAAGCAAGAGAGTTTCACATGCTAAATCTAGTCATTTCAACTGTAAAATGATAAGACCTAACTGATAATATAGTACAACGCTTAAATTCGTACAGTCAGGGTAGAAAGAGGAATGATGACCATTACTATGAAAATATTTATAGAAAAACAACGAAGTTAAATAACGGTGGTCGAAAAGTGAAGCAAGTTAAGATGTCAGGACAAGACCGATAACATTGCAGATTGTTCGTTGGATTTTATTAAGAATCTCTAAATACATAGTAGAAAATTGCGATAAATTATACTTTTAAGCTGTGATGGTCTTGTTGAGATCGAATGACTTCCAGTAAACAATGTGCCGGATTTCACATAAAAAATCATGACAAATTAAAAAAAAAATGTCAAATTTAACTTCAAGTTAGCTCTCAACGGCAACGCCCTCATTTGTCCAAACTTATAGACTGAATATAAGCTGGTGCGAGATGTTTTCCCCTTCACACACACACACACACACACACACACACACACACACACACACACACACACACACACACATATATATATATATGTATATATATACGCACACATATATATAAGAATTCGGATGAAATACAGATCAAATATAGATCGGAAGCCGACAGAATTACACACGCGCACTCGCACGCACGCACACACACACACACACACACACACACACATATATATGAAGAAATATAGTTTTAAGATGTGTTTATGGGATAAAGTGCTCAGTAACAGAGATACAGCGTAAGTAAATTTAAAAGTGACCATTGAAGTCAACACTCAGAAGCGACAGGCTGTTTCATGCTAGACGCAATCGTCAGGCCGCGAGTGTTGGGTTGACGATTGTGTCTAGCATGAAACAGCCTGTCGCCTCTGAGTGATCACGTCAATTTTCACTTTTATATTTATATACTTATGCATGTATATATATGTATATTACGGTCAAATCACGCTGAACACACCGGTTCCCGTTCGATCACCGAAGTTAAGCATCGTAGAGCCAGGTCAGTACTTAGATGGGAGACCGCTTGGGAACACCTGGTACTGTAAGCAGTGTGGCTGTGTGGCTGAGTGGTCTAAGGCGTTGCTTTAGAATCACGAGGCACCGAGTTCGAATCCTGGCTGGAATTAATTTCAGCAGCTATCGGACTCCAAGCACAGGGCACCTTTGGCAAGTGTCTGTTCCATAGCCACGGGTCCACCAAAACCATGTGAGTGAATTTGGGAGAGGAAACTGGAAGACCTCGTTGGCCAAAGCTAGCACGATATCACAAAACACCGTGATTGCGAGTTGAGGTGGCCAGCCTTGTTCATTTATGATCACGCTGGGTTCGCACCAACGCTCTAAAACTGTTAATTGGCTCTGCACACGCCAATAACAGTATAAACTGCAGGTGGGTTCTGTGGGCATTTCCCAGTTGGGAAATTGCAAAAAATGCCTGTGCAAATGTTGCAATATGCGCTAGCTAGCTGTGCATTGCAACGGGTGTCCTCGATATCGAGTGGCCAATTATTATGTATATGTATGTATATGTATATAAAACGTATATATATATTGTGTGTAACACCAAAATTGTCCAAATCTTGTAAAAGCAAACTTTTTTTCTTACCGAAGGTTGCAACTGAATAAAATTTGCCGATTGCTACCATTTCGTCTCCTGTTCTTTTTGGGTGTGGGTTGGGGTTTTCATGACCCGAACAAAGAATTATTTTCTTTGTCTTAGGCCACAAGTGTTCGACTAGAACAGTGGTTTCCAAACGGTGAGGTGCGCCTCATAGGTGCGGCGAGCCTTCATATGTGCGGCGAGCCTTCATATGTGCGGCAAGCCTTCATATGTGCGGCGGAAGAGAATAGCAGGTGAGGCGAAATGATTGAAGGCAATGAAAAATTTAGAAACACTTTCAAAACGTTCATCTTCCAAAAATAAATATGATTTCAAAATTTAAAATATTACTATGGATTACTTGTAATTGCATGCACCAGTCCCAGTAACAATAGTTGTAAGTAATTATTGACCCATTGTGATATTTTTGCATTATATCAAGTACTAAGAATATTATAACTAGGCTCCGCAAATTGGATAAAAGAATTATTTCTGGCTTCGAATCCGCGGTTATCTCCCTTTAACTCACTCTCTCTGTTTTTCTTTTTACATGTACTTTTTATCACATAAAATTTGGTGAGGCACGAACAAATATTCATTATAAAAATGCGGCCCATAGAAAAATGTTTCCGAATCAGTCATTCAGTTATGTGTCACGCGTGATTCACACTTAGGCAGTCATGTATCTTTCCATGCGAGGCAGATTTTTTTTCCGTAGTAGGTTGCCATTTCTTTCTGGAGACCAGTTGCCATCCAAGGCTATAGAACCCGGTCTGTCCTGCTATACTTACTCATACCATTGGGAGAAAAAGAGGATTCATATCTTTTCCAAGGGTATTAGCACGTAAGTGAATGTAATGGATTCGACTGGAATTCGAACTCGGCTCTCCGATTCTTCAATCCGAGCTGTTATCCATTACTCCACTGTGCCTCCCCCGATTACAAATCACTGGACTAGAAGAAGCTGCGCCCTGCGAACGATCCAGATGTCTGGTCTGAGCTGCAACGCCACAATAAGAACAAAGTACTTCTCTTTTAATTGGATTTAAATTGTGTTGTAAAGTAAGACTTTCTGCTCATCCCTACTAGTGTGACAATGGACTGCTCCTAATTATAAATATGGCAAGTAGCCACATTAGAGTAGGATTTGTGGAGTAGTCGATTTACAAAAGTTTTTACATTCTATGTATGTGTATTTAATAAATTTCTTCCTTGTTTTCCCTACCGAGTCTTCTGTTCCTTCGACACCCCCCCACACACTCTCTCTCTTTCCCCCTCTCTAACTACGGCCATTGTAATATTCGGCTATTTTGAACAAATCAACATTACAATAAATTGTTAGTAGTTTGCAATAATTTTTATTCATTTTTAACTAGTGAGTCGATAGCTGCGCGGTGGTCTAATGCCTAGCGGCTCGGAATTCCAACTTGGAGAGCCGAGTTCGAATTCCAGTCTAGTTCGTTACATTCACTTATGCGTAAATACGCTTGGGAAAGACATGAAACAATCTCTTCTCTATCTCTCCACCCAGCTATAGGAAATAGCAGAATAGTCTGGACCCTTTAGCCTTTGTTGGAAACCAGTCCAGGAGAAAGAAAAATCTAAATTCAAACCAGCTTGTGTTCCAATAGGTTATCTTACACAAAAATGTGGTTACCCATCAAGTGTTAAGGATCACATTTGATGATTGGTTACACAGCCGGCTACCCGTTCGTCTCTGTAGCGTGTGCAAACCTGTATGACGAAAAGTAAAGTGGAAGAAATGTTGATCAGCCAACGGCCAGTTAACTAACAAGAGGAGTCATTTCAACTTCATCCAGCGACTTTTCGTAACAGACAAAGAATATAATCGAGACATTGTATACAATAACATTGCATCTATGTGACCGGTTAGTTGAAATTAGGTGGGCAAATAATATGGATATATCTTAAGCGACGGATACAAAATGATATCCAAGAACGCATTTCTTTATGCATTGATCTAGTACGAGTCCTACTCCTTTTCCATGTTTCTGTCCACTAGACTGAATGCTGAGAGAGTACATGCAGTTTAATCTTAAAAGAAAACAACTGATTACTGAGAAAATAACGAATCGAAATCCCGCTATTTATAGTTCATTAGAGATCCTATTAAATATTTTAGATAAAGTGCATGTTGATAAAATAGTGTTGCGATGTCAGATGTCAGCTGATATCTTGTTAAGGACACATCTGTTAAGGACATACTTCAGAAATCGTTTTGACAATTTTCGTCTTGACAAAGAAGTTCAGCTGAGTTGTGTGGACATCCAGGTCGACTGACCCTTTTCTGTCTACCTGCTTAAGGGGACAGACAAATGGAAGAGCAGTAGGATTTGTAATAGATCAATGGATGAAAAAATCCGTTCTGGGATGCCGTCAGATGTCTAACAATATTATTCTAGTTAAGTTGAAAAGAAAGCCGTTTAATATATTCACTTTAGTAGTATACGTACCAACAAATAAACAAAAAATCAAGAAGAAGAAACTGATAAGCTTTGTAAGATACTGGGTAACGCCAAATTTCAATGCAAATCGAACGAGAATGTGAAATACTTGATAAGTACATACTAGAGACAGGCAACTAGTGCCGAAAAAATAATACGTATAGTTCACAGTAAACTACTAGATAATAACCAAGAACTAGTTTCAAGAGCACGCTTGTGGGCATAGAGAGGTCCAGGAGGAGACTCGATGATCCAAATCACCTCACGAGCCTGGTCAGTACCTAGATGGGGGTCCGCTCGGGGATAAAATGTGCCGAGAGCTTGGATGTGCCAGTGATATAATGGACAATAGCTCGGAGTTGCTTATCGGGTAACCGAGTTGCAATTCCATTTGGGTTCACTTGCACCCAAATACTCTTGTGAAAGATATGAATTCACCTCTTTCCCTCCCATCAATGTGTTAATTAGTAACTTGTATAATTAAAACCATTATTATCTCCAAAAAATAAAATAAAATTGCGTAGAAAATATTTAGATTTCAGCATTAAATAACCCATAGATGTGTTGATATGCTGCTAACCAAAGCCAACCAAACAACCAACAAACCAACCAACCAACCAAATCGACATTATAACAATCAATAACAGATTCTGAAATATCGTTCTACTCTTTAAAACTTATCCAAGTGCTGTCTGTGAGAGCGAGAACATTCTGTTGCATGTTGACAGCAGTGAATGATCTCAGCTCGGCCTTTTCTCTTGGCCGGCGATCGCCAGTCGTTTCGGTTCGGATATCAAAGACTTCAACAGAGAGAATTTCGACTTAACTATTTTTCAGTATTTACATTAGTCGGACTATTGTCCTCATCTTTGTCGCCATATTTGTCACAATGTGTCGGCCGTTGTACGCTCCGGCCTTCTTCAGGTGGTTGGAATTTCGAACCGAACCCTTTATTTCGATCACTGGGGTAGACTGTTCTAGTTCCACAAAGACACATGGCACAGTGGATAAAGGCGTTGGTTAGATCCAGTGACAGACCCAAAGAGTGTGAGTTCAATACCCGGTTCAGGCAGTGGAGAACTTTCAGAGGGAAAATTACCAGGAGATAACTGATAACTGACATCCATCAAACATGGCTCGTGGAACTAGAACAGTCTACCCCAGTGATCGAAATAAAGGGTTCGGTTCGAAATTCCAACCACCTGAAGAAGGCCGGAGCGTACAACGGCCGAAACGTTGTGACAAATATGGCGACAAAGATGAGGACAATAGTCCGACTAATGTAAATACTGTACATAATACCTCATCTCAGAAATATAGACAGACTCTTAACTATTTTTATTAGTCATGTCGACACCTATATTATTTAACTATCCAGTGGGTGTAGTCCGCCTCACAGGGGAGCCGTTTCGGACACATAAGAGAACACGCGTACATTTTTTGACAAGTAAGAAACAACTCGCTGAAAACTCTCTCTTGTGTCATTTCCGTGCTAGCTCAGCCAAACAAAATCGACTTACTTATTATGCTCTCATCTGACCCCAGCTGTCAACCTGCGGAAGTCGTAGCCGTGATACACTTCCTCTAAAAATAACAGTCTGCTGTTATTATTTAACAATTCTAGTCATATGCAAACACAGACTAAAATTAGGGACAGTAAAGAAAATCAACTTAATGCTTTAATAACACTGCAACAGACTCCAGAACGATGTAAGTTTCGAAGATATACATGCTGAAATATTTTAAAAAACATTTATAGTACCTATAAAGAGATTAAAATTTCAAAGTGGAGAACATTAAGAGACACTCTAGCGACACCGGCGAACGAAATCATCCCAGCGGAATGACAAGTGGATGGCAAATGAAAATCTCGAGATGATGAAAAGGCGACAACAAGCGATGCCAAAGAATAGTACTGAATATAGAAGATTAAGCAGAAACATCACAATGCACGCACTCAGATAGAATATGAATAGCTCAACGGAACGTGTGCTGGGATAGAAAGAATTAAAATCATAGATACAGCGTAAAGGAAATAACAGAGCAAAAGACGTACTCTTCGACAAGGTGCATACAAAGAGGGAACTTTCATCATAGCAAAAGAGAAATATTTCAAAGATGGAACAGACACAGCGGAGAATACTTCCAAGAGGGAAACCGACACGACACAAAAATATGAAAGGAACTGAAATGTCAAAGTGTGAGGTAACATTGACACTGGACAAGATGAACAGGGACAAAGAAGCTGAAACAGATTGGATTATTATAGAGATGCTGGCAACCTTAAACGATTTCAGGATCGATATGATTATGGAAACTATAAATGAAATTTACAACAACAGGCCAACACGCAAATAGCAAATTGCTGATACCAACATCAAACAAGTACAACAGTTTAAATATCTGGGAAGTCTTTTAACAGAGAACGGAAAATGCAATACTGACAACCGAAGGCGCATTGGGATAGTGAAAGGTGCCTTCCGAAAAACAAGCAAAGTATTTAAAAAAAAAAACAGGAAAATTTCGTTATAAACGAAGAAAAGTATACTGAACTGTTACGGAATATCAGTCCTCCTATATGACAGTGAATGCTGGAAAATTTCGTTATAAACGAAGAAAAGTATACTGAACTGTTACGGAATATCAGTCCTCCTATATGACAGTGAATGCTGGAAAATTTCCTCTCGGGTAAAGAAGAGATTTGAAGCAAAATGGAAATGTAGTTCTACAGAAGAAGCTGATAATACCACGGAACGAACATGTGAACAACAACAAAGTTTTAAAGAAAATGGAAACAAAAAAGGACTCTTATACATAACATCCGAAAGAGACAGTTGAAATTTCTAGGGCAGCTCATGAAGAAAGAAATCTTGTTGAATTTGATATTCCCAGGACACATTCAGGGGATAGCTGAAAGCAACGCAAAACCTGTCTAGCGGGCTCGATGAATGTTGGAACAGGGGTTAGGAGCGATAACAAAAGAGAAAAAATTTATGAAGAGCTACAAAGGTAGGAAATAGTTGCGATCCATGACATCTAATTTGAATGGACACAGCGTATAGAAAGAGATGAAGAATGCGTGAAACCGGGAGACAGTAGTAGATCAACTATCGTAGCGCTGGCTAAGGAACCAGTTGAGAAAGAATGTGAAATCCGATAAGCCATCATCTTAACGCGCCACATAACAAATCATATCAGGCGGATTATGATCAGTAGAGGGTGTCTCAGGATTAGAGCTGAATTAGGTAAAAACTCCGGTCTAGTTGCGTTAACGACGCTGGAAAAAAAAATGCAATATTTTTTTTTAAATATCAGAAGGAGCAATGCAATTAGAGAAGAATACATACTTATATAGGGATAAATAAAAAAGCGATTATCTCCCTTTGGTAGATCACGTGACAGCCGATTGGCGACGTCACTTCATAAAGAGACGAATGCGGCAATCAAATTCAGTCGCTTCACATCAGCTAAACAGAGCGGTTGATGCATTCTTAGCCTGGGTCAAGGAACCCGGACTGAAGCTATATATACCCCCTCCAGCTTATAAGCACATGGCGCCATTACTCTTTCGAAAAACCAAAGACTCGCCGTTTCCTGTTCGTGGAATATGTTCTCGCTTGAGACATAATCGATGAATCCGGCTCGTTTGATTCCTAAACGTTGATTCTCCAGAAACACAGGAGAATTCTATAAAAGATTAAATTACGAAGAATATTTTCCTAAATTTTCAAGATTACTGAGTACTTAAAAATTATATAAAAAAAACGCTTGTATCATTTTCATCAATTATGTTTTACAGATAATGTCTCCGAAGAATAACATTACTTAGGTCATCAGGTTGTCAACAGGTCAAAACAACTACTGTCGATGAAAGGCGACTAAAAAAAAAAAAAAATCCAGTCGATTTAAATTGGTTTTTGACACCCAGAAACGTATTTTACTTATTATAAATGTTAAATTTAATCTTTTAGCTTGAAAATAAACTAAAATGAAAGCTTCAAGAAAGATATTACATTAAAAAAAAAACAAAAAAAAAATTTTCTTAGTTACCGCGTTTTTTTGTTGTTGTTGTGGGGGTCACTACTATACACTGAGACGATGCTGAGAGAATGATATGTCATACCAGGATTCATTATTGGCCATCATAATCTTAACAACATAAAATATGCAGATGACACAGTGCTGATAGTAGCTACAGAAACCTTGTTAGCCTTTCTCTCCCATAAATTGCAACTAAGGCCCGCTTAACATAGTTGCAGTATAAACCACTTGTCGGCTCTGTGGGAGTTGAACAAAATATGCCTGATAAGGCATCTTCAACAGGGATTGTTTGGCCGCCCGAGTAGACAGCCATACTTGTATACGAGAGACATCTCTTATATATATATATATATATATATATATATATATATATATATATATATATATATATATATATAAAGGTAACGGACAATAGAGAAACTGTATTATTATCCGACGCATTTCGTCCGATGTAAACTTGAAAAGTCCACCTTGGACGAAACGCGTCGGCTAATAATATAGTTTTCTTTATTGTCTTTTACGTTTACACACACACACACACACACACACACACACACACACACACACACACACACACACATATATATATATATATATGTATGCATGCAGGAGTTCCTCAGATCCTTTCATCTTCGCTGCCTGAGACGCACTCTGAGCATCAAATGATCCGACCGGGTCACTAGTGTCATACTTTTCACCCGTGCCCAGTTACCCATCCTGTAACGTCCTTCTCCAACAGCGTCGGTGTGTGTAAGCATAATATATATATATATATGTATATATATATATATATATATATATATATATATATAGAGAGAGAGAGAGAGAGAGAGAGAGAGAGAGAGAGAGAGACGGAGAGAAAGAAGAAGAAGAAAAAGAAAATAAGCAGTTCCTAAAAGATTCACACAAGAAAAAATATTTCCAGTAAGCTGTGATCTTTCGCAACTGCCAGTTCCATACGTTTTCCTGCAATCATCAGGCGGTCATTATTCACACCAACACAACGACAAAAGTCCATATAAATATATGTCCACAAATCCTTCGTTTTTAAGTTTACGGTAGATGGCTCTGTGTTGCCGTGGAAACTAGGTTACATTTGTCATTCGTGTATATTTATAGCAAGTCTGTCTTCAACTTTTAACGTGTGTTAACAGAAGTATTCTGTTTAACAATGACACGATATTAATATCGTGTGCAGGCAGGTATAATTTTTATATACGGCCACGTGAATGGTAATAGACGCGGGGTTGCACGGCTGTATCTAATTGTGTTTCTAGACCGAGTCATCCAAGCTTTGTTGTTGTTTACTGTCGCTTTGCTGTGGGCCAATCGGAATCTATATAGTACAATAGAGGCTAGACACCTGCATCTGTTTACGCTTATTGTGCGCGCTGGAATTGTAGGTAACTGTCTGATAGATCCATATATTCTCACAGTACGTCTTACAGGAAATGTCTACGGGAATTTTATTTCGAAAACATTTCCACATCTGCTAGAGGATGTACTCCTGCTAATACGAAGATGCATGGATTCATGCAGGATGGAGCTCCAGCACATTTTAATCACATTGTTCGAGATGCACTGGCTGACATCTACCATGAAAGATGGATAAGTAAGGGAGGACTGCTTCTGCACGTTCCCTGAATCCTTTGAATTTTTTTTTAATCGGTGGGGCCACATAAAGCAATTGGTTTATGCAGCAGACATTAATAATGCAGAGACGCTTCATCAACGTTTCATGCGAGCCGGCGAAATTATTCGACACCGTGTAGGAGGATTTGAAAGTGTCTACCAGCCAATGACCCAACGGTGCGTGAGTGTGTAGAAGCAATCATAGGGGAATTCTGAATATTTGTTATGAGTTGCTGTCTTGACATACATCGATGGCCTTTTGGAGATATGTTTATATGAAAAATTTTAACTTATTTTTGTGTCAGGAACCCACCGGCAAAGTTTCTACAATTATTTTTGGATTGTATCTTGTGTTGTACATTAACAGCCTCTACCGTAAACTTTAATCTTAATAACACAAAAACAAAGAATTTGCGGATAACCACCACCAATGTTTGTAAAAGCATTTTGGTACACCATATATATATATATATATATATATATATATATATATATATATATATATATATATATATATATATATATATATACACTACGTAATGGACAAAGTCCGACAATTAATTTAATATATTTTTATTGTTATACGTTATTTGCATGTACAGTTTAGCTACGAAAAAGCAAGGTCGATTTTACTGCTTTTCATGGGAAATTTGTAGTTTTAAAACAGTAAAATCGATTTTGCTAGCCAGAAGCTCCTTCGTAGCTAAAGTGGTAGAGCATGTCAGGCTATATGACGGTTCCGTGTTGGATGCAGGTTTGATTCTTGTCGGAGGACGCATATTTTCTATGAAATTACTCGGATGTTCAGCCGGGTAAATGTTGTTGATACTGTTTATCATAAACAGAGCATTTACTTAAATATTTGTGTATATATGAATAACGCATAACAATAATATATATATATATATATTAATACATGTCTCATTAAATAATATAGATAAGCGTTGTCTATATATTTTATGCAAGTTTTTTTCATATAGTCTGATAATCTTAATAACATTATCATTAAATAATGAAAGAAAATCACAATATTGATACATACTTTTTTTTATTTAATCCGATCTGAGCTTTCGGCTTACATAAGCCATTATCAAAGATGACAATTACACAATATATTTATGCAATATATATATATATATTGGGTGTGACAGCAGAATTGTCCAAATTATTGCATTATTAAATTATTATTAAATTATTATTAAATTGTGTCCAAATTGTGTGACAGCATAATTATTCATCCCACAAAATGTTTAATATCCAAAAATCACTAAACTAATTGAGTTTCTTTTTTCCAGGTTTTTAGCCATCATGACACAATTTATTGTAAGAATCACTGAAAAACTCTGAATTATTCAACTAAAAAGAGAGAAGGTTAAAGCAGGTTTGTGTCCGACCCACTGTCATACCAGCTGAGCAATCGTGAAAGAAAAAAGATCATTCAGGCTTTCAGTAATGGCACCAACAATCATACTCTGGCTTCTATCTTCAAAGTCTTTTCAACAACCACCAAGAGGACTGTGAATAAGTTTAAAAAAAAGAGACAACAAAAGAGAGTATAACTGGATCAGGAGGTCACAACAGGAAGAGGGATCTTCATTTCAACTTTGATCTAAAGAGATCAATTAGAAAAGATCCAACTCAATTCAAGGCGTTTGGCACGTGAGAGAGGAGTTTCAGATATGACAGTCCAAAGAGCAGTGAATATATATATATATATATATATATATATATATATATATATATATATATATATATATATATATATTTAAATTGGAATTAAGATATCTTTAGTTAATAAGCATTTTCACCTACGAATTTTAATTTTAAAATTCGCAGGATTTTTCAAATGGTATCAGTTTATAGTGGGATACTGGTTAGTCGGAGAAAGAAAGGGAGAGAGGGCGTTTTAGGGGACTTGGTGGGAAATATGGAAAGAAGAAGGAACTGTTACTGGAATTATATTATAAAGGTAGGAGAGCCTGGGGAGGGAGAGGGAGAGGGAAACCGATGAGCTGAACTACATCCTGATGGTCACACGACTAAAGTTTACTTCGACGGAAATCCACGGAAATTAACGAAAACGTGAAAAACAATCAAGAGGTAACTTTAGTAAAATGAAAGTGAGATCATTCGTAATTATTGGTATTAAACTCGTCCATATATCAGAGCTCAAAGTTTGGGAGGGGTGGTTAAAAGACCCTTTAAACACTACCTATTAAATTCATATATTACCGTATGTATTATCTGTCAAATATTAGGAAGACTTATGATGGTAGTAAAATTTGATTACTTAAAATTGGATATGCTGAATGGTATATAATAATTATATATATATGTTTGTGTGCGTGCGTGTGTGTGTCTCCACACGCATATCTACACCTACACCCACATACACCTACATACATACCCCAGCACGCAAATATATCCCCATATGCATCCAAATTTAAGAACTTATTTAATCTTCCGAAACATGTTGTTACATGATATTTAATTAGTCCAGAGATTATCTAATCGTTTATTATTATATCATTTAATGCAGACATGTACTGGATATCAAAGATAACTCAATAGATAAACTCAGAGATGAGAAAAAGAAATCGAAACAGTTTATAAACAATTTTAGGACAACCGAA
This sequence comes from Acanthosepion esculentum, assembly GCA_964036315.1. Classification (NCBI taxonomy): domain Eukaryota; kingdom Metazoa; phylum Mollusca; class Cephalopoda; order Sepiida; family Sepiidae; genus Acanthosepion; species Acanthosepion esculentum. The sequence goes on along the minus strand of OZ038508.1, from coordinate 36,250,218 downwards.
GTAAAGAGGAGGGGAAAATTTCGTGGGGATATTATTGATAGTCGTCAAGAATTATTGGTGACTTAGTGATGCAAGAGGGATATGTATATGGACGGAAGCAGATGGGAAATTGGTAAGAGTATAAAAGGAAGAAAGGAAAAGTCATATGTACAGTATAACGGTTAATTGATCAGTTCATTTTCTTGTTAAGGAATAATAATGCGTCTTGTCGAAAGAAATGTTGAACAGGATCCACGTTGCAAGGCCTCTGACATAGCAACACAAGTTGATGTCAGTCCCAGAACAGCTGTCAGGTATCTTCACAAGCTGGGCTACTATGGCAGAGCTGCGAGAAGGAAACACCTTCTCCGTACAGCCAATATCAAACACAGAAAGGATTGGGTTCATGAGATGGTGGAGAGACCTGTGACATTTGGATCACTGTCATTTTCTCTGATGAGTCATGATTCGCATTATTTTCCGACAGTGGAAGAGTATGGGTATGGAGACTCTGTAGTCAAGAGTTTGATTTAAAAAGACTGCAGCCAACGGTGAAACATGGGGGCCTTTCAGTAATGGTTTGGGGTGCAATTTGTAGTGATGGTAGCTCAGAGCTTGTGGAGTGTGAAGGAAACATTAATTCAACCAAATATGTTTCTATATTAAAGAAAGGGCTCCGTCCAATATTCTCAAGTCGTAGAATGAGCAAAGTTGACTCCCTATTTATGGAAGATGGAGCTCCATGTCACACTGCACAAGCAACGCAACATTGGTTGAGACAAAATGGGATCAATAAACTTCCATGGCCAAATCAGTCCCCGGATATTAACCCTATTGAACACCTTTGGGGCCTATTAGATCGAAAACTCCACAAAAAGAACAGGAAGCCATCTTCTAAGCCCAAACTTTTAGGATTATTGCGTGAAACATGGCAAGAAATCCCTCAAGATTATATTCGTGAACTCATCGCTAGCATGCCTAGAAGGGTCCTTGCATTAAAAAAAGCAAAAGGGCTGACAACCAAGTATTAGTTATTAAATTTATGACCATTTATAATTACTTCATTTGTATAACTTACTTGTTTAATAAAATAAACGGTTTCTGTGAGCGTCTATTCAATTCTGTCATGTCTGTATATATATATAAATATATATATATATATATATATATATATATATATATATATATATATATATATATTAGATAGATAGATAGATAGTATAAAGGGTAAGAGTATAAAAGGAAGGGAGGAGAAGTCAGATGTACAGTGTAACGGTTAATTGATCAGTTCATTTTCTTTTTAAGGAATAATAGTTCAATTGAGTTCAGTCCGGACTAGGGAAGAGCAGAGATTCCCAGGCGCATGTCTTCCTATGACAGTTCATGCTGGATCGATGGGAGTTTACGTAAGCTCAAATATCCTGCGGTTACAGCATTTAGTTCGTTCCTTTAGTTTAAGAGTACCTTTTGATTTTCAAATTTTCAAATTTTAATTTTCTCCTGTAGGCATAGATTGCATTTACCTTTAAAGCTATTAGAAGTGCGGGCAAATCCTATTATTTTCCAGTCAATCTGACGGCTTTGTTTTTTCTTCCTCACTTCCCAAAATATTTTTGGAAGTGCAGTTTGGCACTTCGATTTGTGGTTGGAAAACGAGTGCCAATTGGTATATAGACGCCGTTTCCATTCTCCCGCGGAATTTCCAATATAGACAAAGCTGATATCCTTGATCTCTTTGGGGTAGATTGTTGCCTGGTAAATAACGTTAGATGCCCTACATTTCCCATCTACTGGGTAGGGATCTTGGTTTCTACAGTTACATGTGGTATCCATACTAGGTATATTTCATAAAATTTATTAAGGATAGTTCTATTATGGGAATTGATAATTTTCAATTATTTATATAAAGATAAATTTAAACATTTTTAAGATACAACGGCTCAGAGCTTAATCTACCAATTGGACAATTTTGCTGTTACACTCGGTATGCACACACACACACACACACACACACACACACACACACACACACACACACACACACATATATATATATATATACATATATATATATATATATATATATATATATATATGAAGAAATATAGACTTAAAGTGTGATATATTTATGGGATAAAGGGCTCAATATCAGAGATAGAGCGTGTGTAAATATAAAAGTGAACATAGAAGTCAACACTTAGAGGCGACAGTCTGTTTCATGCTAGATGCAATCGTCAGGTGAGGTGGCCTGACGATTGCATCTAGCAGGAAACAGACTGTCGCCTCTAAGTGTTGACTTATATGTTCACTTTTATATATATATATATATATATATATATATATATATATATATATATATGTATATGGCAGTACTCGTTTAGAAAAAGTTCGAATAGCTTAATTTGCAGTAGAACAAATCGGTACCCGAGGAAAAATTGGAAATAAAAAAAGAAAGAACCAAGAACGTTAAAACAAGGCGAAACAATCGTCAAGTGTTTAAGCTCTAAGTCCAAAGAAAAAAAAACAAAACGAGTAAAAGACAACGACGTAGAGTGCCCAATACGCTAAGTAGAGCGATAAACTAGAATAATCTAGGCTCCTTAGGATTATTCTAGTATATATATATATATATATATATATATATATATATATATATATGTATAAAAATATATATATATATATATATATGATACATTTTGAATGTATAACAGTGTGTATCACATTCTAACTTCATATGTATTCCTTCTTAAACAGTTAGCTGCATTCTATTACCTGGTCTAGGTATTTATCTTCCTAGCTTTACAGGCAGAAAGCCAGTTGCCCATATTTAATTAATATCTCTAACCTTGGTCTGTTAATAGTTTTGTCTCAACGATGCAACGACAAAACTGAAGAAGAGTTCATTAAACATTTAGAGCAATGCCCAAACGAATAACTATTGATTACTGCTTAATATTTTAACACCTGAAAACTTAGAATATCAAGTTTTAAAATTTGTGAGACAGCCTGGATTTGAACAAAGACAATTATAACCTATGGCTTTCCAAGGACATTTCAGCGCAAAGACGCGCGCAAATACAGACGCACACAGATCTGTGGTATATGAGATGTGGATGCAGGGTGTACACTGTACCCAGGCCTTTGATTACTAATAGAGAGAAGAAAGCAGAGGCAGAGTAAACTTTGTAAACAGATCCCTTGAAAGACCTTGTAAACACACTCCGTGTATAGGTTGTCTATGAAAATGAATACCCCACCACTCCTTATCAAAATAATTGAATTTTCCGGAACCTTAACAATTAATAATATCAAGATTGTATGTGCTTATAAAGTCAGTAAATTTCTAAATAAGTTATTCCAAAAATCGCTTAGAAATGAAACTGTACTAGGGATTTTAATTTAATTTTATAATTAAATTTAAAGTTTTAGTTTCTTTTTTTGAAACAAGGTTATTCCTGTGTAGCGATGGGACCATATTTTTAAATTATTAAATTTATAATGTATATATATAAAAGTGAACACAGAAGTCAACACTTAGAGGCGACAGCCTGTTTCATGCTAGATGCAATCGTCAGGCCTGATGATTGCATCTAGCATGAAACAGACTGTCGCCTCTAAGTGTTGACTTTTATATTCACTTTTATATTTACACACGCTCTGTCTCTGATATTGAGTACTTTATCCCATAAATATAGTCCTTTATTTTCCCTAATTGTAATCTTGTTTTTAATCTCTACGGTTTTTCATATATATAAAGAATTAATGGATTTAATTTTATTTTGTTTTTAATCCGACATACTTTTATTACTTGAAACATTTCTGGTATGCACACTATAAATTATTAAAGAAAATGTGCCCTCCGGTAAGACCCAAACCTCTGTCCCTCTTTTCCGGAGAAACCGGCGTCTCTTGACCTCTTGGCTGCGAAAGGATTAATAATCAAGCACACTCACTCGTTCCGATTTTCTCAATTTAACTGAAACGCAAACAAAACAATTTCTAAAAAATTAATGGATTTATTTATTTTTATTACTTCAAACCTTATTTTTAATGGATACTCGTATATGGCTGGACACCTAGTATATTTTAGACAATGTTTACTCCGTCTACAAACACAAGAAAATTTATTAGAGAAGGTCATTTGACGAAATAAATATTGTTTAAAATAAATGGACAGTCTAACCAAATCCGCGAATCAACTAAAATTAACGTTTAAAGTAATCATATATATGTGCGTGTATATATATATATATATTGTTGAGTCTTGACTCATTGTTGAATCTCGACTAATGCATGGAATAATAATGCAACACAAAATGTACTTAGAACAAGAATGTATTATAACAAGAAAATGTACACAATATTTACATATAGTATTTCTGTATATTTCTGGGAAGACGTTCCTGGAAAATGTTTTGACTAAGTCGCAGTCGGGTAGAGTCTCTAGCTGGATCTCTTTATTCGCTCCTCTGTCTTCCAGTACCAACCATTATTTATATAGTCGGTAGTCACCTATGCAGATTAGGTGGATCCTACCACAACATATATATATATATATATATATATATATATATATATATATATATATATATATATATATATAGAGGTTATTTTTATAGATACAAATATTTAAGTAAATGCTCTGTTTATAAGAATATATACTTCTTAGCTCAACTGTATTAACAATATTTACCGGCCTGAATGTCCGAGAAATCTCAAAGGAAATATGTATTCTCCGACACGAATCGAACCTGTATTCTACACGGAACCGTCATATATCCTGACGTGCTATACCATTTAGCTACAGAGGAAGCGTCTGGTTAGCGAGATCGAAATTAGTTTCGTTATTCTAATTAATTCGTACTTGATGAGTTGGTAGAACTATATATGTATATATATATATATATATATATATATATATATGTGTGTGTGTGTGTGTGTGTGCAGGTATGCAGAAAAATAGGAAAGAACACGTTAGGTAAATAATCCTGAGTTCTTTAGTATTTTTGCTTTTATTTTTAAAAAACAGTGCTCCATTGGGCTTGACCCTTTCGAAGGTGACTGATATGTGGATAAGAATTAACTGTTAGACCACCTAACCAAAATGGCCGCCCCAGCCGTTTCCATAGTAATAAATTTTGCAAAGGAACATGCTTATAAAAATGCGTAAATTTCAAGATTGGTTATTCCTAAATTTTCGCTTGAGGATGAAACAGGGCTTGATACCTTAATTCAATTTAATTTTAATAATTATATTGAGGGTTTCAGCTCACGTCTTTGAAACATGAGAACTCGTATGTAGCGAAGGAATCATATTTTTTGAAAAATAATTATATATATATATATATATATATATATATATATATATATATATATATAAATTAATAGATTTAAAATATGGTTTTACCGCTACACAGTGATAACCATGTTTCAGAAATGGAAGCTAAAGCTAATTTCTGAAACATGGTTATCACTGTGTAGCGGTAAAACCATATTTTAAATCTATTTATTTATAATATCAATGCTCTGTAAATTTAAATTTACATAGAGCACTATTGTGTAAAAATAAAAATATCTATAAGAACACCGGATTTTATATCTTACTGTTCTTTCCTTTTTATTTATATATACATATATATATATATATATATGTATGTATGTATATGTATGTATCTTTTATAACTTTGACGGTATTATATCTCACATTACTTCTTGTAACTATGCCATCTTCTGTCATTTCCTCTCTCTGTCACCTCTGTTCATCACTAATTTTACACTAATTTATTTCTTCCTTACTTTTTTCTTTCCCCACCTAACCAGTCCTTTTTAACAAACTGCCACCATAAACAGTTTGAAAAATCATGTGAATTTTAAATTAAAGATTCGCGGATGAGAAAGATCATTCACTAATGGTATCTTAATCCCAATTGTATGAAATAATTTGCCCTGATTAATGAAAATAAACAGTGAGCGCTCTTTGTGAGTCTGTTTTAAAATTATATATTGTGCTAATATGACTCACTTGGATTATACTAACGGATTACTATATATATATATATATATATATATATATATATATATATATATATATATATATATATATATATGATAAAATATAGAAATCACGATCCAATTCATCAGACCTACAAATTTGTAGGTCTGATGAATTGGTTCGTGATTACGATTCCAATGTAATAAATTATAACCATGGAATATTAGTGTTTGAGCCTTTTTTATTATATTCTTACTCTGTCCTATACATTGAGTTCTACCTGGATTGTATCTTCTTGGAAATTTATATATATATACATATATATATATATATATATATATATATATATATATATATATATATATATATATATATATATATATATATATATGTATATTGACCACTAATATTATCTCTTTATCTATCTATCTATCTATCTATCTATATATATATATATATATATATATATATATATATATATATATATATATATATATATATATATATATATATATATTTCTATTGCTCATAAAAGGCTTATTATAGATTACTTCTAGCAATAAAGACCTGAGTAAACTGTCCCCAATACTATGCAAAAAGCATCATTCGGACGTTTTTTCTTTTATTTCTGCGCATACGTCTATATTCATTTTATTTTCCACGTGCATATCGACGGTTTAAGTGAATAGTTGTCAAACTTCGAATAAATCATTAACATATATTAATGATTCTCTACGTTTTCTAATTAATTAATTACGTTTACTTTTATTTCCATTTGTGAGTAATACACTCTTAATCTGTGGTCGTAATATTTTGTTTTAGTTTGTAGAAATTGTAAATTAACACGATGTCATGAGTGTTTTTGCTGGCTACTTCCTGGGTCGTCAAACGTAGATATCAGTTTTAAAAAAAAGTAGGAGCGTCGTTAATACGGGTGCATGCATGAGAAAAAAAACGGGAGGGAGAAAGGTGGTCAGAGACGAGGACAGTGTGGCCGGGGAGAAAGAAGAATAAAACTGTGTGAAGTTCGACAATACGTCAAAAAAGGCGTGACAGTCTTCTCTTTCTTTACCTGATCATTTCAGTTTAGAGAAGCTGCCTGTATTAACAGTGCTTTCGAAAGAAATTAGAAAGGCAGGTACGAAAAAATATTGAGCCACAGTTTGTCGGTGGATATCGTGAAACATTATTAATATAATCTTTATCGCATCTGTGCCAGTTGTCTCAGTTTATGACAACAGAGGGAATTAAATTTATACTTTAAAGAAAAGCTTTGGATTATTTCACTTATTTGTATTTCGATTATTTTGCTTTTCTTTCGAACAAACCTTTCGCTTCAACTGAACACTAAAACGTGTCAAGGAATTACTTTATATTTTCGATAAACAAAAGATGAAACAGTAAAACATTACCAGCAAGAAAAATGTAAGTAACTTTATTTTACGTACTCCTTGCGTGATGTTATGTTTTGCATAAACATTTCTTAAATATATATGTATCTTAATAGTTGCAGCTTGATTTTGCCTATATTCTAGATAAGACATATTTATAAAGGTTTTGCCTGAAGTATTTCTTTACAGATCCTAAACCCAATGCGCCCGACGTAGATTCTTAACAATTAAACGTATCCCAAAATTTGTATTAAAAATAGAATAAGTCAAACAACACTAATCTGAATAAAGACATTTCACAATCTAGGTAATAAATAAAGTCAGATCATGTTCTGCATATCTGAGCGCTTTCGACTATTCTATTGGCCATTATCAGATATTTTTTTATTTTTAACTGTATGTGTAGATTTTTTTTATATGTTTGTAGAGTGATGGGAATGTTTGTTTTTTGAAACACGGTCAGCACATTATGACCATGTTCATAGTTGACGTTACTGAGTATTGACTTTTTTTATCATTACTGCTTCCATTATTTTTAGGCTTTTGTACATGTGGATGAGGCTAGTATACTTGTATTTTCTACAAGTGTGTTGCAGATAGAGATAGTATGTTCCCATGAGTGCACTGTATATCCGATCCCTTTCGGCTATACTTTCCGGCATTATCAAAGCTGAATTTTATTTATACTTTTAACTGAATGTATCGATTATTTTATGTATGTATTTAGAGTTACAGGAATTTTTATTTTATTTTGCAGACACGGTCTGCACATTGTGGCCGTGTTCATAGTGGCAAAACTGAATAAAAAACTTAAACCCAATACCTTGTCAATCGTTTTTAGTGAAAGTTGCATAAAACAGAGATTACTACCCAAATACACAATTATATATATATATATATATATATATATATATATGTGTGTGTGTGTGTGTGTGTGTGTGTGTGTGTGTGTGTGTGTGTGTGTGTGTGTGCGCGCACGTTGGGAACAAATAAAGAACAAATATGGATCAAAATCCGACAGAATGATAAAATTAATAGCAAATAGTAAATAACAATAGTGATTAGAACAAATAGTAAATCCTTTCCTATGTATTTTTATCTTATCATATATATATATATATATATATATATATATATATATATATATATATATATATATATATATATAAGTGTTACATGGAACTCGGACTTTATTTATCTATCTATTTATCTATCTATCGCAATCTGTTCATTGTCTATCTATATACATATATGCGCGTCTAGGCTGAAAATCTTATGAGATTCTGTTATTTATTAATTCGTTTCGCTATATCATGGAAAGTGAACGGGTGGATACGTTTTTAATATTATTTGCATATATATATATATATATATATATATATATATATATATACATATATATATATATATATATATATATATATATATTGAATCCATTGTTAGATCAGTTGTTATAAAGTTGGTTCACTGTGTCGGGCGAGATGATTTTTTTTCCGGAATGTATCTTGCATATCGATAAGTCTACCATTCGTCCATGCTTAGAATATTACTGCAATATATGATCCGGTGCATCTGTTATTAATATTTACCTGGAGCTCCTTGATAAGATCCAAAGAATAATCAGCAATATTATTGGTCCTGATCTGGTAGCTCGGCCTCAGTCACTTGCCCACCACCGTAATGTTGCCTCTCTGTGCCTTTTTTTTCTATAAATACTTTCATGGGAATTGTTCGGATGAGCTCTTCGCTATGGTACCTAGAGCAATAGTTCCAAACCGATTTGGGGCCATACCCCACTTTGGTATTTCTGAAATTCTGGTACCCCACTTTAATATTTAAATCTTACATATTAAAAATTTTACTGCAATTTACGTGAACGTCGTTTAAAAGGCCATTAACTTGATCTCTAAACAAGTCTCCAAAACTATGGCGTCCATGAAAGAAAAATTAAATAAACAAAAAGTCATTTAAATATATAAAGTTTCAAAACATATAATAGAAAACTTAAAGGCAGAAATATAAAATATTTGAATGAAAGCTTATTCTGTAATATACTTTGACCATTTTAATCCTAAAATAATAATGCTAAATGAAATTTTAGCGCATGTTGGTACAGTAAGCCGAAGGGTACTTATCCTACGCATGATCCACCAAAATATTACTATGCACCACCGGGAATCTAAAGTGACCTAGAGTGTCAACTGAGCTAGCTAGATGTGACCATGACTTGTAGGCTAATAGTTTCGTTTCTTGCACTTCTCTTTTGTGGAACTCTCACCCTGCTCCATGTTTTCCAGCCAACATCAATCTGCAAAAATGTAAATGCAATGTCAATCTCTATCTACTGTCCTTCTGATCGATTGTTCTTTTCCTTTTTCTCCTTATTACTAATGTTTCTGTTCCTGATTCCTCCATACACTGTAAACCCTTGCGTGCTAATGTCTGCATTGCCTTTCTTAGGGCGATACGATTATATATATATATATATATATATATATATATATATATATATATATATATATATATAGTTGCCTGACGATTGCACTAGCATGAAGCAGACTGTCGTCTCTAAGTGCTGACTTCCATGTCCACTTTATATATATATATATATATATATATATATATATATATATATATATATATATATATATATATATGTATATATATATGTATATATATATATATATATATTTATATATATATATATTTATATATATATATATATTTATATATATATATATATATATATATATATATATATATATATATATATATATATATATATATATATATATAACATGTAGGTCGTAAAAAATATACAAGTAAAAGGCCTCAACGCATGTTACGCTTTAAAAGTTTCTAATTATATACTACTATTATATATGTCTTCTGAACTTTTCCCGAATTGAAAAGTTTTATGTTAAATATTTTTGTACATATTTTTTGTGGGGCTGGACTTTGATACTAATTTTCCGGAATTAGGCCTATAAACTTATCTTCTCATAAGACTCGTGGGAAAGTTTCAGAAGCTAATGTTTACTCCACAAAAAGAAAATAATATAAATGATTTTAGAAATGATAGAGCTACGGTTAACCACATTTTCATAGATTTAGTCTATCTACTAAAACGCCGTTAAATCTCTCTCTCTCTCTCTCTCTCTCTCTCTCTCTCTCTATATATATATATATATATATATATATATATATTATTTTATATGTACAGTACTTATTGGAACGTGCTCAATATCAGTGATAGAGCTAACATATTCAGTTGTATGGATATGAGTTCGCGACCCTGGGTTTCACGTTCTTCTGATGATCGCAAAAGCGTCAAACCTAGGGTCACAAACTCATATGCATATAACTGAATATATATATATATATATATGTATATATATATATATATATATATCTTGAATTGGACATAGTCCGACAATTTATTTAAAGACATTTATATATATTATGTTTAACGTTCTTTTTTATAGATACAAGTATTTAAGCAAATGGTCTGTTTTATAATAAACAGTATTAAATAACATTTATTATAAAACAGAGCATTTGCTTAAATACTTATATATAAATGTCTTTAAATATATAACCAATTGCAGTTCAGTCAAGTCCGAACCTGGGACTGTTGTATTTAAAAGGTGTGTTATGCACAATCCGATAAATCGAACGTGCAGTGCATTAAATATTACAAATTAAAAGTTAAGACTTACTTACACACAAGATATCATGGTTTCAACCATTAAGATTCTGTCAGCTGGAACCTTTCTTTTAAATATTCTTCGTTGAATTTGATACACAAGGATAATTTGATGATTTTTTTTGTGCTTTTAATACTTAATTTTCCGCTTCTATAAGTTTTTTGATAATTGTGATTAATTTCTTTTCACGTTTGCTTAATATATATATATATATATATATATATATATATATATATATATATATATATATATATATATGGACGGAATACTAGGGAGCTGTCGATAACTGTGTTAGCACGAAATCTCAAGTCATCGTGACCGAGTGTTTGAATGTGATGGCGTTGTTCATTGAGTCTGCCGCCATAGTAAACGGTTATCCTCGTATACGACTGGCCAGCTATTATATATATATATATATATATATATATATATATATATATATATATATATATATATATATATGTGTGTGTGTGTGTGTGTGTATGTGTGTATGCGTGTGTGTGTGTGTGTGTGTATGTGTGTATGCGTGTGTGTGTGTGTAAGAGGGCTGATTTTCATTCTAATTTCCTGTTTTCAAGTACGTTTTGTTCTTCAGTTCAAATTAGTATCTAAAATATTCATCGTTCATTTTTGTGTTTGTGCGTTAATTAAAGCCGGGAGATAAGTCGATTAAATTTAAAACATTTTAAAATTAAATTTTGAAGAATCTTTGCATGCGTTTGACTGTCATAAAATAATTAAATATGCCTTAAAATCAATATTTATCAAAGTACATCCCAACACTCATGGAAAAATACAATAAAAATGAAACACAGAGCTTGTCGGTTCTTTTTGCATCAAACTTGGATTAATAGTTACTGCCTAAATACACACACACACACACACACACACACACACACACACACACACACACACACACACACACACACACACGTACGTACATATATATATATATATATATATATATATATATATATATATATATATATATATATAGTAAAAAAATAGGAAGAACAGTAAGATATGTAATCCGGTGTTCTTATTGATATTTTTATTTTTACAAAACAGTGCTCAATGTAAATTTGCAGAGCATAAATATTATAAATTATCTGATTTAAAAATATGCTTTCATCGCTACACAGGAATTACCATGTTTTAAAAACCGAAAACAAAAACTTCAAATTCAATTATATTAAATTAAAAGCATTTGTTCTGTTTCATCTTCAGGCGAATTTTTTAACCAAACTAATGCTTTTAATTTAATATAATTGGATTTGGAGTTTTTGTTTTTTGTTTTTGAATCACGGTAATTTCTGTGTAGCGATGAAACCATATTTTTAAATCAGTTAATTTATAATATATATATATATATATATATATATATATATATATATGTATATATATATATATATATATATATATATATATATATATATATATATATATATATATATATATATGTGTGTGTGTGTGTGTGTGTGTGTGTGTGCGTGCGTGTGTGTATACACACACACACACACACATATATTGTTTAAAATTTGCTGTATTACGCAGTATCAAAGAGCATTTATAAGTGCAGACTGTGTGTGGAAATAGACGTTAACATTTTATGGTGTCTGAGCGTGTTCCGAATGAATGTTATCTTTAGACCAAACCTAAAGATACCATTGGGTCGTGAAATTTATAGCCACCATGCTTTGTGTATTTCTTAACCCCCCCACATGCAGAAAGATAATTTCTCTCACTCAGACGCACACACACACACACACACACACACACACCAAGACACACACCAAGACGCACACCAAGACACACACACACACACACACACATATTGATTTAAGTATATATTAAAATATACTGTGTAATATAGGTAATTAAAAGGTGAGATCAAAAGAGCTGATCTATTGAGAAGTCGGGATTTTAAGTGTGTGTATGTTTCTCCATTAGAAGACAGTGTGTGTGCGCTAGGTGTTTTTATGTGTATGTTGGTTACATGCGTTTACCGTAGGAAGGAGATTAAGAACATTCCAGGAACTCTCCAATTTAATGCTTTTCTCTCTCTAGCACCTTCGCTGTTTCACTCTCTATCTCTCTTACTATATATATATATATATATATATATATATATATATATATATATATATATATATATATCACATACACGCACTTGCAGCTCTCTTTCTTCCTCTCTGTTTCTCTCACACTCGCACCTCACACTCTCTCACTGGCTCATCTCCCTGTTTCTCTTTTTCTCCTTCTTTCTATGATTGATGTCACGCTTGAGAAAACTATTATCATGGATGACATTAAGGTAACATTCTTTGTGAGATTTAATTTCGGATATTGAAAGATATTTGAATTTTCGCCCTGTCGCTTTTCTGTAAAATATGCAAAGTTTATATATTACCAACGGCTATATATATATATATATATATATATATGTGTGTGTGTGTGTGTGTGTGTGTGTGTGTGTGTGTGTCTGTGTGTGTGTGTGTGTGTGTGTATTTAGGCAGTAATCCTTCTTTCATGCACGTTTCATTGAATATAACAGACAAGCTGCTTTGATTTAGTTTTTTTGTACAATTTCGGAGGATAAATTATATTAAAACTGTCCAATTTTCTTTCTTTCCGAGCTCTTTCGGCTACACGTTTAGCCATTTTCAAAATTTATATAATTTATTTATATAATCTTTCATTTTCAAAACACGGTCAAGATATTGTGTCCATTGAGTTGATATTATTCAGTGTTGGTTTTTCGGTTTTATTCAATTATTTTTATCCTTTTTTTTTTACATGTATACGATGCTATTATATTTGGGTTATCAAGTATGTTACGAATAGGGTTCAGTAGGTCTCCATGAGTATTTAAATGAGACTTAATTGAACTATGATCAGAGAGATGTAGCTTGAGTCTCACACTACATTAGATTAAGTATAATCGTTTCAGTTCATGTGGGTCGAAAACATTACTCCAAGAAGGTGCAATAAGTTACACTCCTGGAGGTTAGCATCAGCCATACTGATGGAAGACTAAAATTTCTTCCTATACGGTAGTGAATATTGGTAAATCTTCTCATAAATGAAGAAGAGACTTGAAGCAGCAGAAATGTGGTTTCTGTAGGATGTTGAGGATACCATGGACCAAACATTTCAGCAATGACGAAACATTAAAGAGGAAACAAAAAGGAAAATTATAATTAACATCAGGAAGAGACAGTTAAAATTTCTAGGGCACACAATAAGGCAAAAGGGTTTTCGAAATTTGGTATCCACAGGGCTGATAGACGACAAAAGGGATAGCGGAAACTATCTATCATCTACTCAATGAGCTTGAATAACTGGTTTAGGTTCAGGAGATATAGCAAAAAAAACACAATTTAATAAGAGTCAAAAAGGACAGGAAATTGTGGAGATCTATGATTGCCTACGTCTTGAAAGGACACGCGCATAGAAGAAGACGGCGACGACGACGACGACGACGACGACGACGACGAAGAAGAAGAAGAAGAAGAAGAAGAAGAAGAAGAAGAAGAAGAAGAAGAAGAAGAAGAAGAAAAAGAAGAAGAAGAAGAAGAAGAAAGCGATTAAAAGCTAGCAGTTTAGCTTTGCATCAGCAAACATGTTTAATGTCATAGCAATGCAAATGCAGAAGGACGTGTACCTATGTTTTATAGACTGCGCAAAGGCATTTGACAAAGTACGCCACAAAGATCCGTTGGAAGTGCTCAGCAACCTTGATATATTGGGTAAAGATATTAGAATAATCAAGAACCTATACTGGCATCAAACGGCATAGAGAATGAGTTCAGCAGATATACAAAAATAGAAAGGGGCGTAAGGCAATGGTATGTCTTCTCACCGGACTTATTCACCCTATACAACGAGGCAATTCAGAGAATTGGAAATCCTGCCAGGATTCATCATTGGCGGCCACAATCTTAACAACATAAGATACGCAGATAACACAGTACTGATCGCAGACACGGAAAAGAAATTACAAAATCTACTACAGAAGGTAGCGAAAGAGAGCGAGAAGAAGGGACTAAGCATAAACTACAAGGAGACAAAATGCATGGTCTTCAGTAGAAGGATGTGGCCGAAATGCAATTTACAGATCACGGACACTAAAATCAAGCAGTAAATATCTGTGAAAAGTTTTGACAGAAGATGGTAAGTGCGACGCTGAGATCCGAAGACATGGCCAAAGGCGCACTCCAAAAGCTAGGCAGGGTATTAAGAGAGAGAAGGATTTCTTTAGTAACAAAGAAGAGAGTACTGAGCTGCTATCCGACATCTGACATCCTTTACGGCAGTGAATGTTGGACGGTCTCCTCAAAGATGAAGAAGAGACTCGAGGCAACGGAGACATGGTTCTACAGCAAGATGCTAAAGAGATCATGGAGCGAGTGTGTGAGCAACAATGAGGTTTGGGAGAGGATGCAAACAAGGAGGAAGCTTATACTTAAAACTAGGAAGAGGCAGCTGAAATTTCTGGGACACGTAATGAGAAAGGGAAGCTTGGAGAATATGATACCTAGAGGGCGGATAGAGAGCAAGAGAGACAAGGAAAAGCAACGCATGGCATACCTAGAGAGTTTAAGCAAGTGGATGACAGAACATGGCCTGGGGGAAGTAACAAAGGGACAAAACTTACTGAGAGATACAAGGGATAGGGGGGAGTGGAAGGCTATGATCGCCTACGTCCTGAAGGGACACCACGGCACATAAAAATAAGTGGGCATGAGTTCAAACACAGTTTCAGCAGAACAGGAAGAGCAGGAACTGGCACTACTGGAACTAAATGACATAACAACTAACTGATATCCCATATCAATCAAATAGAAAACACATGAAAACGACCAGAGATTACTTGGTCGAAACGTTGTGTCTATAATAACATCTGTAATGAGAGCAATGTTTCCAATCAGTTAAAAGGGTATATTTAAAATATATTGCCTTTATTTCAGATTTGCTCACAATGCACACACTTCAGATACAAGTAAAATCAAGGTGCTAACTGTCACTGTTTATGTTACTCTGGACTCTATCAGTTACTGGTAATCAGTGGGCGTTTGGCTTTCTCCGAACGTGGATCATACATTATAAGATGCTCTTTTCCCTCTGGACTGCCTTTCATCTTCTTTTTTTCTCATGGGTCTCCACATGCCTGGCTTAGCCGTGTTGATCCCGTGGTCAGCTCTTAATATCCCGAGAGCCGCGGATATGCACTTGGTGGCCAGCAGGTCACACCGCACCTGGCGTCTCTGTGCAAAGTATATCATCTGAGGTGGCCTGAGTACTATTAGATGCTATCTCAGGTGACCAGAGTACTGTTAGATGCCATCAATAGGAAATAAGCGATATGGAATGGAACAGTGCAGGTAGCATGGTCTGAGGCCGGCGCATAGTCCGACAAAGAAATATTTCAGTACACCGGCCTGTCACATAAATCACTGCATAAAACTCAATGCCTGTGTATGTGTGTGTATGTATGCGTTTGTATGCGTGTCCGCTTGGGAATCTAAAAAATAATTAAATATATATTATAAAAGATGAATTGATTCTCTGCCCGGGACTCAGTGTGTGTGTCTTTGCCTGGTCGTAAATAATGTATTTGTGTATGTCTGCGTTGTGATTTACACGTGCTTCTACTATTTGATATACAACAAACACAAATACACGCACACACATACATACACCATGTGACTGAGACAAAAAAGTCTTGACTTTTAAACCCTAAAATAATCAGAAAATTATGAGATTTCATTAACTTTTCGGAAATTATTCGGTAATAAATAAAAGTAAACATTTGTTTTTGTTTTTATTTTTACTTTTTTAATTTGTAAAAATATTTGAAGGTCATTTCTTCTATTGCGATATACATATGCACATTAAGCAAAAACAATTTCAATGAAAATAAAATGGGCAGCTGTGTATGGATATCTACTTTACCTTTCTGTCTGGCAACAACCCCTGGATACCTGGGAAAGAGTACATGCCAAAATGTGTGATATTTTGAAATCATTTTTATGCCTCCTTTCGTATTTAAACTAAAGACATTTTCCAATAAATATAATAATTTAGATAGAAAAACAATTTAGATATTAAATTTGATAATTTTGCCTTAAGTGAAATGAAACACACACACACACACACACACACACACACACAGACACACACACACACACATATTATAAATTTACTAATTAAATATATATATATATGGTTCCATCGCTACACAGGAATTACCATGTTTCAAAAACAGAAGCTAAAAACTTCAAATTCAATTATATAATTAAATTAAAGTCCCCAGTTCTGTTTCATTTTCAAACAATTTTGGAATAACTTATTTTAAAACTTACTGAGTTTTATAAGCACATACATTCATAATATTAGTTTTTAAGTGTACGGGGAAATCCAATCATTTTGACAAGGGGCGGTAGGGTATTCATTTTCACTGACAACTATTGTATCAAAATATGAGTTACTTTCGAAAAGAGGTTAAGTCAAGGTAGGGTAGGGGTGCCTTTTCAAACCAATGATGACATCCGTTCAACGCATGCCGTCCGGTCTTTTTCAACGACAAAACTTTTTCGCCACTATTGTTTCGCTGTTAAATTTGTATTTGTATACATAAATATTTTTTTCTAAAAGGGTTGTTTTATATGAATCCGTTGTATTGAACTACACTTTTAAAATATAATTATTAATTTTAATTATAACATATATATATATATATATATATATATATATATATATATATATATATATATATATATATATATATATAGTCTTAAAGTGTGCTATATTTATGGGATAAAGTGCTCAATATCAGAGATAGAGCGTGTGCAAATATAAAAGTGGACATGGAAGTCAGCACTTAGAGGCGACAGTTTGTTTCATGCTAGTGCAATCGTCAGGCAACTATATATATATATAATCCGGAGAAAACAACTGAAAAGTTGCAAATTAAAAAAAAATTTGAATGTTTTTTTTGTGAAAGGATTTATTTATATTTTTTATATATATATATATATTTGATATTTTAGATCTGTCCCGATCTTTCATCAGAAATAAATGTATTCAGAACTTTGTTTACAAGTAGCGTCCGTCGCGAGACGCGGACGTCACGTGATGTGCAATGTAACTTTGTTTGAATATTCCTAACGTAAATCTAACGATAATAATATTTTAGATGTTGTTTAAAAAGGTTTTTTTAACTATATCTAAAAAATTTTTTTTTTAGCTATTTATACAGATTTAAAATTCCCAAATCTTTGTTTAACCCTAGTTTATATGTGTTTAATTTTAAAATCCAGTATTTTTCTTTTTTTCTGCGTGTGTATGTGGAACTGAAATCGGAATCTATCAATAAACATTTACAGTTGTCTAATGAGTGTCTTGATTGATTAAAGTGTTCAGCTATGGTGGAATAAGGATTGTTTTGACGTATGGTTAGTTTATGATTGTTGAAGTGAAATCTAAAATTATTTCCAGATTCACCAATATATCCACTATTGGGACATATTGTGCAGAATAAATAGTAGATTATGTTATGACTATCACAGGTGAGGCGAGGTGGGTGTATCTTGATATTGATGTTGGGTACAGAAAATACACTATCGGTTATTAAATGTTTGCAAACTAAAGAACGAGTTGTGTTACATTTGTAATTTCCTGATTGGTTTGTATAGTTTAGATATTTGGTAGAGGTGAGGATAGCTGATAGGTTAGGTGATTGTTTCTTTGCATTAATGGATGGTTTAGCGAAAATGTCTTTGATCTTTTTGTTTAACTGGAGGTTCTTGTAATCCTTTTTTAAATTGTGAATAAGTGTGTGGGAATATTGATTGTGGTTAAAAACCATGGGAATCCGATTGTTGTTTTTACTTTTTTTGTATGTGAGAAGTGAGTTACGATTTATATGGATAGTTTTATTTAGTGCTTCTTTTATTATATTTATTGGGTATTTACATTTTAGGAATTGTTTTGTTATGTTATTAATGTTGTATAGAAAATCTAGATGGTCTGAGCATATGCGTTTGATTCTTAGAAATGAGCTGTATACGATAGATTTTTTTAATTTAAGAGGATGACAGCTGTTGAAGTGTAGGAATTTATGCTGGTTTGTGGGTTTGTTGTATAGATTAGTAGAAAGTGTATGTTTGTTTAATTTTATCATAACGTCTAAGAAAGGGACGGATGTGTATGAATGCTCCATGGTAAATTTAATTGTATCGTGGAAGTTGTTGCAGAAAGTAAAAAAGTCTTAAAATTTTTCTGATCCATGAGTCCATAATAAGAAAATGTCGTCAATATATCTAAAGTAGTGTAATGGTTTTAATTCTGAATTATCTAGTATCTTCCTTTCTAGAATGTGCATAAAGATATTAGCATAGCTAGATGCGATTTTCGTGCCCATTGCCGTGCCACTAATCTGTAAATAGTGTTTGTTGTTGAATTTAAAATTATTATGTGTTAGAATGAAATTTATTAATTGACATATATCTGTAATTTGGTTGTTGGGTAATTTTTTACTAAGGAACTCATAGTAAGCTGATACCCCTTCAGCATGTGGAATGTTCGTGTAAAGGGACGAAACCTCCATCCTTACTAGGATTGTATCCTGGTGGACTGAGTTAATATTTTGTAATTTGTTGAGAAAGTCAGTAGTATCTCTAATATAACTGAGTATGTCAGGCAGTAAAGGTTTTGGGATATTGTCTATGTACCCAGATATAAGTTCTGTGAGGTTACCTATGCCTGATATTATGGGTCTACCAGGTGGTATGATTTTAAGGCATTTTGAAATTGCATAGATGTTCTCTTCATTATTTGATTGTGTAATTTGATGTTGGTTGGATGAATAGGGTGTTTTTCTGAAAGGATTATATATATATATATATATATATATATATATATATATATATATATATATATATATATATATATATATATATGTGACACTAGCAATATTTTAAATGATTTCCCTATTAGTCACAGTTCATATTTGTTTAATGTTTCAAACTTTCGACTAACTTCATTCATTGCAATGAACCACAGACTATTTTTTAAAAATCCTGTAATGACCCTGTTATGAATAATCAAGAGTGGTTTTCCCTTGTTTTGTTACTCTCCTCTTTGAGAGAGCAATTTCTGTTTACTGAGACTATAAAAGGACACTATACGCGAACCTTGTATTATCAGTTGAATAAAGCTTTCTTAAAGCCTACACCTGCGTACTTTTGTCATTATAGATCCTTTTACTTCAAACTTTAAATATTATGCGCTTTTTCCAACTTTTGAATGTATCGATTAACGTGAATGTGATATTATTTTTTAATTTCTTTTAAATATTTGTCATCATTTGAATAAATAATGAATAAATTAATAAACAATTCCCGCCAAAATAACCGTTAGAATAGACTACACACAATGGAGTAGTCTACCCACAATGAATCACTGACCCACATATATAAATAGTCGAGAAAAAACACAACGAATTGGCCTGATGATTGCGTTTAGCATAAAACAGTCTGTCGCCTCATCAATGTTCACTTTTATATTTACATACGCTCTATCACTGATATTGCGCACTCTATACCATAAATATAGCATACCTTAAAATTATATTTCTTCATATATATGCACCAGGGTTGAATAAGACTAACGTAGTTTTCGTCAGTTGAAATAAATTTATCCCTCCGCCCCTATATAAGTAATTTGTGATTTTAAAGAGTGCTCAATACAGAGTAGAGCAACTATAATTATTTATTCGAAAATTATAACATAAATATGTTATAAAATCACTACAAAAATAGCCATTTTGTTTTAACACTTTTTATCAAGTGATGGTGGTGAATGTAGAATAAAACCCTTTATTCTACATTCACCACCATCACTTGATAAAAAGTGTTAAAACAAAATGGCTATTTTTGTAGTGATTTTATAACATATTTATGTTATAATTTTCGAATAAATAATTATACACACACACACACACTCACACATACACACATACACACACACACACACACATATATATATATATATATATATATATATATATATATATATATATAACATTTTATCTAATGGATATAAGCGTCGGTTATGTATGTAGTGTTTGAAGGTCTGTTCTTTCCTCATCAAATCTTAGGCTTATTGAAGAAGTTATCAGAGTTAGCATAATACGGATTCTTCACCCGCTGCTCGAACGGTCATTATGCTTAAATGGGGTGATTGGGGTGTATTTTCTTTCAAAAATAAAAATTCTTTATAAATTGTGCATATACGATATAATAAAATATCGATTTTTTTTATCGCAACTAATAACTTTTCAGAGGTCAATTTTTATTGTTGTCCATAAGCAATGTTGAGCAGATCTCTATCAATTCTTGGGGAAAACATTTGTTTGATTTTTAAAAACATTTTATTGCAATAATTTGGCCCTCATGGGACGTATTGAAGCAAGAGAGACAGTAAAGCAGTGTGTAACCTAACTAACGAGCTTGTGTAAATGGTCGGCGAAATAGGGATGAGGGAATATAGCAAAAAGGAAGTTATGGAGAGTCATAACCGCCCAAATTCTGAAAGGACAAAACATATAGAAGAATACAAGCGCAATGAAATGTTACAAAACCATATAAAATCAAATTTTCATCAAAACGACACCATTTTGCTTTCATTAATTGTTCATGGAACTATATCCTTATCGCGTTATGTTCCTGAAAAACTGTTGTATTTCAATATTACTATATTACATTTTTATCATTACAATTTACTGGAATGTTTCGAGGAAATTCTTTATTTTTTCTTTACACGTGGTTTGGTCAAAAAGTATCGGGACGTGTGCTATAAAAAGAAAACTAAAACACATATCAATTCGGTATTTAATCTCCTTCGAAGTAGTCCTTTTCTGATGTCACACACTTTGACCATAGTCGTTTCCATTGATGGAATATTTCTTGGAATTCCTTTTTTGGGGTTGGTGAGTAGATACTTTTGCGCACACTCGTAAATTTCCTCGACGTATTGAAATCTTGTTCATTTTAAGTAGGATTTGATGTAAAAAAAAACGTCACAAAAGGCGGGATCTGGTGAATAGGAACCTGGGGAATGTTGTCCTTGGCCAAAAACTGCTGAGCAAGCCATGATCCCTGATGGAACACCTGTGGTGTAGTGAGATTACTACACTCTACACACTTTCATTCCAAGCGCTGCTATAAACAAAGGAAGTGAGCGGAAGCGTTATAACTTAGTGAGTATGCACTCTCTATATGAAATCACCATTATTAATTTTTAAACCTAGAGTAAATTTTCCCAACTTTATTTGGTTTACCGGTCTGAAGATTCGAAGCCATGTTTTATTGACTTCAATAAAATAAAATATCACCTATGGTTTTTTTAAGTGTTTGTTTTCCAATATATATATATATATATATATATATATATATATATATATATATATATATATATATGGAGGGGTACCACATTTAAGTCTTCTAAAATATAAAAAATCAGTATTCAGCATTATTAATATAAAATTTGTTATATATCCGAAGGGATGTTGGAAGGTACACAACCCGTTCGCATTTTCCAAAAACTGAACAGAGATAAACATGGGTCAAGATTACACGTAGATTAATAGTTAAACATTCTTCTTCTATGTGTCACGTCCATTCAGGATACAGGAGATCATGTCTCTCCATAACATCCTATCTCGTGTGGCACAGCAGTTTTTCTCAATTTACTAAAGCGCCCACCCGCCGCTCTGCCATCCATTTGCACAAGCTCCGCAGGTAAGTGGCTCGATGCCTTCCTCTATCTCTCTTGCCCTACATATGCCCCTTGGGGCTTAAGTCTTTCAAGATTGGTTAGTTTTATACTTGAGTTTATAGGTAAACATTGGTCTGGATTATGCTTTAATTTATAGGTAAAGACTGGTCGGATTTACACTTGAGTTTATGCATAAATATGATTGGCGTTTATATTGGAGTTTATAGATAAGCTTCGGTTGAATTTATACTTGAGTCTCTGTATAAAGATTATACTTGAGTCTATAGGTTCACATTCTTAGGTTTATGCTCTAGTCTGCAAGCATCTAGCCAAAAAGTGGCTTCTTTTGAAGTGGTTTTCATTTTAGTAGTCGTCGTAATAGATGTAATATCGGTTTCAGTCCCTTTGCTACTGCCGTAACATAGCTTCCCCGTGTCTTTTTTATAAATGCATTGATGATAATAGTTTTTCGGTATGGGACCTAGACTTTATGAATTTAAGCTCAGGGGCGTTCCATAAATGTTGTCTTTTCCGGTAATCTTACTTGTGGAATTTGACTAAGAAGCACATCAAAATCGCAGGTTTTTGAGAGGAACACGATATTTGTGGTTTGTCCTAGAAATGCAGTCTTGTGCGAACTCTTGGCCCATGTAAGGAATACATGTATCAATGAACAAAATTTTTTCATTGGTAAGAAAATGGAGCATCTCATCGTAGGTGAAATGGGTTAGATTAATTTGGGCCACAATCTGAAGGGATTCAGACGAGAAATGAGATAGATAGATAGATATATAGATAGATAGATAATGAAAAAAATACGAGCTAGATAGATAAATATATTGGTTTCAGGGTATATCAATGCAGGTGTTGTCTACTGCTACATACGTCGAAGTATCAGAAGTGTTTACTATTTACTAATACCACATCCTGAAATTTTTATCATAGATGCAAGGGTGGGATGTCAAAACTTCTTTCATTCCAATTCCAGTGAGTATGCATTTTTTAAATCTCTTTCTCTGAGTCTGGAACTGCGACAGGCTTTGCAATTCACGTAACCACTGAACGAAAAACAAACTGATAAAAAAGTGACATGGAGTTTTACTTCTACGAGGGAATGTTGAAAGCTTCTTGGGACGATAAAGAAGACATTTTAAAAAAATTCTGATCTTTTATCA
>OZ038508.1:36206193-36221193 GCA_964036315.1 Acanthosepion esculentum | reverse complement strand
GGTATGAGAGAAATATAAAAAAGAAAGCTATAGGTTATCCAATGAATGCATCATTGGTGGAATTGAAACTTTCTTGATGCAATCAAAACTTCGCTGTTTTGGCCCTGTTGCAAGGATGAGCGCCGATAGAATACCTAATGTATAGCCAGCTTGACAGTGGAAAAAGGACTGTTGGACGCCCGTGGCTCAGGTATGAAGATAAACTAAAGAGTAACCTCTCGGCTGTCAATGTGTATCAAAACAACTTCGATCAAGTGGCCCTGGATAGAAATAACTGGAGATATGTGCCAGAATTGTATCAGAAATTTCGAAATTAGTCTGTTGAACGTCTTACAGACGAAAGATAACGGTGAAAAGGTCAGCAAATATTCTTGTTAAATGTTAAATATCCCAAGATGCTCGCTATTGCAAAATATTTAGACTTGTATGCATGTCACTATAGTGACTGAATTGTTTCTATTTTACATATTTAAACATAAACTGTCCAATATCTGATTATTTTCGTTTTTTAAAAACCATTATGAAAAATATTATTTTATGCTATATATATACACACTTGTGTATTTGGGCAGCAATCCCACTTTTATAAAGTTTTCATTTGAGACGACTTACTATGATTAACCTTTTTATTTAATTTTTCTTGTATTCGTATAAGTGTTTTCTTTTCTGGAAATAAATTATGTAACAATTGTCCAAATGTTCTATATATCCAAGCTCTTTCAGTTATTCTAAAAGCCATCACTAAGGATGATTTTTGTGTTTTAATTTTAACTGAATATCTAATTTTTCTATATGTGCCTGGAATAATACGAATGTTTTTATTATTATTTCCTTTGATTTCTGTTATATCCTTACGGCTCTTAAACAAAGACCTAAAGACAGAAATGACTTCATGACATTTTCCACTGATCAGTTTTCTTTTGTAAAAAAATACAAACAAAAAACCTAAGATCACACACATTTTACATAGATAATACTCTTCATAATCTGTGTGCTATTCTTGCGAGTACATTTTTTGTATTTCTTTGAGCTACCAGGAATCTCTTCACTGAGTCTATCGGAAACTTTTCCAATTAATCCGAGTGCTCCATCTGCAACTGGAAATATTGATGTCCGCGTGTACCACATTTTTAAAATTTTCACTTCAAGGTCCTTGTATTTTGATTGTTTACTTCTTCTTCTTCTTCTTCTTCTTCTTCTTCTTCTTCTTCTTCTTATTATTATTATTATTATTATTAGCCGTGTTCGAATTCCAGTCGAATCCATTACATTCACTTACGTGCTAATACACTTGGGAAATGTATGAATCCTCTTCTTCTCGCCCCAGCTATGGGTAAATAGCAGGGTAGACCGGGTTCTATAGCCTTGGATAGCAACTGGTCTACCGCAGAAAGAAATGGCAACCTACTGCGGGAAAAACATATGCCTCATCAGTCATGTATCGAAAGATACATGATCGCTAAATCGTGTTTCACGCATGGCACATCACTGACTGATATCATCATCCTCATTATTATATTTCGATTTCTTTTATGGTTACACTACCTACTAAGTCTGCGGGAAGACCTAACGTAAATAATGATGTGTTATTATGGCTACATTTCATGATTTGTTTTTTTTCTAACTCCTATAACATCACTAGAATTACATGGACAATGTTCTTCTTAGTGTGTGGCTGTACAAGACATTTTTGTATTTCCTTTAAGCTGGGATTTATAGAGATTTTTTCAATGTGTTGTTGTGTTCCTTTTTTATTATTCCAAGCGCTCCGATTATGACTGGTACTATTCATGTTTTCAATTTCCGCATTTTTTCTATTTCGATTTCCAGGTTTTTATACTTCGATAATTTTTCAAATACCTTGGTTGCAATGTAATAGTTCTCTCGGCGAGATATATCATCTAGTAGGAAAGTTTTTTCTTCTCGATTTTTGACAATTATGTCCGGCCTATTTGCTTCAATCTTCCTGTCTGCAAAGATAGTGCAATCCTATAGAATTGTGATATCTTCTATTTCTGTAACCAGTGCTGGGTGATGTTTATACAAGTGTTTGTTAACATCTTTTTCAAAGTGTTTGCGCATAATCCAATGTAAATATTGCCCTAATCTATCGTAACGATTTTTCTATCCATTTAGCGCAAGTACAGAACATCCTGTATGGTCTATGGTTTCCTGATATGTGTCACAGAAACTGGACTTTGGATCCTCAATATTATGTATGATATTTGCCTGAAAGTCCATCGGTGAAATGACTCTGGTCTTGCACTGCAAGAATAAAGCTTTCTGTTTCAGCCTTTAATCCAGATGTTCGTAACCATCATCAATGAGTGTTAACTATCAACATCGACCTTATTGGCGCATTCTGTGGGCACCTCGGTTTGGTGTAATGGGTACCAAGATTGTTTGGCTAGATCGGTTACGGCTGAAAAGTGAATTTGATCCTCACTAGGCGCCCCATACTTTCGGCCACATCTAAGTTACGCTTAGAAAATCACCCCATACGTTACTTTCATTTTGGGGCTCTCCTTACTAACGACCATGGATTCTGTCTTTTTAAAATTGATAGTCCTTTCTTCCTTCTTTCCTTTACTAGCTTTTCTAGGTGTTAGATTACTGGAAATAATATAAATCGTCATTGTATTCTCTCAAGGTGCGGCGTAGTAGATAGAAAATGGCTTTGGCAAATAAATATCTCTTTCTATTATAATCTTAAAAATCCTTTACCTTGGAATGATTATAATGAATAGTGGACCTTCCCGCTATATTTAACCCTATTCGGCAAATGGCTGTATCTTTTATCTCACTGGCGCATCTATGACCCATGCTGTTCTATGCAGAGGAAGCACAGCAGTCTCGCGGGCACTAAATCACGACGATCTGCTTATGTCGCCATTAAACTCAAATAAAATAAAAATCCCCGCCGACTTAATGAAAAAAATAATCCAATTATTTCAGAAGTCATTAAGAGGTAACCAGATCCAGGCTGACTGTTCGAGAAATTAAATGTTCTATCTTTCAAGAGGAAATTGTTTTAATATATATATATATATATATATATATATATATATATATATATATATATATATATAGATAGATAGATAGATATATATGTGTGTGTGTTTTAATATATATATATACACTATTTACATTATTCGGACTATTGTCCTCATCTTTGTCGCCATATTTATTACAACGTTTCGGCCGTTGTACGCCCCGGCCTTTTTCACGTAGTTGAAATGTCGAACTGAACCCTTTACTTCGCTCACTGGGGTAGACAGTTCTATTTCCACGTGCCATGTTTAATGGGTGTCAATTGTCAGTTAATTCCCCACTCCAAGTTCTCCATTGCCTTAACTGGGTATTGAACTCAGACTCTTTGGGTTCTGTCACTGGATCTAACTAACGCCTTTATCCACTGTGCGACGTGTCCTTGAGGAAACGTTGTAATAAATATGGCGACAAAGATGAAGACAATAGTCCGAATAATGTAAATAGTGTACATAATAACTCATCTCAGAAATATATATATATATATATATATATATATATATATATATTAATAAATATATGTATGTTAATAAATATACATATACCTACGTTCGAAGCAGATATATTTTTTTTTAAATATACGGAATCAAAGAAATGAAATAGCTATTCTTTGCCGACATTGTCAAAAATTTTCCTTCAATAATATTTAAAAATAAAATAAAATAATTAAAAAAAATGAGAGGTGGTAATATTCATACTTATATTTGATATGTAATAATAATTTTTAAATAAATTAAGTAATTATATTATATTTATTTTTTTAAAAAGAAATATATTCTATTAGTAATATATATATATATATATATATATATATATATATATGGATATACTCGTTTTAACGGATAATTGTCTTCTTACCGACACTAAGTCTGTAGTTGTTAATATCAACAATTACATTATGAATGAAGGAGGAATAATATAGTACTATCATTTTGTTCGTTGCTTCCGATATTCTTTTAAGGGAGGTTGGTTGGTCGATTCTGTTTAGTGGCATATCAACAACTCTATGGGTTATTTAATGCCGAAATCTAAATATTTCGGAACAATTTTATTATGACTTCAGTTCAATATATTTTGTATATTGGATATAAAGCTCACTTGCAGACATTTACCATTGGTTGCTCAGTAATTGTTTTCTTCTTTCTGACAAAAGTTATTTTATTAACCCTCCGATAATACCGCGGGAGACTGGTACAGCAGCACTACCGTGTGATTGATTTTCGTTTTTTACGGCTTATCAACCCTTTGAATGTTATTTAAAGCCAGAAATTATATTTTAGATTGTAAAAATGTCTGGGGAGGAGACAGTAATGATTTAGTGATGCAATCTTAATAATTAACCCATAGCTGGAGTGAAAAGAGGTGGATTCGTAGCTTTCCCAAGGGTATTTGCGTGTATGTGAATGCAACGAACCCTACTGGAATTGGAACTCGACACTCCGATCTACAATTCCAGGCTATTATCTATTACACCACCCGCACGTCCAAGCTTATAGCATATGGTATTCTTAAACCGTTACTTACGCTCGACTTTACTTAACTTTGCTGAACGTGCAGGAACCCATGTTTCAACGTGATTTGGCCATAAGCCAGAACCGTGGGGTTTAAAAAAAACATTTAAAATATTATACAGATATCATATATTTCTTAACTGTCATGTTATCTAATATCTCCAGCGTTCATCCTATTTGATAGGAGAAAAAAAAATAAAGGAATTAATTTTTAAAAATCGAATTAAAAGGCCAGTATCAAAAAGTGAATTAGTAAATTTCAACAGTTTAAATATGCAAAAGTAGGTGCCATTTTATTTACAATAATTATTTTATTTTCTAATCGGTATCGCCTCATACAAGTCAGTAAAAACACTAAGGCACAAGGGGTTAGAGGGTGTCAAAGAATTAGGAACGAAACATTAATAATGAACGGGAGGAGGAAAGAATAATCAGGAGGGAAGTATAGCGATTGACACTGCATTCAAATTTTTAAAAATTAAAGTTGGCCGAAAGGGAGTTCAACACGAGATATGTGCGAGAAAAGAAACTTTTAGCATAGAATTTACAGCTACATCTAGCCAGATCAACTGTAAATTGATGAGTCCCCACACCAGTCTAGCACTGCGCTTAAATTCATACAGTCTAGGTACCATAGCTAACAGCTCATCCGAACAATTACCAAGAAAGTATTTACAGAAAAGTCACAGCGAGGCAACGTTACATAAATAAATCTCCTTGTAATTCATGCAAATAATAAAACCAGAAACTTCTTTACAGAGCTATTCAGAAAGCGAATTAACTCACCATGAAAATTTGACTTGCCACTTGCTAAATATTAAGGAAAAATATTTTGTGGATTGTTCAAGCACCCCAAGGAATTAATTTTATGGGGTTCGTTCGCATGTAAATCCGGTATTTTATTTAAAATTTAGTTACCAATAGGAGTAAATAGGTTCACCTATCGTCAGTTTCACACTCCTCTTCGGTCTTTAAAAAAAAGTAGTAAATATTTATATCTTGTTTCCTTTATAGGATTGTGTTTCCGGTTCCTTCTAATGTCTACTTCAACTCTATAGTTCTAACGTCTCCGCCTAAACTCTGAAATTTTATTTACTCTTTTTCTTCAACAGGAGTAAATAGGTTCGCATATCGTTCGGTTCACACTCTTCTCTGGTCTTTTGAACAGGAGTAGAAGTTTATCCCTTCTTTCACGTTTAAAATCCTGTTTCCGGTTCCTTCTAAAGTCTTTTTCATTTCCTTTCACTCCCATAATCCCTTGCGTCTTAGTGGCATTATCGACTTGCTTCGGATGAATTGATTAAAAAAAATAACAAAATCTTTTAACCCTTACAGGATGTCCACTACTTCTGGTCATGTGACAGATTTCGAATGGGCATTTGTTACGAAGCGATGCTCGGTGAGTTATTCTGGTAAACCAATCCTAGTGATTAGTGATATGAGTTCGATCCTCAGTGAATGCTGGATAGTTTTTTTCTAAAATGGAAGTGTTAAGAATGAACTAGTTAAAGGCCATTATGACACCAGCATGACATACGGCTTACGGCAAATGGTATTCCCAAATGGTCACCCAGAGGGAATTTTTTTCATCTTTGAAAGGCTAAAGCGGAATAAATTAATCTGGATTATGTAGGTAACTTGAGATTCTACGTGTGTGGTTTGCAAGATTAGGGGTGCACTGTCACAGAAAAACAGAGAGATTAGAAATCGGACATGAATAAGATTAGATAATATTCCAGAACACAACAGTCACTCGAGAGTGGTCAAAAAAACACGGTCGAAACAGTATGGAAAAAAAAGACGAAAAAATGAGTACAAACGAAACCGCATAAAATAACGTAAAAATTATTTACACTATTTACATTGTTCGGACTATTGTCCTCACACTTTATTGTCATATTCACGACGTTTCGACCGTTGCACGCTCTAGATTTCTTCAGGATCTGTCTATACTTCTGAGATGTGGTATTGTAACTATTTAAATTGTTCGGACTATTGTCCTCATCTTTATTGTCATATTCACAACATTTTGGCCATTGTACGCGCTGGCTTTCTTCAGAATCTGTCTATATTTCTGAGATGAGGTATTGTAACTATTTACACTATTTACATTGTTCGGACTATTGTCCTCATCTTTATTGTCATATTCACGACGTTTCGGCCATTGTACGCTCTGGCCTTCTCCAGGATCTGCCCATATTTCTGAGATGAGGTATTGTAACTATTTACACTATTTAAATTGTTCGGACTATTGTCCTCATCTTTATTGTCATATTCACGACGTTTCGGCCATTGTACGCTCTGGCCTTCTTCAGGATTTGCCTATATTTCTGAGATGAGGTATTTTAATTATTTAAACTATATTCATTGTTCGGACTATTGTCCTCATCTTCACTGTCATATTCACGACGTTTCAGCTGTTGTATTCCCCGACCTCCTCCGGGTGATATACGTTGGAATTTCAAACTGAAATTTTTATTTCGTCCACCGAGGTTGATTGTTCTAGTTCCACGTGCCATGTCTTTTCTGGATATCTCAATTTCAGTTTCAAAAACGTCTTGAATATGACAATAAAGATGAGGACAACAGTCCGAACAATGTAAATAGTTACAATACCTCATCTCAGAAATATAGACAGAACCTTAAAGATTATTTTATGAGTCAGGTAATTGTGTGTATCTGTGATGAGATCAGTGTTATGTGCTTGTATTTGTGTGTGTGGTGTACTCAATGCGTGAAAATGCTTGCATGTAATTAAGGTAAATATTTGTTCATACCGACATACATTTAGTGATTTATCAAGGCCGAATGTAGGGGGTTCACAGTTAGGATCGAACTCACTACTCAGTCGTATTTGTTCTAGCGAGACAAGCTTGCTAACCATTACACCGCCTCGAGGTGCTCAAACTGGCATACATATATTGAAGATATATCATTGTCAGAATTTCCAGATTTTCATTCATTTTGTGAAGCGACTTATTCGTTTTTAATTATAGCATATTTGATTTTATTCTTTAAGATATCGGAAATTAAACAAACAAATCAAACAACGTAGATTTTCATGAACGCAACTTAAAGAAATATTTCAGAAAATGGTTACGTTTTTTTTTAAATAGCATTTATAATTTATTTTGAATTAATAAATAAAATATCAAATTTGGATGCTTAAATATATTTTAGCATTAGAGTCTGTTTTATTCACTAATGTTTCGTAATTCACAAAAGCCTATTTAAATATAATTTGGTGTGAAAGATATTAATATAATTTAACGTCTGTTTCAATGAAATGGACAATTTCACATCTTTTCACCTGTATCCTCTTGCTTCTTTAAATAATGACCTGCATTCAAAACTGTAATTTTTAGGATGAGTTCTTTACTGTGTTACGTACACTTTATGAATTTAAGCGCAGTAATAGATTGATAACAATTTTACAGTTGAATGGCGTAAGTTATATGCTAACAGTTTCTTCTCTCACACTTCTCGCATGTGTAGCTCTCTTCTGGCATCTTGCTTTTCAGTCAACATTGATCTTCAAAAATTTAAATGCAATGTCAAACGTTATCTTCTGCCTTGTTGATTCCTCTTCTTTTATTGTTCTCACTCTTTAATAATGTTTTTCTTTTTTCTTCTTCTATCACCCCCGTGTGCCTTAGTGGCTTTATTGCCTTGTTTGGAGTTAAATGATTTTTTAAAAAGGAAAACCTTGGACTTTTCATGAGTTCCCTACTAGTAATGTAAAGTACAACTAAATGAAGCATTTTTTCTGTTGTAATCATGTCCAGCTCAAGGGTATCGTCCCATCACCGAATCTATGATACAGGGCCTCCGACTCGACTGCACCTCAATTTCCCTAAGGTAGTATTCATATAAAATACACATATGCAATATAATGATTTATTAAGTGTAGCTTCGGTGTGGCACAAAGTCGAAAGTATGCGGCAGCCAGTTAGGATCGAACTCACTACGCAGTTGTAACTGATCTAGCAAAAAAAAACTTTCACGCCGTTACACCACGTTGCACCAAAACTTCTAACATCCACTTCAGATTTTTCTTGTTAAAAAGTTGAATAATTTTAAAACATTCAACATTATGAAAAAAGAAATAGTGAATTTTATATAATATCTTTTCGCATGAGCAAAAAAAATTCGCAGATTTGGATAAAAAAAGACGTGACGTCAAGATCCACGAAAAATTTTCAACCCTTAATAGTCAGTTGCACTTAGTTTAATTTGTAACGTATATAAATAAAGGTAGAATAAAAAGCAAATGTTGATAATATAGCGATGGTCAAAAAGAATTGCCCGGGGACCCCAATTAGACGTTGGGGTTAGTACGCACCGGCATCTCCACTGATTTAATGCAAATGAAATGTAAAGAAATTTACATTTTCAAAATGAAAGTATCTCTCTCTCTCTGTTTCTCTACATCTCTCTGTCTCTCTTCTTTTATCTCTCTGCATTTGTCTCTCTTTCTCTTTGTCTCTCTCTGCCTCTTTCTCTATCTCTCTGTCTTTCTCTCCATTTATTAAAGTAGAGTTAGGGTAATTTGTGGGATTTTTAAAGAATCTGTAATTATTAAAATATATATCAACTTCACTAACACATTTTAGCTTATAAACCTCGGGGGTTAGCTGCAGAATCACCAATGTTAAATTTAATATTTGAATTGAAGTTAATGACAAGATAACTTGTAAATTTGTCGTAGTTACCAAATAATTAAAGGTTGGGGTATGACAGGCGCATATCTCCTGTGTGGTCTGATAACTGTGACATACTATGAGAAAATTCACTTCGTCGACAATTTGACACTATCACAATTCGCTTTATCTGGCCCTACCCCTAAATAGTTGGGTGAATATGGTATTTATCTGCATACCAACTAGAACGGTATGTGACACAGAGTCGTGTTTAACGTGGGAGAATACGGGTACATAGATTAAGGACAACAGTTCTTTAATCCCGCTCGTCACTTTCCTTTTGGGGATATCTCAAAAGAAAAGGGTGAGTTATTCTTTAGAAAGAAAGACCTCAGTAGCTTGAACTCATTATAAAGGGTGCGAAAAATACTTCCAACATAATAATAAGACATTAGCAACGTGGTGCGGCAGAAGTACGTCCCATATTTTAAACTGTTATCTGTGTGGTGCTAGTGGACTTAGGCAAGTGACAGCTGGGTATTCATCTAGCTAACGTCTTACCATTACCAAGGAGATATTTCTACCGCAACCTGTAGCTAATTTACTAAGATATGTAACAATTAAGATATTTAACCAAACGCCCATTTTTTCACCTGGGGCCCCACACGTACGTGAATCCAGACACCATAAATAATACATTTTTTAATCAGATAAAACAAAATTTTACTAGTTTTGAATTTGTAATTGTTTGTACTATTTTTGTATTTCTTCTTCTATGTGTCGTGAGTGATCATGTCCCTCCACTCCTTCCTATCCTTCGTAGCTCTTAGCTATGATTGTCTTTTTACTATCCACCATTATCCCTGCACGCTGGGTTGGTTACTGGTTGGTTCTCTCTCTTTCCTTCTAATATGCCCTGTGAGTTTCAAGGCCTAACTGGACTTCTTTTATGTGCTTCAGGTCGTAGGCGATCAGGGTTCTCCACAATTCTCCTGTCCTCTGTAGGTCTTAGTAAATTGGGTCTTTGTTTTTCGCTCCTAAACCCTGTTCAGCCATCCATTTACTCAAGCTCATTAAGTAGGTTATGCGCTGTTTTCCTCTGTCTCTCGCACCCCTTCAATCTGTCCTATGAGTATCAGATTTTCCAAACCCTCTTTCCTTATTATAGCTGTTTACTTTTTTCAGCTGTTTACTTTTTGTTTCCATTTTCTCTAAAACTTCGTCGTTGCTCATATATCCGGTTCATAATATTCTCAGCATCCTCCTGTAGAACCACATTTTTGCTGCTTCAAATCTCCTCTTCATCCGTGAGGAGACTGTCCAGCATTCACTACCATATGGGAGGGCTGATATTACGTAATAGTTCAGTACTTTTTTCTTTGTTTCTAACGATTTCTTTACGTTTCTTAATACTCTGCTTAGCGCGTGGAACGCATCTTTGGCTATCCTCATGAACCTGCACATTACCCCAACTGTACATAAAAGAGCGATCACCCACCTAGCTACTGATGTGGTTCGACGTTGCTCATACAGTGGTGTTGAATAAGTGATTGTACAGCAAACAAATGCTTATTCTCACTTATAGCGAATGAAAACCTCGAATAACAATGTTAACAATGTATTTGGGGGCATAGAATCAGAATCTGCAATTTAAAATTAGAAATTCACCGATAAGTGATAGTTATGCAAATTTTTATATTTCGAATAGTGTAAAAAGTGTTCGTACAGTATCAATTGTTGCATTATAATACGGTAGATTTTGGTTGTACTTCAAAGTAGAAGATTCTAAACTGTTCTGGAATATTCTCAGTAACTCTATTGCAACATTCAGTTCAAAATTGGATCATTCTGCAGTCACTGTTCACTGATAACGGTTCTAATAATGGCGAGACGTAAGGAAATGACTTGTGCTCAAAA
This sequence comes from Acanthosepion esculentum, assembly GCA_964036315.1. Taxonomy (NCBI): domain Eukaryota; kingdom Metazoa; phylum Mollusca; class Cephalopoda; order Sepiida; family Sepiidae; genus Acanthosepion; species Acanthosepion esculentum. The sequence goes on along the minus strand of OZ038508.1, from coordinate 36,210,077 downwards.
AGAGCAAATTATTAAGCTATGGGACAATGGAAAAAGTTACCGAAACATCTCCAGTGACACGAACATACCTTTTTCAACAATTGGTTAATTTATTGCAAGATTTAAAAGACGTAATACTGTTGAAAACAAAGGCAGATCTGGTGCTCCCAGGAAGATCTCTCCCAGATTACGAAGAAAGTTGATGCGACATGTCCAAAATAACCCAATGGCCTTCAGACAAGACCTTCAGAATGATCTGAGTGTCAGGAGTTAACGTAACTAAGCAAACGATTAGTAATGAACTACGCAGAGACGGTAAAAAGTCGCCCGCCTCAAAAAAGACACCACTCCTCCGGAAACGGCATAGAGATGCCAGGTTGAAACTTGCGACAGAGCATAAAGATAATGAAAATTCTTATTGAGAAAGAGCTCTTTGGACAGATGAGAGTAAAATTGAGTTATTCGGTCGCAATTCCCTGAATCATGTATGGAGGAAAGACGGCGAAGCATACTCACCCAAGAACACCATACCAACTGTCAAATTTGGTGGGGGTAGTATCATGGTTTGGGGCTGCTTTTCGATGCGAGGTGTTCGCAAACTAGCAATTATAGACAGTAGAATGACTGCAGAAAAATATCAACAAATCCTAAGCGAACATTTATCGCTTTCTGTAGAGAATCTTGGGCTTCCTCCTGATTGGATCTTCCAGCAGGACAATAATCACAAGCATACTGCTAAGAGTACGAAGAATTGACTTACTAATAACAACATTAACATCTTACAATGGACCAGTCTGTCGCCGGATTTGAATCCAATAGAGAATTTTATGGCGGTTTTTGAAAAATAAGATTCGTGATAGAAGTCCAACAGACATCAAAAACCTGAAGAAAATTCCGCAGGAAGAATGGGACAAAAATACCTACTAAAGTATGCGAATCGTTAATTAAAGACTACAGGAAGTGATTGGTTGCTGCTGAACTTAATAAAGGGTTTGCTACAAAATATTAAATGGAGAAAACATGTTTTTATCCTGCTGTACGATCATTTTTTTAAACCCCTAAAAATTTAAATATTGCTATATTTTCTTAACCATGGAATATTATTTAGTTTTATATGCATACATTTTTAGTATGAAATCTGATACAGTAGATATATTCCCCTTTTGTTAATTTAATATGTTACAAATAAAAATATGAAATTTTCATGTGTACGATCACTTATTCAACCCCACTGTATGTGTATCCACTAAATATAATCTTCTTCAGGCGGATCAAAACCTCGTGATACGAGCACATATTTTGAGGTTATGAGTCTCCTTTACGCACAATTAATCAATTCATCCCAAGCAAGGCGATAATGCCACTAAGATGCAACGGGCTCCTGGGAGTGAAAGCGAATGAACAAGACATTACAAGGAACCGGGAACTCAATCCTAAACAGGAAACAAGGGATAAACCTCTACTTCTGTTCAAATGGACGGGTAGGAGCGTGATATTGAGCAAGTTTGAAACTTTCAAACATTTTATATCAAGTCTAAGCGAGCTGAAGTTTACTTGGCAACATAACATTGGGAGTCTGCCATCACAGTGTAATAAAGTACGAGTGATTTTTAAACAGAACTCTTGAAGTCGGAACGCGACTTTTATAGAAAGAAAATACGTTACTTATTCATGGAAGGACATAAAAGAAAAAGTTCAGCTTTCGAGAATTTCCTTTTTAGGGTAATCAATGCGGGTACTATTTCAAGTTGTCTGGGTGCCCCTCCATGCAGTTATTAGATTTACCGCCAATGTCCTATTCTTCGTCTCCCTATATATACACATTTACTCAATAGGCTGGGAAGAGAGATCGACTTGTTAAAGTAATCCAACGCATCCCAGTAAAGAGCATCTGTACTATTATGGTATGGCGGGTTTTAGCTGTGAAGGTTAGAACTGGTGGAACTAAGGGATATAGTTGGTCTGAACACTTTCCATGGAAATAGCGATAGAGTAGAGAGGGGCTTGCGACTTTTCGTCTGTGGGAAAGGGGTTGTAGGGTGGAATCACTCACAGGGACGCAAAAACTTTTTTTCGGAATTGTAAAGTGAAGACTGGGTAGCTCCAGCCCATATATGAGAGCAGTACTTCATTTTCGGTCTAATCTGGATCTTGCAAAGGGAAAGAATATCAGGAAGGAGCCAGGTACTTACAGGGGCGGTACAGGGAAGCGATGATTCTTCCAGTATTTTTAGCGTTTCATATAGTAAATTTTCTGGAGCCTAGCTTACAGGTGGCACAAGTCCATAGTGTTCTAACGCGATAAGCTTGCTAACCATTACACCACGTCAAGATACCCAGTAGTGATTTTCTAAGCGTAGCTTAGACGTGGCGCAAGGCCGAAATAAGGAGCCACAATGTGAGGAACGAAATTACTACTCAGTCGTAATTGATCTAGCAAAACAAACTTGCTAACCATTACATCACATGGTGTTTTTCTAAGCGTAGCTTAGATGTGACACAAGGCCGCATTTGTGGAGTACCTAATGAAGATCGAACTCACTACTCGTAAGTAGTCGTGCGAGACAAGCTTGTTAATAATTGAACCACATTAAGGTACCAAAGCGAACGGGTTATATATACGAGTTAAGGAGGTCTGGGTTGTTTAAGTCCCAAGAAGCGTTCAAGGAACGGGGCCTCCCTAAGAGAACACCAGTTCATTGCGATGGGTGAACATTCTGGGTCCCCTCAGTGATTATGTAACATCACTAGTTTAGTTTTTGAGATGGCGAATGTGAACACTACGTCAGTTGAACCATGATTTATTTAGCTTATAAAAAATATTGTTCCGTAGATTTTGTTGGGGGCCGAGTCTAAAGAATTTTAAGAATGACAAGTTTAGAAAAAAATTCCCCATTGTGGGTTTTACGAATTCTTGGTGTAAACCAATATCCACTTTATTTTATTTTATTTTCTGTTATAAATTACTGGGATTGTCGACATTTTAGTTATTTATGACATGTATCAGGAGACTCACGCACCAGACATCCACTGTATAAAAAGCTATGGAATTTAATAGTGGCAACATACAATAAATACTATATCAAACATCACTTGGTGACAAAAAATATTCATGTTACAGTGCTTTATTATCGAATACAAGCAACTTATTTATTTTCTATTGCTGCATGTACTAAACGTATTTAATCCATAGATACAGTCCATACACATACACACACGCACACACATATATATATAATTGTAATTATTTTTTTAGAAATATGATTAAAAAATAATTATAATATAGGCTCTACTTGTGTATCGAGCACTGTTTTTAAAAATAAAAACAAAAATACTAAAGAACTTCGGATTATAAACCTAACGATTCTTTCCTATTTTTATATATATTTGCACACACACACACACACACACACACACACACACACACACACAAATATATATATATATATATATATATATATATATATATATATATATATATATATATATATATATAAATATAAAAGTGGACATGGAAGCCAGCACTTAGAGGCGACAGTCTGTTTCATGCTAGTGCAATCGTCAGGCGACGATTGCACTAGCATGAAACAGACTGTCGCATCTAAGTGCTGACTTCCATGTCCACTTTTATATTTACACACGCTCTATCTCTGATATTGAGCAATTTATCCCATAAATATAGCACACTTTAAGACTATATTTCTTCATATATATATACATATATATATATATATATATATATATATATATATATATATATATATATATATATATATATAATTAACTAATTTGCTTAAAAGTTAAATAGATATATCGTTTAAGAAATAAATAAAAACAGAACATCTACTGAAATATGAATATCCATTAAAAAGTAACCTTTACTCAAATAAATTAATAAATGAAAA
>OZ038508.1:36156193-36201193 GCA_964036315.1 Acanthosepion esculentum | reverse complement strand
AAAAAATTCAAAAATTTTCTTTCAAATAATTTTTATTTTCCCCAAGTACTTTCAATCACATCTGAGACTATCTTCAGAGGCTGCATATCTATGTTCGTGTTATGTGTTAACACTGTAAATTCAAAAACTCAAACCTCTATGCAAAGGAACTCATGTGATATTTTAAAAAATATTTTTTAAAGATTTTTTAAAATTGTAATATTTTAATTTAGTACTTTTTTTTATATAACACTTTGCTGCTACAAACATTTAAGAACTTTGTTGCTATACTCAAAGTTGACTTTATTTATTTTTGGCCGCAATTCTCTTATATAAAGATTCTAAAATGTTAAGTTTTTGCTTATTATTATCTGGATGGAGCTCTAATGTATTTTCGACTAATATCTCTCTAAATTGTGAATGTGGACATGTGTGTTCCTTTAGAGAACTCCTTTTCCCTGAGATTGAACTATGATCGTTCAAGATTTTCTGGAATTGTGTACGCGGCCAGGCATGTTGTTTTAAATGCCTAAAATGTTAGAGTTATCATTCAAATGTAGAGTCAAGCGTCGTGAAAGTGAGTTTGTGGTGCAACCAACATAAAGATTATTTAATCTATTGGAGATACAATCTCCCAAAGGGCACTTGAATTTGTAAACTATGTTGGTCTTTTGCAAATCGCTAACCTATAATTATATGTACCTCACAAAATAGGATCACAATGACCTATGAGGATTGTCATACCAATCTGTCCCCGGTCGGTGATTTGCGTCTATTGTGTCGTCTATTTTGTATCTAGTAACACTTCATAACACGACTTGAAACGAGTACTAGTTTTATGTTTCTTCGGAAGATTTCAGTTAAAATACATCTCATATATACTGAGCTCATTGAACTTTGATGTAGTTCAACCTTCAGTCGTGGAAGGCATTGAGTGACTATACATAAGTTTACATATATTTTCAATCCTCAAACCTGGAAAGATTTCAATTTGTATTATAAATCTAGTTATTTGTATTCTATTATAATGTATTTTCATGAGCAAACTGAAATTTCAGAGATAACATATTTTATTTAAAAGTTACTAGCAGCATATTACAGGGACAGGCCCTTCAAATCAGAACATTTCTGAAGAAATTGGGACGTATAATGTTTTTATGAAGGATTCAAGATAATTAACATCAAAAATCTCATTCCAATTCCAGAGAGATCATATTTCCTAATAAGGTAACATTCGGCATTCATTCGGTTGAAATTTATGAAATATTTCTCTTAAGACAATTTATTAAAACAAACATTCTGGAAAATAGATTTCTTAATTTCTCTAATTCTTACAGTTCTTTCCAGGCCTTCTGGCCTGAATTTGTACGAATCAGACTAGAACGTCAACATTTTGATTATGACATTATTTTCTCTTCGAGTTACATGTGTGACCCATTTTAGTTGTTGCCGGGGTTGAAAGTCCCCAAGAGATGTGGTCTCTGTTATTTGTTTGTGACTATGTATCACATTTCTGCGAGGTTCCGAAGTAAAGACTTATTTCCTGAAAACTATCTTTAATCATTGATTACAGAAAGCGGTTATATACAGCTGATATCCATCCCAAGTGTCGATGCAAGTTAAGAACATGACACGAGTTCTTAGGTTAATGTTTTGCTTTTGTAGCAACGTGCGTTGTTAGGCGAAACTGAGCGAAAAAATAGCACAGTCTATTCTATGTTCAATTTTCTGACCTCCTTTTCTAAAGTTATTATAGCCTACTTCATGAGATACTAGGTAAAATGAAACTCCTTAATGATTTGGGTTGAAATTTAAAACCGTTTTACGTCTTTATATCACCCAATTTATGTGAAAATCAAAATTGAATTGTTAAATTGAATCCAAGGAGTCTGATCGACCCAACAGTTGCGAAAGACTCTCTTCATTTTTTAGTTTCCTTAAGCAAAATGGTTTTCTTTGAAAAGAGAAGGTAATATTGTTGTATATTTGTCTCGTTTCAAACGCACGAAATGAGTCACTAAACAGTGTTAAATAAACGTTCTTCGACTCTACCCACATTTACGCACGAATAGCCGGTTCAGCTTGGTTGAGCGAAGTGTCAGGTTTGGCCCTCGTCACAACTCACACCGCCAATGAAAAAGACACAATTGTAAGGGGATATTTGGTGTCTTCTCTTATTTCACCGACATTTTTCTTCTACAAAGAAGAAGAATGATATATATATATATATGCATGTATGTATGTATATATATATATATATATCTATGTGTGTATGTGTGTGTGTGTGTATGTAGGAGCGTGTATGTATATATGCAAATAACACAAAGACACACACACACATATATATATCAATTTCTCATATATATATATATATATATATATATATATATATATATATATTGCTCAGAGCCATCTACAGTGTAATATATATATATATATATATATATATATATGCATGTATGTATGTATATATATATATATCTATGTGTGTATGTGTGTGTGTGTATGTAAGAGCGTGTGTGTATATATGCAAATAACACACAGACACACACACACATATATATATATCAATTTCTTATATATATATATATATATATATATATATATATATATATATATTGCTCAGAGCCATCTACAGTGTAATATATATATATATACATATATATATATATGCATGTATGTATGTATATATATATGTGTGTATGTGTGTGTGTGTATGTAGGAGCGTGTGTGTATATATGCAAATAACACACAGACACACACACATATATATATATCAATTTCTTATATATATATATATATATTGCTCAGAGCCATCTACAGTGTAATATATATATATATATATATATATATATATGCATGTATGTATGTATATATATATATCTATGTGTGTATGTGTGTGTGTATGTAGGAGCGTGTGTGTATATATGCAAATAACACACAGACACACACACACATATATATATCAATTTCTTATATATATATATATATATATATTGCTCAGAGCAATCTACAGTGTAATATATATATATATATATATATATATATATATATATATATATATATATGCATGTATGTATGTATATATATATGTGTGTATGTGTGTGTGTGTATGTAGGAGCGTGTGTGTATATATGCAAATAACACACAGACACACACACATATATATATATCAATTTCTTATATATATATATATATATATATATATATATATTGCTCAGAGCCATTTACAGTGTAATATATATATATATATATATATATATATATATGCATGTATGTATGTATATATATATATCTATGTGTGTATGTGTGTGTGTGTGTATGTAGGAGCGTGTGTGTATATATGCAAATAACACACAGACACACACACATATATATATATCAATTTCTTATATATATATATATATATTGCTCAGAGCCATCTACAGTGTAATATATATATATATATATATATATATATATGCATGTATGTATGTATATATATATATCTATGTGTGTATGTGTGTGTGTATGTAGGAGCGTGTGTGTATATATGCAAATAACACACAGACACACACACACATATATATATCAATTTCTTATATATATATATATATATATATATATATATTGCTCAGAGCAATCTACAGTGTAATATATATATATATATATATATATATATATATATTTATATATGCATGTATGTATGTATATATATATGTGTGTATGTGTGTGTGTGTATGTAGGAGCGTGTGTGTATATATGCAAATAACACACAGACACACACACATATATATATATCAATTTCTTATATATATATATATATATATATATATTGCTCAGAGCCATTTACAGTGTAATATATATATATATATATATATATATATATATATGCATGTATGTATGTATATATATATATCTATGTGTGTATGTGTGTGTGTGTGTATGTAGGAGCGTGTGTGTATATATGCAAATAACACACAGACACACACACATATATATATATCAATTTCTTATATATATATATATATATATTGCTCAGAGCCATCTACAGTGTAATATATATATATATATATATATATATATATATATGCATGTATGTATGTATATATATATATCTATGTGTGTATGTGTGTGTGTGTATGTAGGAGCGTGTGTGTATATATGCAAATAACACACAGACACACACACACATATATATATTTCTTATATATATATATATATATATATATATATATATATATATATATATATTGCTCCGAGCCATATACAGTGTAATATATATATATATATATATATATATATATATATATATATATATGCATGTATGTATGTATATATATATGTGTGTATGTGTGTGTGTGTATGTAGGAGCGTGTGTGTATATATGCAAATAACACACAGACACACACACACATATATATATCAATTTCTTATATATATATATATATATATATATATATATATATATTGCTCCGAGCCATCTACAGTGTAATATATATATATATATATATATATATATATATATATATATATATATATATATATATATATATATATATACATATATATATATATATATATATATATATTAAACTGTAGATGGATCTGAGCAAAATATATTGAGGAATATATTTTTAAAATGGTCGTTGGTCAGTATTTGCCTGAATTGTATTACAGTTCAATGTTTAACAGTTTATATTATATTACATTAAGTGACCGGGTCAGTAAATTAAAAGCTAAAGAAGCGTATATTTTATTAAAGGATCATAAACCTGATTTCAGAACCAAGCCATCAACACGTCTTATTAACCCTACCAGACGGAGATCGGTAGAATCAGCAAAACCATTTTAGAGAAAACCAACCAATCCATTAAAAGCACCCTTGGAGTCTTACAGTGGGTTAATACCGCGTATATTATCAATTGGTTCACTGATATTCAAAATAAGTAAAACTGCACTTTCATACAGTTCGACATTATTGACTACTATCCCTCCATATCTAAAGATATCTCCATTTTGGTCTTGGATTTCGCTTAGAAATACAATAATATTTCTGATATTGAAATGGATATAATCTTGAAATGCAGAAACTTTGTTCTGGTTTATAATGAAGAACAGTGGATCAAAAAGCCTTCCGGTGATAATTTTGACATCTCAATGGGTTCTTTAGATTCTGCTAAAGCATTTCCTTTTTTTAAAACTTAGTGGAATTATTTCTTTTATACAATTAAGTGCCTTTGAGTGCCTAGATTTTTATAGTATCGGGTTATATAGAGATGATGGCTTAATAGTAGTTGAAGACTCTATAAAAATTAAGGTAGATCGCATTAGAAAAATGATTCATTAGGAATATAAGGATTTAGGTCTTAAAACTATAGTTACTACTAACATTAAACAGGTAGACTTTCTGGATGTCACGCTAGACTTTAATAATATTTCTTTTAAACCTTACATGAAGGTTAATTCTAACCCGGTATATGTACATTCTAATTCCAACCACCTTCCTTCTGTTATTAAGCACATAACCTCCTCCATTGAGTTTAGGATCAGTAATATCTCTTCTAGCAAAGAGGTTTTTAATAAACATAGTGAATTTTATAATTCTACCCTTAGAAATAGTGGTTACAAGAGTACCTCTATTGAATATAGAAATCCTATTAATTATGACCACAATAAAAAAAGAAGATCCAGGAAGATCATTTGGTTTACTCCCCCTTTCAACCTAATAGTTAAAACCAAACTAGTACATAAATTTCTAATCCTCATCCAAAAAAACAAAACAAAACAAAAAAAACAAAACATATTTCCCTGACCCCGATACTAATCATCTCAGTATAATATTCAATATTATAATACCCTTAAATTAAGCTATATTTGAGCTGGTAACCTAGTAAAATAACCTAGTAATATAATAAAAGAGTCTTCAACAAATATAATGACTCAAAAAACTTCACTAATCGCCAGGTCGCAGTGAGTAAAAATAACTGTAATGACACTAATAATAACTTGTGCAATTGTAGAAATCTCAATAATTTCCTATTACAGGATAAATGTTTAACTAGTTCTCCAGTTTATTTTAGTACAATTTCTACACTAGAAAACCCAATGTTAAAAAAATTACATTGGAAGTACTATGAACACATTCAAAGAGCGTTGGCGTGGGCATGTGCAGTCTTTGAACAATAGTAATCATAGATACAATACTTCATTGTCCAAGTATTTTTGGAGTTTAAAAGAAAAGCAAGACACCTACTGTTAAATGGAATATAATTAAGATAGCTCGAGCATGTAATTCTCTATATGCCACTTGTTATTCATGTCTTAATGAAAAATTTGAAATCATTAGATTTAAAGACAAGATCCATCTCTTAGATCAAAGGAATGAACTCATTGTTAACTGTAAACATAGCTCACAATTTAACCTACTATAGGTGAAGTAATATTTTCGAGATAATGCAAAATTATTGTAAGCTTAGTATGTTATCACTTATCGGCTAATCCTCCTATTTATGTACATATACGTATTTAAACGTTTATTATGTTGTTTGTGTGTGTAGATGTATGTGTATTTTATGTAAAAGTGTATGTATGCGTGTATATGTATTCATATATATATATATATATATATATATATATATATATATATATATATATATATATGTGTGTGTATTTGTTGGTATGTGTGTATATATGAATATATTTGTACTTGCATTTATATGTTTGTGTATATATATGTGTGTATTCATGAATGTTATGTATGTGTTTGTTTATATATTTATGCACATGTATATATATATATATATATATATATATATATATATATATATATATATATATATATAGGAAGGTATCTATGTGTATATATTTTAGTGTTTTTAAATGAGTTTTATATGTTAACTATAATCCACTTTTGTTTGATAGTGATTTTAAAATTGCTTATGGACTTAATTAATCGTTACATTCTAATCTTAAATTGGCTCTGAATCATTTATAGTCATTTTGATAATATTATTAGTGTTTTTATGTATGCTTATTTATTTTGTCGGTACATTTGTACATGTTTAATTGTCTTTTTCTTTGCTTTGTTCATTGCCGATCTTTGTTTTCCTATTCTCACACTCTTAACTATTAAATCTTCTTTTTATCTAAAATATTTAAATTATTGTTTGAAATATTATTATAATTTATCAATTTATAATTTATTTATTTTTAATTAGATTATTTAAATTATTATTTGAATTTAAAATATTACTTACATGGGCAAAATATATAGCTTTTGTCATGTAAGTAATATTTTAATAGTTTGCATTCGCTTATTAATATCTTCAGATTTGAATCTTTGTGGGTTTGTCTATGTATATGTCTTTGCCTATATTGATGTAAGTGTGTATGATTGCTTATATATGCCTTTCATTGTATGTTTATGTGTTTTGTATTATATTTTTCTTTTTTTGGTTGTGGACATCTCTTTCCTGTTTCGTCCGTCTTTTGTGTGCTTATATATCTAAATATGTCTATGTGTTTGTATATTATAATATATTTGTTTCAATATTTGCATTTCCATAGATTAGCGTTTGCTATACCTGAAATTTTGGCTTTTCAATTAAAAGAAAATAAATAATAAAATATATGTATTTTTCCTCGGTTCCTTCTTTAAATAATTTTATAATATTTTAAACTTAACACAGTTTAAATTTAAAATTGGTAATTTTTATGTTCAGTTTTATAGTAAAATTTAATATTAATTAATTAATTAGAATGATTTCTATTTTAGTCTAACATTAATATTAAGGCATTAATAATTATAACCAAGGTTCGTTGTCAAGTTTTTTGAATTCTCATATACTTGTATTTTGATTGGTCATTGTAGCTTATGTAACAGCGTTTCCCCTATCAAGGGGTGGTTGGTTGATTTGAACCTTATAAACTCTTTATCTTTATTCTACATTCAACACCATCACTTGATAAGACACCAGAAGTGTTCAAACAAAATGGATATTTTTGTAGTGATGTTATAACATGTTTATGTTATAATTTTTGAATATATATATATATATATATATATATATATATATATATATATATATATATATATATATATATATAAGATTAGTAGGAGAGAAAGCTTCGGGGGAACAGTGAACTGTGAATAGATTGAGCACTAGTTCATTCGATACACTCTTTCTAGTCGTGTAATATTCTTCTGGTGTAGTTCCTGTTTAATATACGATATATCTGAAAACCTGGTTTTTGTTATTACTTAACCATTTACTTGGTCACAACATTTCTGAATTTACCGCTTTTTTGCTGGACACTCTGTTTATAAGAATTGGAGCTTCTTATTTAAGAAAGAAAAATGGGACGCAAAAGAGATTAATATTTTTTCAGATGAGCATACGAATTCTCTTCACTGAATTCAAATTTCTTGATAATTTGTTGACAATTCGTCTGTTGCAATTTAATCGAGTTAGCTTTCTAGGTTATCTGGAAGTTTAAAAAGTAAAGTAAAGAAAAGGAAAACAGACTAATTCTGATACTTATAGAGATGACATTGGTCATTAATCATTTACTGTGATTGTGATACAGAATACTAAGATCATCCGGGGTTATCAGGATGACCTATGTATTAATAACATGGCTGCCTTCCTGACCGATACTCTAAAGTTCTTTATAAGCAATCTATTGATAGTTAGAAATTGAAAGGTGTCTAAAGAATTGCGTATAACAAAAATGTCAGTTCCTCAATTTTGCGTTCTTTTATCTGCAACTGTAAAGATAAACTGTGAAAAATGATTTCGTCAGAAAAGCAAAGAAAAGAAAAATAACTGAAATGAAAGACAAAAAAAAGGAAAATTAGAAAGAAAAATAGAGACAAGATAGAAAGAAGACGAAAGAAATGCAAAGTTAAAAGAAAGACGAGGAAAATGAAAAGGAATATTTGAAAAGGAGAAAACAGAAAAGGAAAAAGGAAAGAAAGGGAAAGAAAGAAAAACGGAACCCCCCCCCAAAAAAAAACAAAGGAAAGAAATGCGGAAGAAAACTATTAGAGAAAATGGTGAAGAACAAGAAACAAATAAAAGGCAAAGAAAGAAGTGAAAAAAAAAAATGAAAAGAAAGAAATGGACACGAGAAAAAGAAAAGAAAGGAAAAGGAAAACATGAAAAAAAGTTAAAATCCGGTTTCATTCTTGAATTGAATGGGCATTCTGGGTGTTGAAATATCATAGATTATTATTATTATTATTATTATTATTATTATTATTATTATTATTATTATTATTGGTGTTGTTGTTGTCCTTGTTCTTGTTCTTGTTTCCTTTAATTTCTGTTGTATATTCATTTCCTCCTGAGTCCTATCCAGAGATTTAAGTTCAGAAATAGTATCATGACATTTTCTGCTACCACACAAAAAAAGAAGGAAAGCATTTTTTGCATTTCCTTAAGATAATGATCTCCAGAGGGATCCCTCCAATGAGACTATCAAAACCTTTTCCAATCAAACGCAGGGTCCCAAACACAATTTTAATTACTGCTTTCTTCAGGTGACACGTTTTTCAAATTTCTATTTCAAGATCCTTTTATTTTGATTCTCGTTTTTAAAGATATACAAAACTATCAGGTCATCACATAAGTTCTGTCCGAATTTTGAATAAAGAAAACAAGTTACCAAATGCTACATTTAATTACAGATTCAATCAACAATGTATTTTCCCTGATTATCTATGACTTACTTCCATCTATTAACAAGCTTACTAATTCCATTACTGTAAAATTCTTTTGTCTTTGATTCGAAGAACTCACAAATGTCAGTTTTAACCTCTTCCTGTGTTACAAAAGCTGTTTCTTCCAAATGATTCTGTAAGCTACGAAACAAATGGTAGTCTGAAGGTGTGTAGTGTGTGGTCACGCATTGTCCTGATGAAACATCACCCGTTTTCGATAACACTAGAGCAGGTCTTTTTTTTCTTCAAATCTTGGTTCAAACGCTCTAATTGCTGACAGTATATTTGAACATTAATTGTTGCATTAGGTGGTAAGAATTCAAAGTGGATTATTCCTTGGCAATCCCACCAGATTGAAAGAAGAACCTTTTGCCCATGAAGTTCCCTTCTCGGCTGTGGCTGGGCTCCTTCCCCTTTACCAAGCCACTGTCTACGACGCTTAACATTTCGATAAAAGATCCATTTTTCGTCGCCAGTCACAAGTCTATCCAAAAAAGTTGAAACAAGTTGGCGAGAATTGAGAGAAGAGCAGATGTCAACTCGAGATTTGAGGTTGTTTTCAGACAATTCATGAGGCACTCATTTTCCAAGTTTAGGAACTTTTCCAAGTTGTTGAAGATGACGATGAACAGTTGTATGGTTTGAACTGAGAACCACTGCCAATTCCTCAACTGATAAAGCAGGATTTTCTTCAAGGGCTGCTTCAAGAAGCCTTTCATCAAACTCAACTGGACGTCTGGTTCGATCTTCATCGTCAAGGGTGAAATCTCCACCTCTGAATTTTGCAAACCATCTTCTTTCATTCACACATTCCTCTCCATAAACTGAGTGAATGTTTCTAGCCGCTTCGGCTGCTGAGTTTCCTTTCTTGAACTCATAAAGCATTATGTGCCTCAAATGGTTCTTGGGTACTTCCATGTTAGCAGCGTTTTAATCAAACAAAATTTAATTTTTTTGCGCTCTGAAATAAAATTTGATCAGTTTAAATGCATCTAAACATAAAAATAATGTTAAGCTCCATTAAACATTATAAAATACTCTTTAAATTTCGTTCCTTTTAACAAAAAGTTAAAATTCGGACAGAACTTATGGGATGACCTAATACATTATGGTGTTTAAGAAGCGCCATATCAATGAGAAAGCACATTCTGATTTTGTGTTCCATCTCGGTGGCATGATTGTTCTATGTGTATTGTAAAGTCCCATAAAATTTTACAAATTCTATGTCTGTAACCGGGTCTGGGTGTGCTTATTATTATTATTGTTATTATTATTTTACAATCTTACAAGTATCTACCAATTTAATATCATTTGTAATAGTACGGACCCAAAATGAAGGTACTGTGACCAATATATTGAAACTATTGATTACCTTATCCCAGGATGCTCAATAGTTACGCCCAATATGTACAAAAACCGCCATGACAGAGTAGGTCAATAGCTACATTGGAAGATCTGTTACCACTACGGCATAAAACAGCTGCAAACTCTTATGGCTGTCATCCTGAATCTGTAGTTAAGAAAGCAGATGTTACCAACCTCTGGGATTTTCCTATCAAAACAGGTCGAACGATACAAGCAAATCACACAGACATTATTATCAATGACAGAAAACAAATGTTTGCACACTGATTTACAGTAGCGTACCAGGTGACAAAAACATTTCTGAACATCTAAGCAAATACAAAAACATGGAAGATGGAAGATGTGGCACTTAAAAACAAATTTCTTTTCTTGCTGTAAGTGGAACTTTGGGTTTGATAAAGAAAGGAACTCAACAAGAAATCAACCAAAATCTTTCCAAGAAAAAATAGTTCTAACAAACACAACCCATATCCTGTGAAACAAATTTGTCAATTTAAATTTTTTCTTTTTTAATAGCTGACATTTTAAGTGGAGACAACAAAAAATCACATCCTTTGCTTGCCCTAAGTTACTGATTATGACCTAGCATTTGATTATAAAACAAATTCAGGACAAAAAGAAAGTTTTAATAATAATAATAATAATAATAATAATAATAATAATTTAAAAAATCTCTGGTGCGAAGAGATGTGTCCATTTATGATTTTTAAAAAGATACACTTTTCTTTTAATCATTTAACTCCATGCAAGGCAACAAAGCCACTAAGACACAGGAGATTTATTGTCGTGAACGAATAAGAAAAAGAAAATCATTACTTATAAGTAAGAATAATAAAAGAATAATTAAGAAGACTATATATGAGGATTGATATAGCATTTAATTTTTTCAAGATCAAAGTTGACTGGAAAACAAGAAGCCGGAAGAGAATTTCACAGGCGAGAAAAGAAACTGTTAGGATAAAACTTACGGTTACATCTAGACAATTCAACTGTAAACTGATGAAACTTTGTTGCTAATCTAGTACTGCGCTTAAATTCATAAAGTTGAGGTGTCATAGAGGAAAGTTCATCAGAACAATTACCATGAAAGTATTTATAGAAAAGGCATAGGGAAGCTACATTATAGCAGTGTGAAAATAACTGAAAGTGAGGGGCCATGTCAGGACAAATATCATTGCAGATTATTCTCTGGAGTTTATCAAGTATCTCTAAATATATGCCAGGAGCACCAGACCAGATGTGGCAGTAATATTCAAAGCAAGGTAGAATAGTAGACGTATAAATCTGTAAGATAGATTTTGGCGAGAAAAATTGTCTAGCACAACACAGTGAGCCAAATTTCCTAGCAGCACATCTAGCAATTGATTTAATATAATCTTTCCTTTTCATATCAGCAGATAATTTTGTTTAAGTTGAAACATCAAGAACATCATATCTTTCACTTGCTCCATGTTATCTGTTATCACCTGGCACGTGATTATAAAACAAATGTACCTAAAAATACGAAGAGCTATTGAAGTTTTACTCTTTTTTTTTTGCTAATAGATGTCTTCTCTTTAATTAAATGGAAGTAACAAAAATCAGATCCTTCGCTTGCTCTATGTCATTGCTTATGACCTGGCATGTGAATATAAACCAAATGCAATCCCATAAAATTGTCAAGTAATTTTATTAGGTCGTCTGCAATAGAATAAAAGCCATAAGAAACTTTAGAAATCTGTGTAATTCATCAAGTTTTTCACAAAATAATATTGTGCTGAGCGAATAGTGAACAATTATTGTAAAATTATTTGTAAAATTCCAGCAAAAATGAATTCGAAAGAAATTGACTCACTGTTGTTAAAAATAGCAAAAATTAAAGTTTTATATATCAGTATGTAGTCATGTGTATTTTTTAAACTTTTAGTCCATTTTTAAAAAATAAATTACATTTACCAGCCTGTGAAATTGAGAGTCTTAATAAAAAGGTGTCTCCCGGCAGACTCCGAACCAAAGAGGGCTCATGTTCGAATTATGAGTCTAATAATCATGAGTCTAATATATAACGTCGTGTTATTTAAAGACTCTAGAGAAAATTGCCATGCTACATATGCCTCAGACGAGATTTTTTCTCCAAAATTGACCCCACTTGGCAGTAAGCGTTTGTAGTTTCTTTTTGTGGGAGTTGAAATATTAAATGCAACCGCTTCCCTTGATGCTGAAAATTCTCCACACTTAGTGGCTCAACTGTAGCAAACAACAGAAACCACATCACTTGAGGACTTTCAACAGTTGCAACAACTAAAATGGATATTCTAATTATATTCATGAATATGTAATACTACTCTAATTTATTCTATTTATTTTCAAGGTAAAATTCGGTTTATTCTTATATTTGTTTTAAATGCGATGTCCCTTCAAAACATAGGCGACTATGGTTCTCCAAAAGTCTCATTTTCTATAATTTGTGAAATCCCGTGAACTCTTGAAATAGTGGAGTGGTTTCTCATTGATTTCTCCACGGTTTTGAATTCGTAGTTTCTTTCTACTAGTCTTGATGCATTCCAAAGCTACAGAACCAAATCTACACGAATATTTAATCCATATCTATGTGAACTATTAACGTTTTACAATCATCGAAAATACCCTTGATGTTCTTCAGCCATAATGAATGGTAGTACTTCCAATGAAGAGTTCTTGTATTGGACATCTATTAGGAATCAAGATCGTTTCAGACCTCATATGGAATTTATTATGTATGATCCCTCGCTTAATATACTAGCAAGTGGTCTGTTTATTGTACTGTTCACCCCAGAAAGTACCTGACACATCTATTAGGACTCAAGATCGTTTCAGACCTCATATGGAATTTATTATGTATGATCCCTCGCTTAATATACTGGCAAGTGGTCTGTTCATTGTACTGTTCACCCCAGAAAGTACATGACACATCTATTAGGACTCAAGATCGTTTCAGACCTCATATGGAATTTATTATGTATGATCCCTCGCTTAATATACTGGCAAGTGGTCTGTTCATTGTACTGTTCACCCCAGAAAGTACCTGACACATCTATTAGGACTCAAGATCGTTTCAGACCTCATATGGAATTTATTATGTATAATCCCTCGCTTAATATACTAGCAAGTGGTCTGTTCATTGTACTGTTCACCCCAGAAAGTACCTGACACATCTATTAGGACTCAAGATCGTTTCAGACCTCATATGGAATTTATTATGCATGATCCCTCGCTTAATATACTATCAAGTGGTCTGTTCATTGTACTGTTCACCCCAGAAAGTACCTGACACATCTATTAGGACTCAAGATCGTTTCAGACCTCATATGGAATTTATTATGCATGATCCCTCGCTTAATATACTATCAAGTGGTCTGTTCATTGTCCTGTTCACCCCAGAAAGTACCTGACACATCTATTAGGACTCAAGATCGTTTCAGACCTCATATGGAATTTATTATGCATGATCCCTCGCTTAATATACTATCAAGTGGTCTGTTCATTGTACTGTTCACCCCAGAAAGTACCTGACACATCTATTAGGACTCAAGATCGTTTCAGACCTCATATGGAATTTATTATGCATGATCCCTCGCTTAATATACTATCAAGTGGTCTGTTCATTGTACTGTTCACCCCAGAAAGTACCTGACACATCTATTAGGACTCAAGATCGTTTCAGACCTCATATGGAATTTATTATGCATGATCCCTCGCTTAATATACTATCAAGTGGTCTGTTCATTGTACTGTTCACTCCAGAAAGTACCTGACACATCTATTAGGACTCAAGATCGTTTCAGACCTCATATGGAATTTATTATGCATGATCCCTCGCTTAATATACTATCAAGTGGTCTGTTCATTGTACTGTTCACTCCAGAAAGTACCTGACACATCTATTAAGACTCAAGATCGTTTCAGACCTCATATGGAATTTATTATGCATGATCCCTCGCTTAATATACTATCAAGTGGTCTGTTCATTGTACTGTTCACCCCAGAAAGTATCTGACACATCTATTAGGACTCAAGATCGTTTCAGACTTCATATGGAATTTATTATGCATGATCCCTCGCTTAATATACTATCAAGTGGTCTGTTCATTGTACTGTTCACCCCAGAAAGTACCTGAGACATCTATTAGGACTCAAGATCGTTTCAGACCTCATATGGAATTTATTATGTATGATCCCTCGCTTAATATACTGGCAAGTGGTCTGTTCATTGTACTGTTCACCCCAGAAAGTACCTGACACATCTATTATGACTCAAGATCGTTTCAGACCTCATATGGAATTTATTATGTATGATCCCTCGCTTAATATACTGGCAAGTGGTCTGTTCATTGTACTGTTCACCCCAAAAAGTACCTGACACATCTATTAGGACGCAAGATCGTTTCAGACCTCATATGGAATTTATTATGTATGATCCCTGGCTTAATATACTATCAAGTGGTCTGTTCATTGTACTGTTCACCCCAGAAAGTACCTGACACATCTATTAGGACTCAAGATCGTTTCAGACCTCATATGGAATTTATTATGTATGATCCCTCGCTTAATATACTGGCAAGTGGTCTGTTCATTGTACTGTTCACCCCAGAAAGTACCTGACACATCTATTAGGACTCAAGATCGTTTCAGACCTCATATGGAATTTATTATGTATGATCCCTCGCTTAATATACTAGCAAGTGGTCTGTTCATTGTACTGTTCACCCCAGAAAGTACCTGACACATCTATTAGGACTCAAGATCGTTTCAGACCTCATATGGAATTTATTATGTATGATCCCTCGCTTAATATACTAGCAAGTGGTCTGTTCATTGTACTGTTCACCCCAGAAAGTACCTGACACATCTATTAGGACTCAAGATCGTTTCAGACCTCATATGGAATTTATTATGCATGATCCCTCGCTTAATATACTATCAAGTTGTCTGTTCATTGTACTGTTCACCCCAGAAAGTACCTGACACATCTATTAGGACTCAAGATCGTTTCAGACCTCATATGGAATATATTATGCATGATCCCTCGCTTAATATACTATCAAGTGGTCTGTTCATTGTACTGTTCACCCCAGAAAGTACCTGAGACATCTATTAGGACTCAAGATCGTTTCAGACCTCATATGGAATTTATTATGTATGATCCCTCGCTTAATATACTGGCAAGTGGTCTGTTCATTGTACTGTTCACCCCAGAAAGTACCTGACACATCTATTAGGACTCAAGATCGTTTCAGACCTCATATGGAATTTATTATGTATGATCCCTCACTTAATATACTGGCAAGTGGTCTGTTCATTATACTGTTCACCCCAGAAAGTACCTGACACATCTATTAGGACTCAAGATCGTTTCAGACCTCATATGGAATTTATTATGTATGATCCCTCGCTTAATATACTATCAAGTGGTCTGTTCATTGTACTGTTCACCCCAGAAAGTACCTGACACATCTATTAGGACTCAAGATCGTTTCAGACCTCATATGCAATTTATTATGCATGATCCCTCGCTTAATATACTATCAAGTGGTCTGTTCATTGTACTGTTCACCCCAGAAAGTACCTGACACATCTATTAGGACTCAAGATCGTTTCAGACCTCATATGGAATTTATTATGTATGCTCCCTCGCTTAATATACTGGCAAGTGGTCTGTTCATTGTACTGTTCACCCCAGAAAGTACCTGACACATCTATTAGGACTCAAGATCGTTTCAGACCTCATATGGAATTTATTATGTATGATCCCTCGCTTAATATACTGGCAAGTGGTCTGTTCATTGTACTGTTCACCCCAGAAAGTACCTGACACATCTATTAGGACTCAAGATCGTTTCAGACCTCATATGGAATTTATTATGCATGATCCCTCGCTTAATATACTATCAAGTGGTCTGTTCATTGTACTGTTCACCCCAGAAAGTACCTGACACATCTATTAGGACTCAAGATCGTTTCAGACCTCATATGGAATTTATTATGTATGATCCCTCGCTTAATATACTGGCAAGTGGTCTGTTCATTGTACTGTTCACCCCAGAAAGTACCTGACACATCTATTAGGACTCAAGATCGTTTCAGACCTCATATGGAATTTATTATGCATGATCCCTCGCTTAATATACTATCAAGTGGTCTGTTCATTGTACTGTTCACCCCAGAAAGTACCTGACACATCTATTAGGACTCAAGATCGTTTCAGACCTCATATGGAATTTATTATGCATGATCCCTCGCTTAATATACTATCAAGTGGTCTGTTCATTATACTGTTCACTCCAGAAAGTACCTGACACATCTATTAGGACTCAAGATCGTTTCAGACCTCATATGGAATTTATTATGCATGATCCCTCGTTTAATATACTATCAAGTGGTCTGTTCATTGTACTGTTCACTCCAGAAAGTACCTGACACATCTATTAAGACTCAAGATCGTTTCAGACCTCATATGGAATTTATTATGCATGATCCCTCGCTTAATATACTATCAAGTGGTCTGTTCATTGTACTGTTCACCCCAGAAAGTATCTGACACATCTATTAGGACTCAAGATCGTTTCAGACCTCATATGGAATTTATTATGCATGATCCCTCGCTTAATATACTAGCAAGTGGTCTGTTCATTGTACTGTTCACCCCAGAAAGTACCTGACACATCTATTAGGACTCAAGATCGTTTCAGACCTCATATGGAATTTATTATGTATGATCCCTCGCTTAATATACTAGCAAGTGGTCTGTTCATTGTACTGTTCACCCCAGAAAGTACCTGACACATCTATTAGGACTCAAGATCGTTTCAGACCTCATATGGAATTTATTATGCATGATCCCTCGCTTAATATACTATCAAGTTGTCTGTTCATTGTACTGTTCACCCCAGAAAGTACCTGACACATCTATTAGGACTCAAGATCGTTTCAGACCTCATATGGAATATATTATGCATGATCCCTCGCTTAATATACTATCAAGTGGTCTGTTCATTGTACTGTTCACCCCAGAAAGTACCTGAGACATCTATTAGGACTCAAGATCGTTTCAGACCTCATATGGAATTTATTATGTATGATCCCTCGCTTAATATACTGGCAAGTGGTCTGTTCATTGTACTGTTCACCCCAGAAAGTACCTGACACATCTATTAGGACTCAAGATCGTTTCAGACCTCATATGGAATTTATTATGTATGATCCCTCACTTAATATACTGGCAAGTGGTCTGTTCATTATACTGTTCACCCCAGAAAGTACCTGACACATCTATTAGGACTCAAGATCGTTTCAGACCTCATATGGAATTTATTATGTATGATCCCTCGCTTAATATACTATCAAGTGGTCTGTTCATTGTACTGTTCACCCCAGAAAGTACCTGACACATCTATTAGGACTCAAGATCGTTTCAGACCTCATATGCAATTTATTATGCATGATCCCTCGCTTAATATACTATCAAGTGGTCTGTTCATTGTACTGTTCACCCCAGAAAGTACCTGACACATCTATTAGGACTCAAGATCGTTTCAGACCTCATATGGAATTTATTATGCATGATCCCTCGCTTAATATACTATCAAGTGATCTGTTCATTGTACTGTTCACCCCAGAAAGTACCTGACACATCTATTAGGACTCAAGATCGTTTCAGACCTCATATGGAATTTTTTATGTATGATCCCTCGCTTAATATACTGGCAAGTGGTCTGTTCATTGTACTGTTCACCCCAGAAAGTACCTGACACATCTATTAGGACTCAAGATCGTTTCAGACCTCATATGGAATTTATTATGTATGATCCCTCGCTTAATATACTGGCAAGTGGTCTGTTCATTGTACTGTTCACCCCAGAAAGTACCTGACACATCTATTAGGACTCAAGATCGTTTCAGACCTCATATGGAATTTATTATGTATGATCCCTCGCTTAATATACTATCAAGTGGTCTGTTCATTGTACTGTTCACCCCAGAAAGTACCTGACACATCTATTAGGACTCAAGATCGTTTCAGACCTCATATGGAATTTATTATGCATGATCCCTCGCTTAATATACTATCAAGTGGTCTGTTCATTGTACTGTTCACCCCAGAAAGTACCTGACACATCTATTAGGACTCAAGATCGTTTCAGACCTCATATGGAATTTATTATGTATGCTCCCTCGCTTAATATACTGGCAAGTGGTCTGTTCATTGTACTGTTCACCCCAGAAAGTACCTGACACATCTATTAGGACTCAAGATCGTTTCAGACCTCATATGGAATTTATTATGTATGATCCCTCGCTTAATATACTGGCAAGTGGTCTGTTCATTGTACTGTTCACCCCAGAAAGTACCTGACACATCTATTAGGACTCAAGATCGTTTCAGACCTCATATGGAATTTATTATGCATGATCCCTCGCTTAATATACTATCAAGTGGTCTGTTCATTGTACTGTTCACCCCAGAAATTACCTGACACATCTATTAGGACTCAAGATCGTTTCAGACCTCATATGGAATTTATTATGTATGATCCCTCGCTTAATATACTGGCAAGTGGTCTGTTCATTGTACTGTTCACCCCAGAAAGTACCTGACACATCTATTAGGACTCAAGATCGTTTCAGACCTCATATGGAATTTATTATGCATGATCCCTCGCTTAATATACTATCAAGTGGTCTGTTCATTGTACTGTTCACCCCAGAAAGTACCTGACACATCTATTAGGACTCAAGATCGTTTCAGACCTCATATGGAATTTATTATGCATGATCCCTCGCTTAATATACTATCAAGTGGTCTGTTCATTGTACTGTTCACCCCAGAAAGTACCTGACACATCTATTAGGACTCAAGATCGTTTCAGACCTCATATGGAATTTATTATGCATGATCCCTCGCTTAATATACTATCAAGTGGTCTGTTCATTGTACTGTTCACCCCAGAAAGTACCTGACACATCTATTAGGACTCAAGATCGTTTCAGACCTCATATGGAATTTATTATGCATGATCCCTCGCTTAATATACTATCAAGTGGTCTGTTCATTATACTGTTCACTCCAGAAAGTACCTGACACATCTATTAGGACTCAAGATCGTTTCAGACCTCATATGGAATTTATTATGCATGATCCCTCGTTTAATATACTATCAAGTGGTCTGTTCATTGTACTGTTCACTCCAGAAAGTACCTGACACATCTATTAAGACTCAAGATCGTTTCAGACCTCATATGGAATTTATTATGCATGATCCCTCGCTTAATATACTATCAAGTGGTCTGTTCATTGTACTGTTCACCCCAGAAAGTATCTGACACATCTATTAGGACTCAAGATCGTTTCAGACCTCATATGGAATTTATTATGCATGATCCCTCGCTTAATATACTATCAAGTGGTCTGTTCATTGTACTGTTCACCCCAGAAAGTACCTGAGACATCTATTAGGACTCAAGATCGTTTCAGACCTCATATGGAATTTATTATGTATGATCCCTCGCTTAATATACTGGCAAGTGGTCTGTTCATTGTACTGTTCACCCCAGAAAGTACCTGACACATCTATTATGACTCAAGATCGTTTCAGACCTCATATGGAATTTATTATGTATGATCCCTCGCTTAATATACTGGCAAGTGGTCTGTTCATTGTACTGTTCACCCCAAAAAGTACCTGACACATCTATTAGGACTCAAGATCGTTTCAGACCTCATATGGAATTTATTATGCATGATCCCTCGCTTAATATACTATCAAGTGATCTGTTCATTGTACTGTTCACCCCAGAACGTACCTGACACATCTATTAGGACTCAAGATCGTTTCAGACTTCATATGGAATTTTTTATGTATGATCCCTCGCTTAATATACTGGCAAGTGGTCTGTTCATTGTACTGTTCACCCCAGAAAGTACCTGACACATCTATTAGGACTCAAGATCGTTTCAGACCTCATATGGAATTTATTATGTATGATCCCTCGCTTAATATACTGGCAAGTGGTCTGTTCATTGTACTGTTCACCCCAGAAAGTACCTGACACATCTATTAGGACTCAAGATCGTTTCAGACCTCATATGGAATTTATTATGTATGATCCCTCGCTTAATATACTATCAAGTGGTCTGTTCATTGTACTGTTCACCCCAGAAAGTACCTGACACATGTATTAGGACTCAAGATCGTTTCAGACCTCATATGGAATTTATTATGCATGATCCCTCGCTTAATATACTATCAAGTGGTCTGTTCATTGTACTGTTCACCCCAGAAAGTACCTGACACATCTATTAGGACTCAAGATCGTTTCAGACCTCATATGGAATTTATTATGTATGCTCCCTCGCTTAATATACTGGCAAGTGGTCTGTTCATTGTACTGTTCACCCCAGAAAGTACCTGACACATCTATTAGGACTCAAGATCGTTTCAGACCTCATATGGAATTTATTATGTATGATCCCTCGCTTAATATACTGGCAAGTGGTCTGTTCATTGTACTGTTCACCCCAGAAAGTACCTGACACATCTATTAGGACTCAAGATCGTTTCAGACCTCATATGGAATTTATTATGTACGATCCCTCGCTTAATATACTATCAAGTGGTCTGTTCATTGTACTGTTCACCCCAGAAAGTACCTGACACATCTATTAGGACTCAAGATCGTTTCAGACCTCATATGGAATTTATTATGTATGATCCCTCGCTTAATATACTATCAAGTGGTCTGTTCATTGTACTGTTCACCCCAGAAAGTACCTGACACATCTATTAGGACTCAAGATCGTTTCAGACCTCATATGCAATTTATTATGCATGATCCCTCGCTTAATATACTATCAAGTGGTCTGTTCATTGTACTGTTCACCCCAGAAAGTACCTGACACATCTATTAGGACTCAAGATCGTTTCAGACCTCATATGGAATTTATTATGCATGATCCCTCGCTTAATATACTATCAAGTGATCTGTTCATTGTACTGTTCACCCCAGAAAGTACCTGACACATCTATTAGGACTCAAGATCGTTTCAGACCTCATATGGAATTTTTTATGTATGATCCCTCGCTTAATATACTGGCAAGTGGTCTGTTCATTGTACTGTTCACCCCAGAAAGTACCTGACACATCTATTAGGACTCAAGATCGTTTCAGACCTCATATGGAATTTATTATGTATGATCCCTCGCGTAATATACTGGCAAGTGGTCTGTTCATTGTACTGTTCACCCCAGAAAGTACCTGACACATCTATTAGGACTCAAGATCGTTTCAGACCTCATATGGAATTTATTATGTATGATCCCTCGCTTAATATACTATCAAGTGGTCTGTTCATTGTACTGTTCACCCCAGAAAGTACCTGACACATCTATTAGGACTCAAGATCGTTTCAGACCTCATATGGAATTTATTATGCATGATCCCTCGCTTAATATACTATCAAGTGGTCTGTTCATTGTACTGTTCACCCCAGAAAGTACCTGACACATCTATTAGGACTCAAGATCGTTTCAGACCTCATATGGAATTTATTATGTATGCTCCCTCGCTTAATATACTGGCAAGTGGTCTGTTCATTGTACTGTTCACCCCAGAAAGTACCTGACACATCTATTAGGACTCAAGATCGTTTCAGACCTCATATGGAATTTATTATGTATGATCCCTCGCTTAATATACTGGCAAGTGGTCTGTTCATTGTACTGTTCACCCCAGAAAGTACCTGACACATCTATTAGGACTCAAGATCGTTTCAGACCTCATATGGAATTTATTATGCATGATCCCTCGCTTAATATACTATCAAGTGGTCTGTTCATTGTACTGTTCACCCCAGAAAGTACCTGACACATCTATTAGGACTCAAGATCGTTTCAGACCTCATATGGAATTTATTATGTATGATCCCTCGCTTAATATACTGGCAAGTGGTCTGTTCATTGTA
Source organism: Acanthosepion esculentum (assembly GCA_964036315.1). Lineage (NCBI taxonomy): Eukaryota > Metazoa > Mollusca > Cephalopoda > Sepiida > Sepiidae > Acanthosepion > Acanthosepion esculentum. Next base: position 36,178,169 of record OZ038508.1, on the reverse strand, counting down.
CTGTTCACCCCAGAAAGTACCTGACACATCTATTAGGACTCAAGATCGTTTCAGACCTCATATGGAATTTATTATGCATGATCCCTCGCTTAATATACTATCAAGTGGTCTGTTCATTGTACTGTTCACCCCAGAAAGTACCTGACACATCTATTAGGACTCAAGATCGTTTCAGACCTCATATGGAATTTATTATGCATGATCCCTCGCTTAATATACTATCAAGTGGTCTGTTCATTGTACTGTTCACCCCAGAAAGTACCTGACACATCTATTAGGACTCAAGATCGTTTCAGACCTCATATGGAATTTATTATGCATGATCCCTCGCTTAATATACTATCAAGTGGTCTGTTCATTGTACTGTTCACCCCAGAAAGTACCTGACACATCTATTAGGACTCAAGATCGTTTCAGACCTCATATGGAATTTATTATGCATGATCCCTCGCTTAATATACTATCAAGTGGTCTGTTCATTGTACTGTTCACTCCAGAAAGTACCTGACACATCTATTAGGATTCAAGATCGTTTCAGACCTCATATGGAATTTATTATGCATGATCCCTCACTTAATATACTATCAAGTGGTCTGTTCATTGTACTGTTCACTCCAGAAAGTACCTGACACATCTATTAAGACTCAAGATCGTTTCAGACCTCATATGGAATTTATTATGCATGATCCCTCGCTTAATATACTATCAAGTGGTCTGTTCATTGTACTGTTCACCCCAGAAAGTATCTGACACATCTATTAGGACTCAAGATCGTTTCAGACCTCATATGGAATTTATTATGCATAATCCCTCGCTTAATATACTATCAAGTGGTCTGTTCATTGTACTGTTCACCCCAGAAAGTACCTGAGACATCTATTAGGACTCAAGATCGTTTCAGACCTCATATGGAATTTATTATGTATGATCCCTCGCTTAATATACTGGCAAGTGGTCTGTTCATTGTACTGTTCACCCCAGAAAGTACCTGACACATCTATTATGACTCAAGATCGTTTCAGCCCTCATATGGAATTTATTATGTATGATCCCTCGCTTAATATACTGGCAAGTGGTCTGTTCATTGTACTGTTCACACCAAAAAGTACCTGACACATCTATTAGGACTCAAGATCGTTTCAGACCTCATATGGAATTTATTATGCATGATCCCTCGCTTAATATACTATCAAGTGATCTGTTCATTGTACTGTTCACCCCAGAAAGTACCTGACACATCTATTAGGACTCAAGATCGTTTCAGACCTCATATGGAATTTTTTATGTATGATCCCTCGCTTAATATACTATCAAGTGGTCTGTTCATTGTACTGTTCACCCCAGAAAGTACCTGACACATCTATTAGGACTCAAGATCGTTTCAGACCTCATATGGAATTTATTATGTATGATCCCTCGCTTAATATACTGGCAAGTGGTCTGTTCATTGTACTGTTCACCCCAGAAAGTACCTGACACATCTATTAGGACTCAAGATCGTTTCAGACCTCATATGGAATTTTTTATGTATGATCCCTCGCTTAATATACTGGCAAGTGGTCTGTTCATTGTACTGTTCACCCCAGAAAGTACCTGACACATCTATTAGGACTCAAGATCGTTTCAGACCTCATATGGAATTTATTATGTATGATCCCTCGCTTAATATACTGGCAAGTGGTCTGTTCATTGTACTGTTCACCCCAGAAAGTACCTGACACATCTATTAGGACTCAAGATCGTTTCAGACCTCATATGGAATTTATTATGTATGATCCCTCGCTTAATATACTATCAAGTGGTCTGTTCATTGTACTGTTCACCCCAGAAAGTACCTGACACATCTATTAGGACTCAAGATCGTTTCAGACCTCATATGGAATTTATTATGCATGATCCCTCGCTTAATATACTATCAAGTGGTCTGTTCATTGTACTGTTCACCCCAGAAAGTACCTGACACATCTATTAGGACTCAAGATCGTTTCAGACCTCATATGGAATTTATTATGTATGCTCCCTCGCTTAATATACTGGCAAGTGGTCTGTTCATTGTACTGTTCACCCCAAAAAGTACCTGACACATCTATTAGGACTCAAGATCGTTTCAGACCTCATATGGAATTTATTATGTATGATCCCTCGCTTAATATACTGGCAAGTGGTCTGTTCATTGTACTGTTCACCCCAGAAAGTACCTGACACATCTATTAGGACTCAAGATCGTTTCAGACCTCATATGGAATTTATTATGCATGATCCCTCGCTTAATATACTATCAAGTGGTCTGTTCATTGTACTGTTCACCCCAGAAAGTACCTGACACATCTATTAGGACTCAAGATCGTTTCAGACCTCATATGGAATTTATTATGTATGCTCCCTCGCTTAATATACTGGCAAGTGGTCTGTTCATTGTACTGTTCACCCCAGAAAGTACCTGACACATCTATTAGGACTCAAGATCGTTTCAGACCTCATATGGAATTTATTATGTATGATCCCTCGCTTAATATACTGGCAAGTGGTCTGTTCATTGTACTGTTCACCCCAGAAAGTACCTGACACATCTATTAGGACTCAAGATCGTTTCAGACCTCATATGGAATTTATTATGCATGATCCCTCGCTTAATATACTATCAAGTGGTCTGTTCATTGTACTGTTCACCCCAGAAAGTACCTGACACATCTATTAGGACTCAAGATCGTTTCAGACCTCATATGGAATTTATTATGTATGATCCCTCGCTTAATATACTGGCAAGTGGTCTGTTCATTGTACTGTTCACCCCAGAAAGTACCTGACACATCTATTAGGACTCAAGATCGTTTCAGACCTCATATGGAATTTATTATGTATGATCCCTCGCCTAATATACTATCAAGTGGTCTGTTCATTGTACTGTTCACCCCAGAAAGTACCTGACACATCTATTAGGACTCAAGATCGTTTCAGACCTCATATGGAATTTATTATGCATGATCCCTCGCTTAATATACTATCAAGTGGTCTGTTCATTGTACTGTTCACCCCAGAAAGTACCTGACACATCTATTAGGACTCAAGATCGTTTCAGACCTCATATGGAATTTATTATGTATGCTCCCTCGCTTAATATACTGGCAAGTGGTCTGTTCATTGTACTGTTCACCCCAGAAAGTACCTGACACATCTATTAGGACTCAAGATCGTTTCAGACCTCATATGGAATTTATTATGTATGATCCCTCGCTTAATATACTGGCAAGTGGTCTGTTCATTGTACTGTTCACCCCAGAAAGTACCTGACACATCTATTAGGACTCAAGATCGTTTCAGACCTCATATGGAATTTATTATGCATGATCCCTCGCTTAATATACTATCAAGTGGTCTGTTCATTGTACTGTTCACCCCAGAAAGTACCTGACACATCTATTAGGACTCAAGATCGTTTCAGACCTCATATGGAATTTATTATGTATGATCCCTCGCTTAATATACTGGCAAGTGGTCTGTTCATTGTACTGTTCACCCCAGAAAGTACCTGACACATCTATTATGACTCAAGATCGTTTCAGACCTCATATGGAATTTATTATGTATGATCCCTCGCTTAATATACTGGCAAGTGGTCTGTTCATTGTACTGTTCACCCCAAAAAGTACCTGACACATCTATTAGGACTCAAGATCGTTTCAGACCTCATATGGAATTTACTATGTATGATCCCTGGCTTAATATACTATCAAGTGGTCTGTTCATTGTACTGTTCACCCCAGAAAGTACCTGACACATCTATTAGGACTCAAGATCGTTTCAGACCTCATATGGAATTTATTATGTATGATCCCTCGCTTAATATACTGGCAAGTGGTCTGTTCATTGTACTGTTCACCCCAGAAAGTACCTGACACATCTATTAGGACTCAAGATCGTTTCAGACCTCATATGGAATTTATTATGTATGATCCCTCGCTTAATATACTGGCAAGTGGTCTGTTCATTGTACTGTTCACCCCAGAAAGTACCTGACACATCTATTAGGACTCAAGATCGTTTCAGACCTCATATGGAATTTATTATGTATGATCCCTCGCTTAATATACTAGCAAGTGGTCTGTTCATTGTACTGTTCACCCCAGAAAGTACCTGACACATCTATTAGGACTCAAGATCGTTTCAGACCTCATATGGAATTTATTATGCATGATCCCTCGCTTAATATACTATCAAGTTGTCTGTTCATTGTACTGTTCACCCCAGAAAGTACCTGACACATCTATTAGGACTCAAGATCGTTTCAGACCTCATATGGAATATATTATGCATGATCCCTCGCTTAATATACTATCAAGTGGTCTGTTCATTGTACTGTTCACCCCAGAAAGTACCTGAGACATCTATAAGGACTCAAGATCGTTTCAGACCTCATATGGAATTTATTATGTATGATCCCTCGCTTAATATACTGGCAAGTGGTCTGTTCATTGTACTCTTCACCCCAGAAAGTACCTGACACATCTATTAGGACTCAAGATCGTTTCAGACCTCATATGGAATTTATTATGTATGATCCCTCGCTTAATATACTGGCAAGTGGTCTGTTCATTATACTGTTCACCCCAGAAAGTACCTGACACATCTATTAGGACTCAAGATCGTTTCAGACCTCATATGGAATTTATTATGTATGATCCCTCGCTTAATATACTATCAAGTGGTCTGTTCATTGTACTGTTCACCCCAGAAAGTACCTGACACATCTATTAGGACTCAAGATCGTTTCAGACCTCATATGGAATTTATTATGCATGATCCCTCGCTTAATATACTATCAAGTGGTCTGTTCATTGTACTGTTCACCCCAGAAAGTACCTGACACATCTATTAGGACTCAAGATCGTTTCAGACCTCATATGGAATTTATTATGTATGCTCCCTCGCTTAATATACTGGCAAGTGGTCTGTTCATTGTACTGTTCACCCCAGAAAGTACCTGACACATCTATTAGGACTCAAGATCGTTTCAGACCTCATATGGAATTTATTATGTATGATCCCTCGCTTAATATACTGGCAAGTGGTCTGTTCATTGTACTGTTCACCCCAGAAAGTACCTGACACATCTATTAGGACTCAAGATCGTTCCAGACCTCATATGGAATTTATTATGTATGATCCCTCGCTTAATATACTGGCAAGTGGTCTGTTCATTGTACTGTTCACCCCAGAAAGTACCTGACACATCTATTAGGACTCAAGATCGTTTCAGACCTCATATGGAATTTATTATGTATGATCCCTCGCTTAATATACTGGCAAGTGGTCTGTTCATTGTACTGTTCACCCTAGAAAGTACCTGACACATCTATTAGGACTCAAGATCGTTTCAGACCTCATATGGAATTTATTATGTATGATCCCTCGCTTAATATACTGGCAAGTGGTCTGTTCATTGTACTGTTCACCCCAGAAAGTACCTGACACATCTATTAGGACTCAAGATCGTTTCAGACCTCATATGGAATTTATTATGTATGATCCCTCGCTTAATATACTGGCAAGTGGTCTGTTCATTGTACTGTTCACCCCAGAAAGTACCTGACACATCTATTAGGACTCAAGATCGTTTCAGACCTCATATGGAATTTATTATGTATGATCCCTCGCTTAATATACTGGCAAGTGGTCCGTTCATTGTACTGTTCACCCCAGAAAGTACCTGACACATCTATTAGGACTCAAGATCGTTTCAGACCTCATATAGAATTTATTATGTATGACCCCTCGCTTAATATACTGGCAAGTGGTCTGTTCATTGTACTGTTCACCCCACAAAGTACCTGACACATCTATTAGGACTCAAGATCGTTTCAGACCTCATATGGAATTTATTATGTATGATCCCTCGCTTAATATACTGGCAAGTGGTCTGTTCATTGTACTGTTCACCCCAGAAAGTACCTGACACATCTATTAGGACTCAAGATCGTTTCAGACCTCATATGGAATTTATTATGTATGATCCCTCGCTTAATATACTGGCAAGTGGTCTGTTCATTGTACTGTTCACCCCAGAAAGTACCTGACACATCTATTAGGAGTCAAGATCGTTTCAGACCTCATATGGAATTTATTATGTATGATCCCTCGCTTAATTTACTGGCAAGTGGTCTGTTCATTGTACTGTTCACCCCAGAAAGTACCTGGCACATCTATTAGGAGTCAAGATCGTTTCAGACCTCATATGGAATTTATTATGTATGATCCCTCGCTTAATATACTGGCAAGTGGTCTGTTCATTGTACTGTTCACCCCAGAAAGTACCTGACACATCTATTAGGACTCAAGATCGTTTCAGACCTCATATGGAATTTATTATGTATGATCCCTCGCTTAATATACTGGCAAGTGGTCCGTTCATTGCACTGTTCACCCCACAAAGTACCTGACACATCTATTAGGACTCAAGATCGTTTCAGACCTCATATGGAATTTATTATGTATGATCCCTCGCTTAATATACTGGCAAGTGGTCTGTTCATTGTACTGTTCACCCCAGAAAGTACCTGACACATCTATTAGGACTCAAGATCGTTTCAGACCTCATATGGAATTTATTATGTATGATCCCTCGCTTAATATACTGGCAAGTGGTCTGTTCATTGTACTGTTCACCCCAGAAAGTACCTGACACATCTATTAGGAGTCAAGATCTTTTCAGACCTCATATGGAATTTATTATGTATGATCCCTCGCTTAATATACTGGCAAGTGGTCTGTTCATTGTACTGTTCACCCCAGAAAGTACCTGACACATCCATTAGGAGTCAAGATCGTTTCAGACCTCATATGGAATTTATTATGTATGATCCCTCGCTTAATATACTATCAAGTGGTCTGTTCATTGTACTGTTCACCCCAGAAAGTACCTGACACATCTATTAGGACTCAAGATCGTTTCAGACCTCATATGGAATTTATTATGTATGATCCCTCGCTTAATATACTGGCAAGTGGTCCGTTCATTGTACTGTTCACCCCAGAAAGTACCTGACACATCTATTAGGAGTCAAGATCGTTTCAGACCTCATATAGAATTTATTATGTATGATCCCTCGCTTAATATACTGGCAAGTGGTCTGTTCATTGTACTGTTCACCCCAGAAAGTACCTGACACATCTATTAGGACTCAAGATCGTTTCAGACCTCATATGGAATTTATTATGTATGATCCCTCGCTTAATATACTGGCAATTGGTCTGTTCATTGTACTGTTCACCCCACAAAGTACCTGACACATCTATTAGGACTCAAGATCGTTTCAGACCTCATATGGAATTTATTATGTATGATCCCTCGCTTAATATACTGGCAAGTGGTCTGTTCATTGTACTGTTCACCCCAGAAAGTACCTGACACATCTATTAGGACTCAAGATCGTTTCAGACCTCATATGGAATTTATTATGTATGATCCCTCGCTTAATATACTGGCAAGTGGTCTGTTCATTGTACTGTTCACCCCAGAAAGTACCTGACACATCTATTAGGACTCAAGATCGTTTCAGACCTCATATGGAATTTATTATGTATGATCCCTCGCTTAATATACTGGCAAGTGGTCTGTTCATTGTACTGTTCACCCTAGAAAGTACCTGACACATCTATTAAGATTCAAGATCGTTTCAGACCTCATATGGAATTTATTATGTATGATCCCTCGCTTAATATACTGGCAAGTGGTCTGTTCATTGTACTGTTCACCCCAGAAAGTACCTGACACATCTATTAGGACTCAAGATCGTTTCAGACCTCATATGGAATTTATTATGTATGATCCCTCGCTTAATATACTGGCAAGTGGTCCGTTCATTGTACTGTTCACCCCAGAAAGTACCTGACACATCTATTAGGACTCAAGATCGTTTCAGACCTCATATAGAATTTATTATGTATGACCCCTCGCTTAATATACTGGCAAGTGGTCTGTTCATTGTACTGTTCACCCCACAAAGTACCTGACACATCTATTAGGACTCAAGATCGTTTCAGACCTCATATGGAATTTATTATGTATGATCCCTCGCTTAATATACTGGCAAGTGGTCTGTTCATTGTACTGTTCACCCCAGAAAGTACCTGACACATCTATTAGGACTCAAGATCGTTTCAGACCTCATATGGAATTTATTATGTATGATCCCTCGCTTAATATACTGGCAAGTGGTCTGTTCATTGTACTGTTCACCCCAGAAAGTACCTGACACATCTATTAGGAGTCAAGATCGTTTCAGACCTCATATGGAATTTATTATGTATGATCCCTCGCTTAATATACTGGCAAGTGGTCTGTTCATTGTACTGTTCACCCCAGAAAGTACCTGACACATCTATTAGGAGTCAAGATCGTTTCAGACCTCATATGGAATTTATTATGTATGATCCCTCGCTTAATATACTGGCAAGTGGTCTGTTCATTGTACTGTTCACCCCAGAAAGTACCTGACACATCTATTAGGACTCAAGATCGTTTCAGACCTCATATGGAATTTATTATGTATGATCCCTCGCTTAATATACTGGCAAGTGGTCCGTTCATTGTACTGTTCACCCCACAAAGTACCTGACACATCTATTAGGACTCAAGATCGTTTCAGACCTCATATGGAATTTATTATGTATGATCCCTCGCTTAATATACTGGCAAGTGGTCTGTTCATTGTACTGTTCACCCCAGAAAGTACCTGACACATCTATTAGGACTCAAGATCGTTTCAGACCTCATATAGAATTTATTATGTATGATGCCTCGCTTAATATACTGGCAAGTGGTCTGTTCATTGTACTGTTCACACCAGAAAGTACCTGACACATCTATTAGGACTCAAGATCGTTTCAGACCTCATATGGAATTTATTATGTATGATCCCTCGCTTAATATACTGGCAAGTGGTCTGTTCATTGTACTGTTCACCCCACAAAGTACCTGACACATCTATTAGGACTCAAGATCGTTTCAGACCTCATATGGAATTTATTATGTATGATCCCTCGCTTAATATACTGGCAAGTGGTCTGTTCATTGTACTGTTCACCCCAGAAAGTACTTGACACATCTATTAGGACTCAAGATCGTTTCAGACCTCATATGGAATTTATTATGTATGATCCCTCGCTTAATATACTGGCAAGTGGTCCGTTCATTGTACTGTTCACCCCAGAAAGTACCTGACACATCTATTAGGACTCAAGGTTGTTTCAGACCTCATATGGAATTTATTATGTATGATCCCTCGCTTAATATACTGGCAAGTGGTCCGTTCATTGTACTGTTCACCCCAGAAAGTACCTGACACATCTATTAGGACTCAAGATCGTTTCAGACATCATATGGAATTTATTATGTATGATCCCTCGCTTAATATACTGGCAAGTGGTCTGTTCATTGTACTGTTCACCCCAGAACGTACCTGACACATCTATTAGGACTCAAGATCGTTTCAGACCTCATATGGAATTTATTATGTATGATCCCTCGCTTAATATACTGGCAAGTGGTCTGTTCATTGTACTGTTCACCCCAGAAAGTACCTGACACATTTATTAGGACTCAAGTTCGTTTCAGACCTCATATGGAATTTATTATGTATGATCCCTCGATTAATATACTGGCAAGTGGTCTGTTCATTGTACTGTTCACCCCAGAAAGTACCTGACACATCTATTAGGACTCAAGATCGTTTCAGACCTCATATGGAATTTATTATGTATGATCCCTCGCTTAATATACTATCAAGTGGTCTGTTCATTGCACTGTTCACCCCAGAAAGTACCTGACACATCTATTAGGACTCAAGATCGTTTCAGACCTCATATGGAATTTATTATGTATGATCCCTCGCTTAATATACTGGCAAGTGGTCTGTTCATTGTACTGTTCACCCCAGAAAGTACCTGACACATCTATTAGGACTCAAGATCGTTTCAGACCTCATATGGAATTTATTATGTATGATCCCTCGCTTAATATACTGGCAAGTGGTCTGTTCATTGTACTGTTCACCCCAGAAAGTACCTGACACATCTATTAGGACTCAAGATCGTTTCAGACCTCATATGGAATTTATTATGTATGATCCCTCGCTTAATATACTGGCAAGTGGTCTGTTCATTGTACTGTTCACCCTAGAAAGTACCTGACACATCTATTAAGATTCAAGATCGTTTCAGACCTCATATGGAATTTATTATGTATGATCCCTCGCTTAATATACTGGCAAGTGGTCTGTTCATTGTACTGTTCACCCCAGAAAGTACCTGACACATCTATTAGGACTCAAGATCGTTTCAGACCTCATATGGAATTTATTATGTATGATCCCTCGCTTAATATACTGGCAAGTGGTCCGTTCATTGTACTGTTCACCCCAGAAAGTACCTGACACATCTATTAGGACTCAAGATCGTTTCAGACCTCATATAGAATTTATTATGTATGACCCCTCGCTTAATATACTGGCAAGTGGTCTGTTCATTGTACTGTTCACCCCACAAAGTACCTGACACATATATTAGGACTCAAGATCGTTTCAGACCTCATATGGAATTTATTATGTATGATCCCTCGCTTAATATACTGGCAAGTGGTCTGTTCATTGTACTGTTCACCCCAGAAAGTACCTGACACATCTATTAGGACTCAAGATCGTTTCAGACCTCATATGGAATTTATTATGTATGATCCCTCGCTTAATATACTGGCAAGTGGTCTGTTCATTGTACTGTTCACCCCAGAAAGTACCTGACACATCTATTAGGAGTCAAGATCGTTTCAGACCTCATATGGAATTTATTATGTATGATCCCTCGCTTAATATACTGGCAAGTGGTCTGTTCATTGTACTGTTCACCCCAGAAAGTACCTGACACATCTATTAGGAGTCAAGATCGTTTCAGACCTCATATGGAATTTATTATGTATGATCCCTCGCTTAATATACTGGCAAGTGGTCTGTTCATTGTACTGTTCACCCCAGAAAGTACCTGACACATCTATTAGGACTCAAGATCGTTTCAGACCTCATATGGAATTTATTATGTATGATCCCTCGCTTAATATACTGGCAAGTGGTCTGTTCATTGTACTGTTCACCCCAGAAAGTACCTGACACATCTATTAGGACTCAAGATCGTTTCAGACCTCATATGGAATTTATTATGTATGATCCCTCGCTTAATATACTGGCAAGTGGTCTGTTCATTGTACTGTTCACCCCAGAAAGTACCTGACACATCTATTAGGAGTCAAGATCTTTTCAGACCTCATATGGAATTTATTATGTATGATCCCTCGCTTAATATACTGGCAAGTGGTCTGTTCATTGTACTGTTCACCCCAGAAAGTACCTGACACATCTATTAGGAGTCAAGATCGTTTCAGACCTCATATGGAATTTATTATGTATGATCCCTCGCTTAATATACTATCAAGTGGTCTGTTCATTGTACTGTTCACCCCAGAAAGTACCTGACACATCTATTAGGACTCAAGATCGTTTCAGACCTCATATGGAATTTATTATGTATGATCCCTCGCTTAATATACTGGCAAGTGGTCTGTTCATTGTACTGTTCACCCCAGAAAGTACCTGACACATCTATTAGGCGTCAAGATCGTTTCAGACCTCATATAGAATTTATTATGTATGATCCCTCGCTTAATATACTGGCAAGTGGTCTGTTCATTGTACTGTTCACACCAGAAAGTACCTGACACATCTATTAGGACTCAAGATCGTTTCAGACCTCATATGGAATTTATTATGTATGATCCCTCGCTTAATATACTGGCAAGTGGTCTGTTCATTGTACTGTTCACCCCACAAAGTACCTGACACATCTATTAGGACTCAAGATCGTTTCAGACCTCATATGGAATTTATTATGTATGATCCCTCGCTTAATATACTGGCAAGTGGTCTGTTCATTGTACTGTTCACCCCAGAAAGTACTTGACACATCTATTAGGACTCAAGATCGTTTCAGACCTCATATGGAATTTATTATGTATGATCCCTCGCTTAATATACTGGCAAGTGGTCCGTTCATTGTACTGTTCACCCCAGAAAGTACCTGACACATCTATTAGGACTCAAGGTTGTTTCAGACCTCATATGGAATTTATTATGTATGATCCCTCGCTTAATATACTGGCAAGTGGTCCGTTCATTGTACTGTTCACCCCAGAAAGTACCTGACACATCTATTAGGACTCAAGATCGTTTCAGACATCATATGGAATTTATTATGTATGATCCCTCGCTTAATATACTGGCAAGTGGTCTGTTCATTGTACTGTTCACCCCAGAAAGTACCTGACACATCTATTAGGACTCAAGATCGTTTCAGACCTCATATGGAATTTATTATGTATGATCCCTCGCTTAATATACTGGCAAGTGGTCCGTTCATTGTACTGTTCACCCCAGAAAGTACCTGACACATCTATTAGGACTCAAGATCGTTTCAGACCTCATATGGAATTTATTATGTATGATCCCTCGCTTAATATACTGGCAAGTGGTCTGTTCATTGTACTGTTCACCCCAGAATGTACCTGACACATCTATTAGGAGTCAAGATCGTTTCAGACCTCATATGGAATTTATTATGTATGATCCCTGGCTTAATATACTGGCAAGTGGTCCGTTCATTGTACTGTTCACCCCAGAAAGTACCTGACACATCTATTAGGACTCAAGATCGTTTCAGACCTCATATGGAATTTATTATGTATGATCCCTCGCTTAATATACTAGCAAGTGGTCTGTTCATTGTACTGTTCACCCCAGAAAGTACCTGACACATCTATTAGGACTCAAGATCGTTTCAGACCTCATATGGAATTTATTATGTATGATCCCTCGCTTAATATACTGGCAAGTGGTCTGTTCATTGTACTGTTCACCCCAGAAAGTACCTGACACATCTATTAGGACTCAAGATCGTTTCAGACCTCATATGGAATTTATTATGTATGATCCCTCGCTTAATATACTATCAAGTGGTCTGTTCATTGTACTGTTCACCCCAGAAAGTACCTGACACATCTATTAGGACTCAAGATCGTTTCAGACCTCATATGGAATTTATTATGTATGATCCCTCGCTTAATATACTGGCAAGTGGTCTGTTCATTGTACTGTTCACCCCAGAAAGTACCTGACACATCTATTAGGCGTCAAGATCGTTTCAGACCTCATATAGAATTTATTATGTATGATCCCTCGCTTAATATACTGGCAAGTGGTCTGTTCATTGTACTGTTCACACCAGAAAGTACCTGACACATCTATTAGGACTCAAGATCGTTTCAGACCTCATATGGAATTTATTATGTATGATCCCTCGCTTAATATACTGGCAAGTGGTCTGTTCATTGTACTGTTCACCCCACAAAGTACCTGACACATCTATTAGGACTCAAGATCGTTTCAGACCTCATATGGAATTTATTATGTATGATCCCTCGCTTAATATACTGGCAAGTGGTCTGTTCATTGTACTGTTCACCCCAGAAAGTACTTGACACATCTATTAGGACTCAAGATCGTTTCAGACCTCATATGGAATTTATTATGTATGATCCCTCGCTTAATATACTGGCAAGTGGTCCGTTCATTGTACTGTTCACCCCAGAAAGTACCTGACACATCTATTAGGACTCAAGGTTGTTTCAGACCTCATATGGAATTTATTATGTATGATCCCTCGCTTAATATACTGGCAAGTGGTCCGTTCATTGTACTGTTCACCCCAGAAAGTACCTGACACATCTATTAGGACTCAAGATCGTTTCAGACATCATATGGAATTTATTATGTATGATCCCTCGCTTAATATACTGGCAAGTGGTCTGTTCATTGTACTGTTCACCCCAGAAAGTACCTGACACATCTATTAGGACTCAAGATCGTTTCAGACCTCATATGGAATTTATTATGTATGATCCCTCGCTTAATATACTGGCAAGTGGTCCGTTCATTGTACTGTTCACCCCAGAAAGTACCTGACACATCTATTAGGACTCAAGATCGTTTCAGACCTCATATGGAATTTATTATGTATGATCCCTCGCTTAATATACTGGCAAGTGGTCTGTTCATTGTACTGTTCACCCCAGAATGTACCTGACACATCTATTAGGAGTCAAGATCGTTTCAGACCTCATATGGAATTTATTATGTATGATCCCTGGCTTAATATACTGGCAAGTGGTCCGTTCATTGTACTGTTCACCCCAGAAAGTACCTGACACATCTATTAGGACTCAAGATCGTTTCAGACCTCATATGGAATTTATTATGTATGATCCCTCGCTTAATATACTAGCAAGTGGTCTGTTCATTGTACTGTTCACCCCAGAAAGTACCTGACACATCTATTAGGACTCAAGATCGTTTCAGACCTCATATGGAATTTATTATGTATGATCCCTCGCTTAATATACTGGCAAGTGGTCTGTTCATTGTACTGTTCACCCCAGAAAGTACCTGACACATCTATTAGGACTCAAGATCGTTTCAGACCTCATATGGAATTTATTATGTATGATCCCTCGCTTAATATACTAGCAAGTGGTCTGTTCATTGTACTGTTCACCCCAGAAAGTACCTGACACCTTCAGTCATTCTCTATCTTTACAAGAGTCAGATCAGACCAAAAATGTAGTATTGTTGCCATATCTGACAGATTCTAACTTTCTAGCCTTGAAATAATTCAAAAGCGCTTATGCGGCCCTGTAGGTGATTAATCAATTTTCCACAGATGAGACATTACTAGTCTCTCGCTATTTCCATGGTAAATATTCTGCCGAGTTATCTTCCTTTGTACCATCCTGTCAGACTTGCACAGCTAGGACGATGTCATGGACACCGGATCGCCTCATCTGCATTCTCATTATATCCCATTGGTAAGGAGAAAATTCCCCCCAAACAGCTTTTATCCCACGAACCGCTAATTTGTAGGACAGACTCCCGAGTGTATATTCCCCTGATTATTACAATCTTAACCTCTGAAAGTCAATGGATGTGTTTTCTGTTATTTGGTAGAGTTGAGCTACTAATCAAATTCTAGTCAAGCAGCTTTAATAAGAGTACTACAGTTCATCAGGACTGAAGAAAATCCAGGGTTTGCTCGGTAGTGACGAAACGTTAGTAGCTTGGTTTTGAGGGTATTGAATGTTACAAACTGGTGTTCCTTCTCCCCTTTGAGCGGTTAGGGCGAGGTTGGAAGGGAGATCAATTGCCAGGCTCTGATCATTGATTTGATATTGTCTGCGTGTATATTTACAAATGATTTGCATCATTTATAAATATTATTTCAGTTCTTACTGTATATGGACTCACCTTAAAATATTGTATTTATATACTACTTCTATATATTTGCAATTGGCTCTCAATTTCAGTCAAGATTGTTTTAAGTGTTGCTATAGAAGGATATGGCTACACAACCAAGAAATTAAAATTCAATTTGCATTGGCAGGACTAACATTTCGCATGGCGAATATAGTCACCTACAGAGTGCTAAAGTGTAATGTAGAAAGAAGGTAAGTATGACCGAGAAGGCAGCCTTCGGGAACGCCTACATTAATCTGATGGTCTTCATATTCAGGCGTGCCTCCTTAGTCTGCTTTGCATTCATCTTTGACGGCCTTCTTTAGTCTTATATACTCTGTGTCTTTTTCTTGGTTTTATCTGCTGTCTCTATTCAATTTAGTCGAGAATGTCACCTGTCATTCAATTTTCTATCTCTTGTCTTTCTTTCATTGTCACTAATGTTTCAATTTTCCCTTTAAATTGAACATTTGTTCTGTCATTTGATTGTTTATACTTATCAATGCATTAGTCCTTCATCGTAAAGCCATATATGCTCGTGTATGAACCGATTCGTATACAGGTAAACCCTCTTATACGATGTCTGAGAAAGAAGCAAAAATCCAAACCCTATCTCTAAATCCAAGCAGCTAATAAACACATTATCTTCAGATGTAAATTCCCACGAATAGAGAATATTTTTATGACTAATTACAACTATCTACATTTTTCGGACTATGGTCCTCATCTTTCTTGTAATATTCACGACGTTTCTGCCGCTATACACTTAATACTTCTTCAGGTGATATATGTTGAAATTTCGACCTGAACCCTTTATTTCGTCCACCAAAGTAGATTGTTCTAATTCCATGTAGCATGGATATTATTTAAATGCAATGACAAATGTTATATTTTGTCTTCTTAATTCTTGTTCTTTTATTGTTCTCTCTTCTTAATAACTTTTTTCTTCATATTCTTTCACACTTAGTAACACCTTTGCATCTTGGTGGCTTTATTGTCTTCGTTGGGGTGAAATGATTAAAAAAAAATTGATACCTTTATTGCATAAGAAAATAAAAGCTTATGTGGAAAAATAGCTTCTACATAAAATTTGCAGAATAATTTAAAACAAAAATGTTTAATTTACAATATTTTCAATGCAAAAAACTTCTAATTCTGAGTTATTAAAATCCATAAAAATTTGTAATCATTCGTTGTGAGTAATTCTCTCACCTTGATTAGAAACAGGTACCTCGCTATTATCAGATCTACGTGATTAGGGAACCAGACATTCACATGGGAGAATTGAAAGCGTAAATAAAGACTGTTAACACGAAAAAAGTATTCTTTAAATTGCTTCTAAAATCTAAGCAAAACAGTTTTTCATTGTAAAGTAATCACCCCATATAGTTTTGTTACGTGTTTATATTACTTTGATATTAAAGTTAGGCAATTCAGCAAAATACTGACCTCGAATATATACCTACACCATCTTTTATTATTGATGATTTTGTCACCTATTTCTCGACTTATAGATGAGTCTATGCGCTACGTTTGGTCATAATTTCAGCTTGAAGGATGCAGTTGTAAATAAAAGATGCAGTAATTGGTTAAAGCAAAATTGAGTCGAGAGTTTAGTAAGTTTTCCCCAATAGATATACGTTCAGCTTTATACCGCATATGGCGTTTCCTCACCAAACTTCTGTTATTACAACATGGAATATTTCTTAGAAGATAGAATATTTATTACAAGATGGAATATTTATTATAAAATGGAATATTTATTACAACATGGGATATTTATTACAAAATGGAATATTTATTCAATCAGTCAGTTATGTGCCATGTGTGATACATGTGTAGGCGATCATGTATCTTTCGATACATGACTGATGAGGCAGTTTTTCCTGCAGTAGACTGCCATTTTTTTCTGCGGTAGACCAGTTGCCATCCAAGGTCTGTATTATTATTTACCAATAGCTGGGGGGGGGGGAAGAAGAGAATTCATACCATTTCCAAGGATATGAGAGTGGAATTCGAACTCCTCTCTCTGATTCCCCAATCCAGGCCGCAATCCATTACACCACCGTGCCTCCATATATTATTTATTATAAAATGGGATATTTATTACAACATGGAATATTTATTAAAAAAATGAAATATTTATTACAACATGGAATGTTTATTACAAGATATAATATTTATTAAAAAATGGGATATTTATTCCAACATGGAATATTTAAAACAGTTGTGATGAAAAGAAAAATAAAACCTTTGGAAAGCTTGGTCATGTTTGCAGATATGTTGGACGCCAAACATTGGCGAAAACTGAAATTCAAAGTTAAGCGTATCTTCAGCTTTTACTTGGTATAGTCTTATAACTGACCATTGTTTTATTTAATTCCTTCCCTCTACATATACAGGGTGATTTAAAAATAACTCCCTATTTTATGTATGAATGGCCAGCCAGGAGTCCTGACTTAACATCCTGTGATTTTTTTCTTTGCTTGAAGTTAAAAGAGCAATTCTACTATACAAAACCAAGACTTTGGAAGAACTTGAAGGGTGAATACAAGAAATTATGTCTTCCATACCACAAGAGTTCCTGTTGAAATCAGTTGGCACAATTCCTGAGTGGCCTGAGAAGCTGGTAGCTAAATCTGGTGCCCATATCGAATTTTAAATAAAACCTCATGCTAAACGCTTTCCTCTCATATCCATTTCTTTAAAAAATATAGTTAATACATAAATTATAAGTATTTTTATAGTGAGGAGTTACTTTTCAATCACCATGTATATGATACCATCGATAAAAACATTAGTCGGAAGAAGTCCTTTCAAAGAACGAAATGCGTAACAGGATTTCTTTCCATCTTGTCATTTAAGTATGAAATATTAGTCTGATATATAAAGTTTGTATTTTTTTAAATTCATATAACCTCATGCAAGGCAATAAAGCCACAAAGACACAAGGGGTTGCTGGGTGTGGAATAATTATGAACAGAAACATTAATGATGAGTGGGAAGAGAAAAGATTAATCAGGACAGTAGATAGCTATTGACATTGAATTTAAATTTTTGAAAATTAAAGTTGGTTGGAAAGCATGGAAATTTCACCTGTAAATTGATGAGATCTCGACACAAGTCTTGTACTACACTTAAATTCATAAAATCTAGGTATCATAGTGAAGAGTGATATTTATTTGTAAATATTTACAAAATGTGGCACAAGGCCAAAAAGGGAAATGGGGAAAAGGAGGGTCTTCATCTGTCTTAACTTTAATCTTAGCTAGCCACAAACACTGACCCAAACATACCACAATATTCCTAACACCAAAACAACACATTCTTACTTACCTTTCTTACTACATCTGCCATAATACCTAATACTCATCTGAACAAATACATGAAAGTATTTATAGAAATGAGAGGGAGAATCAACTTTATGTTAGTGGATAAGTGGCTGACGCCGAGCTGGCAGATCTCAGCAGGGTCGGGATTAGGGTTATATTCGCCCATATATTTGTTTTTAAATGGATTCACTGTCAATTTTTTTTTTTCGTTGTTAAAACATTGCTCTAGGCTTCTTTAAATTTTGCAGTCTTACTCTCAACTTTCATATAGCTTGGATATGATCACTTTACACTCAATACTTTTTTATGTTTTAGAGTCCATATCTGCGTTTCTTGATATCTGGTTGATAGACAAGTAGCTTATCTGTTGTTTTTTGTCTGTATTTGTTTTGTCCTGTTTTTTAAGTCGCAGTTTTGTGTGTTCTTTGAACTATGTATTTGCTTATTGCGTGTTTAACTTCTGTGCGCAGTTAAAACTATTTTCCTACGTGGACTTTGCGTGATAGAGTTCCATATTTACCAGCCAATATGAAAAGAAGAAAAAAAGATAATGTATTTATGTAAAAAGAAATATTTTCAACGTCAAGTACAGTCTTTTTGAATGTGACTGATTATTTTATGCATGTGTTCTGAAATTAATTCTTACTTGATTTTTGCTGTTTTATTTCACATCAAAAACAGCATAACTTGTACTACAGATATACATAAACACGACAGGGACTGCTTCATTTAAGAAAAAAGCGTAATGTTGATATATAGCCTTTTCCTTATAATGTTGTGTTTTCATTTAGTGACATATCAATTCATATGGGTTATTTAATGCTTAAATCTAAACATAAAATTTCACACTATGTAATTCAAGGAAATGATATTATCTCACAATTAAATTATAATTACTTAGCTGCATTTTTTAAGCAAATAATCTTACAAAATCAAAAGAGGAATGAAAACTTGTTTCACCTTACAAGAAATGAGAATAATCATAGCAAATTACTTTTTCTTACTTTTTGAGAATGTATACCATGTCATCAATTTTACTATAAAAATGTATTGCTGTTCAATTTACTATGAAATGTACTGTTGGTCATTTTATAATTAAAATGTATTACTGATCATTTTACTATAAAAATGTACTGCTGGTCATTTTACTATAAAAATGTACTGCTGGTCATTTTGATAAAAAATGTACTGCTTGTCATTTTGCTATAAAAATGTACTGCTTGTCATTTTTCTATAAAAATGCACTGTGGGTCATTTTATTTTAAAAATGTACTGCTGTTGATTTTACTATAAAAATGTACTGGTGGTAATTTTACTATAAAAATGTACTGCTACTCATTTGACTAAAAAATGTACTGGTGGTTATTTTACTATAAAAATGTACTGCTAATCATTTTACTATAAAAATGTACAGGTGGTCATTTTACTTTAAAATGTACTGCTGAACATTTTATTATAAAAATGTACTACTTGTCATTTTACTATAAAATGTACTGCTGGTTATTTTACTATAAAAATATAGTGCTGGTCATTTTCTTATAAAAATGTACTGCTGGTCATGTTACTATAAAATGTACTGCTGATGATTTTAACTATAAAAATGTACTGCTGATGATTTTAACTATAAAAATGTACTGGTGGTCATTTTAATATAAATATACTGCTAGACATTTTACTATAAAAATGTACTGCTGCTGATTTTACTATAAAAATGTACTGGTGGTCATTTTACTATAAATATACTACTAGTCATTTTACTATAAAAATATACTGCTGGTCGTTTTACTATAAAATTGTACTACTGGTCATTTTACTATAAAAATGTACTACTGGTGATTTTACTATAAAAATGTAATACTGGTCATTTTAATATAAAATGCACAACTGTTCATTTTGCTATAAAAATATACTGCTGGTCATTTTACTATAAAAATGCATTATTAGTCATTTTACTATGAAATTGTCTGTTGGTCATTTTCTTCAAAAAATTATTACTGGTAATTTTATTATGAAAAAGTATTGCTGGTAATTTTTACTATAAAAATGTATTTTTATACTTTCCTAGTGTTTTGATCTTTGTTTGGGTGTTCACTCTTTTCCTATAGCTGGGATCCTAGCAGGGTTACAGTGAATCTAGGAATAACAGCAATTAAGACATTGCTCCGCGCTCTTTCACTTTCCCGTTCTCATAATTAGAGGCCTTGCTTGTCGACAGGACCGCTTTCCTTATAAGGAAACATTCGGCATTCATTAACCAAAAAGCCAGTACTACTGTCATTGGAAATTTATAAAATGTTTCTCTTAAAAAGACTTTTCAGGAAAATATGTTTCTCAAGTCCAGTAGCTGTTATTGCTCTTTGTTGAGTAATTAACCATACTTAAGTGTTATTGGCAAAAATTATCAGCAAACTGGAAGTGATGAAGTTTCCAATAAAGTATAAGAAAAAGAAGAAAAAGAACAGGGCAAAAATAAATACAAACAATATATGCAAGACAAAAGTAGGCAAAGCAACAGTAATGAAATAAAAAGTTCACAAACAAATTGGGTTAACACACAAAAAGGATAAAGACAAGTGATTGCAGCATTCTGACTTTAAGGCAAGAAAGAACAAGAATATGCCAAGCTAAGTATAGTTTTTCCTCGTCTTTTTTTATTCATTTTCTCTCTTCTATAGATACACTCAATCTGAGAATATTTACACACACACATATATATATATAGTGATTTTCTAAGCCCGGCTTAGATGTGGCACAAGGCCGAAAGTATGGGGCACCCAGTGAGGATAGAACTCACTACTCAGTCGTAATTGATCTAGCAAGACAAGCTTTCTAACCATTATACCATGTCGAGGTGCCCAAAATGATTTTCTAAGCGTAGGTTAGATGTGGCACGGGGCCGAAAGTAGTGGCACCCAGTAAAGATCAAACTCACTACTCAGCAGTAATTGTTCTAGCGAGACAAGCTTGCTAACCATTACACCACGCTGAGGTGCCCAACACACACACACACATATCCGCACACACACGCACACACGCACATATATATATTTTAAGCCATTTTTATGTTTATACATTCTTTTTATAGATACAAATATTTAAGTAAAAACTACAATCTTCCATGAATCTCTCATGTACATTCGTATCTGCTCAAAGCGTATCCAAATGTAAACAAATGACGTCACACATTAAGATTGTAGTTTAAAAGCAGTAAAATCGACCTTGCTAACCGAACGATCCTCAATTGGTTAAGACACATCAGGC
>OZ038508.1:36143693-36153693 GCA_964036315.1 Acanthosepion esculentum | reverse complement strand
CTAAGTTGACTCTTCAGCTTCCAATCTCAATTCCTCATTGTTAACAGCGACATCCTGCCTTCCTCTAACCTGACAGACATGAACTTCATTTCATTCAACGCTTGGGTTGAAAAGACAGATGACCACTTTCGTCGTGTGCCAAAATAGCCTATTCCCTGTAGAGTAATGGATAGCAGCTCGGACTGAGGACTCGGAGAGCCGAGTTCGAATTCCAGTTAAATCCATTACATGCTAATATCCTTGGAAAAGGTGTGAATACGCTTCTTCTCCCCCCAACTATGGGTAAATAGCAGAATGGCAACTGGTCTACCACAGAAAGAAATGGCGACCTAGTGTGGCAAAAAAATCTATCCTGTCAGTCATGTATCGAAAGATACGTGATCGCCTAAGCATGTATCATGCATGGAGCATAACTGAATTATATATATATATATATATATAAAAATAAATAATTCAGTTATGCTTGATACACGCTTAGGCGATTATATAGATAGAGGCACCTCGGCGTGGTGTAATGGTTAGCAAGCTTGTCTGGCTAGAACAATTATGATTCAGTAGTGAGTTCGATCCTCACTGGGTGCTCCATACTTTCAGCCTTGTGCCACATCTAAGCAGCGCTTAGAAAATCACTATATATATATATATATATATATATAGAGAGAGAGAGAGAGAGACTGGATTTTCCCATCGTTTCTGACGTAAGAGGGTCAAGTAGCCCAGTTCTTAGAATGAAGAACCATATTACCTGCAGATATCTTTTGATTATAGGGGTGAAAGCTTGTGCCGAACCAACCACACATGGAATCAGCCGAATACAGAGAAATGGTGCACAGTATGCCACAAAGTCCCCAAATGGTCTCCACATGTTTTGAATTCAGGGTTGTCCTAGAAGTCTGTCCTGTCCTGTTTTTTTTCCAGAATTATTAATAGGTTGCCGGCCAGAGGGATCAAAATTGTAGAGAAACGGCTCAAAGTTCATAATTTATTTTTCAAGTGCTTTCAACCGTCTCAATTATTATTCTGAACAATATGCTCGACAATATTCTGTTGCCTACATCCTGGCAATATTGGGACTGTTGGTAGTAAAAAATCAATTCAAGGTGACCTCATCGATAAAACGGTTACACGGAGCTAGACCTCAGCAAAAGAGAATATATCAAATATTTATAAGTATTATTATTATTTCGTTCAAGCTGATGGATCAGTATATTCCTAGCCTGACACGTAACATCAGCTGAATGTTCACTGTTCGATCTATGTAATTAATATACATCACCATTTTCTGCCCTGTGATAGAAGTCAGCATTGAAAAATTATTTGTTGTGTAAAATAAATTGTTTTTTTTTTTTGTTGTCAACGGGCCAAACATTCATTGATAAACATACGTATCCATTTTAACTTGAGAGACGCATCAATCAGTTTTGCTTGCTATTGCTTATAAAGTATAAGCAAACAGCTGGATTTGATCCTGCTAAGGAATATAAATGTTTTTTTAATACTTTTTCTACTCATTTTACTGTTTACTTAACTACCTATTTTTTCTGTTTGTTTAACTTTTCAAGTCAATCTCACATGTACTCAAGGGATTAAGCGTTGTTGAACTTGTGTTTGAATGAAAATAAAATTGATTTGTCAAATTAGCGTTCCACTTATAATTGCAGAAATTTAGTGAATACAGCAGAAAGCTAAAAAATTAGGTACCTCCACGAAATGTAAAAAAAAGAGCATAGCTTGATGAAAAAGACGCCAAACTTGACGAAAACAAAATTTTATCGTCTAAATGTTTATGTTATTATTAAGAGGAAAGATCAAAGTATTTTTGTGTTTTTTTTTTACATTTTTTAATCGTTTCTAACACGTCCGAAAATTTCGTTAAAAATCTTGTTTTTTTTTGAGTCAGCAAAATTGATAATTTTTTTCCATTTCATAGAATCAATGAAAATCTCAGTTTGAATTTTTTTAAATATCAATTATCATTTTTTAAAAACTTATTTTACGAAAATCAGAAATTATAATGTTTATTTAAAATATTTTGAACCAAGCTTAACTTAGCTTTTGCGCCGAAAAGATGTAATTTGATCAATTTGATCAATTTGATCATAATCAAAGCAGGTCATAAACTTTCGCGTCATTTGACAGGTGTTGAATGACCTATTGATGGATTCCGTGAGGATAATTTGTTCTACGGAAGGAGAAAAGTGAAATATTTTACATTTATGTGAACAAATTATTTACCTCGTTATTTTTAAGGAAAACTTTCAGCGCTCTAATTTTTTTTGTACTTACCTTTACGTTTATGATGCTGAAAAATAATAAAAAAAATTTAAAATAAAATACCATGATAGAAGTAACTTAATAATTTATGAAATGATAATTTAATTATTATTTAATAAATCAAAATTAAATGTGACTTTCCAATCCAATGTATATAGTTTCTATCTGAAATACACCAGAATTTTTAGTTAATGGAAATAATGAATTTAATCATTAAGCTTTAAATTAAATCTAAATTTATGTTGGTAAATAGTAGAGGTACGTATCTGGTAACCTGATTTATATTTTTTTATATATTTTTCATTTTATTTCTAATTATTGTTATGACAATTATTTTATTATTAAATTTTATTATTAATTACATAATTACTAAAATTTTTATTAACCTAATAAACATTACTGAAAAGAAGCTGAACGGAAAATACAACCTGTTGGAAAGCAACTAAGAAGCGAAATGTTATGAAAAGTCCACGTGTTATCCATTTATTACAATAAATGGACAACACTCTTAGATCATGTGACCTTTTTATAATAATGGCAATTTCAGCCTACCATACATGGAAATAATGAATGTATTAATTAAAAAATACAACATAAAAAATAATTAATAAATAAAATAGTGCAACTAAACTTATTAATCTTTGCAATTTGGGAATCGTCATTTTGTTTCCGCTTAATTACTACATCACCAAGAGGAAACAGCCTAATACAGAGTTTTACACGATTTTAAACTATTATAAATTATTTAATTAAAATTTCTTAAAAAATGAAAAGATTCTTGTAAAACTTAATTATTCATCAGATAAATTTTATTTCTTCAGACAATAATGTCCTTAATATTACTTATTTACAAAAGCAATTAAAAGCTTTTCTAATTAAGTAATATCATAGTTTTATTGGATTCATTATTTTTCAATTCAGAGCCGATTTTCAGTCAGATAGCTCAAATTTGAAAAAAAAAGTAGGTGATTTATCATCTCCGAAGACTTCTTTAAAAAAAAATTTTTTTCAGGAAACCGAAAGGTTTTGGGCGAAATTTCATGAAATTAAGTAAGTGGGGGGTAACATATTTAAAAAAATAAAAAATTACCAAACTTTTCAAAAAAAAAATATTTCAAAAATAATTTCATTCATTTGTGAATAAGTCCTGAAAATTACATTAAAATTGGACAATTACTTGATTTTTACAAAAATTTCAAAATCAATGTGTTTTCAATGGAAAAAAGCGCAAAAAAACTATGTTATTGTCTCTGACATCGCGATGACGTAAACAAAAGAAGACTTTAACCAAAATTTCGAACGTGTTAGAAAATATTGAAAATTTTAAAAAAATAATTAAACAATACTTTGGTCTTTCATCTTAATAATAACATAAGTATTTTGACGTTAAAAATTTATTTTTGTTAAGTTTGTGGCATTTTTCACAACGCTATCGGTTTTCCGCGCGAAAACAGTGAAGATGCCTAGCTAAAATCTTATGGCGGATTTCTAAGAGCAGCTTTGATGTGACACCCAGTGAGGACCGAACTGACTAATCAGTCGTAATTGATTAACAAAGCGAGCGTGCTAATAATTACATCACATCAACGTGCCTAACGGCTAAAATCCTGTGGGTATGCAGGAATCCCTCGATTAGTGCGGCTGATGTGTACATCAGTAAAAATAAAAAAGTGTTTTTCATTACTATGATTAAACTACAGAATGTTTTATCGCACTAATTTAGTATTATGTATGCACTAAACGAATTTTGGTATATAAAAATTTCAGCGCACTAATTGAAAATACTTTAATCGAAGGCGAATTCGACGCATTAATCGAGGGATGCCTGGATTTATTTTAAAATTTGTTACACAAATTTGATATAAGGTTTTGGCGATTCGGATTACGCTATATTATTTATTATATTTATTACTAGCTGACGTACGCGGTAATTCTCGGAAAACGTATGTTATCGCCATTTCTCGTTTTCATATCCTTTCTTCGGTTATCCGAAAGTACTAATTCAAAGAAATTAGCACTGAAAACCGCTGCCCCTATGGATTTTGGTGGACATACAATAAGTTAAGCGACTTACCTAATAACAATCAAATCGGTTATCCGAAAGTAACAATTCAAAGAAATTAGCACTGAAAACCGCTGCCCCTATGGATTTTGGTGGACATACAATAAGTTAAGCGACTTACCTAATAACAAGCAAATCGGTTATCCGAAAGTAACAATTCAAAGCCCTGAAAAGGGCTTTTGTGCGTTCACAGAAAATATAGCACTACGAGAGCTACTATTTTACAATAGATGTACAAATAGGCTGACATATAGTTTCACAACAGATCTACAAATATATTTATATATATGTTGCGGTATTGACTGCCTAAATCAACCCGTACATTTTTTACTTTACGAATGTGTAAAGCAAACGCAAATGCAACAAGAGAAACAAGATGGAACACAAAACGGTTTTGTAACAACAACAATATTTATATTTGTATAAAGATGTACAAGCATAGTGGTTACTATTTTTGTTGGCGTCATGTCCCTTTGACTGAATTAAAGTTTTTACTAATGAAATATTTTTATCCGAGCTCACAAAAGTTTAATGAACTTGCCTCTCAAAATGTTCCCTGTGAGAGAGTTGAAAGAATTCTGTAAAGGTGAGAATATGTTGAGTAAACTTTTAGCTTCAGAAGAGTTGAAAGAGTGAATGTCCCGTAACGTTTGCAATTAAATTTACATCGCTTGTAGTTGAATATTCGTAATGTAATTGTAATTTTTCATAGCGTCCGCCCGCAAGGGGTCGAGACGCGATTCCTTTTACTGCTACATTTTAGTAGCGAGGGAAATCAAAGAAGAGGAAGTGGACGAACTCGTTTCTGGTATTTATAATTAATTTAATCATGTGGTAGACTCGAAAAGGCATTGACAGATTTTGGCGGAATTATTTTTGTGGTCAGGTCAAGAACTAGGTCGATGTTATTTGGACATGATTTAAATATTAGGTGACCAATCAGAAGTTGAGATTTTCTGAAAATATGTATGAAGTTGAATAAGCCCTGTGATCCGCTTTTTGCACAGATTTGTACAAAAATTGATATCGATAAAAAAGTGGTAGCGAATAACATAAATTAACAAAAGACTTACAACACTGACAAATAGTGTAGTTAAATCATAAACATTTGATGATTGAGTGTATCTTACAGTTTCACTTTTTGTAGCGATTCTAACTGATATTGTCTAATTAAACCGCCGTAATTAAAAGTAAGACTTAACGAGGAAGTGTAGGTAACTGATGCCGATTAAGGACGTTGGATGTTTAAGAAGGATATCTATTTCCACAGCTAGATTTTTTTTACACAGACAGTATATAGCACGAAAGTGTCCTTCAAACAGGTTCTTATTCCACAGACAACAACAATAACCAAAATCACGATATGCCTTTTTAAGTGTAGGTTGAAATAGGAGTTCAGGTAAAGTTTCTTTTCGCAAATACGCTCAATTTAAATGTTATTTTACGTTTAAATGACCGCATGGATCGAGCCAATTTATTTGTATTTAATAAATTCGAACCTAGCGAATTTAATAGTGCACATAGCGAAATATGAAACTAATTAATTCCATATTAAATTAAATGCAAAACACAGTGAACCGTGTGCGTAAGACACGGCGGTGAGCTGCTATCTAGGGAAGCTAGAAAAAAAAAACTATTAGCCTCGTAACAAACTGGATGTTAGTTTAACATGTATGCAAAGTTTCATTAATATCGGAGTGAGAGACACTATTTGTTAAATGACATACCTGTGAACACCTTTGCCTCAGTTTTCGTGCGCATACAAGTCGAGAACTCAGATTTGCTCAGAAAAACGGACAGAAATTACCATTTATATATATATAGATTCTAATATCGAATGGAGTGAGAAGTTTAAAAAAACAATTCTTTATGAAATGTTGATTTCAGTTTCGCTTTTCGTCGCGATTAGAATTAATCAGGTTGTTATTCCACAGACAGCAACAACAACCACGATAAGCCTTTTAAAGGGTAGGTTGAAATACATTCGAACCTCGAGAATTTAATGAAGCACATGGCGAAACTTGAAAAGAAGAAACCCTAAACAAGTGTAATTATATTTATTTTTAAAGAAATCGTGTCAAATTATATTTTTGCAATGTAAAACATCACGGAGATCCTATTCCAAGAAAGATTATGCAGAATTAATGTGTTAAATAAAGATTTTATTTATAAAATAAACTGCGATATGTTCAGATGTTGTCCCTTAATTTTTTAAAAATCCAACAAAAAACCAGAAATTGCCATTTATATATATATATGTTATATTCCGTGCTAATAGGTAGAAACCAGCACAACAACCAAGGAAGTAATAGTTATACGCAAGGTCGTAGCAAGTCAGTACAGTACTATCGGAAGTGCCGCTAGTCTCGCAGATTCCAGCTCGACGGTATTTACCTGCCTCCCCACGAGGAAGGATGTGGCACAAGGCCGAGTTTAACGTTGGGCAATCCGAGCCCGTAGGCTCGGCCAAAACTTCCTCGTAAGCCCGCATAAACGGGTTCGGGTCTGTTTACCTCCCCGAACGAGACTGCGCTTCGGCATAGCCTCGTCCGAGTTCGACAGCGGCCAAAATCTGATTAACAAATTCTGACGCAACTCTGCTGTCCGCTGTCCTAACAGATACTTATAGGTGGTTACCACCTATAGTGCCGCCACTCAAGGGGCTGGCATGTTATTCCATCACATCAATATATATATATATATATATATATATATATATATATATATATATATATATATATTATTTAGTCATTACTTTTTTATTATTTATCGTTTAAATATATTTTATTATAATTGTAGTAATTGACATGTTTGTAGACGATGCGTTTGCTCTGACGTTCATTTTAAAAATAAAAAGTTTAGGGTGTCCATGAGGGATATCACCTCTGATGGAGAAACAGTCATACTTCTTTGGGAGTAGTTTATCCACGTAGGTTAACCCTGCCGCCCAATTCTCACCTGTGGCTCAACTAACTGCGACATACAACAATGACCACACCACGTTAAAACGCTTCGACCGACGTACAAACCAGGTGAGGGTAGATGACGGCTCCAAACCATCGATAATTTAAAGTTTGTCGGTCCTATTGCATATATAAACCGATTCCCGGCGGTGTAGGAGGTTGGGATTTCCTATAGATTCAAAGTTGCCAGAAAGTTCCGTTCAGTGCATCATAGCATTGATCTGATATATATAAGTCCTGGTCATCTACCGCATCCTAGATGTCTCTAGATGTAATGATACATCGTGCCACCAGATAAAGACTCCTCAGGCTGAGAGAGTGGGAATACCCAAGTTCAATGATTTTCCCACTATATATATTTTCCACAAAGGTCTGTTTTGAAAACTCATCCCAATCCACTGATCCATAAAGTCTTCTTCGGACACAAAATACAATCATGTTTGATATTAGTATCGGAGTTATAAAGTGTAAAAGGTATTGTCATATGTTTACTCCACCTCACATGATACATTGAAAACAAAAGAGGCTGTGGATCACTTATTTGACAAGTTTAGGTGGATAGATGGCAAAATATAGAGTTGACGGCATGATAAAAAGACAAACATTGCTGAGAGCTGCAAATGTAGGATGTTGTCGAAAGCCGTGATCTTCTTGAAAGAGCATAGAAAAGAAAAAGAAGAAGCGGATGCAAACCACGCCTTATTAACACACCCCATACAACTACTTCCAGCCTGTGCGGAATCTTATTGATAACTGTGGTCTATGGCTTCATAGTACTTGCTCCACAACTGAATACTATCATGGAACAATTATTCATCACACGTCAGCAGTCCCACAGAGTCCAATTTCTTGGCACACTTGGCAGAGGATGATGATTTTTGTTTAAGATCCTTCTTTTCCAACTACGAATACTTATGTCACCTTCAGTGATGGTTGTAGGGTGGCTAGCGCACTAGGCAAGCTGAACTTCCGTGCCTTTACAAGTATATATATATATATATATATATATATATATATATATATATATATATATGAAATCTTCACAAGAAGAAAACCTGACATTGTAGAATAACTAGTTTATTACAATATACAACTTAATACAAGCTAAAGAAAACATTCATTATCCTACTTAGTATCGATGAGGGTTTCTTTCCTAACCTTTTATTTGAAGTTGTGTGGAACATCAACATCATGATTATGTCATTGATGTCTCCCTTCCTGATTCAAGTTTCATGCTCTATCCATTTTAGCTGTTGTTGAAAATCCTCAAGTGATGTGGTTTCTCTTACTTGGTACAATACTTTAAAGTACAAAACAACTACTTTTGGTGCCAATTTAAAACATTACCAGGGGTGACCTCAAACTTTTGAGTTGTAGTGTATCTTGAAGCATTCCATACACGACACAAAAAGTAATTCATTGCATTATTTACTTACACATACCAGAAACATTTACCTCAAAATTACATTACATAATGATTTCATCATTACAAATGAATAGAACAGAGATACCAGAAAAACCATTTATATAAAATTATAATATTCAATATCCATTCATAAAAGAAGTTAATATCACCTGAGTAATGGCAATGGTAAGGTTAGACATTTCTTTTTAAGAAAACGTTTGATATTCCTTGACGAAGCAGCCATTACTCTTTTGGTTGAAATTTATAAAGTCTTTCTTTGAAAACAAATTTTCAGGAAAATATTTTTCTCTAATCCAGAAGATGTTATTGCTCTTTCCAGTATTGATGAGGGTTTCCTTCCTAATCTTTTATTTGAAGTTGTGTGGCACATCAACGTCACTGATTTCTTTTCCTGATTCAAGTTTCATGTGCTATCCAATTTAGCTGTTGTTGAAAATCCTCAAGTGATGCGGTTTCTCTTATTTGGTACAATTCTTTGTCTTTGATTCTGCAGTGCCAGTCCATGAGTTTTGAAGAAGTGTGGTCTTCACCACAGGCTTCACTTGCTCAAAATGATTTTAACCATTGATCTGAAGAAGCGGTTGTAGACAGTTAAAATGTTTCTGAAAAGGTTTGGTGCCATGCATGACATCCATATGAAAGCTTTAATCTGATAAACCTATTTAAGAACAAAACTCGAGTTTTCAGGTTCATGTTTTGGTTTTGTAGTAATTTGTAGTGGTGGGTGAAACTACCGACTATTCTATGTTCAATTTTTTTTTCTTTTATACTAAATTTGTTACAACTGATCCATACGCCGAGTTATTTGAAGTGTTTGATATTTACTAATAAGAACTTGTAAGAACATGACTAGAGTTTTCAAGTTAATGTTTTTGTTTAATAACAATTTCCGGTTAGCAACGTCTATTCTATGTTCAGTTTCCTTATCACCTATGCTAAAATTGTTATAACTGATCCGTACGCCGATGTATTTGAAATATTTGGTATTTACTAATTACACATCCTGAGTTTTTATGATGGAATCAGGGCATGTGCCAGCAGTGCTTTCATTCCAATTCCAGACCATATTTTCTATTTTGGAAATGGTCATCTTGGCACACTTGGCAGAGGATGATGATTTTGATTTTTAGATCATTCTTATTTCAACTATAAAAATCTGTCATCAGCAGTGATGGACTTAGTGTTTCTAGCACACCAGGAAAGCTGAACTTTGAAACCATTAAAAGTATAATTTTTTTAAATGTTCACAAGGAGAAAAACTGAAAATGTAGAATA
>OZ038508.1:35983693-36138693 GCA_964036315.1 Acanthosepion esculentum | reverse complement strand
GCATAGATCATTTTAAAGATGTTTTAGTGTTTTCTACACAAAAGCCTGTTGCTTGAATGTAAGAACTCAAGGAATGGCAATGATTAATGGGATTCTTTTAATAATTTTTGTTCTTATCAAATTGATCAGTCTCGCAGTGATGTGCGTGTCAATATTTTATAGCAACACATGGAACAACAATAAAAGAAACCGAGAAGATATATGCAACGAAGGATAGAAGTGACGAGGCCTGAGATATTGCACCTGTGAAAAATGACATTCACAATAACGGGCAACCGAGATTGGAAAACTCTAGGGAAATAATAAGGAGATATATGCACATTAAGAGAGAAAAGATGTTTTAATCATGGAGAAGGTATATTTATTTTGCATTTCTAATACAAAATTGTGGCACAAGGCCGGAGCGGATGTGGGAAAAAGGCTGGTCTTCTCTGACAATCCTAGTCCGAGTTAATCATAATCACGATCCATTCATTCCATACAATATGCTTATTGACTACAAGAACTTGTCCATCTCCTCCTAATCCAACATATACCCCAATACCACATATACACTAGAGATCTACGAAACAACCCATGACATAATAATTCAATAAATGTTCAAAATGTCTTTTTTTAATCATGGAGAATGATTGCTAAAAATAACCTCTACCCAAATTTATAGATAAATCCTGCAGATGCATGCTGGGATTTCTTCTTGGCCAATAAAACAAAATGGACCTTTTTTGACTTGCTTTGCAATTAAAAAGCTATAGCCACTTGACTATATCCCTTTTGCATGTGAACACTATTTCTATTTTGCGAACTTTTTAATTGGTTATGTAAGTGTATGTGTGTGTGCACACATTCTTCACCTGTTTTAAACAAATATTTTCCGTTTTGCTAGAGGTCAACAAGTACAAAAATATTTCTAATTGGTTTTAAATTAAACATATTTTTCGCACATATCTGAACGGTTTTGGTGCCATGCATGTCATCCATGTGAAAGTCTCGATAAAACGAACCTATTTAAGAACATGACTCGAGTTTTCAGGTTAATGATGTGGTTTTATAGCAATTTGCGGTGTTTGATGAAACTAACTCTAGCGTGGCGTATTTCCTTTTCTCTAAATCTGTAATACTAAATGTGTTATAACTGATCCATACACCGAGGTATTTGACGTTTTTGGTATTTAATAATTCTACATCCTGAACTTTTTAATTTAATAATTCTACATCCTGAACTTTTATGATGGATTCAAAGTAGGTGAGACTATTACAGTTTTCATTCCAATTCCAAATTATTGTTTCTCTTTTGGAAAGGTTTATTTTGAGTCCTATTTCTAGGAATACTTTTAGAGGTTCTAGATTTTTCTCTCATTCTCCCCTCCTCTCTCTCCCCTCTCTCTCCCCTCTCTCTCCCTCTCTCTCTCTCTCTCTCTCTCTCTCTCACACACACACACACAACGCACCCTCGCATTCCTCTTTCTGGTTGATGTCACACTTGAGAAAACTATTATTATGGATGGCAGTAAGGTTACACTCTTTGTGAAATTTAATCTGTGATATTGAAAGATATTTCAGTTTTCACCTACTTTCTTTTTTGTAAAATAAACGAGAATTTGGGGATTCAATTTTTGCCTGTCCAACCCCTTGCGCCCCCCCCCCAAAAGCAGCAACTTTTCAAATTTCAACACTTCAAGGAGAGATGACAACAACAGTAGAAAATCACTTGGTTTAAACAATTCATGTGATGAGTAAGTTACTTGTTTCCTAACTTATGAATTGCTGTTTCATAAGTCACCGTGAAGGTTTAATGAACTGTGTACGGTGACAAAAACAAGATTCAAGTAAGTTTCAGCATTTTTGAAAAATCGGATTCACTAGCCCATGAAATCGTGAACTAAAAAGAAACGTGTCTATATCTCTGAAAACATAAGAAATCAGCACATATGCTAGGCCACAAAAATCTCCTGAGCCGACCAAGCATAGAAATGAATAAAATTTGGGAACCAGTAATAAGAAGAGCTAGGTAAAAGCAATGAATAACAACACAAAAATTGCAATATAAGATCTGGTAAAACATATGCAATAATAATAACGGAAAATTGAAATAAGAGCACTGGTAAAAAAACGTTTGCTGAGACATTCGGTTTATAAGTCCCAGAAATTCATACACAGATGGCACAGTGGATAAAAACGGTGGTTAGATCCAGTGACCCAAAGAGTTGTGAGTTCAGTACTAGGCTACAACTTGGAGAGTTGAGTTAAAAGGAAATAACTGAGACATCCAGAAGAGGCACCGGAAGATGCATGGCACGTGGAACTAGAACAATCTACCCCGGTGGACGAAATAAAGGGTGCGATTCGAAATTCAAATCATTCGAAGAAGGCCGTAGCGTACAACAGCCCGAATAATGTAAATAATATAAATAAAAAGAAGCGTTTTTAACAAGGACTTGAGAAAAGGATGCAACGTCAGAGTCTTGAGAGCTGGAGTATACCAAATAGATCAGAATCAAGCACCCCCCCCAAATACATCAGTGAAACATTCCGAAAATTACGAGGGTGGGCTGAAAAGTTCATAGACTGACTATGAAGGAGTGAGGCTGCGAAATCTTGCATGCATTCATTTCTTCTTATTAATGACTCCGTTGTTCCAGGTAAACTGACATCTGATTGTTCAAAGAACGATTCAAAAATGAAAATGGAGGAAATTTGGCGTCGTGGTGTTATCAACTACATGCATAAGAAAGTATTTAGTCCCCAAGGACATTCATGCTGACATGATTGCTACATTAGTTGGTTGCTACAGTTTTATCAACTGTGAAAAAGTGGACAGCTGAATTTAGGAGGCGAAGGGAGTGTCTTGAAGATGACCCAAGTTCTGAACATCCTGCAACTGCCACCACCGAGGAAAATATTGACAGTTTTCACCTCACGATAAATCAAATAGACAAAGCTCTTAATATTCCCGTGAGAGAGTTGAGAATAATTTGTACAATGAAATGGCATGGCAAAGGTTTCTTTTCTTCTGATATCTGATCAAAAGCGCACCAGGCTAATCACATTTCCTTGAACGTTTCCTAACCCAAGATGAGTGTTGGGTTCATCACTTTGAACCAGAGACAAAGTAACAATTCATGCAGTCATTAGCTCCAAATAAGCCCATCGTCGTTTCAAACAAGTACAAATATATAAATATCTATCGAGGTCAAAGATGCTTTCCAAAAGCTGAGCAGAATATTTTAAAATAAAAGATTCTCATCAGAAAGTAAGAAAGTGTACTTAACTGTTATGTAATATCGGTCCTTCCATATAACTGTGAACAATCTCATCATAGAATAAGAAGAAAATTGAGGCAACGGAAATGTGGTTCTACAGAAGGATGCTGAGAATACTATGTACTGAACATATGAGCAATGGTGAAGTTTTAGAGAAAACGGAGACAAAAAGGACACTTATAGTTGACATCAGATAGGGAAAGTTGAAAGAGGACTTAAAAATTTGACACTGACAGGACATATTAACAGGCAAGAGAGACAGAGGAAAGCAGCACATAACCTACCTAAGACAAAATTAACTAATAGATATAAGTGACAGGAAATTCTGGAGAACTATGATCGCCAAATTCCTGAAGAGACAAGGCACATAGAATAAGATTAAAAACCTTTAAAAAATGTATAATGCAAAATGGACACGAAAAAGCTAATGTCGCCTGATGCGTCGGTATGTAGTGAATGTCAAGGGGCGGGATTATTTTTTGGCCTCTGGTCCTTTGTATGCGAAGGACTTCTATATTAATGACGGCTTTGTGGCATATTCCGACCGAGTGGACTATCAAATAAATTCAAAGTCACATTTATTTAATGTCAGTGTTTTATATAACACTTTAATATACACGACAGATGACTAATATATATTTAATTTAGCGGACATACTTTTTTTAAAAATCATATTGCCCCAAAACAAGGTAATAAAGCCACTAAGACTCAAAGGTTCACAAAGAGTGAAAGAAACTATGAAAACGTTATTCAGAAGAGTGGGGGATCATTAAAAGACCAGGATACATTGAGACAGAAAATGACGATTGACGTTGCATTTAAATTTTTGGAGATTGTAAGTGACAGGAGAGCAAGAAACCGGAAGAGAGTTCTATAAACGAAAGAAGAAACTATTAGGATAAATTTTACGGTTACATCTAGCAATTTATAAAGTATCATAATGAGACCTAAGTGCCAATCTAGTACAGCGCTTTAATTCGTGAAGTCGTGGTACCAAAGAGGAAATTTCGTCAGAACTATTACCTCGCTTAGATTGTGAAAGACATCTTTCACTGAAACTGCGCACCTTTAGAGTTTAAACGAGTTCTTTTTTAAGTTGTTCTTATCCTACCTGTTCGACCACTTTATTATCTCTTCTTGCCCCAATCATTAGAAATTATTATCTCTTCTCGCCCCAATCACTGAAAATTATAATCTCTTCTCGTCCCAATCACTAGAAATTATTATCTCTTCTCGCCCCAATCACTGGAAATTATTATCTCTTCTTGCCCCAATCATTGGAAATTATTATCACTTCTGGCCCAAATCACGGGAAATTATTATCACTTCTCGCCCTAATCACTGGAAATTATTATCTCTTCTCGCCCCAATCACTGGAAATTATTATCTCTTCTTGCGCCAATCATTGGAAATTATTATCACTTCTGGCCCCAATCACTGGAAATTATTATCACTTCACGCCCCAATCACTGGAAATTATTATCACTTCTCGCCCCAATCACTGGAAATTATTATCTCTTCTTGTCCCAATCATTGGAAATTATTATCACTTCTGGCCCCAATCACTGGAAATTATTATCACTTCTCGCCCCAATCACTGGAAATTATTATCTCTTCTTGTCCCAATCATTGGAAATTATTATCACTTCTGGCCCCAATCACTGGAAATTATTATCACTTCTCGCCCCAATCACTGGAAATTATTATCTCTTCTTGTCCCAATCACTGGAAATTATTATCACTTCTGGCCCCAATCACTGGAAATTATTATCACTTCTCGCCCCAATCACTGGAAATTATTATCTCTTCTTGTCCCAATCATTGGAAATTATTATCACTTCTGGCCCCAATCACTGGAAATTATTATCACTTCTCGCCCCAATCACTGGAAATTATTATCTCTTCTTGTCCCAATCATTGGAAATTATTATCTCTTCTTGTCCCAATCATTGGAAATCAATAATTTAAGAATTTGTTTTTTTTTTTAATAAATATCATATACGCAACTCGAATTATTCTCACATCTGAATATCCTGGCATTTTAATATTTTTTCTTTTTTTCATTTTCAGTTGAAATGTTCGAAGATGTCACGTCTGACATAAAAACAAAATAACCAGAGAACTGACAACTCCATTGAGGAAGCTTTATCCAGAAGGTAGGTGTTATTTTATTAACTGAATACTTCACCTCAGTTAAATATTATTAAACAAGAACATCGTTTGACGTTTCCTCTGTCGACGAAATCTCATTTTAATTAAGTTTAAAGAAATGGAACGGCCTATGGAAATGAGACAAGTTAGGGACAACTCGCAGTCTTCGCTTCAAAGTCACACGTGTTGTCAAAGAATAATCTCTACAGGGAAGGTGCTTAGGGTAAGTAACAGTAAAATTAGTCGTTTCCCTATAAAGAAACATTCAGAATTCATTGTCCGAACAGTTAGCATTGCTGTTGATTGAAATGCATAATGATATTTCAAGAAAATATATTTCTCAAGCAGTTATCTCTTTTTTCTAGTGTTCGTAACAGTTTCCATCCTAACTTTTTGTTTCACTTCATGTTGAAAGTTAATATAATCATTTTATCATTATTTTCTCTTTAAGTTAAATGAAGTATCCAGTTTAGTTGTTGCCTGTGTGGCGTAGTTTTTGTTATTCGGTAAGTCCTTTATTTTTATGTTACTGTCGTACCAATTTGCAAGATCCGACTAAGAACAATCCTCCATAAGAACCATGGAGATCATTTGCTTGAAGCCATTTTTAATCATTATCCGAAAGAAAGGTTGTATCTAACTGGTAGTTCAGATATTTCCAAAGTTGTTGGTCGCCATTTATGACATCTACACAAAGGTCTAGATCTGATGGGGATTATTTAAAAACATGACACGAATTTTTATATCAATGTTCTTGTTTTGCAACATCTTGCATTAATGAACAGCAATACCTCTAGCGCAGCCTGTTCTATGTTCCATTTCCTTTCCTCCTGTGCTAAATTTCTTAGAACTGATCCAGACACCGATGTATTTGAAGTATTTAGTACTTATTAATTTCACACTGTGAATTCAGAACAAGAGCCATCACTGCTTTCATTCTAATATATTCCTCTGAAAATAGTCTTTCGATATTATATATATATATATATATATATATATATATATATATATATATATATATATATATATATTATAATTATTTTAAAAAATGATTCCTTCGCTTCATAAGAGTTCTCATGTTTCAAAAACAAGAGCCAAGAACCTCAGTATAAATATTAAAATTAAATTGGATTAAAGTATCAAGCCCTGTTTCATCCTCAAGCGAAAATTTAGGAATAACAAATCTTGAGATTTACTCATCTTTATAAGCATGTTCATTCGCAAAATTAATTACTATGGAAACGGCTGGAGCGACCATTTTGATAAGGGGCGTAGGAGTTAACAATTTGTATCCACATATCAGTCACCTTCGGAAAGAGGTCAAGGGCTGGGATGTCCATTTCAAAGCAAATCATGGCATTCCTGTACGCACATCGTCTGATCACTCACAGCAACAGATAGCTGTTGGCACCATAATACGTCGTTAAGTGTCTAAAGAATTTTATTTTATTTATTTATTTATTTTATTTTTTTTCCCTGAAGGGCTGTTTCGTACATAAACGCGTCGCACTGAACTACAATTTGTTTTTAGACGACTTCCTAAAGGGTTTTTCTATCTTATGATTGGGTTAAGCTTTTAAAACTAATTATTTAATGCGAAACTTTGTTGATGTCGGCAAAAAACCGTTAACTCATGTCTATGGTTTAATAAATTTTCATTAAACTTAATAATGTGTAGTTTTAATTATTTAAGCTCTATTTTGTATGGAGCACTGTTTTTAAAAAATAAAAACCAAAATACTAAAGAACTCCGGATTATTTACCTAACGTGTTCTTCCCTATTTTTCTACATATTTGCACACACACACACACACACACACACACACACACACACACACACACACACACACACAAATATATATATATATATATATATATATATATATATATATATATATATATATATATAAAACAGAGGAAGACTGTGTCTATGTCAATCTGTCTGTTTGCTACCTTTTCACTCGAGATCCATCCATCCGATTTTGACCAAACAAATCAATAATCGATAAAACCGATCAAAAATCGACAAATTCAACTATTTTCTTCCAATTTCGTTCAAACTCGGTATATAGTTTACTTACATCATGACGAGGTCAGCGCTACCTTGAAAAACGAAAAATCGATTTCAACACAAATTTTTACCAAAGTTTCTCAATTTTCAAGTAATCTAATACAAACTTTACTCAATTGTAGCCAACAATAAGTTGATTGTTTAACAGTCATTTAACTTGATAATTCAGTCCACCCATACAGTGAAAACCTGCGTAAATAGAGAAAAATGACGATTTTTGTTGTTTTCTTTCTTATTTTTCGTTGATCTTTCAGCCAATTTTCATCAAACTTAACAATTGCTTTATAAATGTATTCTCCTTTACATCCCTGGTAGCACACTGAAAAATTGAATTTCAAAAACTCCAAAATAATTGTGGTCTGAAGTGGGTTTTCATATTGCCTGTTTTACCCCTTCATGTCCTCGGATAACTTCGATTGAATAAATACAGACGACTTCTGTTATATCAGTAACTGCATTAATTCAAAATGTTTTTAATGAAAGTACTTTCAAGTAATTGAAGAAGATAGACTCTGTTACATCTAAACATGATGTTGTTTTTGCTCCATTCTAATTGAACGCTTTTTTTGATCGACTAGCTGTGTATGTCTGCTAGTTATTATTATTATTATTATTATTATTATTATTATTATTATTATTATTATTATTATTTGCACAGGGCTTAATTTCAAATAATACGTAACGCTTTTCGGAGTTTCATTTCGAAAACTAAAATAATAAGGATCACCCTAAAATATATACTTTCACAAAACTTTTCTGTATTTAGCATTGTCAGGTTTTACATAATAATTCTATTCAAATATAATTTCAAATTGATTTTATGATACATTATTATTAATGATTTCTGAGCACTCATACTCTGTGATGCCTCATTATTATAAAAACTTTTTTACCATAAGGATGATATGTTAGTCGTTTGAAAAGTTCTCACGGTATTACCGTTCTTCTCCCGTCATGTTTACCTTGAAGGACATCTTTTAATGTTTTATCTGTTTTCCTCTCTTTCAGCTTCAACATGGTGTTGAAGTATCTTCTCTGCCTGCTCTTTCTTGAAGCGCGTAAGTAGAAATATCATTTTATGTATAACAGAGTTCATTTAATATTTTATACCTGCTAACTTCCAATTTCATCCAGTTTTCAGATTAACGATTCATAATTCTGCAGTTGAATTTGAATCTTTGCAGACGAATTCTGAGTTTGAATTGTTTCAGAAAAGTATTTTCTTATTTGAATTATATATGTATATATATACGTGTGTGTGCGTGCATATATATATATATATATATATATATATATATATATATATATATATATATATATATATATAATTCTCATATCGTACCTCTTTTATATATATATATATATATATATATATATATATATATATATATATATATATATATATATGATAGAAATTGTAAGGAGGATTTGATAATTATAATTAAGTAATTCATTGAGTCTGAAAGAAACCTCAACAGAATGCAGAAAGCACTGGACGGCCGTTTCGTCCTATATTTGGGACTCATCAGCAGTGCGCACTGACAGTTAGGTTATTAAGCAAACACCATACCAACTGTTCCAACGGACCTCGGTGACGAAGAGATAGCAAATCAGACTCAATATAGCGCCGCTCGCTCACATATTCCGTGGTGGAACTCAACTGAAGTTCTCTGTAACCATAAGACTGTGACCCCCGGAGCCACGACTACTGTCACCAAGCTGAAGTATTAGAAGCCGGATCAAGCAATGATGATGGTGTTTGCTTGACAACCTAACTGTCAGGGTTTCAATTCTCAGTAGTGGATGCGCACTGCTGATGAGTCCCAAATATAGGAGGAAACGGCCATCCAGTGCTTTCTGCATTCTGTTGAGGTTTCTTTCAGACTAAATGAATTACTTAATTATATATATATATATATATATATATATATATATATATATATATATATATATATATATATGATAAAAAAGGTACGATACTTGAATAAAATGGAATTATAATATAATACGGTTAATTGATTGTTACTTACTTTTATGTTCTTTTTTCTCAATTCAGAGTTTATTTGTCCTCTAACATTTTATTTCCTGTCGTCAAATTAATTGAGAAAATATTTGAAACTTACAATGAAAATGTATACAGATTTTTCAATAACATTTAACTGTCTATATTTCTGAGATGAGGTATTGGAATTATTTACACTATTTACATTGTTCCGACTGTTGATCTCATTTTCATTGCCCTATCAACGATAAAAGCATTGGTTGAATCCAGTGGTTTGACCCAAAGAGTTGCGAGTTCGATACCTAGCTACAGCAGAGAAGAACAATAACTTTGGAGAGTTGAGTTAAAGTGATATAACTGATACTGAGACACCCGGAAGACGCATGGCACCTGGAACTAGAATAATCTACCCCGGTGAACGAAATAAAGGGTTCGATATATCAATCACCTAAAGAAGGCCGGAGCGTACAACGGCTGAAACGTCGCGAATATGGCAAGGAAGATGAGGACAACAGTCCGAAAAACGTAAATAGTGTAAATAGATTGAGTGGTTTAAAGACAATTTATTGTTCCATATTTGAATGAATATGAGAAGGTTTCGTGTGTGTGCGTGTGTGTGTGTGTGCGTGCGTGTGCGTGCGTGTGCGTGCGTGTGTGTGTATGTGTGTGTGTACGCGTGCGTATACAGCCCAGATTTAGAGAAGGGAATGTAATGATATCTTTTAAATATTTCAGATTGTCATGTTTGTCATGAGGGAAGCTAATGCTATTATAATGTGTAGAACTTTTAGTATTACTTGAAACAAAAACATATTATCTCGTACAAATAACTGATAATAGCGCATGGGAAAATTCCAGTATAAAATTATTACCCTTATCCAGAATAAGTCAATAGAAAGAAAATACACGTCTCTACTCTGCCTAAAATATAAAAGAAATAAACTTGCCTGATATTTTTTCTATGATTGACAATATTTAAATTGAAACAAGCGCATGTTATAGAATCTTTATTTCATCAGTTCATTAAAAATGTTCGATTATAGCCTATGCTAAAAACCAAATTGGCTAAAACATTTCCATATATAATATTTTGTTACAGTGAAATCACATTGGAATAATTTTAACTTCACGCATGGAAAGTATAAGACTGCAGTAAATTAATCTATGTATCTCTCCGGGCTGACAAATATTTCAGTGTAAAAAGCGATGTTAATGAAAGAGTGCTTCAGATTGATCAATTCTTAGTTTTTAGATATTTATTAGACTGCACTTGGCTTTGATACAAGACCACAAGCGTGAAGCATTTATTCAGGATCGAACTAAACAGTAATGATTTCCGAAACCACATTGTTATCCATTATCCAATGACGAAATACCTC
The DNA here is from genome assembly GCA_964036315.1 of Acanthosepion esculentum. Taxonomy (NCBI): domain Eukaryota; kingdom Metazoa; phylum Mollusca; class Cephalopoda; order Sepiida; family Sepiidae; genus Acanthosepion; species Acanthosepion esculentum. The sequence continues at coordinate 36,127,827 of OZ038508.1, read as the reverse complement.
AAGCTTCAGTTTATAGGCGAAACCGAAAAATAAGTAAAGCAGTTTTCCTGCTATTGTACAGCCTGTCACTAATGCTACTTTCTCAATTCTTTCTACAGGTGTTATTAGCGATTTTAATGCATCTCTAAACTAGGCTAAAATAGAATGAGCAGGGTCACCTCGAGGCGGTGTAATGATTAGCAAGCTTTGTCTCGCTAGAATAGTTACGACTGAGTAGCGAGTTCGATCCTCACTGGGTGCCCCTACTTTCGGCCATGTGCCTCGTCTAAGCTACGCTTGGAAAATCACTATATAGAATGAGTAGTTCTATTTACTAGCATTATGTGAATGTTTGAAGTACTTTCTCTTCCCAAAAACATAAATTCTCGTAAATGTCATTCTTTTTATTATTTTTTTCTTTATTATCAGTGAATTACGATTTTGTATTCAAAGTTGTCATTCTCCTAGACTGGCTTCTACTAACCAAGGCCAGGCTACTCAATAATGTAAAGAAGACATGGATTCGTACTTTACCTTATCGTATATATATATATATATATATATATATATATATATATGTGTGTGTGTGTGTGTGTGTGTGTGTGTGTGTGTTTGGGCGTGTCTGTGTTTGGGCGTGTATACAGAGAAAAGGGAGAGAGAGAGGGAGGTAGAAAGAGAGGAGGGTTCAGAAAGCCATACAGTTGCTTACATTTCATTAAAAACAAACATTTTCTCAATGACACCATCTGAGATTTATTTGTCACGTGACTTCTTTTCATGTCACAATCTTTTCAAAGAAATCCGTTATATGAATGAAATTCAGTGGATTTCAACGGAACTGGTCGTAAAAATTTATAAAATATTAATCATTCTTTTTTACTAATCGATGAAATTGTTTTCATTTCTAGGAAGGTTACATATTTTTCAGCAACGATATTATTCACATCATAATTTTCGTTTCATTTTTTTTTCTCCGTCGGTTCCAGCTTTTGCATTGGTTCTCATCGTCATTTTTTACGTTTATGTTTACTTTTTTTTTTAATTTCTTCTTATTTTACATGTCTCACATTTCATTTTACCCTATTCTTACAGTCGTTCCGATTCTCCATTTCTTTCATTTCGACTTACCTTATTTCTACAATCGTTTTAATTTTTCATTTCCTATATTTCTGTTGTCCCTCTTTCAACAATCCTCCTTAATATCCTTTTTCTTAAACTTCTTTTCACACAATTACACATTTGTTCTCATTCTATTTTAATTCCCCTTCTCTTTATTCTATTTCCATTTTCCTTCTTATTTTCGCTTTCATACACGTCTCTTTACCATATTTCAACATTCATACTTATTTCCATTTCTTGTATCTTATTTTACCTCATTCCAACCCCCCGCTTATTTCCGTTTTTTTTTGTCTCATACCGTTTTTCGTTGTATTTTCATTTCACTTTTAACAATATTGTATTCATTTCCATGTAATTTGCATTCATGTAATCATCTTTATTTCTCACCAGTGTTAACCTACAACTGTTTTTGTGCAATCTGCTACTATCGACCAAAAAGAGCGGCTGCTACTAAAACGACTCAGCGTAAGATTCGAAACAGAATTTTAAATCCCTTTTAAATGTAACATACTACCCTCTAAATGTTTGCAGATAATCTTTTCTCTTAATAAAACTCTCAACATCTTACTTTTGTGATTTAATATATCAAAATTGCCATTAATGTTCTTGGGAAAGTTAATGATTTCTTGTTGCCGCCAGCATAGTTTTGAATTCAAAATTCTCCTTTTTACTCGACTGGTAAACCTACCAACTGGAGAGTGCCCAGTCTGTGTTATTTTTGTTTATCTATGGGTAAAGGGAGGGAGTGAGACAGTTTTTTTTACCTTTCCCAAGTTCGTTAGTGCAAAGTGAATACAACGGTATCAGCTGGAAATTGAACTTGGCATGACAATTCCATTTTCCACGCCGATAACCGTTATGCCACCCGCACATTCATCAGCATAATACTTAAAATTAACATTTGCTTAGATCACCAAGTTGAAGCCATGCGCCGCAGACCTGGTTCCCTTTTTACTGACTCATCCTTTTGTAATCGAGTATTTTTAACAACTCTGAATTACAGTTTAAATTTAAGTCATTTCGACTATTTGAAAAAACGTTTCAAATACATGCTGCTGTATTGACAAATAGTTGCAAGTGAACGTCATCAAAAAGAGTCTGTTATAAAATCTTTATTTTACCACGCTCATGCAAATTCTCAACACACAAGTTTTTAGCCGAATTTAAAGACCAAATACGTTAAGAACATTTGCATATTTGTAGAGTCATTCTTTAAATGTATTTGGCAGCAATGTCCAACAATCAGAATTGCAATACACAATAAAAAGAGAAAGAAAAGAAAAGAACAGAGCAAAAATAATATTAAGCATGCAAACAATACGTGTATCATATAGAAAGAAACTGGTAGCTGCCGACACCGAGGTTCGAACGTGACACTCTGGTCTTATGAAAGTGTTTTCCGCCAGGTGTATAAATAGCGGTGTCAGCCTACTGACGGAAGTGGATTACGGGTTGACTATTGTTCAGGCTGCAGTCGATGATTAGTTGATTACGAGTGTTGATTACGAGTGGCTTACTAGTTTATTACCAGTTGATTGTTTGGTGATTATTGAGTGACTCTTGGACGTTAAGCGAGCCGCGCTACAACTAAAAGTATTCACTGAATTTGTTAATAAGTTTTGATTGACTTTTAATTCTTTTGTTTGTTTTAGGTATTGATTTGCAGTTGTAATTAAATACTGTTTTATTTAATTAAATACTGTTTTATTTAACATTGAAGTCATTCACGGACACCCAAATGGGTCACAAAAATATGCATAACAAATCAGCCATAATCAGGCAGTGGGTAACCATAAAAATATATAATAGTTTTTTTTAGAATTAAATCAGAATAAAATAATTTTCCAACATATATAATTTGAAGGTATATCTGAAATTATAATTTGAATATATAATAAGTAATATAAAAGATATTCCGATTTGAAAAATCATTTTATCTATTCTGATGAAGCACTGAAAAATCTCCAAAAATCGCGTTTTATAGAATCTTTATTTCATCAGTTCATTAAAAATGTTCGATTATAGCCTATTCTAAAAACGAAATAGGCTAAAACATTTCCATATATAATATTTTGTTACAGTGAAATCATATTGGAATAATTTCAACTTCACACATGAAAAATGTAATACTGCAGTAAATTAATCTATACATAGATTAATTTACTGCAGTATCCGGGTTGGCAAATATTTCAGTGTAAAAAGGGATATTAATAAGACAGTGTTTCAGATTGATCAATTCTCAGTTTGTAGATATTTATTAAACTGTACTTGGCTTTGACACAAGACCACAAGCGTGAAGCATTTATTCAGGATCGAACTAAACAGTAATGATTTGCGAAACCACATTGTTATCCATTATCTAATGACGAAATGCTTCAAGCTTCAGTCTAAATGCGAAACAGAAAAATAAGTAAGCTTTTCATCGTACCAGCTGTCCTCAATCTTGTACAGCCTGTCACAAAGGTCACTTTCTCAATTCTTTCTGCAAATGTTATTAGCGATTTTAATGCATCTCTAAACTAGGCTTATATAGAATGAGAAGTTCTATTTACTAGAATTATGTGAATGTTTGAAGTACTTTCTCTTTCGAAAAACACAAATTCTTTGACAACTCTGTGTGTAAAAAAAGACGGGCGTTTAAAAAAAAAAGTATCACGACGAGAAAAAAGAGAAAGTAATCCCATAAAGTTTATACGCTCTTTTCAACACTTTATGGTTTATAGCAAACCTCACAAGGAATTGGAGTTAATATCTCAAAGTAAAATTAGAACAATTTTAACTTTTTACCGCTCCCTCAATTTCCGTTTAATTCATAAATTGCGAAAATGTATCAAGGAAATAGAGTTTAAACGGTTTAAAGACATGAACTTCGATTTTCAATTGTACGGTATTTCTTGTCAATCCTTGGCAAAAAAGTTCTGATGAGGCTGCATCCAAGTCTATTTATCCGTGATCAGTGGTACCTCATACAGATTATTATTTTATCCGTCTTCAATAGTAACTGCATTTATTTATATATAGTAACTTAGAGTATTCCCGCCTTATCTGCTGTAGTTATAGTGCTGAACTCCATATGCACAATCGTTTCCATGTGCTTACATCGTGATTGCTTCTTTTTGAAGACCATCTGTGGAAACTATGAATGAATGGCAGTGAGCGTATAAGTGACTCGAAACACTCGCTTCTCTTCTGCAGACTTTCTCGCATATATAACAGGCGAAAGGCTGGTATATTCGCCTCAAGTTTAGTCCTTAAGTACTATTAGATTACTCTTCAGACTTGCTGCCAACCCGCATACTTTGTCACAATAATGTTATAAATTTCTTGTAAGTTGCGTTGATGGCTGTCAGCATCGTCTGCTTGTACAAGTATTTGGAAATAAAAGAAAGTTATTGCGAGAAAAATAAAGTGTTTCTCTGATGACGAAACGTTGTGATAATAACAACACAGATAAAGACAATAGTCCGTATGTAAATAACGTAAACTCCTCGTCCAGAGATAAATTATCATGTTTTTTTTACGGCTTATTTATCTTTTGTGTTAAAGCGAAACATAATTCGGATTATAAGAGGTTGCTTTTAGTACCCGGGTTCCTAACCGGTTCCTCATGTGAGCACTGCACAGGCTCGACGCAGCTTAACTTCGGTGATCGAGCGAGAACCACTGTTTTCTGTGTGATTTGACTTTAAACAGACCTCGTAAGAGAGTACTGAATATTTTTAATTCATTTATATAATATTACTTATAATATTATATAATATTATTTATATTTATATTAATTTATTATAATATTATTTAGGCGTTAAGAAAAATGTAGAATTTACTTAAGGTTTGTAATTAAAATGCTTATTTAGATGATTAGCCAGTATCTGTTTTGATGTTATTTTCTTTCAGCATTTTCTTAGCCAGAAATATATGGATCATCATCAGCATTTGATTCAGTTAGCGCATCTTGCGCCGCTGTTGTCAACACCGTCTTCCCTCTTACAATTGTGGTTTATAGTGACAGTCAACGCAAACTAGAGTAATAGAATGCCGGTTCCTTTTGCATCGGAGATTTAAAGATGATCTCGTCCCTCCTCTCTGTGTGAGGTGGATTTGTTTTTAAAATTACCTTCTTCTAGACTTTACCTTATGTGGCAGAACCTACAACAGGCTGGTTTAAATTCAGTTTCCTTCTCCTTTACTGGTTGTCACCCGAGGTTATAGAACCCAGTCTGTCCTGTTATTTTACCCATACCCGGGGGAATAATAGATCGATTCATAACTTTCCCGTAAGTGAACGTAATGAACTCGACTGGAATTCGAACTTCTCTCCGATTCCACAATCCTAGCCGCTAACTGAAATGGGGATACGTTATAAAAAACACTACTTTCTGATTACTACGATGGTTTGTATGACTCTTGGTCCTTCAAACTATATGAATTATTTTTCTGTTTTTATTTCAACAGACTTTGATTTAAACAGTAAAATATTCGGAATAAATTAACAGCTCGGCTTTTATCCTATTAATATACTGACAGTAAAATCAGACTCCTGCTTCAAAATATTTTAATATTTGCATGGACATAACTTTCTCGGCCTTTAATATTATCCCGTGTCAAAGTTTTTAGTCGTTGATGTCTATAGAATATCCCATATTGTGAATCTAACTGTCTGTAGACGGCTAACAATAACAATAAAACCAACTCAAACGAAATATGTCATTCATGTGAATGAGAAAAATGGCCGTTTTTTTATCTTTGGTTATAAATGACGTTGACGAGAAAAATCTTTCAGAGAGAAAGAAGCAAAAGCGTCAAATTGTCGCGAAGTTCTGAAGCAGTACAAGGAATATGGATAGTGAATGACAAAGGTGAGTAGATAATTAAATATTTTCCAGTTTCTTTCATCCTTGTGAAGTAAATATTCATTCCAGTTCATTTAAGTAATGATTAAACTTAGATCGTTAGTCAGTCATATATATATATATATATATATATATATATATATATATATATATATATATATATATATATATATATATATATATATGTGTGTGTGTGTGTGTGTGTGTGTGTGTGTGTGTGTGCGTGTGCGTGTGTGTCCTGGCGAAGGGGTCCAAGCAATTACACAAATTTTAGTCTATGAAACACCGGAGAAGAGGTGCTGAACATCCATCAACTAAGAGACATTCAGTTAAAAATAAAAATACAATTCGTCCTTGATAATAGCTAAAACTATAGCTCAAATCGCTCAGATAAACAAAACATTTGGAGAATTTCGACATGACTACGACCAGAAAACAAGAAAAATTCAATAAAGAAAAACATGTCAGTCGATTTTAATGAAACTTGTATAAAAGAGGAATTGCTGACCAAATAAACGATTTTTTTGTAAAAATTCAAAAAAAAAAAAAAAATTAAAAAATGAAATGAAACCTGTTGAATATTGTTTTCGTATCGTTTCCAACGTTTTTAAGTAGTTTGCGTAACCGCTAGTATCAAATTATAGCGGTGGTAAGTCAAATTGAATGCGAAGAAGTACAGAACGACTCTCTCCGCGCAATTCAGCGCTCCTCGTGCGCGCAGACTGTCCTCTGCGTATGAAGATATTCAAAAAATCAAAGGTTACACGAAGCGGATTCACCGGTTTTACTAATAGATCATATATATATATATATATATATATATATATATATATATATATATATATATATATATATTATAAATTAACTGATTTAAAATATGGTTTCTTCGCTACACAAGAATTACCATGTTTCAAAAACCGAAACTAAAAACTTCAAATTTAATTATATAACTAAATTAAAAGCATTAGTTCTGTTTCATCTTCAAGCGAATTTTGGAATAATTTATTTTTAAATTTACTGAGATTTAAACGCACATATAATTCATAATTTCTTGTTTCCAAGGATACAGAGAAATGCAATCATTTATACAGGGGCGGTAGCGTGTTCATTTTTATTTACTATTATTGTATCAATTATGAGTTACGTTCAGAAAAGAGGTTAAGTAGGGTAGGGGTGAATTTTTCAACGAATTCTGACATCCGTTCAACGCATGTCGTCTGTTTTTTTTTGTTTTTTTTTATTAACGACAAAAAGTGTTTCGGCATTTTTTTCCGTTAAATTCGTACTTGTATACTTAAAAAAAAATTCTAAAAGGAGTATTTGGTTTAGAATACGTTATATTGAACTACAATTTTAAAATATTATTTTTTACTCTTAATTACTAATAGATTATATGTCCTTTTTAAATCAAGTAAATATAATAGAAATACTTAAATTTTTTGAAACATAGTAATTCCTGTGTAGCGAAGAAACCATATTTTAAATTAGTTAATTTATAATATTTAGGCTCTGTAAATTTAAATTTACATTGAGCACTGTTTTGTAAAAATAAAAATAAGAACACCGGATTATATATTTTACTGTTCTTTTTTTTTATTATAATATATATATATATATATATATATATATATATATATATATATATATATATATATATATTTATGTGCAGGTATGCAGAAAAATAGGAAAGAACACGTGAGGTAAATAATCCGGAATTCCTTAGTAATTTTGCTTTTATTTTTAAAAAGACAGTGCTCCATACAGAAGTAGAGCTTATATTATAATATTTTTTTTAAAATATGATTCCTTCGCTACATAAGAGTTCTCATGTTTCAAAAGCGAGAGCCGAGACCCCTAATATAATTTTTGAAATTAAGTTGAATTAAGGTGTCTGGTCACGCTTCCTCGTCAAGCGAGAATTTGAGAATCGTGTAGCGAAGGAATCATTTTTTTTAAAAATATTATAATATATATATATATATATATATATATATATATATATATATATATATATATATTATAATAATAATAATAATAATAATAATAATAATAATAATAATAATAATAATATAGTAATTTATATGGAATTTCCAGGAGGATATAGATCCAGGGAGAGCTATATGTCAAATGACAAAGCAAAATTATTATTAATTAAAGAATATCAAACGCTTAAAATCCCAAAGGTAATAATGTTTATGTCATGAGAGCTTTAAAAAAAAGCAGCTCTCAATGTTGACGACCTACAAGCAAATCACAAATGAAATGGAAAAAAACTCTTCCGCTTTAAAACCAAGAGATATAGCTATCTTATTTAGAGAGCGGGAAAGGTCAGAGAATGTTGACTTATTTTGATATACTGACCTCAGTATGTTTTTTAAGGATGGTGGGAGGGTTTAAAGTGTAGTTAGTTCAACTCCGTCTGGTTCTGTCAACGATCCAATTCCAATGCTGATATATTTCATTCAACAAATTATTTGTAAATAATATTAAGAGAGAACATTTTTAAAGATTTCGAAATTAGCCCAAAATTTCCATAAGCTTTTTATAAAATTAACCAAGAAATTTAAATTAAAATACTTTAGAGATTTGAATTATGTGATTATTAATTATATTCAGAAAAAAACATATTTATAAAGGTTATGCATCTAGACTCCTGAACTTTTATATCCTAGATGTATTTATTAATATTTAGCAGGATATGAATGTACTTTAAACTAAGGAAAGTTTAGATCAGAGTAGCTCCTGTAAATATAAAAGTTGTCATTGAAGTCAACACTCAAATTGCGGCAGTCTGATTCATGCTTATACGCAACTTGCCAGACGAATGTGCATAAACATGAAACAGACTGTCGCCCTTGGGTGTTGACTTCAATGTCCACTTTATATATATATATATATATATATATGTATATATATATATATATATATATATTATAATTTAATTGATTTAAAATATGGTTTTTTCGCTACACAGTGATACCATGTTTCAGAAATGGAAGCTAAAGCTCCTGAATTTAATTTTGTTATTAGACCAAAGACTGTTCTTTCTTTTTATATATATATATATATATATATATATATATATATATATATATATATATATATATATATATATCCATGACAAATTAGAATTTAGTATGTCTGGCGTGGGGAAATTTACCTGATTCAAAACATTTAAAACTGCAAAATTATATATAAAAATGTTAGAAAATTAATTTTCATTAAAAATTCCTAAGCAAAAAACCCTAAGCTTAAAATCGTAGATGTTTGTAAAAGCAAAAGAAAAGCAAAAGCAAAAACAAAAAAACAAAAAACAAAATCCAAAAACAAAAAAAAACGAATAAAAAGAAACGCAGATGGATGCAGAAGCAACAAATCGTAGATGAAAGTAAAAGAAAATAAAAAATCGTAGATGGAGATATAAGCAAAACATCCTAGATTAATATAAAAGCAAAAATATCGGAGATGGAAGTAGAAGAAAAAAAATGATATGTGAATGCACAACAAAATCATCTTAGTTGGATGTAGAAACAAATGATCGTAGATGAAGTTAAAAGCAAAAAGATCTTACATGGAGGCAGAAGCAAAAATTCGTAAATGAAGGTAAAAGTAAAATATCGTCGATGGAAGCAGAATGAAAAAAATTTCGATGGAGGTAGAATTCAAAAATATTAGATGAAGGTAAAAGCAAAAAAGTCATAGATGGCAGTAGAAGCAAAAAATGGTAGATGAATGTAAAAGCAAAAACTCGTAGATGGAGGTAGAAGCAAAAAATCGTAGATGAATGTAATAGCAAAAAATGTAGCTGGAGGTAGAAGCAAAATATCGTAGATAAAGGTAAAAGCCAAAAAATCGTAGATGGTGGTAGAAGCAAAAAATGGTAGATGAATGTAAAAGCAAAAAATGTTGCTGGAGGTAGAAGCAAAATATCGTAGATGAATGTAAAAGCAAAAAATGTAGCTGGAGGTAGAAGCAAAATATCGTAGATAAAGGTAAAAGCCAAAAAATCGTAGATGGAGGTAGAAGCAAAAAATCGAAGATGAATGTAAAAGCAAAATTGTCGTAGATGGAGGTAGAAGAAAAATCATAAATGGAAGTAAAAGTAAAAAAAAATATCGTAGATGAAGCTAAAAGGAAAAATAATCGTAGATGGGCGTAGAAGCAAAAAATAATAGATGAAGGTGAAAGAAAAGAATCGTAGATGGGGGTAAATGAAAAACATCGCAGATGGAGGTACAAGCAAAAACTTTTCAACAGTATTTCTCTTTTAATGGTGTCTCAGGCATCATAGGTCGTTCCTTACTCTTTTCCTTTTGTTACATTTGGAATGGTTTTTTGCTTTTTGGGAGCTGAGCATATTAGAATAACTAGTTCGGACCCTGTCACTTCGCTGACGGCAAGATGATCAGATTGCAAACATAAATTGTTTATCCGTATAAAATATTGCATCTGTTAGAAAAAATTATTTAGTTTAAATACAGAATCATAAAATTGATTCCAAACTTTTATCCAGGTGTGGTTGTCTAACAAAAAGATGCATTATGCCTCGTGTCACAAATGTTGATTTAAATTTCGTTCAAAGTATGTTTGTTTCTACGTGTTTACGCCTGGATGTTTTAATTAAATGACAGGCCTAAAAATATTTATGCAAAATCTGTAGAAAACGTTTTAAAAATAATTACATTTATTAACGAATAATTTCCAAATGGGTCAATAAAAATTTATAATTACATAATTTTTTAGGCTTTACGTAATTTTCTTGTCCATAAATATATGTTACTTCACAGCCTAGGTCAGTAGGTGTTTAGTGTGAGCGGGAAAGAATGTTTTATACAAGGTTTAATTTTAATCACTGTTGTATTATGAGTGAATCAATGTGTATGCCCGTGGTTGTTTCTGTGTGCGTGAGTTTGTGAGTGCGCGGGCTTTGGTGTATTAAATAGACTTCGAGAACATTTTATTATAGGTTTGCAAAAATCTGGTATTAATCATAAATTTCCAAAAACTTCTGTATTAAATATAGGTTTCTAAAAATACGGTATTGATTATAATTTTCCCCAAAAATTGGTATCAATCATAAATTACGAAAAAAATCTTGTATTGAATATAGGTTTCTAAAAACACGGTATTGATTATAATTTTCCAAAAAATCTGGTATAAATCATAAATTTCGAAAAAAATCCCGTATTAAATATTGTTTTCTAAAAATACGGTATTGATTATAATTTACCAAACAATCTGGTATTAATCATAAATTTTGAAAAAATCTTGTATTAAATATTGTTTTCTAAAAATACGGTATTGATTATAATTTACCAAACAATCTGGTATTAATCATAAATTTTGAAAAAATCTTGTATTAAATATTGTTTTCTAAAAATACGGTATTGATTATAATTTACCAAAAAATCTGGTATTAATCATAAATTTTGAAAAAATCCCGTATTAAATATTGTTTTCTAAAAATACGGTATTGATTATAATTTACCAAACAATCTGGTATTAATCATAAATTTTGAAAAAATCTTGTATTAAATATTGTTTTCTAAAAATACGGTATTGATTATAATTTACCAAACAATCTGGTATTAATCATAAATTTTGAAAAAATCTTGTATTAAATATTGTTTTCTAAAAATACGGTATTGATTATAATTTACCAAAAATCTGGTATTAATCATAAATTTTGAAAAAATCTTGTATTAAATATTGTTTTCTAAAAATACGGTATTGATTATAATTTACCAAACAATCTGGTATTAATCATAAATTTTGAAAAAATCTTGTATTAAATATTGTTTTCTAAAAATACGGTATTGATTATAATTTACCAAACAATCTGGTATTAATCATAAATTTTGAAAAAATCTTGTATTAAATATTGTTTTCTAAAAATACGGTATTGATTATAATGTACCAAAAAATCTGGTATTAATCATAAATTTCGAAAAATCCTGTATTAAATATTCCTTTCTAAAAATTCGGTATTGCTTAAAATTTTCCAAAAAATCTGGTACAAATCATAAATTTCGAAAAATATCCTGTATTAAATATCGGTTTCTAAAAATACGGTATTTATTATAATTTTCTAAACAAAACAGTATTAATCATAATTTTCTAAAAATCCGAGCAAGCACAGATACTTGAGGTTGAAATTGATATCATTTTTCTCTGAAAACAATTTTTTCCATGAAAATTACTTTCTCAAGTCCACCGTTATCACTTTTCCCATTATTGATGGTTGATTTCTTGCTAAACTTTTGCTTGAAATAGTGTTGAACATCTTTATCTTGATTATAGCGTTAGTCTCTTTCGAGTTACATATTCTATTCATTTTTGTTGTTTTCTTTGTTGAATGTTCTCAAGCCATGTCGTTTCTGTTATTTGGTACAGTTCTTTGTGTGTGATTCTGTAGCGCCAGTCCACAATGTTCGAAGATGTCTGGTTTTCGCTCAGATCAACAAGTTTCATTCGCTCGAAGCTGTTTTGAATCATTGATCTGAGAAAGATAGATTTAGACAAGCGTTTCTTAGCCGGTGCGTCCGGGCGCACTAATGCGCCTTGAAAAGTCGCCAGGTGCGCCCCAAATTAACAGAAGAGTAATTTCTGAATTTACCAAGCACATGGCTTCCGTGTCGAAGTCAAGACTTTGTTAATTGTTATTTTAAACAGGATGTTCAATTCTTTAATCTTTAAGGAGTGGATAATCCTTTTCTTATTGCATTACTCAAGGGATTTAAATCAGTTATTATCAGAAAAAAAATAACAGATTCTTCATAAATACCTTTAAATGAAAAATACCCCTAATCTTCTAACGGAATGCTAAACTAAAATTTCAGATTTTCAAGTTTCATGACTAATTTTTCTTTAATAAAATTTTAAATGTAACCCAGAGTTTCAGTTATTCTACAAGTAAACATTGAAGTAAAAATAATGTTGAGAAACAATGGTCTAGGCATTTCTAAATGTGCCTGGCGCCATGTATGACATCCATACTTAATCCGTCTCGAATTAACAAGGTTATTTAGGAACATAACTCCAGTTTTTAGGTTAATGTTTTTGTTTTGTCACAACTTGAAGTGTCAGGCGAAACTTCCTCTTGCCTCTTATGCAGCTTATTCTAAGTTCAATTTTCTTATCTCTTATAAAATAATTTCTTATAACTGGTCCATAAACCGAGGCATTTGAAGTGAACTTTCGTTTGAAAACGAAAATGCTTTTCAATACATATTGTAGTATATGAAATAAATCTCATACGTTTCGTGTGAGCTAGACAAAGCAGATAAAGAAAATGTTACAAGTTATCTATTTAGAATATGCAATAGTTCCCAGCGCGGTATTATTAAGGAGACTGAATACACAGTAGGAAAACATTTTTTCGAAGTTTCATACCCAACTAATATTTATCATCATCGTTTATTCAGCTAGTGATTTTTGCGCCATAATTGTGATTCATGGTGACATTCAAAGCAGTCTAGGGCAATGGCATGCCGGTTCCTTATACAACAGGGATGTTGAGGGATGTTACTCGGTCCTTCCTCTCAGGAGTTAGAGATGTACACCTACAAGGCAGCAGGTGGTTTGAATTCAGAGTTTTCCTTCTTCTAGACTATTGTCAACCAATCTGTCTGTCCTATTTTACCCATAGTATGCATTGCCAACGGAAGAGATGGATTCATGCCTTTCCCAAGGGTATTATCGCATAATTGAATGTAATGAACTCGATTCGAATTTGAACTCAGTCTGAGCCGCTATCTGTTACTCTATCGTGCCTACTAATATTTATACGGTGTTTAAACATGTTTTCATCTGCATCAAACAATCGTATCTTTATAATAACCCTTTCTGTGCACGACCGAGTAGTATTTCTTTCGTTTCTGAAATAATTACGCTTTGATCAAAAAATGTCATCAACTTGAGACACGAACGAAGGTCACAGCAAGACCAATTGTGATGGAGTTAATACCCATTTATTAGTGAGATAAGATGTCTTTCGTTTCAGTTTAGCGATATTAATGTTTCGATTTCACACATTATCGTCATCATCAGTCCCATGACCGAGTGTAATATTAGGGTCGTTGAGTAACTGAGCAGCTGAAAGTTCCTGCAGCACCTCCGAGTTGAAAGTTGCAAAGGTATTTATTCATATTCAGCGTTTCTTGGGCAAGGAGACATGGCAGAGCATACTTCCCTCCGGGTCAGACTTCAGCCGATTTGCTCCAACTTGAAGGATGCCATGGTTACGAACACATGATCTCTGATTCTATTGGAGGAACCCAGTGCTCTGATCGTTGATTTCAATCTAGGAAGCTTCCACCCCACGCCGCATCTAGCGATCCCGTGACATCACCGACATTGCTGCATACCAATCTATGAAGTCCATTCTGCTACTTCATTGTTTTAGACGGCAGTCAAACCTACAAGAATGACCATCGACGCTTTCACAGGTCTTGTTTTCTTCTTGTTGTGTGTCCTCACTAGAAATGTCTGGCTAGGCAAACGCATTCGTCGATTGATTCATTTATTTGTTTGTTTAACGGAACATCAACTTATTATGGGTAATTTAATGTCGAAATTTAATTTTCTTTGGATGTTATGTTATTCTGCTTTCACAATTGAATACATGGTAGATGATACTTAGCTTTTGTGCATAGACATGTTTGTGTGGTCATAATTACTAGAGGCGGTGATATGTGTGTTTTATTTTCTAGTCTTGTTGAAGTTATACTTTGAAATGCAGTTTGATTTAAAAAATTGTCGAGTATTATATGAATTAATGTTATGTTCATGTTAGTTGATTGAGTTTGTTTAGCAGCATATCAACCTCTATGGGTTATTTAATACCGGAATCTAAACAATTTGAACACAATTAGGTGTTTTCAACTACAGATAAAATTTATTTTGGGCTATTTTACTATAAATATGTATTATTGGTCTTATGTATTGCTGATATTTTTACTATAAAATATTTTATACTTTCACGGTGTTTTGTATTTACTCGGGGTTCACTATTTGCTCATAGCTGGGGACCCTAACAGTTGCTACTATCCCGTGTCTGGGTAGACCTGGGAACAACAGCAATTAAGAGGTGGTTCCAAGCTCCTCAAAACCTCCCATCTACCGACCAGAGGCCTTGCTGCCGGACAAACGATTTCGTCGTCGATGATCCAATCATGCGGCGGGTAATGTTGGCTTAAGATTTAGATTATTATTTAGATTAAGATTTAGATTAAGATTTAGACTAAGATTTAGACTAAGATTTAGACTAAGATTTAGGTAAGATTTAGACTAAGATTTAGATTAAGATTTAGACTAAGATTTAGACTAAGATTTAGACTAAGATTTAGATTAAGATTTAGACTAAGGTTTAGATTAAGATTTAGACTAAGATTTAGACTAAGATTTAGACTAAGATTTAGATTAAGATTTAGACTAAGGTTTAGATTAAGATTTAGACTAAGATTTAGACTAAGATTTAGACTAAGATTAAACATATTAATGTGTCTTTCATTTCAGCTACAGTTTGGTGGGCTTCCTTAATTTCTCAATCATGTCTCAAATTTCAGGTTCACACATCTATAGAAGGTTTGTTGTCTATATTATCTGAATACAAACCCGAAAAAAAACTATTTTCTTGATCGAAGATATATATTTAAGTTTAGAATTAAGTTTTGAATTAACTTTTAAGAGAAATATTAACGTCTTTCTTTACAGTTATAATATTATGATATTCCTGTGATTATATTTTATTCATATGTGTTAGATTTCATAGCATCCATTTTTACTGGATTGTTGTCCATGCTATCGAAAGGAAACCCTCACAGACTGTTTTCTTGATTTAAGATATTTTTTAATGTTTTAATCATCTTACCTACTGTAAGAATTTTAATTCATTCATTTCTCTTTTTTCTTCAACTCTATTTCCTTATGTTTGCATTTTGACATGACAAAAGTAAATAGATAACTATTATCTGGCAAAAACTTTACTTTTTGTCGGCTTATTGCTTTCCAGTTAACTTTGATCTTCATAAATTAATGCAGTGTCAATCGTTATCTACTGTCTTCTTGAATCCTCTTCTTTTATTCTTCTTAGTAATGTTGCTGTTCTCTAATTCTTTCACACCCAGCATTGTGTTGTATTGGGCTTAATGCTTTGCTTGGGGTAAATCCGATTAAGAAAATTAAATGTATACAATCTGTTACTCGAATCTCTTGGGAACAGATCCATTTCAGAATTCAAATGATTTCAAATTTCGAAGTAACAGCTCAGATACTATAGAAAATTAAGTCGATTGTTACCTGTTGGAAACTTCATGTGAATCAGTGAGAACAATAGTTAGACTGCTAATGGCAAGTTGGCGTGAATCAACAGAGCATGTTCATACGTGACAGATGCCAGTAGGCAATCCCAGCGCGCAGCACCTTTGGAAAGTGCATGAAAACCATAACAGTATATTCATTATCAAGAAGTCACTTTAGTGACAATTTGACCATGGTGAGATTCGGACCCTGGTCTCATGGACAGAAACCAAACCCTCCATTTAATAAATTGTGTTGTCATTTGAGATCACCCGGTGTACAGTGTCATATGTGTACCGAAAATACGTGATGTTAAGCATTATCGTCCACTGTAGGCAGGACGGGCGTTAATGAAGCGAAGCGTCTAGATAGAATTATCTCCGGTAATAGACATGTGGCATCGGCTCGACTAACTTTACGTTCGGTTGCACGATATAGCATATCCAGCAGGTCAGTTCAGAGATTTTCCATAAACTTTAATCGGAACAGAACACCCACCAGGAGTCTCTGTTGACACCCAAACATGGCATCGTACCTGAACACGTCACGTCATTAATTTGACAACCTAAGACGACATCCAATGAGTCACAATTACATTGATATTATTCGTGGGCAGCGCAGTTTCATGGACCCATAAGTTGCCAGTGACTCTTTCATTAATTCCAGTAGTGATGAGTTATATATATATATATATATATATATATATATATATATATATATATATATATATATATATATATATATATATATATGTGTGTGTGTGTGTGTGTGTATATATATATATAATGTAAATCATAAAGGATACTATATATAATAACAAACCAAACACGAGTTTCATGGTCTGAAAGAAAACGTTCCACCCTCTCGGCTACGTGCCCATACTCTATGACAATAGATGTAAAGTAAAAATCTAGCATTCAGTCGCTTAATGTGAACTATTTTTCGTCTCCAAAGACTCGCTCACGATGACTTGTGATTTTGTGCTAGCACCAACCATCGACAGCTTCCGAACGTTTTCCTCTACTCGATTTCACTCATAATGGTTGGATTAATCCGTGGCATGGATTTCAGACACTTTCTAAAGATGCCGCACGCTGGGATCGCCTCACCTCACCTCGCCTCGCCTCGCCTCGCCTCGCCTCGCCTCGCTAAGGACGATATTATGAAGAAGTCACTTCCCTGACAAATCGACCACTGAGAGATTGGAATTAGGATCTATATCCAGACAGCAAATATCCGAATCATTCCACCACGCAATCTTGATGCCGTGTAATATTTGGAGAACTTTTGATGTTATTTAAGTACATGTTTCATATACTGGCATATAATATAACTCCCACGTTCCTGGTGTGTGAGGCTTTACAGTATGACAATTCAGCTTTTTTTTTTCTTTTCTGTTGCGTTTAATACATGAATAATTCCCAATGAGCATATCTTTATTAAATATCTGACTTAAATAAAATAATAGTCTCTTTTTACTTATGTCATGTCTTCGTATCTACGTATATTACTTATACTCTTTTTAATACTTATAAAACTTATATTATCATTAACAAGTGTTTCATGAACCCAAACGAAAGATAAAAAGAAAGATGATATCGTTGCTAAAAATTCATTGATTG
The DNA here is from genome assembly GCA_964036315.1 of Acanthosepion esculentum. Taxonomy (NCBI): domain Eukaryota; kingdom Metazoa; phylum Mollusca; class Cephalopoda; order Sepiida; family Sepiidae; genus Acanthosepion; species Acanthosepion esculentum. Next base: position 36,109,958 of record OZ038508.1, on the reverse strand, counting down.
TTTTTTTACCAACCATTTACTGATTATTTAAAGGCAAAAAATATCTTTAGAGTGTAAGAATATTTTTTGAAGACAATAGTAACTTATTGACTCATGTTCTAGTAATTAACCCATGACTAGGGGAGAAGAAGAGGTGAATTCATACCTTTTACTAAGTTTATTTGCATATAAGTAACTCTAACGAACACGACTGTCATTCGAACTCGGCTCTCCTATTTCAAATTCCGAGCAGTTATTCATCCCACAAACCACATATCCAAGCTTACAGTACCTGATATTCCTCGTTGCCAATCCAGGCGTGACGTTGTTTAATTTCGGTGATCATACGAGAACCAGTGTTTCAACGTGATATGGCAGTAAGCCTACGTTGCAAATATAAAACTATGAATGAAAGATTATGAGTGTAAGGAAAAAAATAAGTGTTGGCGTCGAGATAGATCGAAACAGAGTGAAGGCTATTTAATTTTAGTCATTAGTTCCAGTTTCTGGGAGATAACGCATTATCTGGCGTGATCAACAGTCTGCACAACGCCAGTGCGCTCCAAACATTGATCACTTGAACAGGCATCGACGCTTGCCAAATATTTCCAAACACTCAATTTCACTTACAAGATTTTAACAGGCCCGTTGGACATAATATTAAGCCAAGAGTTATTTATAATTTTATATACGCTTGAAAGTGCTTTATCGAATATGCAGAGATCCGAGCAGTGGAGAAATAATAACAAACACGTAATTAGTTTAGTAATTGTCTATATTTTTGGGATGAGGGGTTTTCACTATGGATTTCGTTAATCGGACTGACTTCCTCATCTTGGTTGCTTTCCTCACAACGTTTCGGCCGTCTGATCCTCCGGCCTTCCTCAGGTGCATCTCGAACTCGGGAACCGTCGGTCTGGAATTTCGAACCCAACCCTTTATTGTTACGGGGGTGCCTTAATGGAACGAGAACATGGCACCCCCGTAACAATAAAGGGTTGGGTTCGAAATTCCAGACCGACGGTTCCCGAGTTCGAGATGCACCTGAGGAAGGCCGGAGGATCAGACGGCCGAAACGTTGTGAGGAAAGCAACCACGTAATTAGTTTCTTTTGATGCGTTTATTATGTTTAAGATTTCAGGTTAAAACATAAAGACATATTACTGTTAAGATTTCCAATCGAGAAAATTCCTGTTTCAGGCAATGGCAATGCTTATTTGACCTAGCAAGATTTTTCAGTAAAAAAATAGAATTTTTTTGAAACGCTTGTTGATGATTTAAGTTCCTTTCACTCGATATATATATATATATATATATATATATATATATATATATATATATATATATATGTGTGTGTGTGTGTGTGTGTTTTCGGTGTAATATCCTAAAATAAATATTATTGCTCTACTTTGTATTGAGCTCTTTTTAAATTAAATGTTACGAACGTTGGAAATGTACCCTATTTTTTGTCATCTTACTTGGACATATATATATATATATATATATATATATATATATATATATATATATATATATATATATATATATATATATATATGTGTGTGTGTGTGTGTGTGTTTTCGGTGTAATATCCTAAAATAAATATTATTGCTCTACTTTGTATTGAGCTCTTTTTAAATTAAATGTTACGAACGTTGGAAATGTACCCTATTTTTTGTCATCTTACTTGGACATATATATATATATATATATATATATATATATATATATATAATAAATTAATAGATTTAAAATATGGTTTTACCGCTACACAGTGATAACCATGTTTCAGAAATGGAAGCTAAAGCCCCTAAATTTAATTTTGTTATTAAACCAAAGACATTAAAAATTGAACCCTCTACCACCCCTTGTCTAGATGAATGGATTTATCGGTAACCTTGGAAACCCTCAATTATAAATCTTTCCAGCGCCGTTAACAACCGTAAATTTTAAAAAGTAAGTTACTCCAAAATTCGCTTGATGAGGAAATGGAACTAATATCTTTGGTTTAATAACAAAATTAAATTCAGGGGCTTTAGCTTCCATTTCTGAAACATGGTTATCACTGTGTAGCGGTAAAACCATATTTTAAATCTATTAATTTATAATATTAATGCTATGTAAATTTAAATTTACATTGAGCACTATTGTGTAAAAATAAAAATAGCTATAAGAACACCGGATTTTATATCTTACCGTTCTTTCCTTTATATATATATATATATATATATATATATATATATATATATATATATATATATATATATATATAGTACGAGGCAAAAAATGGACGAACTCATAGAAAGTGGATATTTGTATTTTTACCAAGACAAGTGAGTAACAGAATTCGTTTATTACTACAGGGTATTAATACAGGTGTACATATGTACATTATACAACCTTTTGCTTTAATAACGGCCTTAATTCTTCGTGGCATGCTATAGACTAAATTCTTTAGTAAGTGAGTGCTGACCTTAAACCAAATGAAAACCTCTGGGCGATAATGGATAAGCGTGCCCATAATATAAAATTTAACACAGAAGATGAACTTTTACGCGAATTAAAGAAATGCTAGAAAAATCTAGCGAAGGAAGTTGACTTAAGAATTTAGTCTCTAGCAATAATTAAGGCCGTTACTAAAACAAAATGTTACCATACAAAATACTAAATCATCTTTTACATGTATAACGTACACATGTACACCTGCATTAATACCCTGTATTAATAAAGGAATTCTATTACTCGTCTTGGTAAAAATACAAAAATCGACTTTCTATGGATGTGTCCATTTTTTTTACCTCCTACGATATATATATATATATATATATATATATATATATATATATATATATATATATATATATATATATATATATATATTCAAATCTATTTAAATCTCTCGTTAAATCATTTTTCTGGGATTCTTCGATTTGGTATCTCTTCCAAGGTTTGTTTCATAATTATAAAGTATAAATTGTTTCATACGTTTTTGAAACTCTCTCTCGTTCTACTTTTAAGTCTCTCCTTCTCTCTCTCTCTTGCTCGTTATTTCCTTCTATCTTTCTTTCTTTTTAATGATGATTTGTTATTATTATTGAAGAGGCAACCACAACAGGAAATTCACTCAGTACTTGGCAAACTAGTGAGGTTATTTCTTCCGGGTTGGAACCAGATGCTATCACAACAAATCCGACAATAGAAATAGAGATATCTTCACTAAAAGCAAGTATAGCCACCAAAACAAGCCAGGTAACGAACAATGATAACACACAGATTTCAATGACAGAACAGACTGAAGGTAACAATTTTTTTTTGTTCTTTATTATACCTTTCTACTTCCTTATATTGTAAATTCATATGTGATTTTTCCCTCAAATATTCATTTCTATTCTTGTTATTTTATATTACTGTTCAACCAACGCGAATCATAAAAGGTAGAGGGCCACTGAATGACATTGTTGTAAAGGCAGAAGAAATGAAGAAGTACACTTTATAAGAATATGTATAATAGACTTTGACCCTTGACTTAAATATATTAAAATTGTAGTGATAGCGATAGCATCGTTTTGAAAGAAATGAAGAAGTATAGTTTATAAGAATATGTATAATAGACTTTGACCCTTGACTTAAATATATTAAAATTGTAGTGATAACGATAGCATCGTTTTGAAAGAAATGAAGAAGTATAGTTTATAAGAATATGTATAATAGACTTTGACCCTTGACTTAAAAATATTAAAATTGTAGTGATAGCGATAGCATCGTTTTGAAAGAAATGAAGAAGTATAGTTTATAAGAATATGTATAATAGACTTTGACCCTTGACTTAAATATATGAAAATTGTAGTGATAGCGATAGCATCGTTTTGAAAGAAATGAAGAAGTATAGTTTATAAGAATATGTATAATAGACTTTGACCCTTGACTTAAATATATTAAAATTGTAGTGATAGCGATAGCATCGTTTTGAAAGAAATGAAGAAGTATAGTTTATAAGAATATGTATAATAGACTTTGACCCTTGACTTAAATATATTAAAATTGTAGTGATGGCGATAGCATCGTTTTGAAAGTTTGCGCCACACAGTGTCGGTTCTGGGGAAGAAGTTGTCTGAGTGCAATTTTCTCTACTATTAAAATACGAATGGAATGGAGATCAATCGTTTATGGCGGGTCCGAGCTGTGAAGGGTATATAACCGACTATAACGAAAAGATACATTTCCACAGAATCCCACTATATAGCAATATTGTCCAATTGATAGATCCAGCTTTGAACCGTTGTATCGTAGAAGTGATTAGAAATATTTTACTGGATTTTCTCCGAGGTTTTTATAACACTATTGGACTCTACTTTGAACAATAAGAATGTATTTAGCTCTAAGTTGAAATGATCATCCCACTTGCTGTTGTGACTTCATGATCCAGTTTTCTTCTCCAGTGCTCCATCTTTTTTAAACTTATTCTCTGTTCCCTTAATGGTTCTTGAATAAACTTTGAAGATGGAAGCCAGAGTATGAATGTTGGTTCCATTACTGAAGGCCTGAATGATCTTTTTCCTCTCGCCATTGCTCATTTAGGAAGACAGTGAGTTTGACACAAAATGACTTTAACCTGTTCTCTTTCAAGCTGATTAACTCAAAGGGTTTTTCGGTGATTCTTACGACAAATGATGGTGTTACTGTGTCGAAAGTACTCGAAGATTAAAGAAATATGTATCAACACGGCTATTTTCTCTCGTCCTTCAATAATGACACCAAAAACCTTATCCGTGAATACGAAAGGATCTTATTGAAAATATGTTGACAGAAGAACATGTCTAAATTATTCAACAAAACATGCCTCAATGAAAACATGCTTCCGAAATATACGCATGTATATATATATATATATATATATATATATATATATATATATATATATATATATATATATATATATGGTTGAATAATATCGACAGGTCTGTCTTTCAAATTAATACGTATAAAAAATTCTGTTTGACCATTTTTAAGAAGTCACCTCCTTGACTTGAAATTGGTTCAGTCAAACCTGAAAACGCCGGAATTAAACAAGAAACTGGCGTAAATATACACAAAACATAATCCTTGAAAACGAATGTAGCAACATTCGAAAGTACTAAGGAAAAATAACATAAACTAAAGATAAATATGAACTTTGGCAAAGTCTTGCGCCTGAAATTGGGTTAGATGAAACTATTTGGGAGCCGTTGACGGTTTTGCTAGCACGAAGTCACAAGTCATCGTGAGCAAGGGTTTAAGCATACTGAGCTTGTTCAGTCTGTTGACCCTGCCAGAAGAAGCGCTCTCTCTTAGCAACTGTAACTAAGGCCCGGTCAGCATAGTTGCATTATAAACCATAGGTGGGTTTTGTGGGTATTGAACAAACAAAAATGTGCCAGACCAGGCGTCTTCAGCAGGGATTAACTAGCCGTCCTATTAGACAGGCATACTCAGATAAAAGCGGTTATTATTATTATTTTTTTTTCACCTTACCGAAGCCAACACAAAATATTCTCGATATGATTTCTTAAAACGTAAAAAATGTTTTTCGGTTTGTTTTTTAAATTCGTAATAAAAATTCATATAAGCAATCCAGATTATGAATTTCAATTTATTTTCCACGTTTTTTGTAATCACGTGGTATCAGCATATTTTGTTCTGGCTTCCGTAGGGGGGGATCAATTTACGATCAGCTTACATAACAAATATGACCCTTCAAGAAAATATTATCAAATTTAGTATCTTTATCTGTTTCTTTATATTCTTTGTTTGGAGCGCTTAATGTAATAATAAAGATGTAAAAACAAATTCCGGTCGCGGTGAGTATTACGCAACTCTAAATTAATTCAGAGAATTTTTATGTCCCTAAAAAAAATTTTTTTCCTTTCTTTTGGCAAGGTAATGATTTTAGCTTCATTTTATAGAAGAAATATCAAAGAATTTAATGGACGAAATGAATAATGAAACCCATAAAAAATCGTTTTCATTGCATATGTCAGTTTGTTTGATATTTTTCTGTGTGTGTATATTTTCTTACATGAAAACAACTAATTATTGTTCTTTTTTTTGTTTACCTGAAGATCCAGCATGGTTGGCATTTTATTATTAATTATAAACTAATCTCAGCATAAACACCTTGCTATTTTGATGCCATATGCTTTCCTTCCTGTAGTTGCTTACATACCTTTTAATCACTTACTTCCCCGGCAGATACACAACCTCACTAACTAATAATCGTATTTTATATACATTTTACTTATTCATATCACAACTACTGTAAATAGAATTATACCTGATTATAATTAGAGGCTAGAAGCGCTGGGATTATGTAATAATAGCCACTGGCTACCTGTTATTTTTAAAGAAATCGTGCCAAAGATGGCGTTTTAGGCAATTGTTTCCAATGTAATTGCTTTTTGAGGATCTCTCGGGTGATTGCAGGATGGACCAGAGATTTTACGCCTTTTACATGAAAATTCAGCAGTTTATGGATAAAAGGCTTTTCGCCATGTGCTATTGTTTAAATCAGCGTTTCTCAACCGGTGCACCCGGGCGCACTAATTCGAAGAGTAATTTCTGAATTATTTTTATATTAAAAAATCCTCATTTTTTCAAAAGTTATGGACACCAAGCACATGGCCTCCATGTCTAAGTCAACTGACGTTTCAAGACATGACGTTGGTTTATGGTTAACAGAAGAGGAACTGTTCCCTATATCTGCTTATCGTGGCTTACATATCAAGTATAAAGAGGTCTTGATCATTTTTGGATTTCCATTGAATAAGAATATTCTTCTCTAGCTATTAAAACACTGAATGTCTTATTGCAATTTTCCATATCATACCTCTGTGAACCACGATTTTCTACACTTACCATGATTAAATGCAAAAGTAGATTAAATATTAAATGCGTTGATGAGAATATGAATATGAAGTTTATCGCGTATAAGGCCTTCAACAATTGCCAAAGTACAGGTTTCATACAAGCATACTTAAATATATAATGTCTTAAAAATGAATCCTTATTTCAAGAGACTTCTTTATTATTTTCAAATTTCATGATTAATATTTCTTTATTGAAATTGAAATCGCGCCTCATAGTTTTAGTTATTCCACAATTGCACCCTGAAATAAAAATGGTTGAGAAACACTGGTTTAGACCATAATGCTGAAAATGATTTTCTGAAGGTATGACAGCCTTTATTCATTTAACACAACGGATATCAATTCCCACAGTCCGCATTTACGAGGTTTATAATTGCGAATGATGGCTGTTCAATGTTTGTCTTGAACATTTCTCTTGGTGTTATTATATAAAGAAAATATAAGTAGAATATTTTTGTTGGTGTTAATGATAATCATTAAGCTGGCCATTTTGTGGGGATACAATCCGAATTTTTTTAAAGTGACTCATTGTAGTTCAGTCTTTCTAAAGTTTCTTTCTCAATAATTAGCCATGCTCTATATTTGAATAAAACTTGATGAAAGCATGACTAATTACAAAAATTTTTTTACGACTAAAGTTCTGATTAGTACTATCTTTAGTTATCTTTTTTTAAATGCCCATTTCCTTTTCGTCAAATATTTCATCAAAAAAGCATTTTTGTTTAGATTTATCCCCGTTTTAGTTCTAATCTACCATTTGACTGAACTACAATGTAATGAATGACATTCAAATTTAGCAATCACAAATTTTATGCCTTTTCATGTCTTGAGTAATATTTCATCCATAGATGTGTTGATAATCATTACAACAATGAAATTGAATAATCGGAAAAAAAGCAATTTTCTTCAAACTGGCCTCCTTGACTCTTGATCAGATTTTCGCCCGAAAGATTTTCAAACCTGCATAAATTGGAAAATACCTGGAAGCATATTCAAGGAATAAATATCTTTAAAAAATAATGGTTGCTGCAATACTTTGAAGATGGTAACGAAGAACTTGTTCGTATCTACAATCTCTGCTATTTCATATTTTATATAAAATATGTTGCATAAAAACAACGGAGGTGAGGATGATAATGGCTAATTAGCCATTTCCATACAGGAAACATTCAACATTTATTGACCTAGCATTTTGCTTTACAAAAAAATATAAAATATTTCTATTAAAAGAGTTTTACGGCAAATAGTCTAAAAAACATTTATTTTTAGATTTATACTTTTTTGTTCTAATCTACCACTAGAACGAACTGCAATTCAATGACATTCAAATTATTTTGATCGTAACAAATGTTTTCCTTTTCTAGTCTTGAGTATTATTTTAGTCAGAGCCATGTTAATAATCATTACAACAATGAACTGATAATTGAAAAGAAGCAATTTTCTTCAAAAATGGCCTCTTGCTTGAAATAAAGAGAATAGAGTTTAATTAGACACTGAAGGCCATCGATTGAAAAGTTTTTATTTTCGATATGTCATAGGATTAACATAATCACGTAAAATTAAGATATTGTCATACGGAAATAAAAAAATCTGCTGAGTAATTAAACAAGGTGAGAGAAGGAAATATATGCAATAGATATAATCCCGAGTCCCGGAAACCATTAGGGTCATAGGGGTGCAACACGAACTGCGTCGCCAGTAGCAGTGGTGTTTTCCGGGCAGGATACACAAACAGAGCTCAACTCTTGCCAGACTGGTTTGAATTATTCCATCTCCTAGACTGCTGCCAGTAATGCCCATAAGATCGAGTCTGCTTTGCTATTTCGCTGTAGCTATGAGTAGTAGAGATGCATTCATTGCCTTGCAGAGAGTATTAGCAAGTAAATTTAATTTCTCAATGTAAGCCTATATTTATTACTCCACTGTGCCTCCACATTGACAATTAAGTATATGCAAACGGTAAAATAGATTCAAAAGATTAGCGAGATATTTTTTCATAAAAAATGATATAAGCACTTAAAAAATTATGAATTAATTATGTATGTTACATCTTTTTCTACACAGCTACGACAACTGCAGTCAGTACAGGGATTACAGAAACAACACAGAATACAAAAGATCTTAATCAAACTACGGTCAATCTTGAGACAACACAAGTCACAAAAGAGACTGATACCACTACAGGAATATCACCGACAACAAAATTTACAACGGAAACTGATAGCAGTACACAGAATCTTGTGACAACACAAGTTACAAAAGAAACTAATCCAAGTACAGTAAGTCTTGAGACAACACAAGTCACAAAAGAAACTGATACCACTACAGGAATATCACCGACAACAAAATTTACGACGGAAACTGATAGCAGTACACAGAATCTTGTGACAACACAAGTTACAAAAGAAACTAATCCAAGTACAGTAAGTCTTGAGACAACACAAGTCACAAAAGAAACTGATACCACTACAGGAATATCACCGACAACAAAATTTACAACGGAAACTGATAGCAGTACACAGAATCTTGTGACAACACAAGTTACAAAAGAAACTAATCCAAGTACAGTAAGTCTTGAGACAACACAAGTCACAAAAGAAACTGATACCAGTACAGGAATATCACCGACAACAAAATTTACGACGGAAACTGATAGCAGTACACAGAATCTTGTGACAACACAAGTTACAAAAGAAACTAATCCAAGTACAGTAAGTCTTGAGACAACACAAGTCACAAAAGAAACTGATACCACTACAGGAATATCACCGACAACAAAATTTACAACGGAAACTGATAGCAGTACACAGAATCTTGTGACAACACAAGTTACAAAAGAAACTAATCCAAGTACAGTAAGTCTTGAGACAACACAAGTCACAAAAGAAACTGATACCACTACAGGAATATCACCGACAACAAAATTTACAACGGAAACTGATAGCAGTACACAGAATCTTGTGACAACACAAGTTACAAAAGAAACTAATCCAAGTACAGTAAGTCTTGAGACAACACAAGTCACAAAAGAAACTGATACCACTACAGGAATATCACCGACAACAAAATTTACAACGGAAACTGATAGCAGTACACAGAATCTTGTGACAACACAAGTTACAAAAGAAACTAATCCAAGTACAGAAAGTCTTGAGACAACACAAGTCACAAAAGAAACTGATACCACTACAGGAATATCACCGACAACAAAATTTACAACGGAAACTGATAGCAGTACACAGAATCTTGTGACAACACAAGTTACAAAAGAAACTAATCCAAGTACAGTAAGTCTTGGGACAACACAAGTCACAAAAGAAACTGATACCACTACAGGAATATCACCGACAACAAAATTTACAAAAGAAACTGATAGTAATACAGACACTTTTGAGCCAACACAAGCCGCAAAAGAAACAAGTAGCAGTTCTCTGACAAGTACTACAGAGGAATATGACTTAATATGTGAAAATATTACAACAGTATTAAGCACTGACGATGCAACGACTGATGTGACAACAGTGGAGATTTCGGATGGTACAAGTGCCAGTGATACATCTGTTTCGGTAACAGAAGTGACAACAGGTGCTCAAACCGAAAAAGAGAGTAGTCCACCTGCCACATCTGAGGCCTTCACAACGGAAACTAAATTATACGAGTCTACAACTTTATCGACTGATGTTGTGACCTCTGATGTTACAACTGCCGCGGAGACAACAACTGTTTCTGTAACAGAAGTGACAACACGTGATCAAACCGAAAAAGAGAGTAGTCCACCTGCCACATCTGAGCCATTCACAACGGAAACTGACTCATTTGTGTCTACAACTATATCGACAGATGTGGAGACCTCTGGTGTTACAACTGCAGGGGATACAACATCTGTTTCTGTAACAGAAGTGACAACACGTGATCAAACCGAAAAAGAGAGTAGTCAACCTGCCACATCAGAGGCATTCACAACAGAAACTGACTCATTTGTGTCTACAACCATATCGACTGATGAGTTAACCTCTGAAGCTACAACTGCTAGTGATACCACATCTGTTTCTGTCACAGAAGTGACAACACGTGATCAAACCGAAAAAGAGAGTAGTCCACCTGCCACATCTGAGCCATTCACAACGGAAACTGAATTATCCGAGTCTACAACTTTATCGACTGATGTGGTGACCTCTGATGCTACAACTGCCGCGGATACAACAACTGTTTCTGTAACAGAAATGACAACACGTGATCAAACCGAAAAAGAGAGTAGTCCACCTGCCACATCTGAGCCATTCACAACGGAAATTGAATTATCCGAGTCTACAACTTTATCGACTGATATGGTGACCTCTGATGCTACAACTGCCGCGGATACAACAACTGTTTCTGTAGCAGAAGTGACAACACGTGATCAAACCGAAAAAGAGAGTAGTCCACCTGCCACATCTGAGCCATTCACAACGGAAACTGACTCATTTGTGTCTACAACTATATCGACAGATGTGGAGACCTCTGGTGCTACAACTTCGGGGGATACAACATCTGTTTCTGTAACAGAAGTGACAACACGTGATCAAACCGAAAAAGAGAGTAGTCCACCTGCCACATCTGAGCCATTCACAACGGAAACTAAATTATCCGAGTCTACAACTTTATCGACTGATGTGGTGACCTCTGATGCTACAACTGCCGCGGATACAACAACTGTTTCTGTAGCAGAAGTGACAACACGTGATCAAACCGAAAAAGAGAGTAGTCCTCCTGCCACATCTGAGCCATTCACAACTGAAACTGAATTATCCGAGTCTACAACTTTATCAACTGATGTGGTGACCTCTGATGCTACAACTGCGGCGGATACAACAACTGTTTCTGCAACAGAAGTGACAACACGTGATCAAACCGAAAAAGAGAGTAGTCCACCTGTCACATCTGAGCCATTCACAACGGAAACTGAATTATCAGAGTCTACAACTTTATCGACTGATGTGGAGACCTCTGGTGCTACAACTTCGGGGGATACAACATCTGTTTCTGTAACAGAAGTGACAACACGTGATCAAACCGAAAAAGAGAGTAGTCCTCCTGCCACATCTGAGCCATTCACAACGGAAACTGAATTGTCCGAGTCTACAACTTTATCGACTGATGTGGTGACCTCTGATGCTACAACTGCCGCGGATACAACAACTGTTTCTGTAACAGAAGTGACAACACGTGATCAAACCGAAACAGAGAGTAGTCCCCCTGCCACATCTGAGCCATTCACAACGGAAACTGAATTATCCGAGTCTACAACTTTATCGACTGATGTGGTGACCTCTGATGCTACAACTGCCGCGGATACAGCAACTGTTTCTGTAACAGAAGTGACAACACGTGATCAAACCGAAAAAGAGAGTAGTCCCCCTGCCACATCTGAGCCATTCACAACGGAAACTGAATTATCCGAGTCTACAACTTTATCGACTGATGTGGTGACCTCTGATGCTACAACTGCCGCAGATACAACAACTGTTTCTGTAACAGAAGTGACAACACGTGATCAAACCGAAAAAGAGAGTAGTCCCCCTGCCACATCTGAGCCATTCACAACGGAAACTGAATTATCCGAGTCTACAACTTTACCGACTGATGTGGTGACCTCTGATGCTACAACTGCCGCGGATACAACAACTGTTTCTGCAACAGAAGTGACAACACGTGATCAAACCGAAAAAGAGAGTAGTCCACCTGCCACATCTGAGCCATTCACAACGGAAACAGAATTATCCGAGTCTACAACTTTATCGACTGATGTGGTGACCTCTGATGCTACAACTGCCGCGGATACAACAACTGTTTCTGTAACAGAAGTGACAACACGTGATCAAACCGAAAAAGATAGTAGTCCACCTGCCACATCTGAGCCATTCACAACGGAAACTGACTCATTTGTGTCTACAACTATATCGACAGATGTGGAGACCTCTGGTGTTACAACTGCAGGGGATACAACATCTGTTTCTGTAACAGAAGTGACAACACGTGATCAAACCGAAAAAGAGAGTAGTCAACCTGCCACATCAGAGGCATTCACAACAGAAACTGACTCATTTGTGTCTACAACCATATCGACTGATGAGTTAACCTCTGAAGCTACAACTGCTAGTGATACCACATCTGTTTCTGTCACAGAAGTGACAACACGTGATCAAACCAAAAAAGAGAGTAGTCCTCCTGCCACATCTGAGCCATTCACAACGGAAATTGAATTATCCGAGTCTACAACTTTATCGACTGATATGGTGACCTCTGATGCTACAACTGCCGCGGATACAACAACTGTTTCTGTAGCAGAAGTGACAACACGTGATCAAACCGAAAAAGAGAGTAGTCCACCTGCCACATCTGAGCCATTCACAACGGAAACTGACTCATTTGTGTCTACAACTATATCGACAGATGTGGAGACCTCTGGTGCTACAACTTCGGGGGATACAACATCTGTTTCTGTAACAGAAGTGACAACACGTGATCAAACCGAAAAAGAGAGTAGTCCACCTGCCACATCTGAGCCATTCACAACGGAAACTGAATTATCCGAGTCTACAACTTTATCGACTGATGTGGTGACCTCTGATGCTACAACTGCCGGGGATACAACAACTGTTTCTGTAGCAGAAGTGACAACACGTGATCAAACCGAAAAAGAGAGTAGTCCTCCTGCCACATCTGAGCCATTCACAACTGAAACTGAATTATCCGAGTCTACAACTTTATCAACTGATGTGGTGACCTCTGATGCTACAACTGCGGCGGATACAACAACTGTTTCTGCAACAGAAGTGACAACACGTGATCAAACCGAAAAAGAGAGTAGTCCACCTGTCACATCTGAGCCATTCACAACGGAAACTGAATTATCAGAGTCTACAACTTTATCGACTGATGTGGAGACCTCTGGTGCTACAACTTCGGGGGATACAACATCTGTTTCTGTAACAGAAGTGACAACACGTGATCAAACCGAAAAAGAGAGTAGTCCTCCTGCCACATCTGAGCCATTCACAACGGAAACTGAATTGTCCGAGTCTACAACTTTATCGACTGATGTGGTGACCTCTGATGCTACAACTGCCGCGGATACAACAACTGTTTCTGTAACAGAAGTGACAACACGTGATCAAACCGAAACAGAGAGTAGTCCCCCTGCCACATCTGAGCCATTCACAACGGAAACTGAATTATCCGAGTCTACAACTTTATCGACTGATGTGGTGACCTCTGATGCTACAACTGCCGCGGATACAGCAACTGTTTCTGTAACAGAAGTGACAACACGTGATCAAACCGAAAAAGAGAGTAGTCCCCCTGCCACATCTGAGCCATTCACAACGGAAACTGAATTATCCGAGTCTACAACTTTATCGACTGATGTGGTGACCTCTGATGCTACAACTGCCGCAGATACAACAACTGTTTCTGTAACAGAAGTGACAACACGTGATCAAACCGAAAAAGAGAGTAGTCCCCCTGCCACATCTGAGCCATTCACAACGGAAACTGAATTATCCGAGTCTACAACTTTACCGACTGATGTGGTGACCTCTGATGCTACAACTGCCGCGGATACAACAACTGTTTCTGCAACAGAAGTGACAACACGTGATCAAACCGAAAAAGAGAGTAGTCCACCTGCCACATCTGAGCCATTCACAACGGAAACAGAATTATCCGAGTCTACAACTTTATCGACTGATGTGGTGACCTCTGATGCTACAACTGCCGCGGATACAACAACTGTTTCTGTAACAGAAGTGACAACACGTGATCAAACCGAAAAAGATAGTAGTCCACCTGCCACATCTGAGCCATTCACAACGGAAACTGACTCATTTGTGTCTACAACTATATCGACAGATGTGGAGACCTCTGGTGTTACAACTGCAGGGGATACAACATCTGTTTCTGTAACAGAAGTGACAACACGTGATCAAACCGAAAAAGAGAGTAGTCAACCTGCCACATCAGAGGCATTCACAACAGAAACTGACTCATTTGTGTCTACAACCATATCGACTGATGAGTTAACCTCTGAAGCTACAACTGCTAGTGATACCACATCTGTTTCTGTCACAGAAGTGACAACACGTGATCAAACCAAAAAAGAGAGTAGTCCTCCTGCCACATCTGAGCCATTCACAACGGAAATTGAATTATCCGAGTCTACAACTTTATCGACTGATATGGTGACCTCTGATGCTACAACTGCCGCGGATACAACAACTGTTTCTGTAGCAGAAGTGACAACACGTGATCAAACCGAAAAAGAGAGTAGTCCACCTGCCACATCTGAGCCATTCACAACGGAAACTGACTCATTTGTGTCTACAACTATATCGACAGATGTGGAGACCTCTGGTGCTACAACTTCGGGGGATACAACATCTGTTTCTGTAACAGAAGTGACAACACGTGATCAAACCGAAAAAGAGAGTAGTCCACCTGCCACATCTGAGCCATTCACAACGGAAACTGAATTATCCGAGTCTACAACTTTATCGACTGATGTGGTGACCTCTGATGCTACAACTGCCGGGGATACAACAACTGTTTCTGTAGCAGAAGTGACAACACGTGATCAAACCGAAAAAGAGAGTAGTCCTCCTGCCACATCTGAGCCATTCACAACGGAAACTGAATTATCCGAGTCTACAACTTTATCAACTGATGTGGTGACCTCTGATGCTATAACTGCCGCGGATACAACATCTGTTTCTGCAACTGAAGTGACAACACGTGATCAAACAGAAAAAGAGAGTAGTCCACCTGCCACATCTGAGCCATTCACAACTGAAACTGAATTATCCGAGTCTACAACTTTATCAACTGATGTGGTGACCTCTTATGCTACAACTGCGGCGGATACAACAACTGTTTCTGCAACAGAAGTGACAACACGTGATCAAACCGAAAAAGAGAGTAGTCCACCTGTCACATCTGAGCCATTCACAACGGAAACTGAATTATCAGAGTCTACAACTTTATCGACTGATGTGGAGACCTCTGGTGCTACAACTTCGGGGGATACAACATCTGTTTCTGTAACAGAAGTGACAACACGTGATCAAACCGAAAAAGAGAGTAGTCCTCCTGCCACATCTGAGCCATTCACAACGGAAACTGAATTGTCCGAGTCTACAACTTTATCGAATGATGTGGTGACCTCTGATGCTACAACTGCCGCGGATACAACAACTGTTTCTGTAACAGAAGTGACAACACGTGATCAAACCGAAACAGAGAGTAGTCCCCCTGCCACATCTGAGCCATTCACAACGGAAACTGAATTATCCGAGTCTACAACTTTATCGACTGATGTGGTGACCTCTGATGCTACAACTGCCGCGGATACAGCAACTGTTTCTGTAACAGAAGTGACAACACGTGATCAAACCGAAAAAGAGAGTAGTCCCCCTGCCACATCTGAGCCATTCACAACGGAAACTGAATTATCCGAGTCTACAACTTTATCGACTGATGTGGTGACCTCTGATGCTACAACTGCCGTAGATACAACAACTGTTTCTGTAACAGAAGTGACAACACGTGATCAAACCGAAAAAGAGAGTAGTCCCCCTGCCACATCTGAGCCATTCACAACGGAAACTGAATTATCCGAGTCTACAACTTTATCGACTGATGTGGTGACCTCTGATGCTACAACTGCCGCAGATACAACAACTGTTTCTGTAGCAGAAATGACAACACGTGATCAAACCGAAAAAGAGAGTAATCCACCTGCCACATCTGAGGCATTCACAACGGACACTGACTCATTTGTGTCTACATCTATATCGACAGATGTGGAGACCTCTGGTGCTACAACTGCGGGGGATACAACATCTGTTTCTGTAACAGAAGTGACAACACGTGATCAAACCGAAAAAGAGAGTAGTCTTCCTGCCACATCTGAGCCATTCACAACGGAAACTGAATTATCCGAGTCTACAACTTTATCGACTGATGTGGTGACCTCTGATGTTACAACTGCCGCCGATACAACATCTGTTTCTGTAACAGAAGTGACAACACGTGATCAAACCGAAAAAGAGAGTAGTCCCCCTGCCACATCTGAGCCATTCACAACGGAAACTGAATTATCCGAGTCTACAAATTTATCGACTGATGTGGTGACCTCTTATGCTACAACTGCCGCGGATACAACATCTGTTTCTGCAACAGAAGTGACAACACGTGATCAAACCGAAAAAGAGAGTAGTCCCCCTGCCACATCTGAGCCATTCACAACGGAAATTGAATTATCCGAGTCTACAACTTTATCGACTGATGTGGTGACCTCTGAAGCTACAACTGCTGGGGATACCACATCTTTTTCTGTAACAGAAATGCCAACACGTGATCAAACCGAAAAAGAGAGTAGTCCACCTGCCATATCTAAGCTATTCACAACGGAAACTGAATTATCCGAGTCTACAACTTTATCGACTGATGTGGTGACCTCTGATGCTACAACTGCCGCGGATACAACATCTGTTTCTTCAACAGAAGTGACAACACGTGATCAAACCGAAAAAGAGAGTAGTCCACCTGCCACATCTGAGCCATTCACAACGGAAACTGAATTATCCGAGTCTACAACTTTATCGACTGATGTTGTGACCTCTGATGCTACAACTGCCGCAGATACAACAACTGTTTCTGTAGCAGAAATGACAACACGTGATCAAACCGAAAAAGAGAGTATTCCACCTGACACATCTGAGGCATTCACAACGGACACTGACTCATTTGTGTCTACAACTATATCGACAGATGTGGAGACCCCTGGTGCTACAACTGCTGTGGATACCACATCTGTTTCTGCAACAGAAGTGACAACACGTGATCAAACCGAAAAAGAGAGTAGTCAACCTACCACATCAGAGGCATTCACAACAGAAACTGACACATTTGTGTCTACATCTATATCGACTGATGAGTTAACCTCTGAAGCTACAACTGCTGTGGATACCACATCTGTTTCTGTAACAGAAGTGACAACACGTGATCAAACCGAAAAAGAGAGTAGTCCTCCTGCCACATCTGAGCCATTCCCAACGGAAACTGAATTATCCGAGTCTACAACTTTATCGACTGATGTGGTGACCTCTGATGCTACAACTGCCGCGGATACAACAACTGTTTCTGTAACAGAAATGACAACACGTGATCAAACCGAAAAAGAGAGTAGTCCACCTGCCACATCTGAGCCATTCACAACGGAAACTGAATTATCCGAGTCTACAACTTTATCGACTGATGTTGTGTCCTCTGATGCTACAACCGCCGGGGATACAACCTCTATTTCTGTAACAGAAGTGACAACACGTGATCAAACCGAAATAGAGAGTAATCCACCTGCTACCTCTGAGGAATCCAGAACGGAAACTGAATTATCCGACCATACAACTTTATCGACAAATATGGAGACCTCTGGTCCTACAACTGCCGGGGATACATCTGTTTCTTTAATAGAAGTGACAAAACGTGATCAAACCGAAAAACAGAGTAGTTCACCTACCACACCTGAGGCATTCACAACAGAAACTGACTCATTCGATTCTACAACTTTTTCGACAGATTTAGTGACTTCAGATGTTACAACTGCCAAAGGTACCACATCTATTTCTATAACAGAAATGACAACAGGTCATGAAACCGAAAAAGTGACTAATCCAAGTCCAGTAAGTCTTAAGACGACACAAGTTACAAAAGAAACTGATACCACTACAGGAATATCACCGACAACAAAATTTACAACGGAAACTGATAGCAGTACACAGAATCTTGTGACAACACAAGTTACAAAAGAAACTAATCCAAGTACAGTAAGTCTTGAGACAACACAAGTCACAAAAGAAACTGATACCACTACAGGAATATCACCGACAACAAAATTTACAACGGAAATTGATAGCAGTACACAGAATCTTGTGACAACACAAGTTACAAAAGAAACTAATCCAAGTACAGTAAGTCTTGAGACAACACAAGTCACAAAAGAAACTGATACCACTACAGGAATATCACCGACA
The DNA here is from genome assembly GCA_964036315.1 of Acanthosepion esculentum. Taxonomy (NCBI): domain Eukaryota; kingdom Metazoa; phylum Mollusca; class Cephalopoda; order Sepiida; family Sepiidae; genus Acanthosepion; species Acanthosepion esculentum. The sequence continues at coordinate 36,091,009 of OZ038508.1, read as the reverse complement.
ACAAAATTTACAACGGAAACTGATAGCAGTACACAGAATCTTGTGACAACACAAGTTACAAAAGAAACTAATCCAAGTACAGTAAGTCTTGAGACAACACAAGTCACAAAAGAAACTGATACCACTACAGGAATATCACCGACAACAAAATTTACAACGGAAACTGATAGCAGTACACAGAATCTTGTGACAACACAAGTTACAAAAGAAACTAATCCAAGTACAGTAAGTCTTGAGACAACACAAGTCACAAAAGAAACTGATACCACTACAGGAATATCACCGACAACAAAATTTACAACGGAAACTGATAGCAGTACACAGAATCTTGTGACAACACAAGTTACAAAAGAAACTAATCCAAGTACAGTAAGTCTTGAGACAACACAAGTCACAAAAGAAACTGATACCACTACAGGAATATCACCGACAACAAAATTTACAACGGAAACTGATAGCAGTACACAGAATCTTGTGACAACACAAGTTACAAAAGAAACTAATCCAAGTACAGTAAGTCTTGAGACAACACAAGTCACAAAAGAAACTGATACCACTACAGGAATATCACCGACAACAAAATTTACAACGGAAACTGATAGCAGTACACAGAATCTTGTGACAACACAAGTTACAAAAGAAACTAATCCAAGTACAGTAAGTCTTGAGACAACACAAGTCACAAAAGAAACTGATACCACTACAGGAATATCACCGACAACAAAATTTACAACGGAAACTGATAGCAGTACACAGAATCTTGTGACAACACAAGTTACAAAAGAAACTAATCCAAGTACAGTAAGTCTTGAGACAGCACAAGTCACAAAAGAAACTGATACCACTACAGGAATATCACCGACAACAAAATTTACAACGGAAACTGATAGCAGTACACAGAATCTTGTGACAACACAAGTTACAAAAGAAACTAATCCAAGTACAGTAAGTCTTGAGACAACACAAGTCACAAAAGAAACTGATACCACTACAGGAATATCACCGACAACAAAATTTACAACGGAAACTGATAGCAGTACACAGAATCTTGTGACAACACAAGTTACAAAAGAAACTAATCCAAGTACAGTAAGTCTTGAGACAACACAAGTCACAAAAGAAACTGATACCACTACAGGAATATCACCGACAACAAAATTTACAACGGAAACTGATAGCAGTACACAGAATCTTGTGACAACACAAGTTACAAAAAAAACTAATCCAAGTACAGTAAGTCTTGAGACAACACAAGTCACAAAAGAAACTGATACCACTACAGGAATATCACCGACAACAAAATTTACAACGGAAACTGATAGCAGTACACAGAATCTTGTGACAACACAAGTTACAAAAGAAACTAATCCAAGTACAGTAAGTCTTGAGACAACACAAGTCACAAAAGAAACTGATACCACTACAGGAATATCACCGACAACAAAATTTACAACGGAAACTGATAGCAGTACACAGAATCTTGTGACAACACAAGTTACAAAAGAAACTAATCCAAGTACAGTAAGTCTTGAGACAGCACAAGTCACAAAAGAAACTGATACCACTACAGGAATATCACCGACAACAAAATTTACAACGGAAACTGATAGCAGTACACAGAATCTTGTGACAACACAAGTTACAAAAGAAACTAATCCAAGTACAGTAAGTCTTGAGACAACACAAGTCACAAAAGAAACTGATACCACTACAGGAATATCACCGACAACAAAATTTACAACGGAAACTGATAGCAGTACACAGAATCTTGTGACAACACAAGTTACAAAAGAAACTAATCCAAGTACAGTAAGTCTTGAGACAACACAAGTCACAAAAGAAACTGATACCACTACAGGAATATCACCGACAACAAAATTTACAACGGAAATTGATAGCAGTACACAGAATCTTGTGACAACACAAGTTACAAAAGAAACTAATCCAAGTACAGTAAGTCTTGAGACAACACAAGTCACAAAAGAAACTGATACCACTACAGGAATATCACCGACAACAAAATTTACAACGGAAACTGATAGCAGTACACAGAATCTTGTGACAACACAAGTTACAAAAGAAACTAATCCAAGTACAGTAAGTCTTGAGACAACACAAGTCACAAAAGAAACTGATACCACTACAGGAATATCACCGACAACAAAATTTACAACGGAAACTGATAGCAGTACACAGAATCTTGTGACAACACAAGTTACAAAAGAAACTAATCCAAGTACAGTAAGTCTTGAGACAACACAAGTCACAAAAGAAACTGATACCACTACAGGAATATCACCGACAACAAAATTTACAACGGAAACTGATAGCAGTACACAGAATCTTGTGACAACACAAGTTACAAAAGAAACTAATCCAAGTACAGTAAGTCTTGAGACAACACAAGTCACAAAAGAAACTGATACCACTACAGGAATATCACCGACAACAAAATTTACAACGGAAACTGATAGCAGTACACAGAATCTTGTGACAACACAAGTTACAAAAGAAACTAATCCAAGTACAGTAAGTCTTGAGACAACACAAGTCACAAAAGAAACTGATACCACTACAGGAATATCACCGACAACAAAATTTACAACGGAAACTGATAGCAGTACACAGAATCTTGTGACAACACAAGTTACAAAAGAAACTAATCCAAGTACAGTAAGTCTTGAGACAACACAAGTCACAAAAGAAACTGATACCACTACAGGAATATCACCGACAACAAAATTTACAACGGAAACTGATAGCAGTACACAGAATCTTGTGACAACACAAGTTACAAAAGAAACTAATCCAAGTACAGTAAGTCTTGAGACAGCACAAGTCACAAAAGAAACTGATACCACTACAGGAATATCACCGACAACAAAATTTACAACGGAAACTGATAGCAGTACACAGAATCTTGTGACAACACAAGTTACAAAAGAAACTAATCCAAGTACAGTAAGTCTTGAGACAACACAAGTCACAAAAGAAACTGATACCACTACAGGAATATCACCGACAACAAAATTTACAACGGAAACTGATAGCAGTACACAGAATCTTGTGACAACACAAGTTACAAAAGAAACTAATCCAAGTACAGTAAGTCTTGAGACAACACAAGTCACAAAAGAAACTGATACCACTACAGGAATATCACCGACAACAAAATTTACAACGGAAACTGATAGCAGTACACAGAATCTTGTGACAACACAAGTTACAAAAAAAACTAATCCAAGTACAGTAAGTCTTGAGACAACACAAGTCACAAAAGAAACTGATACCACTACAGGAATATCACCGACAACAAAATTTACAACGGAAACTGATAGCAGTACACAGAATCTTGTGACAACACAAGTTACAAAAGAAACTAATCCAAGTACAGTAAGTCTTGAGACAGCACAAGTCACAAAAGAAACTGATACCACTACAGGAATATCACCGACAACAAAATTTACAACGGAAACTGATAGCAGTACACAGAATCTTGTGACAACACAAGTTACAAAAGAAACTAATCCAAGTACAGTAAGTCTTGAGACAACACAAGTCACAAAAGAAACTGATACCACTACAGGAATATCACCGACAACAAAATTTACAACGGAAACTGATAGCAGTACACAGAATCTTGTGACAACACAAGTTACAAAAGAAACTAATCCAAGTACAGTAAGTCTTGAGACAACACAAGTCACAAAAGAAACTAATCCAAGTACAGTAAGTCTTGAGACAAGAAAAGTTACCTCAGAAACGTTTACCAATCCATGGCAAACTACTACAGAATATGAATTAATATGTGAAAATATTACAACTGTATTAAACACTGACGAGGCGACAACAGAAGCGACAATGGTGAAAATCTCAGATGGTATAACTTCCAGGGAGATATCTCTTTCTGTAACAGAAATGACAACACGAGATGAAACAGAAATAAAAAGCAGTGCACCTGCCAAATCAGTGGCATTTTCAACGGAATCCATAATGTCTGACAAAACGACAGTAACGACAAATGCGGAGACATCTCGTGGAACAACCACCTCGAATGAAACATCGGTTCCTGTAACAATAAGTACAGCAAGTACGGCAACGCAACAAGTCACTTCACCACTTCCCGTATCAGACAAAGTGACTACTGAATCAACAACAATGTCTAAAGTAAAAACTACTGAAAACGACATTATCCCACCTGTCACGACGCTATCTTTCAGCACCTATTCATCTCTAGAGAGAAGTCTATCTTCCACTTCGCCCAACCTTATAATCGAAACAACTCGTGACGCTACAACTCCACTTCCCTCCACTGAGATAGCTACAACGAAATCAACAATCGAAGACACTACGTTTCCAAAAACAACTCCAAAATTCTATGTCAGTTCAGTGATGACTACAAGAAGTACCACTAATTTGCCCACCACAACAACCGCCCCTAAAACTACTCGCAGACCTTGTCCACAGCCCAGTACGTATAGATTGTTTTTTCTTTTTAATTCATTGATATTTGGCTATTCGAAAAGTTGGTAACCATTTAAACTTCATTATTTTGTCTCTATCTATTTATACATATTTATATATGTATATATATATATATATATATATATATATATATATATATATATATATATATATCTATATATATATATATATATCTATATCTATATCTATATATATATATATATATATATATATATATATATATATATATATATATATATAAAACATAAATCATTCATACGAATAACAAATAATGAAGCTAATTATGGCAAGAATCACTCCTGCTAACAACATTTAATAATAAAATATAATCAACATCATATTATTTGTTATTCGTATGAATGATTTATGTTATATAAATTGATCACGTACCACATAATAGATATATATATGTATATATATGTATTTATGTATATATATATGTATGTATGTATGTATGTATATATATGTATATATACATATATATATATGTATATATATGTATGTATATATATATATATGTATATAAATATATGTACATATATATATGTATGTATTTATATGTATGTATGTATATATATATATATATGTATGTATCTATATACATATGCATATATATTATTATTGTTATCATTTATTATTAAAACTCATAACTTATATTTCTCGATAAACATGTTTGAATAGACATATTTTTTTAAAGTATGAAAGCAATATCTGTTGTCTTATAAATCAAAAGTCTTTCTCACGGTATTTTAACATATAAGTCTATGTCTCTAGGCCGGTAGACATTAATTTCAGTATTAAATATGAACAAAAAAACATGAATGATGGATGCCATTCGATTTCAAACAATGCCGTTGTTTCTTTGATATTCATATTGGCAGCGCGTATATGGCTTTTAATTCTGCTACGGACTTTCGCTCTATTGTTTTGTTTCCCCCCTCTCTCTCTCTCTATATATATATAAATATATATGTATGTATATATGTATATATATATGTATGTATATATATATGTATGTGTATATAAATATATATATGTACATATATATATATATATGTACATATATATATATATATATATATGTATGGATGTGTATATATATATACATATGCATATATATTATTATTATTATTATTATTTATTGTTATTATTGTTACTATAAAACTTATAATTCGCGATAAACATGTTTGAATAGATATACTTTTGTTGTTTTATTTTTAAGTATGAAAGCAATATCTACTGAGCCATAGATCAAAAGTCTTACTAAAAATGTACCTCACGGTATTTTGACATATAAGTTCATATCTCTAGGCCGGTAGACATTGATTTCAATATTAAATATGAACAAAAACATGCATGATGGATGCCATTAAATTTCAAAAAATGCGCGTATATAGCTTTTAATTCTGCTACGGACTTTCGCTCTATTGTGTAGTTGTGGCGTCATTAGGCGCCTTTTGTAGTAGGTGTTACAACAATGTTTATGTCACCTTTGATATTACATTTTCGTACACCAACTGAAATACTGTCTTTTCCACACTTACTGCAAATAGAAATGCCGTATACAGTTGATTTCGTTGATTATTGTGATCCGTCCTTCTCAGACAGATGCAACTACATTCATTACAAACTCTATGTCAACATTCTATGGGAGTTGCACTTTGAAATATATGCACATCTCTCTTGCATTTTTCATGCTCGACAAGATTCTGTTAAAATTCTCTCTCATTAAAAAAGAATTTTTCGTTCTTTCACTATAGAAACATTTTTGCCTATTTTATTTAAAACAATTTGCAGCTGTTTCGCCGTTTGAAGAAACTTATTTTTCTTATTATGGAGTCGCGTCCTTTCTTTGGGATATCCACACATGAAATGACGCATTGTTTGGTTGGTTGTGGATCCGGTCGTCTAAAGAAGTAAACTTCTTAGTATATAAAAAGATCTTGACATATTCCTGACTCTTTTTCTTTGCAGATAATTTTTCTTTCAACATATTGTTACTCATAATGAAATAATGTCGATTGATTTTAGTGTACGAGTACAGACCGGGAAAAGGAATCATTTTTTTGCATCGAATCATTACATGCGATAAGAAATGGATATTCATTGACAGCAGTAAGAGAGTAGACCAGTAGTTAGCGGATCACTAAAACAATACCCTAAAACTCCACTGCACCCTAAAAATATAATGGTAACTGTTTAGTGGTCTTTCCAAGGGGTTATTCATTATTCATTCTTGCCCCAAGGAAACACAATAACAGAAAAATCGTATTGTGGAGAAATTGAGTGTATAGACTTGTGAATAAGGATGGTCCAGTTTTGCTACGTAGCCTGAATTATGAAATTCTTATTATAGATTCGCGTTCTTTCTCTGCGGTTGTCACCCATGAAATGACGCATCTTTTGGTTTGTTGTTCATCCTGTCGTCTAACGAAGTAAACTTTTTAGTATATAAAAAATCATGACTTATTCCTGACTCTTTCTCTTTGCAGATAATTTTTCTTTCAACATATTGTTACTCATAATCCCAACGTAACTCATTACAATGAAACAGTGTAGAATAATCTTACTGTATGAGTACAAACTGGAAAAAAGAATCATTTTTTGCATCGAATCATTACATGCCATAAGAAATGGATGCTCTTTGACAACAGTAAGAGAGTAGGCCAGTAGTTAGATGCAAGTGGATCACCAAAACAATGCCCTAAATCCCCAGTGCACCCTAAAAATATAATGGTTACCGTATGATGGTCTTTCAAAGTGGTTATTCATTAATCATTCTTGCTTAAAGGAAAGCAATAGCAGCAACCTCGTATTCTGGAGAAATTGAGTGTACTTACGAAAAATCCTGGACTTGGGAATAAGCTTGGCCCAGTTCTGCTGCACGACAACTCACGGCCACAAGCTTCTCAATCAACAGTCCAAAAGCTGCGTAGACTGAATTATAAAATTTTGCCTCATCCTCCATCTTCACCTGATATCTCTCCTTCTGATTATCACTTATTTAAGCCCTTTGAGCTTTTCATAGGCAATAAAATATTCTCCAATAAGGAAGAGTTGATCGAAGCATTTGAACTGTTCATCACAACAAGGGGATGAGAAATTTTTAAAGTTGGGATCAAGTATTTAGAGGTACGTTGGAGAAAAAGTCATTCATCAACATGGCGCCTATTTCAACTAAATAGTTATTTAACATTTCAGAAGCGTTTTATTCATTTCCTATAAATCCTGTCATTTCATGCGTGAAAAACTAATATCAGAAGATGTTCTTACGGTCATTAATTTTTAGATATGCGTAGATGTTTCTCTGTTATCCGCGGACTTCAACATATGCGCGGGAACTAGCTATCGCTTATAACGAGGTCTCACTCTGTATAAAGATATGAAAAAAGAGTGAAAATGAAATATATAATCTCTCAGGATTAATGAAGAATTTTTATTCATCTTTTCACAGAGTTTTTCACTCACGGCTCATATGAAATTGTCTATGAATCCTCTCCTTCGATTTGTCCGGTGATTGATATTAACGCTGGTTCTTCTCAACTCAACTGTTTCAGAGTAAGTCCATTTATTTTATTATGATTATTTTACTATGAATTATACATATCTTAAACAGAAATCCTAAACAGGAAACAAGGAATAAACCTTAATTTCTCAAAAGACGGGGGAAAAGTCTGAATTGGGTGATAAGCGAACATATCTCTTCTACTTCATGTCTCGCACTTCCGGTCTGTGAAACTCACTTCCTCTTACTTGCTTCCCTGATAGTATAATCTCCAACTATTTAAATGCAATGTCAATCGACATCTCCAGATGTCTTGATCTATTCTCCGTCCTTCTCTTCATCCATTCCTCTATCACGCCTCTTTACTCTTGCTCCTAATCTCTGTAAACTCTTGCGTTCTTGTGGCACTCCCGCCATGCTTGGTGTGAAAAGCTTTAAAGAAATCTACTCCTATTGAAAAATAAATTTTAAAAAATTATAGAAACAAATCTGAGTTCATGTAAAAGACACACCACAAGTACAAATGATATAGAGTGAAATTAATACCTGTGTTGCTGTATATTTACCAGACTGTTCATTTTCATAGAATCTTTGTGGATATAATATTTGCCGCCACCTGCGTACCCCATAATAGTCTTTACATCCACACCCATATCCATTCCACATGGTTTATATAGGTAAAGTAGATATGTACGTTTTCCGTTTGTCTCTAAAAACATTCGGAACCTTACTCCGGGATAAGTTTTCTATAATGAAAATATAAATAAATAAGAAATTTTAACAATAATAGCGACAGACAGTAATTTACACAATAAACAAGACCTTACGATTATTCTATCATAATTTGTACTAATTTGTTTTAATCGATGTTTTAATATTTGATAATAACAATTAAAACTTAAAAGGAAAAGAGGAAAGAAATAAGAAGAATGTAGATAGAAAAAGTTTTACATTATCGCAAAATGGTAATTAAAAATGCAAAATAAGTAAATAAATAAAAATAAAAATAAATTAACCCATAGGTGGAAGGGAAGAGGTGTATTTACCAAGGATATTTGCGCGTAAATAAATATACTGAACCCAACTGGGATTGGAACTCGGCTCCCCGATTAACAATTCCGAGCCATTATCCATTACAACACTCGCACATCCAACCTTAATTCACCTGGGATTTCCAAACGGTCACCCATCTAGTTACTGACCAGGCTCAAAGGGACTTTCGGGTTGTAAAAGTAAATTAATACAGAGTAATGAATCGATCACTTCTTTGTAACCACGACGGTTAATTTTAAAATAATTATAGCGCGTTCCCAAAATGTCTATCACAACGATTACAGATACATTAAGTTAGTCTTCGCAATTTTCTCCTGGGGATGAACTCGGAGGTGATCAAAAGAACTTGGGTTAACAAAAAATACGGCTCTTTGATGAATTTCAACTTAACATCAAGAATATAATATTTGGCGCCAGCTGCATACCCCGTCTTTACATCCACACCCATATTCATTCCACCATTTGTAACGTTACTCCGGGATAATTTTTCTACAATGAAAATATAAATAAATAAGAAATTTTAACAACAATAGCGACAGACAATTATTTTACACAATAAACAAGACCTTATGATTATTCTATACATAATTTGAACTAATTTATTTTAATAGATGTTTTAATATTTAATAATAACAATTAAAGGAGAAATCTTAAAAGGAAAAGAGGGAAAATAAGAAGAATATAGTAAGAAAAAGTTTTACATTATCATAAAATGGTAATTCGAAATGCAAAATAGGTAATTAAATAAAAATAAAAATAATAAATCAAGCGGTCATATCTCTCCCCATTGTCCATTTTAGCTCTCAGAAATGTGTGTCTTTTGCTTTCTCTCCTGATCCCTGCTCTGTCGATCGTTTATATAATCTCGTTAGGTAGTTTATTTGCTGCTTCCCTGTGTCCCTCACGGTAATGAATTGGGTACAGCACACAATTTGGGTTACAGAATTACTAGGCACGAGTACTTGTCGCCTGGGTAAATATTAGCTTGCTAGAATCTTCAACTGCACATATAAGACCTGGGAGAATATATATCGATCTCCATTTTGCTGAAATTGTACAATGGGCAGTACGGGCAGAAATAATCTTTTTTTTCTGGGGTGGGTGATTAATAATGGTTTAGTGGTACAAGTCTTACTAATTAACCCATAGATAGGGAGAGAATAGGTGTATTTTCCAAGGATATTTGCGCGTAAATAAATATACCGGACTCAACTGGGATTGGAACTCGGCTCCCCGATTAACAATTCCGAGCCATTATCCATTACAACACTCGCACATCCAAACTTAATTCACCTGGGGTTTCCAAACGGTCACCCATCTAGGTACTGACCAAGCTCAAAAGGACTTTCGGATTGTAAAAGTAAATTAATACAGAGTAATGAATCGATCACTTCTTTGTAACTACGACGGTTAATATTAAAATAATTATAGCTGAGCGCGTTGCGCGTGTTTGTAAAATGTCTGTCACAACGATTACAGCTATATAAAGTATGTCTTCGCAATTCACTCCCAAGGGATGAACTCGGAGATGATCGTAAGTACTTAGGTTAACAAAAAATACGGCTTTTTACCTTGATGAATTTCAACTTGTGGAGAATTACCTCGGAGGTCCAAAGGCGCTAGAGTAGCTTAGTCCAAAAATGCGAGCGAATTGCTAGCGAAGGAAACCGTCCGAGCATCAGCTCTGGAATGACGAGGTATATGCGTCAGTGAGTCAGATTGATGCTGACAGCGTGCCCAGCATGCAAATTACCTGGCTTAGCAAGAATGTATAAAAAAGGCTAGTGTTTGTTGAGTCGTCAGAAGGTTTTTTGCGTTTGACGCAGTCACGTCGGTGCGTGCTGAACCAGAATCCGTTGCGAATGTGTTTCCAGTGTCTGTGCTAGAATCTCAGGTTTCCTGCTACAAGTTATTTCGAGTAAATTTATGTGTTGGGCATCGTTTTCAGGTCGCAGACAACAAGCGTCCTACAGCACAGTCCCGTGTTTCTCCAACACTCCAACGATTGCTAAAAAACTGGCATCAAACCACACATTCAGCCCCGACCATCCACGCACCAATCCTCTGCGCCGGATTATTCAGCTTCACTGCATCCACGGTCCAAGACATCATACACCGGAGGAGGATGTTTTTCATCTCATCATCCCAGCCTTTTCGTCATAGTAACAGAAATTAACATCAAGAATATAACTAGAGGACTAGGAAGAATTATCATAAAAATAGATATATATCTATATGATTTAATGAAACATTCGATATATATATATATATATATATATATATATATATATATATATATGTATATATATATATATATCGAATATTTCATTAAATAATATAAACATATATATATATATATCGAATGTTTCATTAAATAATATATATATATATATATATATATATATATATAGTGCATAAACATTTTCAACAATATTGAACCTAATTGCTAAATGAATGGAGACACGTTTGTGTAATGGAGAGCCGAGTTCAAATTCCAGTCGAATTTGTTACATTCACTTACGTTCAAATAAGCTTAAGAAAGGTATGAATCCATCTATTTCCCCATCCGCTGGTAAATAGCAGGACAGACTCTGTTCTGTAGCATTGGCTGATAATCAGTTTAGGAGAATGGCAGCTCTGAATTCAAACTTCGAAGTTTTTCTTCTCAACACTGAGGCCGGGGATTTGGGTCAACTATAAGATCAATCAACCAATGCTTTTATTCACTGGGCATGGACATGTGACTATGTTTTCCCAAGGATTGATTGGTTGATTGATCCACAAAATGACTTCATCAGAGATTTGTGACTTGTCTAGAGAACTAACAAACTTGGTGAGTTATCAAGTCGAATTAACTAAAACTGAGATACCAAAAGACATGGTACATATAATTAGAACAGTCTATCCCCGTGGACTACATGAAGGGTTTTGGTTCGAAATTCCATCAAATGTCACCTGAAGAAGGCCGAAACGGCGTGAATGTGAAAATAAAGATGAGATAAATAGTAAGGCAGCTAATGTTTTTTTCCTTGTGTGTACAACCAGTTTAGTATAAATTTAAATCTAAAATCATGAAGACTAGCAATTTACATTTTATAGATATTTAAACAAATTGTAATTGCGAAGAAATGTGATGTTCTAAAAAGAACAGTTATAAATATGTCGTGTTTTTTATTGTGCATTTCATTTTTTCAACATATATTTTATAAACATAATTGTATTGTCTTTTTTCTTTTTTTCAGATATACAGTAATGGATACGTTAAAGAAGGCAGTTTCGCATTCTACTATGAACCACATCGCAATTATTTTTCAAAATGGGGATCCTGGATATTGGCACCATATTTGGCAGACCTGGCTTCAGGACCAAATTCAATGATAAAATATTCTGTCTATTCCAAATACACATATAATGGTGAAGCAGACTTCAGCGTTTTGAACAAACTGAGAGAGATTGATCAGCATATGGAAACAAAGTTAACACATTTTAAATCTGTGTGGGCAATTGTAATCACATGGGAGAATGTCCGTCCAAGGTCATTGGAAGGTGAAACCTGGGTAAATGTTATTATTATTATTATTATTATTATTATTATTATTATTATTAGTAGTAGTAGTAGTAGTAGTATATAATAAATTTGCCCTTTTAGTTATGTTAGTTATATCAAACGTCCTTTACGCCTTGTCAATACCTCATAAATAATGAATATTCTATCGTAAACTTGTGAAATGTCTATAAGGTTTTAATAAGAAAGAAAGAAAGAAAGAAAGAAAGAAAGAAAGTGTTGTGAAGTAAATAAGATAACCACGGTAAGACAAATGAACTAGGTAAATAAAAGAACCTCAAGTGAGTCAGGCGAGGCCTGTTGGAGTCAGAAGAGCATTTGATGGACCTTCAGGAATTACAGAAGACTGAAAAAAGAATTGCGCCAGTCTTTGTGGTCAACAAGCATTCGCGCAAAATGTGTCGCCGTACAAAAGACACGGTCATTTGCTTCAATTTGGGCAGACCTTAATGGGGACGTGTGGAGTTTCGAAATTATAACTGACCATAAAGCCTGCATCTCCATTCGCATTTGTCTGGATGTAAAGGGCCAGAAAATGCAGGTCATTATGGCCGGCCGTAGATCAACTTGCTGGAAGTGTGGAGTGACTAGTCACCTCTCCTCTTCCTGCCAAGAGAAGAAGACTTCTGGGGTTCTGGCGCCCACCAACCAAAATCCCCCTTTGACCGAGTCTGTTATTTCCGTCTTGCCTGTAATGGGTATACCAGCGACCCGGACCGGTATGGTAAAACTCCCGGTTGGATCCATTTTGTGGCACCCATTCCCCGAAATGCCTTTGTCCGTTGCTTGTGCTGTTTCTGTCCCAGAAACCATTACGGCAAAAGGTACACGTAGCCCTACTCCCTCTACAAGTTCTAAGGGCGATGTTCTGGCCACATATACCAGCTTCGAGAAGTTTGAAAGACTGGAGCAACTAAAGGAATTGTTATGGTCTAAAAGAGCACCAGAAACATATGTGAAAATAATAACCCTCTTCCCCGCCACTCATAAAGCAGACCATGGCTCTACCGTTGCATAACCAAATCATTAAATCCCACCCCAACCAAAATGACTACTCTAAAAAGGTTTCCCAATAACAAAGAAATAAAAATAAAATCCACTGTATCCACTCCCCAAAATAGAAAAGACAATGCAGCCCGTCAGCCGAGAAAGACATTGCCAACACAGAATAAAATGATAAAATCCAAACCCCTCATAATACTGGAGAGGACGTGTGCTGAGTGACATTTGAACAGGAAGATAAAGTAATTTGACAGTCAAAGAACAAAGAAAATTAAAGATTTAAAAATTCTGCGAAACCTTAAACAAATCAACGGAAACAATGATGAAAATCCTAAAAATTTCCCAAAAGCAAAAAAAGGTGTTGACGATAATAAGATCTAGACAGGGATCTCAAAAGAATTGGGCGATGTTACAAGAAGCAAACGATGCTTTGTACATGTTTGTTTTTTTATGAAAAGAAGTTAAATCAGTTTTTTCGCTTTTTGTTCACCCCTACCTTTATAGAGGCCTAAAGTTAACATTCCTCTGGGATATTCTTTTGCTGGAACCATTAAGAGTGAGATGAAACATAGGTCAATGGAATAGGCCGTCCGTGTCCACACCGCAGCCATGTTCACTGCAGATACCCAAACCTAATCGGACTAACGCTACATAATTTTTTTCACAATTATGACTGTCATTGGAATATATATATATATATATATATATATATATATATATATATATATATATATATATATATATATATATATATATAATGCTGGTCCAGTTGTCAAATAATCAAGAAATATAACTAAGAAAGAATATAATTGTAATTATGCTATAAAGTGCTATTTAAATTTTTTGCATTCCATGGGGTCATCATACACTTTCAATGAAAAGCAATAAAACCGTTGAAATGTCAGGCAAGTGTGTCATTTCAGCACTGGTGTATGTTACGATGAACAGTAGTCGAACCCCTTTTTGTCATTTTGTATTTCATTTTTTGAGATGAGAAATTGTCAGTACACTTTATTCTAACAATTATGAACTATGGTATCACAGGGACAAATTAACGCAAAAATCAAACTGGCGAATAATCATAGTCATCCTCTTAACTTTACAGCACACAACAAAGAAATGTTAAAAGAGAAATAACGATTATAACAACAAAAGGAAAGGATAACAAAAATATTTCTTACTATTTCAATGACAATATCTCACAAGGTATATAGGTAGTACCAGTCGGAGGTTGGAAGCAAGAATTAATCAACAGTCCATATTCGGTAAGGCAATGAAGACAATTTGAGCCGGTGAGTTAATACATCTGGATCGGTGATAGTTGAATATTTATTGAATAAAAATCAATGTGCACGGCCTACAACTAAAACGTTCTCAGTACTGAGGAAGGATCACTCTGATTCCATCTTAAGATCTAGTCAATTTATATTAAGACCTGTTAGCCACCTCTTTTAAAGTAGAAAGAATGTTTGTTAGACTTAAGTATAATTAGTATTTTATGTTATATATTTATTATATAACATATGGTGTTCACTGTGCGAACCCCACTTCCTCGATTATGCTCTGGGAGAGGTTGGATAAACTGGGTAAGCTGGTGTTTGTGTTAACAGAGAACGGAAAGTCCAACACCAAAATTCGAAAGCGCATTGGGGAAACAAAATGACTTCAAAAAGCTAAACAAAGTATTAAGAAACTAGAAAATTTCGTTAGAAACGAAGAAAAGAATACTGAACTGTTACATAATACCAATTCTCCTATACGGCTATGACTGCTTGACAATCTCCTCACAGATGAAAAAGAAACGAAGCAACAGAAATGTCGTTGTACATTATCTATCTCTCTATCTATCTATCTATCTATCTATCGAAAGAAGAGTATTTGAATGTAATATCGATCGTCCCATGAGACAATGAATACTGGAAAATCTCATTAAGTAAAAGAAGAATCTTGAAGCAACAGAAATGTGGTTGTATAGAAGTATGCTGAAAATACTAGAGACTCAATATATCATCACTGATAAAGTTTTAGAAAAGATGGAAACAAAAAGGGCGCTTACATTTAACATCAGAAATTGTTTAAATTTCTCAAGGTGCAAAATAAGGAAAGAGGGTCTGATAAATTTGACACCCAGAACATATACTGAAGTCAAGAAAGACAGAGGAAAATAGTGCATAACATACTTAGTGAGATTGAGTAAATGGATGGCAATACAGAGTTTACGAGAGATAGCAATAAGACAAATTTTACTATGAGCTACAAAGAACAGAAAATTGAGGAGATCCATAATCGTCCACGTCTTGAAGGGACACGGCCTATAGAAGGAGAAGAAGAAGAAGTAGAAGAAGAAGAAGAAGAAGAAGAAAAAGAAGATTTATTATTTTTATTTTTATTTTTATTTATTTTGCATTTAAGATTAACATTTTACGATAATATAAATCTTTTTCTGACTGCATTCTTCTTTTTCCCTCTTTTCCTTTTGCTTTTAAGATTTCCCCTTTAATAGTTATTATTAAATATTAAAACATCTATTAAAACAAATTAGTACAAATTATATATAGAATTATTGAAATGTCTTGTTTATTGTGTAAATAATTGTCTGTCGCTATTGTTGTTAAAATTTCTTATTTATTTATATTTTCATTGTAGGAAAATTATCCCGGAGTGACGTTCCAAATGGTTTTAGTGACAAACGGAGAACGTACATATCTACTTTACCTATATAAACCATGTGGAATGGATATGGGTGTAGATGTAAAGGCTATTATGGGGTACGCAGGTGGCGGCAAATATTATATCCACAAAGATTCTATGAAAATGAACAGTCTGGTAAATATAGACCTTAACAGCAACACAGGTATTAATTTCACTCTATATCATTTGTACTTGTGGTGTGTCTTTTTCATGAACTCAGATTTGTTTCTATAATTTTTTAAAATTTATTTTTCAATAGGAGTAGATATGTTCGCTTATTACCCAGTTCAAACTCCTTCCCCCTCTTTTGAAAAGTAGAGTTTTATTCTTTGATTCCTGTTCAGGATTAAGTTTCTCTTAAACTCACTGTTTAATAGGATTTTTGTCCTTGGGTAGCAACTTTTATTTCCTATTTGCTTACACCTAGAAAGTATGAAAAATGGGTAATATTTCCTTGAAACTTTGCTTTTGTGACCAAGATAATAATATTTCTTTCGGGAAAACTGAAAAACATGAACATTCTCGTTTACGCAAAATAGGAGCAAAACGATATATGATTCAAAAGTATCATTTATTTATTTTAAGATTACACAAGAACATTCTCGTTCACGCAAAATAGAAACAAAACGATATATGATTCAAAAGTAGCATTTATTTATTTTAAGATTACATAAGAACATTCTCGTTCACGCAAAATAGGATGAAAATGACATGATTCAAAAGTAGTATTTATTTATTTTAGGATTACACAAGAGAGACTACAAAAAATTAAAAGTCGAGCGGTTTTTCGCGACTTGCGCTTATACTGTGAATTACTTTCACGAATCAGTCCCCAAATATAGTCTTCAATCTTGTTTTCGTTATATGGTCCTTGTTTATGGCTTTCAAAATCCAGTATATTCAGGTGGAAACTCTCGTCTTGCTCCTCTGAGTCCGCCCCCATGTTCTCCTTGAATAGATTTGCAAGACGAGCATAAAGGATATGGACTTTGAAGGAAATCCAGCCGCACATTTTGCCGTAATTCTTCATCAGGGTCTCAACAATCTCCATATAATTTTAAGCTTGGCGATTCCCCGGGAAGCTCCCTAACCACTGCGACAAAGATTTCTCCATCCTAGTGAGCTTCTTAGCCTATTCTTTGCATCATTTGATCTTCTTTATTTGTGGTCCGACGAAGACACAGGCTTTGACTTTTGTCGAAGACATCTTAGGGAAGAAGTCTTGAAAGTAATTGAAATCTGCAGACCGCTTATCTAGGGTTGTGACAAATTGTTTCAAGTCTAATTTTAAGTTCAGTGGAGGAAACAAAACTTTCTGAGTGTGACGCGGGGATGGGGGGTCAACAGTGGCTCCCATTTGACGTTGTTCTTTCTCGAACTATGTCCATACATCTTTAAAAGCGATATTGCTTCCGAAATACACCTTATTTGAAAGGAATGAAGCAGCATTCAAGACTTCTTCCCTAAGCTGTCTGCGGCAAAAGTCAAAGCCTGCTGTCTCTTCGTCGGGCCACAAATAAAGATCAAAGCGAGTAAAAAATTCCCTATGGTAATTTAGTGTAGAAGGATTCAGTTTGTTGAAGGATGTACCAATTCTTTTCTAGCATTTGGAATTTTCTTATTCTATTCGTTTAACCGTCTTTGGTACATAATTCCAACGATGATGGATATAATTATTACTTCCATAATTTTAGCAGAAAAATACGTTACTTACTTTCATGCGCACACTACGGATATTACTTATTCCTTCAATCCCACGTTTATGTGTTTTCACTTTTTTCATAAAACCTAACTTTAGCAGGAAGAAACGGAGTCATGTTGAAAATTATAATCGAAAAAAGTAAAGGTCTGTGCAAACCATCTTACAGTTAACATTTAATAATAATAATAATAATAATAATAATAATAATAATAATAATAATAATAATAATAACTAGTTTTAACCCAGCAAAATTTTACGTTTTTCTATTTAAATTTTCAGAAGAAACTTAATACTTCAGTTAATGATTTAATAAGCTCATAGCGAGTTCTACGAAAAAAAAAATCCGTAGAAATTCCCCAATCGTATCGTTAAATATCTGAGTTTAACAACTGAAAATATTGCAATAACAATCATAAATCTGAATGCTGGTTGTTATTTTAAGAAGTGGGTACAAATGAAAATATTTGAAATTGACAACGTTTTCTATTTTACTGAAACATCCGTTAAACACGTCTATTTGCCCTTCTTTTTTAAAACTAAGAAATTGTTGAAATCGAAGTTTGCTCGTTGACATAATTGTTCTCTTCCATAACCATTAAACTATAAATTGGAATTGGTGTTTGGCATTTAATATTTGATATATTCGAAAAATATTTTCCAGGTGTTCAAGGTGAATGGATGTTTGACATAAGTGGCTGGTACCAAGCGACTAAAAAACTAAAATGTCTTAAATGGTACGCCACTGCAGAAAATGTACCATTGCTAAACTATTGTCCTTGCACTGAGTGGCAAGCGTGGAGAGATTTCAGGTTTATTTATGATTGGAATACTTTCCCTGTTACGTATACATCTCTTTTTACCGGAAGGGTAAGTATTTTGTTTTCTCATTATATATATATATATATATATATATATATATATATATATATATATATATATATATATATATATATATATATATTGTACTGGGGCAGCAGATCATTATTCATACATATTATTTAATATGACACACAAGGAATGTCTTATGTTTCATCGTGAGCCGTTCTAAGCTTCGTATAGTTGCTTTTATTTACGCAACGCTCTTCAGTAATGAATTGAGCAATCTTGGCTACTGGCTTTTGTATACACCAGATATATCATACGTTAAATTTTCTCTTTCTACGATAGCTTAGAAGTAGAATCTCGGACTGATGCTAAATCGGTAGAATTTCGATTCCTAGCCACACTGATGTGCTGTGGTACAGCGAAACAGGCTTGTATGTGAATGACTATATATATATATATATATATATATATATATATATATATATATATATATATATATATATCAGTGGGCATTGAACTCAACATCCGACGTCGACAGTCTGTTTCAACACAGAATATGTGGAGCACCCATTGAGAATCGAACACACTATTCAGTCGTAATTGATCGAGCGAGACACTCTCGCTCGCCAACCATTATACCACGTCAAAGTGCTGAAAGGATTTTTAAGCATAGCTTAGATGTGGCACATGACCGACAGCATTCAGTACCAAGTGAGGATCGAACTCACTCAGTCGTAATTGATCTGACGAGACGAACTGGCTTGCCATTACACCAGCTGGAAGTGTCCAAATACATTTCTAAGCTTAGTTGTAGTACAAGGTCGAAAGTGTTGAGAACCCAGTGAGGATCGTACTCACGACTTAATCTAAATAATCCATCAGGACAAGTTCGCTAACCCTTATACGACGTCGAAGTACCCCTACTCCAAAAAATATATGTATTATATGAAATAAACTAGCTTATTTTGTTGTACTCATTCCCCGTATTAAAAGAGGCCAACAGTAATAATTGTCTTATTCTATATACGGTCTATTGTCCCCATCTTTGATGATGTTTTTATCACAGCATTTCGGTCATTCTGAACCCCACCCCCACCCCAGTGTAACCTACGGGGTAATCTGTTCTCGTCTACCCGCTAATAAAGAGAGAAAGACACGTGACAGCAAATCTTCAACCCCAGCAGCAGTATCCACGGTCACCAAAATATGCAAAGTGGCTCTCTGTTACACCAGGTGGAAGTGTCCAAATGCTTTTCTAAGCGTCGCTTAGTTGTAATACAAGGTCGAAAGTGTTGAGCACCCAGTGAGGATCGTACTCACAACTTAATCGTAATAGATCCATCAAGACAAGTTCGCTAACCATTATACGACGCAAGACTCTTCGGTAAATCGAATCGAGTTCTCTCAGTCACTGTGTGTTTATCTAAAAATAAATACGCTTAACTTCACCTTCTTCTCTGCCGTGCGCCAACGGCTTCAGGGTAAAATTTCCGACTGACGCGAATTCAGCCGGTTTTCGATTCTAGCCAGAGTCAACCGGACGTCTAGTCACACTGATGAGCTGTGATACAGCGAAACAGTCTCTCTGTGGATGACAATATACATATATATATATATATATATGTATATATATATATATATATATATATATATATATATATATGCATGTATTACATGAAATAAACTAGCTTAATTTTTTGTACTCATTCCCCGTCTTAAAAGAGGCCAACAGTAATAATTGTCTTATTCTATATACGGTCTATTGTCCCCATCTTTGATGTTGTTTTTATCACAGCATTTCGGTCGTTCTGTCCCTCCCTCAGTGTAACCTACGGTGTAGACTGTTCTCGTCTACTCGCTAATAAAGAGAGAAAGATACGTAACAGCAAATCTTCAACCCCAGCAGCAGCATCCACGGTCATCAAAATATGTACAGCAGCAGTAGCAGCAGCAGTAGCAGCATTTGCAACTCTAATCAGCAGATAGGTTAGGTTTAAAGCTCCAAATTGTCTTACGTGTTAATGGCCTAGTGGATTAAAGCGTTGGTTTATGAACTTGGTGACATAATGATTGTCGTGCAGTGTGTATTTGCACTCAGGGGAAACGAACGAGCAATAACTGACTAGTACTAAATATAATTAAAACCTAGACGAGATATCCCTAGACATGAGCAGTGGAACAAGAACAGTCTAACTCCGTAGATTAAATGAATGGTTTAGTTGAGAATTCCCTGTAGGTTAGCCAGATCGATAGACGACTGAGGAAGGTCGGACACAACGGCTGAAACGTGATAACAACATGTTGAGGACAATTATAACCCTTTATCCCAGAAATTCAGACAATAAAAATTTTGCAAGCATATTTTCTACCCTTTTCTCTCATGAGTTTGCGTGCTATACAATGTTAAATATTAAACTATATTGTTGCGTGCTATACAATGTTAAATAGTGAACTATATTATTGCGTGCTATACAATGTTAAATAGTAAACTAGTTTGTAACTGTGAATGCGGTTTCTAGATCTTATCAGGAACTTTTCTTTATACTTAATCTATTCAGTTATTCGAAAAATAATGACATGGTTTTGATTGAGCAGTCCAGAAGAACACATTTGGTTCCTGGTAAGGTTATTCAAATAAATTGCTAATTTATTTTGTGTTCAATTCCTGGGTCAATTAGTACACAGTTGAACTCAGTGGAAACAAGGCGAGTAATAATGGAGCAGTACTATTTTTATCATATCACCGCAAGCAAGGCAATAAAACCACTAAGACGCAGCAGGTTACTGAGTGTTAGGATATTAGAAAAATACTATTAAAGAAAGAGAATATTCAAAGAACTAGAATTAAAAAGACAATAGCTAACTATTGGCATTGCATTTAAAGTTTTGAAGTTCAGAGATGACTGGAAAGCAAGAAGCCGAAAGATAGTTCCACAACCGAGAAATGGGAGAGAAGAAACTGTTAGCATAGAACTTACAGTTACATGTAACCAATTCAACTGTAAAATGATGAGACCTCGTACTGTGCCTAAATTCATAAAGTCGAGGTACTATAAAATAATTGCTAATATTAACAGTACCAAAACAATTTTACTGTGGAGCTATCTTTCCTAAGAGAATTAGAAGACCTACCAGTATTTATTATTGGCGAGCATAAATTTAGTAACATAAGATTCTGTTTCTTTTATGTGCCAGATATCTTCAGGGTGTTGGCGATCATGGTTATCCACAACTTCCAGTCCTCTTTGCTCTTAGTAACGCTTTTCTTTTTAATCTCTCCTAAGCTCTGTTCTCCCAACCATTCCCACAAGCTCGTTAGGTAGGTTATTCGCTGATTTCCTTCGTCCATGTGAATGTCAAATTCTCCAAACCCTCTTTCCTCGTTTATGCATAGTCCAAAAATAAATAATAAAAAAATCCTCATTCCAGAAATTCAGATCGTAATCTTTTTGCAAGTATATTTTCTATTCTTTTTTCTTATAGGTTTGTGTGTATAGATCATGGTTTTCTAGTTTATGGTTTGGACTGACACAGCAATATAATTCATTTTTCAACTATTTCCAATGGTATATGAACGATTTTGATCCGTACCAGACCTGTTGCAGCGTTAATCTCTGTTGGTTGTATCTCCGGAAGAGACCAGTAGACTTTTGTGAAGGTTACAGATTTCCTTTTATTGGTAATATGAACTTTTACTATGTTCATTATTTAAAAAACTTCATGTTGTTTTTTCTTTCCACACACTTTTTAAAGCATTGAATATTTAGGATGATTATCAAGTATGTTTTTCTATGATTCCCATATGGAAAATCATATTGTAACCATTTTATCCATAATATAAAAAATTAAATTAAACTATTAATTTACTATTTAATTTTCTTTTAATCATGTCACCCCAAGCAAGTAGTAAAGCCACTACGACACAGGGGGATACTGAATATAAAAGAGTAAGAAGAAAATCATTACTAAGGAGCGAGAACAATAGAAGGGTAATCGAGAATACAGTAGATAACGATTGATATTGCATTTAAGTCTTTGAAGATCAAAGTTGGCTAGAAAGCAAGAAGTGGGAAGAGAGTTCAACAAGCGAAACGTGTGAGTGAAGAAACTATTAGCATAGGACTTACGGTTAGCATTTGCGAAGAAAAACTTTAAAAATCTATAGAATTTAAGATTTAGTAAAAAGAACAAATTAAATTGATTCAAATTATAGCAGACATTCGAATATAGTCTAATAATCAGTTTCAGGCAAAATAAAAAAATTATTTTTGCTAAAAATTATTAATCAGATACAATATCAGCATATATATTTTTTAATCATATCACCCCATGCAAGGTGGTAAAGCTGTGGAATCTTCCACAACAGCCAGTTAACCCCTGCTAGGAAATGCATTATTCCTGTTGTGACTGTC
Source organism: Acanthosepion esculentum (assembly GCA_964036315.1). Taxonomy (NCBI): domain Eukaryota; kingdom Metazoa; phylum Mollusca; class Cephalopoda; order Sepiida; family Sepiidae; genus Acanthosepion; species Acanthosepion esculentum. Next base: position 36,067,769 of record OZ038508.1, on the reverse strand, counting down.
ACCACCACCATCTTACAAAAGATATAACAAGCATTCATTGGTCAATCACCTTCAATCTAGCTCGTGATTGGTCAGTTTCGACCAATCATATCACCCCCACGCGACAGATCTATTTTGGCGTCAACTCAGTCTGATCCAGTCACGTGGTACAACATACTATAAAACCAAACACGAGTAATTATCGTTCTCTTTACTCACTCGTGCGTCTCAACTCCGCTGCCAAGATGTGACTCTTAAAGAACTCCCGTCTTGACTAATGCAGTCAGACGTAAAAGAACTTCACAAAAATCCATTAAGACACAAATTATAGCAAATACACTAGAACATTATGTCTCATTATGCCTCCTGACACCTTGGGGAACATAGGGCCGCAAGAATACCTCTTCAACGGACGTGATTCTGAGGGATCTTCTTCAGCTCGGCCCATGTCGTGCCGGCTTACATCACCTCTGCATCAACACTTCTGCGTCAAGTCTATTTTGGTCGACCCAATTTTCGCTTCTCTTGTGGATTCCAGTGAAGGGCCTGCCTGGTGAGACAAGAAGCAGGATTGCGGTGTGTGTGGCTGATCCATAATTTTGTTCTTTTAATCATATTTGAATCCAAATTAAAGAAAATCTAAAACAAAAACGACGATAAGTTTCCTTATTACTGACTTCTTAGTGAGATGATAAGATTTCATCATAGCTGACAGTCTGCAGTCTTGTACTGCGGTCAGATTGTTTTCATTACATTTTATTCTTGTTTTATTTTCATATTTATCCATAATGTTTTATACGCTACCTAAAAGCAATTTATTAGGTACGATACAAACATCTGTTTTAACTATTAGGAAAACTTGATTTGAAAAAGATGTTGGAATTATCCGGAGCATTTACTGAAAGCAAACCACCTTCGTGAGCATAGACAATCAATTGAAAAAAAAACACAAAAATATAAGGCAAGGATGTATCTTCTCGTCGGATTTATTCATTCTATACAGTAAAAAATAGAAACATATTTTATTTTTATTATTATGCCTTTTGATTCCTTGGGGAAAATAGGGCCACAAAACACCTCTTCAATGGACGCGGTTCCGTACAATTCTCTTCAGCTCGGCCCATGTCGTGCTGGCAGCCTTTACCTCTGCGTCAACACTTCTGAGTCAAGTCTGTTTTGATCGACCCATTTTTCGCTTCCCTTGTGGATTCCAATAAAGGGCATTCCTGGTGACACAAGAAGCAGGATTGCGGAGTGTTTGGCCAATCCATACTCATTTCTGTTTCATGATGTCAATCTCGATTGGGGCTTGCGGATCCTGTCCCCAGTTGGTCGTTGGAAAAGACTTCCGGTCACCTGATTGTCTATTAATTAATCAGTTTTAAACAAAATAAAAAATTCTTTTTACTTAAAAATTATTAATCAGATACAATATCACTATCTATATTTTTTAATCATATCACCCCATGCAAGGTGGTAAAGCCACTAAGACACAAGGTGTTACTGAGTGTGGAAGAACAAGAACAAATGAGAAATATTAGTGAGCGAGAAGAATAGAAGAGTTATCAAGACAGTAGATAACGATTGACACTGCATTTAAAATTTTGAAGAGCAAAGTTGGCTGGAAAGTATGGAGCCATAAGAGAGTTCCACATGCCGGTGTCAAGTTGTGGCCATTTTATGTTAATGATAAATAGCGATCACGATCTTTTGCGATAATCTTATATTAACAGATAAGAAAATGGTCTTGGAAACAAAGAAGAGTTTAATATGTAACCTTCAATATGATAGCGAAATTTGGGAGATAATTCTCACAGATGAAGAACAGACTTGAAGCGACAGACTTGAAGCGAGAGACGTGTGATCCTCTCGATGAACACCGAAGAATCTATGGACAGAATATGCAAAAAAGAGGATGTTTTAGGGAAAATAGGCGGTAAAATGAAATCGGTATTTGAAATCAGAAAAATTAATGAGATGCATACAGAGAAAAGACGGCATGGAGAAATTAGCGCTCACTGGACATAGTAAAGACAAGAGAAAATAGTGTTTAATGAACTGAAAGAGATTGAATCAACGAAGAGTAGAAGAAGGACTAAGAGAGATTGTAAAGTGTCAAAGATACTTTAATTCATAAAAGAACAGGAACATGTTGAATGTCATAATGTCCGATATCATGAAAACGACAATAAACTGGAGGATTAAAACATGTTATATGAATTTGACGACAAAATTATTTTGTGCTTATTCCAGAACCAAGTAATACAGAGTTTGACTCGGTGGAAACAGGGCGAGTAATAACTGAGCAATACTATTGTGTTATCATTTCACCCCAAGCAAGGCAATAAAACCACTAAAACACAAAAGGTTACACAGTTTGTGAGAAAAGTAAAAGAAAAAAAAATAATTCTCGTATTCTCTCACACTGTTCTCTTAATGTTCTCATTCCTTAATAATGAGAACAATAAAAGAAGAGGAATTAAGAATAACTTATTTTTTATTCACTTCGAATCATAATTAAATAATTATTTTCAGCAGAGTTACGCACTTCTTAGATCCGTCGAAGTGTTATTTTATCATTTCACCGCAGGCAAGGCACTAAAGCCACTAAGACTCAAGAAGTTACAGAGTGTCAGATAATATGAGAGAAAAATACTATTGAGGAGAGTAAACATTAAAAGAACAAGAATTAAGAAGGCAGAAGCTAACGATTGACATCGCATTTAATTTTTTAAAGATCAAAGTTGACTGGAAAGCAAGAAGCTGGAAGTGAGTTCTCCAAGCGAAATATGAGAGAGAAGCAACTATTAACATAGAATTTACGGTAACATCTTGTTATTTCAACTGTAAAATGATGAGATCTTGCCGTCAATCTCGTACTGTCACCTAAATTCACAAAGTGTAGGTACTATAGAGAAAAGTATATCGGAACAAAAATATTTATAGAAAAGGTACATGAATAATCTATGTTACGGCGGTGGTAAACAGGAGCCGAGATGCCAGGTCAAGATCGATAACATTTCAGATTCTTCTTTAGAAGGTATCAAGAATCTCTGAATACATAGAAGAAACAATGGCAGCAATACTCAATGTATGGACGAATGGTAGACTTATAAATGTGCATGATAGATTCTGGCAATTAAGATTGTCTAGCATGACACAGCGAATCAACTTTCCTCGCAGCAGACTTAGCAGATGATTCAATATAATCTTATCACTTCACGTCAGCGGAAACATTGTCCCGACAAGGTACAATGAGTGACTCTCCTGTGAGATAAGACGATAATAAAAAACAAGACAAGCTACCCAAGGAAAACAACCTTCCTTGGTGAATTAAATAAAAGAAGGTATATAGTAAAACTTTTAAATTTTGATTAAATTCATTTAAAACTTCATTTAAAAGTTATCTGTTTAACTTTCGTTTTTTTTTTTTGTTTTCGTTTCATAAGCATTCACCTTTGGTGATCCGCATATTCAAACCTTTGATGGCTTTACGTACTCTTTCAATGGCTTGGGAGAGTACGTCTACTTAGATGTTTATAATCGGACAACGAAGGCTAAATTAATTGAAGTCCAAGCAAGAACACAATTAGCTACCAATGTCAATGGCACCAAAGTAAATGCTACCATTTTCTCAGCATTTGCGATGAAGAACTTTGAGACGAACACAACAGCACAGGTAGAAATGTCAGACAGCAAAAAAGGTTAGTAAACGAATCTTGTATACTTACAAAGACAATAAATAAGCATAAAGACACGTTAATATTTGAAATATTGTATAGATACTTTTATATATACATTATTCGTATACATTTCGGGTGTTTTTAGAATGAGTACTTTTTATTTATTTCTTTTCTTGTGATCGATTTATATAACTTTTAATATTGTTCACCCTTCCCTTCCATCTATTGATCACCTTTCGTTTTTAATTCTCAATTCTTACTGATTCATTCTTTTCTTGTGATTTTTTATATAACTATTTATATTCTTCACCCCTCTCTTCGATCTATCGATCACCTTTCGTTTTTAATTCTCAGTTCTTACTGATTCTTTCTTTTCTTGTGATCTTTTTATATAGCTATTTATATTCTTCACCTTTCCCTTCTATGTATCGATCACATTCATTCTCAGGTCTTACTCTGTATTCCTTTCGTTTGGTCGATATTTACAGCTATCAATATTCTTCTCACTTCTCTTCGATCTATCGAACACCTTTCTTTCCTTTCCCTGCAATTTTCTCTTTCTCTTTAAATAATTAATTATGATACTTCTACCAATTCTAGACTTGATTATAAATCTGGATAACCAAGACCTTACTAAGGATTTCCAAAAGTCTCCGAACTTCAAAAAGATTGGTAAAATCAGTGTTTTCAGAAAATCGAATACATCCGAAGACCCAAAAGCTTCTTTTACCTTCAATTCAGGTTTGTATCTTTAATTTCGCATAAGCGATTAAAACTTGATACTAACATCCCTTTATAATCCACCCCATCCACCCAGTATACTTATATTGCAGAATACCTAATCAAAATGGCAAACTGCTGTTCAGAACTCTGACGATCCGAGCGGTATTGTGTTTGACATCTGTGAACGTGGTATTTTGACAGTGATGGAAATGTTCTATTTTTAGGCTTAATATTAGATTTATATCTAATATTAAGCCTAAAATCACGCGAATACAGTACGTTTAAGAGAATGGAATAATGAAGACCCCTTGCTGCATCCGCATTCCTTGATGATACAGTCTACCACGTGATGATCGTAGTTAGTCAACCTACTGGTATCCGTCCTCCTAATCTCTTTCTCCTTCTCGCTTACTCCAAAACACGATAGTAGGATTAAAATATCTGTCCACTGAAAACGAATAAAAACAAAGCTATCCGTCTGATATTCTCTGTGCATTTTCGTAATGAATTCCCTTCAGAGTCGACATAAAACGTGACAATTATCCAATAAATCCAATAATTTTGTCGGCGATATTTTCGTATTTGTCTGTCTTGATAAAAAAAAAATGCTGCTGTGAAAGTTTACTCAGAGATTTGCATGGGATATTTTGATGCAAAACTCAAGAACATAAGGATTTACCAACAAAACAAGAATTTTATTTTTGATTACTCTGTGGCACGAGGCTCGGCCAAACTGTCCTAAGTCTCCCCCAGGAGGAGTTGTAGAAACAAAACAGATTTTCACTGTTTTTCAGTATATTTTCCCTTGGCATTAATGCACTTTACCCAAAGATGCTTAAGTATTTCAGTCCCATCATGGAAGAAGGTGGCTTCCTGTCCTCCAAAACATGGTAACCACGCAGGTAGGGTTTGAGTTTACGAAACAGGAAGAAGACAGATAGAGCTAAGAGTAGCTTCTTTCAGGTGTCTTAATCCTGGTGCATAGTACTGTTCGTTAGCTTTTTCCATGTTCCAGGTAGTCTATCATGATTGCGCCTTCAGAATCCCCAAAACAGAAGCCATCACCTTGCTAACAGACGCTGCCAGATTAAACTACTTCAGAGTGGAGAACCAGAGTGTTTCTACTGTTTGCTTTGAATCTTAGATGTAGGTTCGAAGTGGTAAACCCAGGTTTCATCTTGAGTTACTAATATGCGGTGGAAATTTTCAGTCAGTCTGGAATCGATCCAGACGTGTCCTGGAAAGGTCAGCCCTTTTCATCTCTGCGCTGGTGCAGAATTTTTGGGATCCATCTCAAAGACCTCAGTTAAACCAGTATACACCGAACCAGAACTAATACCTTTGTACTTAGCTATCTGCTGTCACCAAAAGCCGTATCGTGAATTGCATAAACTTGTTCATCATTAGTTGAGATTTTTCTGGATGGGACTTTAGCGTATGGGCTCGGTGAACTTGTAAACAAAGACATAAATTAAGTACACATTCTATGATCCAAGGTTATTGAAAGGCTGATCTCGTTATTCTCTGAGCATTTTCGTTCTCCTTGTCCATAAAGAATTTCCTTTATAAAGTGTCTGATTTCATTTACATGATTTTCTTTAACTGTCCATTCTAAAATAAGCTTTTGGAAACATTTACTCGCATTTATAGGTATGAAATAGAAGAGGTTACATACAAATATGCATATAGATTCGCTTAAACAACAAATTAAATAGTTTAGAGTTCATTCGAAAATCCTCATATATATATATATATATATATATATATATATATATATATATATATATTATATGATGGTAATTTTTTTATATAAAAAATTATCCCTGGTATTTTATATAAAATGTATTTTTATACTTTCAAGATCTTTTGTTTTTGTTTTGGGGTCACTATTTATCCATACCCGATGTACTAACACGTGCTAACCCCCGGATGAGGGTGAACCTGGGAACAACAACAAGAGGTGGTTCCACGCTCCACAAAACCTCCACTCTTCCGATAACAGCCCTTACTGCCGGATGTAGTTTATACTCATACCTAGGACTAGAGATTATTAAAGTAACCATCCTTGTGATTTAAAGATTTTTATATGCAGATTAGTTTTTTTTATTTGTTTGATGTTTGTAAAATGTGAAAATATTTAATATCATGCATACGATTACTCATGTATTTTTAAAGCATTTAGTTAATGATTTTACATTTTTTTTTATTTACAGGGATCGACATTACTGTGTCGGTAAGCACTGGAATGCTAAGCGTCAGTCTTTCTATACCTGAAGAATTGCAAAAGGATATTCAGACCCGTGGATTACAAGGAGACATCGACGGTGATCCAAATAACGACCTACGGACACCAAATGGGACGGTTTTATCAGTTAATTCCACCGAAGAAGAAATATTTGACAACTTCGGCCAGCTATGTAAGTAAACAAACGAAGTCCTTCCTTGCAGATTGATCACAGATTCTCGATTGAATTTAAACCAGGAGAGTTTCCGAGCCAATCGATAGTATTTTGATTTGCTCACTGGTAAGGTTTGCCATTGTGTTTGTGCAGCGTTACAATTTTCGTACGCATGCTTGGAGTAACATCCATCACAGACACTCTCAGTAGAACAACTAATCGACAGTCGAGACAATAGTGCCTGGTCGTGATGAAAATCTGATGCAATCACGGTTAACGCTATATTTTGCACCGATTCATATTACTGCACACCACTGTAAATGGCCTAATCTGAGGACAAAACAGAAATCAATTACACCTTGTCACTCTAGTGGGTCTAAAACTGACCGTATGCTGAAAGAAAGAAAACTAAAGCTGTTGTTTCAATTAATTTGCACAAGGGTGTATGCCTAGCTTAACGGATAGTGGCATGAAAATGGAAACATGGAAGTGCGTTCAAATTCCAGCCGTGCCCGTAGAGTTCATTCTGTACTAATACTCAGGATAGAAACATGAATCAAACTCCCTCCTCTTTATTAATACCACGGGAAAAGGCATGGAAAATTTCCTGTACTAATAGTCAGGAAAAGACATGAATTCACCCCCTTCCTCTTTAGTAATACTTGAGTCATGAAACTACGTCCGGTACTAATATCTTGGAATGAGGCATGAATTCATCTTCCTCTCTTGTACTAATGCCCTACACCGAGGCATAAATCTACTTCCCTTCCCTGTACTAATGCAGTGAAAGGCATCAATTCCCCTCCCTGCCCTGTACTAATGCTCCGGGAAGAGGCATGAAGCCATCTCCCCCTCCTATATTAATACCATAAGGAGAGTCATGAATCTATAAAAGTAAGGGTAAAATAATACATCAGACTAACCTCTTCAGCCATGGTTGGCAACCATCCTAGTCGAAGGAATTCAAAGCCATGGAGAAGGCAGGAAGAAACCATTCTGCAAATCTTTCGCAAATTTCTTGTAAAGAAAACAAGCACGCTTATGATACCATGGAGCAAATATATGATCAAGGATGAAGTTCTAGAGAAAATAGAAAGAAAGGAAACATATTTAACATCAGGAAGAGACATTTGAGGTTTGTAGAACGCATAATGAAGAAAGAAGGCTTGGAAAATGGGATACTGACAGGAAAAGCAAGAGGAAAACAACTCATAACATAGTTAGTGGGCCTCAGTAAATGAATGGCGGAATAGGGTTTAAGAGAAATAAAAAAGAGTAAAGTTATTAAGTGCTCCGAAGACAGGGAATTTTAGAGAGCCGTGATCGCCTACGTCCTTTGTGGCGAGCTACGATCGCTTAGTTGCTAAACAGATATGGAGCTTAAAAATGATTGCTGTATTAGTGGAAGTAAATAAAAATAGAACGGTTTCTTAGTTTTGTCTGACATTTGGTACGTCTCGTTGGTTTTAAGTTGGGACTTTCTGCAGCAAATGAAAAAAGACTAAAAATGACCTCGTCGAGTTCATTTAGGGCCGTGCTTAGTTAATTTGTTAATGTCATTTTGAGGCAATGGTAGGGTTTAATAGCATTATGATGATGACGATGATGGTTATCATAGGAAATATTTGTCCTCCGACAGGAATCGAACTTGTATCCTACACGGATATGTATTGAGTAAATGGATGGCAGAATAGGGTTTAAGAGAAATAAAAAAAAGAGTAATGTTATTAATAGCTCCAAAGAGAGGAAATGACAGAGGGCCATGATCGCCTGCATCGTAAAGGGACACGATACAGAAGATATATTGCAAAGCTCTGATCAGTTGGTTACTTAACAGAAATGGAGCTTAAAAATGTTCACTGTATTAGTGTAAGAAAATAAAAATAGAGCGGTTTCCTTGTTTGCCTGAAAATGATCCCCCATAACATTTGGTACGTCTCCTTTGTTTTAAGTTGTGACTTTCTGCAGCAAATGAAAAAAGACTTTTTTAAAAAAATGACCTCTTCGAGTTCAGTTAGGACCGTGTGCAGGTTTAATGTCGTTTTGAACCAATGGTAAGGTCTAAAAGCATAATGATGATGATTATGATGATGAAAATCATCATCAGCATCATAAAAATGACTGGGTGTGGCGGTAGGTTCGCTGCACCGATGAGCCATTTGATTATTCCCTCTGCATGCCTCGGTAGGTATTCATTTATACTTGGTGTGTCAAATAGATTAAATTTGTTAGAGATCATCCATCTCCAGGCCAGACAGACGATGTCATCCGACTTGAAGGCTCCCCTTGGTTATGGACAGAGGCTGTTGCTGCATTCGAGTAACTCTCTTCCCTGGCCGTTGACATCAATTTAAGAAACTCTCCGCTTAACGATGCCATGTCATAAACGCTTGGGCTATACAGCCATTATTTCAGTGACATGTCCAGATTTAACCGACAGTTGTATATATATATATATATATATATATATATATATATATATATATATATATATATATATATATAAGGTACACAAAGTATTTTCACGATATTGTTTATTTCAAACACAAATATTGTAGTGTTCATTATTTTCAAAGAAAAAATTGAGGTGTTCAACCGAAAGTTAATTTTCTTTTTACTTGTGACGTGAAAAACTCTGTGTTGAGTGAGATTAGCTTGAGTACGCTTCAGGGGAGGTAACTGAGTTATGGAGTTGTCGAAAGGTTTTAAGAAATAATTATAAAAATAATTAGTACAAGCCTCGATATTTTAAACTATCTTCTGTAAACATTTTAAAACATTTGTGCAGTCTTCATAATTAACTTTATTGAGGTTTGCTTTCAATTTTTTATATAGATTGAATACACACACACACACACACATATATATATATATATATATATATATATATATATATATATATATATATATATATATAGATAGATAGATAGATAGATAGATAGATAGATATATATTCTGACGTGCTATACCATTTAGCCACAGAGGAAGCGTCTGGTTAGTAAGGTGGAATTACTGCGTTTAAAATACAAATTTCCCATGATTTTTCTCGAACGCTCATATCTGATCGAAGCGTTTCTTAACGTAAACAAATGACGTCTTATATAATGAAATGGACTAAGCCCAATAAATATTTTAATATATTTATTGTTTATACGTTATTTTTATAGATACAAATATTTAAGTAAATGCTATGTTTATAATAAACAGTATTAACAACATTTACCGACCTGAATATCGGAGAAATCTAAAAAGAAATGTGTCCACCGACAGGAACTTGTATCCTACACGGATATGTATCAGAGGTCATATATTAGAATATTTGTCGAACTTAGTCTATTTCATAATATATGACGTCATTAGTTCAAGTTAAGTTACGCTTCCAGCAGATATGAGCGTTCGAGAAAAATCTTTGGAAATTTGTAATTTAAAAGCAGTAATTCTAACCAGGTCCTTGCTCTGTAGCTAAATGGCATAGCACGTCAGGATATATATGTGTATATATATATATATATATACATACACACACACACACACGCACACACACACACACACACACACACACACATATATATATATATATATATATATATATATATATATATATATTATTAAATTTAACAGACAATGGATGTCTATTATGTTTGATCTTAAGCCGTTCTAAACTCCGTATATTTTCTTTAATTTCGGGTGTAAATAAAGAAAAAAATTGTCGAACATTTGTGTATATATATATATATATATATATATATATATATATATATATATATATATATATATATATATAGGTTATTAAAAAAGAAACCGTAGATTTCGAAAATCTAATAAAAGTAACTGCTAAAAGGGAGAAGCAATAGTGTGAATAGATCAGACTGGGGCGAAATTTAAACGCGGCTCGCCAACTCAACTCGCCGCGCCGATAACTGTTAGGCTACGCTGACCTCATTGCGAATTATAAGAAGGCGGTAAACAATGATTATCATTACTAAGAAGTGGTTATATCAAATGGTATCTTCTTATTTCTTTATTTTTGCAGGGTTAATAAATCAGTCGTTATTCACTTATCCAACCGGTCAGACGAAGGATAACTATATTGACAAGTCTTTCCGACCACTGTTTTTGGACAAAACCACTGCGAAATACAAAGAGGCAGTAAAGATATGTGATGGCGAAACAAATATTGCGTGTATTTATGATTTCATCGCAACAGAAAACAAAGCCCTTGCTCAAAAAACACAAGCGGACGCTAAAACAGCAACAGAGGAGTTGGCACAATCAAGTAAGTTTTTTTCTGAATCTCCCATTATATTTGCAAGCTCTACTATCAAATATTTTAGTAAATTACATTGATAACCTTCATCGTATGACAAATTTTAGCCTGAGTCGTAGGCCACAAGAATTTGAACCCGCGTGAATATCAAACTAATAATACTAAATAAAAAGTACATATTAATAATTCATTCATTCCCTTAGCGCATTTTGCGTCACTCTTATCACCACTCCCTTCTATCTTGTCCATGGCAAGATTCAAGGCAGAATAGTACTATGGCTTGCCAGTTCCTTTTCCCTCGGGGATTTTGAGATTACCTCGTCCCTCTTCTCAGAAGTTAAATAGCCAAAACCTACGAAGCTGTAGGTTGTTTGAATTTAGAGTTTTCCTTCTCCCTCGACTGATGATCATATATGGAGACCGTGCGCTGCGCAGACACCATACCCCCAACTCTTGGTCGTACCGAAACGAAAGGAATACAGGGCATTATATTTGGGGACGGCTTGGCTGCAGGAGTTACCGTAAAGTTGTCACTGCTGACAGCCAACCGCCTTTAGGGCTTCATTCCGGGTTTTCTGTTTGGATATACTTTCATAGCCTTTTCCATGATGGACTGCGTAACTTAGCTGTTGAGCTCCATCTACCTGAATCAGCTGGTTATGAGGCGCAAGTTATCCGCCTTCGCCCAATTTACGCCATAAAGATGGACTTAATTGTCAGATGCTATTTGAGACGCATGCCACGGAAGCATTTTTTTAAACGGTGGGAGCTTGTCCCCATTATCGCCTTTAGCTATGACAACCTTACCTTTTAATCACCGCTTTTTGAAATATTAAGTATTGACGAGGGAGTGATGGTAATTAAAATAATAGCGGTGTCAAGGGAAAAAAACGTCCTTTTTTGTTGTCATTCTATCTTGCTTGAATATGTTCATTTGAAAAGGACGTTTATTAACTGTTTTTATTCTTTAATGAATAACTTTTCTCATTTCAAAATCCGCTCAGCTCTCTCGTCTCACTCGATTAATTACGGCACTAGTGTTGTTCGAACCTCAATTGATGCTCCATACTTGCGGCCTTGTGCCACATCTAGTCAAAACGTGCTAAATCATTAACTGTAAACTGAAAACACATCTGCAAGGTCCTTCGGAGCTGCTTTCATGACTTTTCCCACCAGGGAACTCAGCCCAGTTCGGTTCGATGCCCATTTAGCCGACTTCTCTCGGCTCGAGGCGACTGAAGCGGAGAAATGTGAACGCTCTATAACGGATACTGAGATTTAGTAAGCGCTGAAAGGTAGAGCAGCTCTCGCTACGCGGTATATCGGAATAGGTAGTCTCCCTTTATTTATTCCTTTACTGTTACTAATATGGGCGCCTAACCGAGTTGTTAGAACGTTCATTATCCAACCTTGAGACCTAAGGAGGATAAGTGCCAGGCTTAATGCCGAAGGAACAAGGGCAATTATTTTTCCTTCGTCCCATGTAGACATGGGCTTCCTACTTTCACCCTGGCCTTAGGTCATACTTTTTCGAGTGGCCTCATGAATAAATCCAAATCGCATATAATAAATACAGAGTATGAAAATGATGGTTTTTACCATGACGCCGCTATTATTTTAACTACCTTCACTCCTCGGCAATGTTTATTATTTTAAAAAGCGATTATTGGAATCGTAATAGAACCTGAACATATAATGGAAGTAAATATATAATTTTTGTTATTGAGGATTTACAACGTAAAAAATTAAACTCTCTTTGTTTATAAGATTGTTTATTTAGAAGAATAATTTTATATTTACAAAATTCTAATGTCTATATCTCTGAGATGAGGTATTAAGATTCATAATGTTTTGGCCGTTGTACGCTCCGGCCTTCTTCAGGTGATTGGAAAATTTCGAAACTAACCCTTTATTTCGTCCAGAAGATTGTTCAATTTTCAAGTGCCATGCCTGCTCTGGATGTGTCAGTTATTCCCTTTAACTAAACTCATCAAGTATTTTGGTTCGCCACCACTGTAGCCTCGTATTCAACTCACATCTCTTTGGATCTAGTCACTGGATCTAACCAACGCTTTTATCGACTGGGCCATGTGTCCTTGAGAGTTAAGTTTAAAAGAAATAACTGAGACATCCGGAAGAGGCATGGCACGTGGAACTTGAAAGATCTACCCCGGTATACGAAATAAAGGGTTCGGTTCGAAATTCAAATTATCTGAAAAAGGCTGAAGCGTATAACGACCGACATGTTGCGAATATGGCAATGAAGATGAGAATAACAGTCCGAATAATGAAAATAATAACAACATTCTAAAACATAATATAATAGTATTAAGACTAATACAATACATTATTTATCATTTACCAATTTATAAAAAAATAAATGAGGAAATATTTTATTCATAAATTTATAAACATTTACTAGATTATTAAAACATGTGAACCAACTATCAGGAAATCTACCATTTTATTAAACAAGCACTTTTTGATTTCGGTAAGATTTTTTGGGTGGTGGTGTGTGGGGGGGTGGCAACTATTCCAATTGATAAACATTTTTTTTTAATTTTAATTTTGTTTTTTGTAGCTTTCAAATTTCATATAGTATTATCGAGCCTCAGTTGATGCTCCATACTTGCGGCCTTGTGCCACATCTAGTCAAAACGTGCTAAATCATTAATTGTAAACTGAAAACACATCTGCAAGGTCCTTCGGAGCTGCTTTCATGATTTTTTTCACCAGGGAACTCAGCTCAGTTCGGTTCGATGCCCATTTAGCCGACTTCTCACGCCTCGAGGCGACTGAAGCGGAGAAATGTGAATGCTCTATAACGGATACTGAGATTTAGTAAGCGGACTGGCGGACTGATGGGGATTCATTTTTTGTAAATTTGGAAAAAATTATATATACCGTCGTATTTTTTGTCCATTGAAAAGAATGGCTTTTGCCATCATAAATTTAATGTTTTTTCAACCCCGGAGGATATTTAAGACGGGTCATCGGTTGAAGGGAGTTACACGTAAGAATGTAGGAATCCTACTGTCTACGACAAAAGGGAGTGATATGACACACAGAAGTAACAAGGACTGCTGGCTAAGGCAGAGAAGGAATTTGTACGTTACATGCGACACAAATCGCCTGGCGGAGGACGTGGACGTCGGATATGAAGCAGGCGAAGCTGGTTGCGGAAAGTTTTACGGCTTCTTCGTATGCGGAAGTCGCCAGCAGAGCAAAGGACAGAAAGATTTCGGCATTCTTCAAAAATACATCGACGAAAAATAGTTCACAATAACGTAAAACTGTGTGTTCACTTTAATAACGTTTGAAGTAGTAACAATATCGGATTAAAAATAAATCGATTAAGTCTATAAATTACATTTTTCATAATATTTTTTAATCCAGAAAATAGGGCACCTGTAATTAATGGAGAAAAAGTATTGGAAATTACCGTGAACAAGACAGTGAAATGGGAAGTCCACGTCACAGACAAGGACAACGACACAGTGAGAATTCAAATTCAGGACGGCAAAGAATACATCACTGTGACAAAAAACGGTTTCAATTTCACCTTAAACATTTTGATCCCTCGGCTGACACCCGTAAATATCAGGTGAGTATTTTATTAACAATTTAAATTTGAGTCATAATCAATGTCCGTTTTGGGAAAACAGTTTTAATGACGAATGTATCGTCTTAAATAACGACTTCAACTGGTGGTGAAAAATAGATGACATACAATAATATTGAAACCAATGGAGTGACAAGAATCTCCACAACCGACCACAAAATCTGAGCTCCATAGAATAAACTTAAGTGCGCGTAGTGGTTAGTGGGGGATTTATTCATTTAAATTTCTTAAAATGCAATGAAAGATTAAATGCACATTTATACACCCAGTAGCTGCAACGTGTCCATAAAGAGTGGCTCGAAAAGCAACCCACGTTCGTCAATAGGAAACAATACAGGTCACATTTCGGAACGTTCAGTCTATTAGTCTCCCTTTGCCCCAAACGATTATTACCTTTTTCGATCGCTACAAAACACCTTGATGGGAAAAACTTTCGATAATGAAAATCAGTTTCAGGAGTACGTTGAAAACTTTTTTCATACCAAAACCTGCGGAATTTTACTCAAAGATTATCGAAGAGATATTTTTAAAGTGGAAACACGACATTGCAAATAATGGTGGGTATATAACTGAATAAAATACAGTTGTAATTGTCGAAGAATAAATTAATGAACAAAAGCAGAAATTATTTATAACTCAACCACATACATTTTTTATGTAATTGAAAATTTTTTGCAATACGCGTTAGCGTGTTAAAATCCTCACAGTATTTAGTATTGTTGAATTTATCGCTAACTTTTTGTCAAGATTTACAATCTCTGCTCTCTGCTACTGTGTTTATATTTACACTGCTACTACTGTGAATTATATTTTACCAGAATGAAAAATATATATAAAAACTTAAAGAAAAGATACGCAAAAAACGATATTGCATTTTTATTAAATAAGTATTTGTTATTTTAATCATTAATTTGTTTATTTTTAAATAGTGGCAGTACTTTGTATAATAAATAATAAAACTTAACTTATCAAAAAAATAAGGGATTTTTTGTACTAAGCCTCGCATCCTAGTAAAACCAACTGTACTTTGTACCCCCTTACCTGCTAGCACTTCTCCCCCAAAATTGGTTTCAATCGGTCAATGTATGGCTATTTTAGTGGGTGTGACGGACGGACGGATGCCATAGAATTTTATATATAGATGTTAATACATGTTTCTGATTTACATTGATTTCATTTCGCTCGTAATCGTTGGTTAAAGGCTGTAAGGAAAACACTGGAAACAAAAGTTTGATTGAAGAAGGGTTTAATTACATGAGAACATGGATTGTGAATACAGAAGTTCAGTGCGACTGAAAGCGTTACGACTTAGTTACTTACTTTTTTGTCACAGTTCCACGAGCAGACGTTTTACTTATGGCGGATGGACGAGTCTATGTTTTCATAATGAAGGTCAGATAGTCTTTCTACAAACTTCACATTTCTCTCAAGCAGATATGAGCGTTCGAGAGAAATAATGATTGTAGTTTAAAAACAGTAATTTAACCTTGCTAACCAGACGTTTCCTCTGTAGCTAAATGTTATAGCATGTCAGGCTATTTGACGGTTCCGTCTAGGATACAGGTTGTGAATGTCAGATAGTCTTTCTACACAACCTTTAGACGTCACGATATCTGTGAATGCGTCTTCTTTGCAGCGGAATGTCTTTTGGCTTAAGACAGTGTCATTGTACATAAAAAATTTGTAGTCAGTGAGTCATAGATCAGGAGAATATGGTGGATGTTGCAAAGTCTGGTATCGCGAATCGGTGAGCTACTGCACTGTCATCATGTTATAACATGTGGTCGAGCATTATCACAAGGAAGACTTGAACGACGTCAACTAACCAGTGCCGGTGGCATCTTGCTTCACTGAATGTGCATTTTATCCAGTTACTAGCAGTAAAATGAAAAACGTTTTTAGCATTTAAAAGGGAAAATTTAAGTACTGAGTAGCAGTTGTTCAGAAAATAATTCTGATTATAAAATCAGCTTCTATTCCGGTGTAATCATACAACACCCTCCCCGCTCGCAGAAGACTTCCAACTGAAGTGACCGCTTCGATATCCGACCTGCTCTATCCTACGTTGTGATGTAATCATAAGGAGTCCAAGATCGAATCGTCGCAGGTATCTTCGTGTAGGGCTGGTCCGAGCAGGGTGATGACTTACAGAAAAAAATAACAGTCGAGTAAATTGAACAAAAGTAAATACAGTTTTTATATCCGTCCTCCGTACAATAAATGGTTTATATCAGAGTTCGCATGCAATTAATTATCAGTCCGACCCGCATCTAAATGGGAAGTGATACTATCGTTGTTGACTTGGCGAAATCTGATTTGCTACTTTGATAAAGTCTGGCAAAAGACTGAAGTCGGAGGCTTTCGTCGGTAGATAATCATGTGGGCCTCTCTCCTGTCTACGGTCTCGTCACCGTTTCTTCTGCTTTTCTTCTCTATTCTGTGACTCGTCTCGCGCATTTGTATTTATGGATATTCGCCCAAACTGTCATGGTTTGGGTATGGCGAGGTATGAGCATTTTGGCGAATCCCCTCCGTCTTACGTTATAACTTTGAAGAATTTCCTTCTTCCATTCTCTCATATTATCACCTCACACTAAATATCCTCAGTGAGCGTGTGTAGCTTATCCATCGTCTCCTGGTATTTCAACTCAACTTTCGACCAGGGGAATCAACCCCAAATTCGATATTTACGAAAAATGAAATTTTCGCTTTACAGCTTGCATTTGCAGCTGTGTATCAATCAACATCACTCCCCTTAAGTCTGGTTCACTTTTCTATTGTTCAAACTGCTCGAAATACAATTCAAATTGTTTAGGTGTGAATTAAATACTCAATTCTTCCCACGGGGTTTTGGTATTAACCTTTCTCGTTTCGATGTCTCTCAGCATATAACACTTCTATTGATAAGAGATCTTTCGTAGGTTTTATCTTACCGCGGTAACAACAAATAGTATCCCACCGGTATTAATGTGTTTGAATCAGTCATTTTACAAACCCTGGATATCTCTACCTTTCTGACATTGAGTTACAAGGTCATTCATGTCTTTAAGATAAGATACTAACGGATTGATGTTATAATGTGCATAATTAGTTTATATGCCATCAGGATATGCCAACAAAACTAGACTGAGCCCGACAATTATCTTAATATATTTATTGTTTATATGTTATTTTTATAGATACAAATATTTAAGTAAATGCTCTGTTCATAATAAACAGTATTGACAACAATTACCGGCCTGAATGTCCGGGAAATCTCAAAGAAAATATGTTTCTATGCACCCATATGTTAAACGAAAATAAAATCAACAGATCCGTACTATTCTTTCTGATTTGTTACTTAAACCTGACAAAAAAGTTCACAAAGCAGAAATTAAGGCTGTGTACATAGTGAAATTAGGAGGTAGTCCACTGCTATTAACTTCTCGAGGAATAAATATTTGATTCCGATGAGTTATGTTCCCAATTTGACCAAATGGAGGCATGAGTCGACAAAAAACTTCCGTCCGTAATTAGTTGATATGGCATCAGGATAAAGGTAAAATGCATGTTTCGTGGTGATCAGGTAGGATTTTTTAAAAATTTGGTCAGAAAGTTATGACGTATCCAGTGGGTATTAATCAGTTCAAAATAACTACAGCCGGTATATTTCTGAGTTAAATTACTCATGTAATTTAAGTTTGTTTCCGAAAACAAACGAATGCCAACAAAATTAGGGACGTAACATAAGCTGCTAGAATAAATAAAGGGATGGTGAAATAAGAAATGACATGTCCTTCGTTTTAAAATCGGCAAAGTGAGACGTCTCCATATTGGAAATATGGCCAGCAAGCGATGACATCTCTAAGTCAGAGCACTCCATGAGTGCTCTTCGTACTATATGATCAAATGCTACCTGCTACATGGTCGCATTATCGGTTTTCCCCACCTCGCCTTATAACGGGGGAGGGTGGCTAGGCAACCAGCAAGATGGAAAACAATACCTCTCAAAGGATTGGATTAATCTTTTTGTAGGGTCACCGACTATCTAGCATAATTCGATAGACTGGACTCCATAGCTATCCATGTAGCCAATACGATGATGACACAACAAGGACGGAAAGTCCCTTTGACGAAATCAACGGTCACCTGTCCGTGAACAAGTTGAGCGTTCAGTTAAGTTAAATTATTCAATATCATCACTTAAATATTTTTAATTAACCAAGGCTTGCACATTTCCGAGTGGAATTGATCTTCGAATAAAAACAATAACTCTCAAATATTTAGTTACCGAACGTTGTCTCAGATGTGAAAAATATAGTCAAGAAAATAAGTTTGATTACTACGACCGATAATGACCATAAAAATCACATTAAAAATGTAACTAGCAAAATACCATTACTGGATTCTCAGTCTGTGGGATAATGGTTTGCGAGGTGATCTACTTGATTGCTGCAGAATTTGATTGTTACATTTCTGTGAACTAAAGTACGATAAAAAGTATCTACAAAATAAAATCTTCCAAGGCGACAATTCATATATTACTATTTACATTTTACTGTTGGATTACCACCCTTTATGATAATCACGGGGGAGGGGGCGAGATATTGAATTACCTTCTCACCCATGATGATAATTGATTTGAAAGCTTTTTCCACTTTTCCTTTTGAATTTGGAAGAGACAAATCGTTTTCTTCTCATTCTGTTGACATGTATGTTTCTCAGAGACACATACTGAATGATGATTGGACACTTCATAACTTTAACTTCATTTCTCATTTTTCTTTTTGTAACATGTCTGTTTAATATATTTATTAACACTGTTTGTTTACATTCCATGATTTCCTAATTTATTTTTGCCCGGACTCACAAGAGTCCATCAGTATTGTTTGCGAGACAAACATACTAGGAACCATTAAATATTTAGTGAAAAAAAAAAGTTCACAACTTGAAACAAAAGTGGCGATTCCTTCAACAATACAAACGCGGACTATTGTCCGCCTTTTTGTTATTATTATTATTATTATTATTATTATTATTATTATTATTATTATTTCCTTTGATATCTGGCGTTTACACATTTCTTTCCGGGTCCCGCCCAGGGACCTAAGGTTACAAATGGCATCATGACACTTTCCACTGCAAAAAAAAAAAAAAAATAAAATAAAAAAATAATTACATAGATAAAGCCCTTCGTAAAGTGTGGGCTGTACTTGTCAGAACAATTTTTTGTATCTCTTTGAGGCATGGACTTCCAGGGATCCCTTCAATCAGCCTACTGGAATATTTTCCAACCAGTCCAAGGGCTCCAACTACAACAGGAATTGTTGATGTTCCCATGTGCCACATTTTTGAGATTTCTATTTCAAGGTCCTTGTATTTTGACAGTTTTTCGAATATCTTCAAAGATACATTGCAGTCCCTGCAGACTGCAATGTATCTTATTATTTGTAATGTATAATGTATTATAATGTTATTATTATTATTATTATTATTATTATTATTATTATTATTATTATTATTATTATTATTATTACAACATTTCGGCCAGATCCCGGGGAATGAATTCATAAACATCTTCCTTTTACCTTGTTTTTTTTTCCTTATTTTTCCAGTATTATTGCGATTGACGAAAAAAATCAGACGTCAGGAGGATTTACATTGAAGATTGTACTTTGTAGTGGTTGTTCTGGGAATGGGCAATGCCTAAAAGATAATGCTGAGATAGATCAGCAATTCTATGAACAACTTCGATGTACTTGCGATAAAGGATATGAAGGTAAGTCAAGCACAAAACAAAAATATAAGGAAATTGAATTTATACATTTGTTAAAATTAGCTTTATTCACCCGATGCCAAAAACAAACCATCGCATCAAAGAGATTCCATCGTTAAGTAAGAAAAACTGTTTTAATGAAATCGTTAGCTAAAAGAAATGTTTCTGCCTCACAATGCCTTTTCAGAAATCTTTGACGTTCGTGTCGGCAAAAAAAAAAAAGATTTTTCCCTTGACACCGCTATTATTTTAATTGCCTTGACAATTCGGCAATGTTTATTGTGTTAAAAACAATGAATGGAATTTTAATAAAACCTAAAACCTAAATCATTAGCAGTTATTGGTTAATTAGTCAGGCTTATATTAGTCATCGTCGGCGCCCGCTTGCATCCGAGTATCAAGATTTTCATCCTCTTTACTTATTCCCTTACTCCCCGCTTGGTAGTGGTGGCGGGGATCACTGTGAAGGTCCAGCCTATTCCTGAAGAGTCATGAGCAGGAGTCAGACAACAATGTGGATGGTGGACACGGATGGGATAGTCAGGCCCTCCTTGAAGCGTCGTTTTATGCATCCGCATAGCCTTTGTCTCTAGCGAATTTTCCAAACAGGATGATATTTGGGAGTCGAGTGGGATGCATTCCAGAAGAATCGTGAGCAGGAGTCACAGAGTGTGGATGGTGGACGATGCTGAGAGAGTCGGGCCCTACTAACGTTAAGCCGCAAATGCTTTTCATGTTGACGGTTGGACTCGGAAAGTCTCGGTCTGTCTCCACCCCACACCACCGCTGGATGGCCCTACGTGAGTAAGGTTGATTTGTAGCAAGGGTTTGCTCGATCTCAGGATCGATATTGTCAGGGATGTCTTCAACCGCTCCATGAAACGTCATTTTGGACGAATTCTCCAAACAGGATGATACTTGGGAGACAAATGGAATGTATTCTGTACACGTGACCCGCCCAGCGAAGGCGGTGTTAAAGGATGCTAGCCTCGATACTGCGGAGAGATGTCCGAGGGAGGGCCTTGTTGTTGGTGATGTGGTCCTTCAAAATGATGCAAAGTATTCTTCGGATTTTCGTTTGCTGGAATCTCTCCAGACGTTCCATGTTCATGTCTCGCAAGCGTACAGAAGGGTATATATATATATATATATATATATATATATATATATATATATATATATATATATATATATATATATATACCCTTATGTATATATATATATATATATATATATATATATATATATATATATATATATATATATATATATATATATATATCCGGCCTGAATGTGCAAGAAATTATTCCTATCTTAAAGAATAATTGTCGGACTTTGTCTTATATATATATATATATATATATATATATATATATATATATATATATATATATTGTTTACATTTTGCTATATTTATGGGGGAGAAAGTGTTCAGTATGGAGCAGATTCAGAAGAACTACATGTTGTTAGTATTGTAGACACGAACAAAAGGAGGAACTTTGGACTATTTATTAACAATATTGATTTGAATGTTTTTGTCAAGCTAGAAAAATATAATACAGAATTATCTATATATACATTGTCGGCTGAATTTAAGTGAACATATTTTTATAAATTATTACAGCTTTTATTTTTGTAACAAAACTATTTAAATGAATTCTTACTGGTTTAATATATATGTTTGTATATATATATATATATATATATATATATATATATATATATATATATATTCTGTTTATACGCTGTTTTTAATAGATACACTTATTTGAGTCAATGCTCGTTTCTTTAATTAAAAAGTATTAATTACATTAACCGACCTGAATGTTCGGGAAAATTTGTACAAATATACGTTTTCCGACAGGAATCAAACCGGCATCCTCTACGGGACCACCGTTAAGCATTCTATGACCGTTCAGCCACAGAGAACTTCTGGTTAAGGAAAGCTCGAATTAATACTTTTAAACACACAACCTTCGCCGATCTTTCTAGATCTATCATATCTGTTCTTAATCTGTGACCTAACATAAACAATACAAAATACCATAAGAAATGGATTAAATCCTACAAATATTTAATATATTTTCTGTTTGCACGTTATTTTCTTATGGATACACTTAGTGAGTAAATGTTTTGTTTTTTAATTAAACAGTATTAATTAAATTTACTGGCCTATGTGTTTAAAAGCAGTAATTCGAGCTTGCTTAAACCGAAGTTCTCTGTAGCTGAACGGTCGTAACACGCCGGGGTTAATGGTGGTTATATACAGGGTATAGATTCGGTTCCTGGCAGAGAACGTGGATTTTCTACGACATTTTTCGGACATTTAGTATAATTATTATTACTTTTACGCATCATTAATATTATTATTATCTATTTTTATTCTTATTATATTATTAATATCATTAATATTTTTATTATTTCATTACTGCGTACGTTTGTTTTTATTATTATTATTTTATCATTACCTATTGTCGTTTTTAAGTGGTTTTACACCTGCAAAAAAGAGTTACCTCCCTTAAGACTAAACGCATTAGCAGCGTTCTTCGATGGGAATTTTATATAGAATTTCTAATTTTAAATTTTAAGTAAATTTGAATCAAGATTGAAATTGAAATTTAGATTATAATGCAAATAAATATCTAACAAAACCAATATTTAATCCAACGAACATCGCCAAACCAGAAATATTATCTGGTGAGAATCAGAAATATTATCCTGATTACGACCAGTTCACATTTGTATCTGATGATTGCAGAGTGTGGGGTATTACATATTGCATAATTCGGCGTGGCGTATATATATATATATATATATATATATATATATATATATATATATATATATATATATATATATATATATATATATATATATATATATATATATATATAAGAAAACTTATTTAAAACTATTATGGATATGATTAGAACTAAAATTATGTACAACTATAATAATTTTGAAGCAGGTATATATATATATATATATATATATATATATATTTACAACTATAATAATTTTGAAGCAGGTTTACATAAAATAGGCTGTCACAACTTTTCCTTACAATACACTGGGGGAACTTTCGCAATTAAAAAAAAATCGTATCTTTGAGCAAAAAAGGAACTCATGCATGACCATGTATGAAATACATTAGTTATACATAGAAATCAACCACAACTTCGATCTGCCATATTTATTAAAAGTGAAAATAACTTAGACGGAAAATTTTGAGAGGGCCGCTATCAGATCTTGCAAAAATGTAAATCTGCGCCCTGAATCTTTTCACGAATCTCCTTTCCCAATTGATATCTGTTTATATTTCTGAAATGATGTATTGTAATTATTTACATTGCTTGGACTGTTGTCTTCATCTTTATTGCCATATCCTCAGGGACACATGACCCAGTGGATAAAAGCTTTGGTTCGATCCAGTGACTTGATCTAATCTGTTGTGAGTTCAATACGTCAGTGGCGAACAAAAGATCTTGCAGAGCTGAGTTGAAGCGAGATCACTGAAACATCCAGAAGAGGCATGGCACGTGGAACTATAACAATCTAACCCAGTGGACGAAATAAAGGGTTCAGTTCATATGGCAATAAAAAAAATGAGGTCAATAGTTCGACCAATGTAAATAATGTATATAATTCTTAAAAGATAAAGTCCCAAACAGGCATACATGATCATATCTTTTTAAATTAAATTAAAACTTTTGTTATTCAAAATAAATAAATACATAAATTATCATTAACTTATCAAATTAAATAATAAGGTAATCATTAATTTATCAAATTAATATAATAAATAATAATTGCATTAAAAATTCCACAACATTTTCTCACTTTTATTTATTAGGAATTAAATGATATCACTTAGGATCCCCCATAATTTAGTTGGACTTTCACAGTTAGCCGCTAGAATATTTAAGACAGTTGTTGAATTAAAAATGTTTAAAATATAACGCTGTAAATACTTGTAGCAAAATAAAATCCTTACATTTGTGTCGATAAAGTCCATCAGAGGACGAAACGCGTTGGTAAAGTAAGTATCCTTTATGACTTTTTCGTATTGTCTTTTTACAAATATATTTTTATCTATATCGTAATTTTTGCACATATATACATATATGATAAAAAGATATAGTTTTATGATATGCAATATCTATGCGTATAAGTGGTCAATATTAGGGATATAGCGTATGTACTGTGGTCAACATCGAGTGGCATCATGAAATAGTCCCGCGCCATTCTGTGTTGGACAAGCAAAGGGAGATAATATCCCTTTACATTTCTGCAATTATTACATTAGAAAAATATTGAGTAACTTATTGGCCAATAAATTCTGTTGGTCTGGATATACGTTGGATTATATAATTTTGCGTATATCAATAGATGCCATCACGTATTTATTATTATTATCATTATTGTTTTTATTTCCTTTGATTTCTGGTGTGTACACATTTCTTTCCCGGTCCCGCCCAGAGACCTAAGGTCAGAAATGGCATCATGACACTTTCCACTGACAAAAACAAAATTGACATAGATAAAGCCCTTCGTAAAGTGTGAACAATTTTTTGTATTTCTTTGAGGCATGGACTTCCAGGAACCCCTTCAATTAGTCTACTGGAATCTTTTCCAACCAATCCTAGGGCTCCAACTACAACAGGAATTGTTGATGTTCCCATGTGCCACATTTTTGAGATTTTGGTTTTTGTATTTTGACAGCTTTTTGAACATCTTCAAAGATACATTGCAGTCTGCACGGACTGCTATATCAATAAGGAGGCACTTTATTTGTTTGTGGTCTTTAATAACAATGTCTGGGCGGTTGGCTTTGATTATTCTGTCAGTGTGTATTGTGTAGTCCCATAGAATTATAACAGGCCCTATCTCCGTAACTGGGTCTGTGTAGTGTTCATACCAGTTTCTTTCAGTTTCCTTCCCGTAGAAGTTGCAAAATTTCCAGTGCAGATATTATTATTATTATTATTTTATTTTATATGTAATTATATATTTTTATACATATATTTTTCTTATTGATTGATTTTTGGAAATATCGTTGAATTGTGTGTTGTACTATTTCATAGGGAAAGACTGCGAAACAGATTACGATGGTTGTGCAGAGAATCCATGCATAGAAGCAAAATACTGTCAAGATTTGTCACCGGAAGTAGAACGAGCAACAAACAGGACATTCAACTGCTCTTGTCCACCTGGCTATTTATTGCAGAAAGATAATCGTTGTTTAGGTAACACATTTATTTCTACTAGTCGTACCCGTGGAAATATCACGAGTAATTATGATAGTCATCTTATGATGAATCATAATTCTTACGTTAATCATTGGATAAGCTCCTTGCGATTTCCAGGACTATAGAATAACCGTGGATATTCACCTACTGCATCGTTTGATATTTGAACTTAACAACTTTAACAATAATAACCATAAGTTTGAATGCAAGTCATTATTTAAAGAAGTAAGATTAAAAATTGATAAGCTTTTCCATTTCACATTTGGAATGTTATCACCAACAAAATTTTCAACCAACATTTTTAAGGTTCTAAAATGAATGAAAGATCAAAAATATTTTTACATAAAAAATCCTTTAACTTTATTCATAATAAAAGATTTTGATAAAGTCTTCCATTTCACTGAGGCAGATGTTAAAAAACTTTAGAGTGTTATCGCCACATCTAAATTCCTTTGCTTTCTTTCTTTCTTTTTATCACTGAAACCAAACAGCGTCACTATGTCTTTTCTGCATTTCCTCCCGTTCAAAGCTGAATAATCCATTATTTATTAAGCATTATCAGGGCTAATTTAAGCGCTGAGGATCTAGAGGATTATAATACGTAAATTATTCGTTTAATTTTCCTGGAAATAAACTTATTCACACATAGATTGCTGCATTATTATAGCACTGTTGACTGACTGTACTGGCCCGTTTTGTAAACAAATATGAATCTCTCCTTTTCCAAAAATAAATGCATGTACAGGAAGAATACTGGGAAATATTGTGCTTTCTGGGCATAGGTAAAGTTAATCTTTGTAAAAGAAAAATACTACACAAGCCTTGGTCACTGATGGGACCTATGTGCTGACGACCACAGTCTACACATTTCCCTTCCTTGCCCTACTATAAACAACAAAAGTGAAGGAGAATGTTATAAGTATGTATGTGTGCGCGAGTGTCGAAGGTCAGTCTGTTCCAAGAGGCAAATTTTAGCTCCGCTACCACAGAAACTACACTTTTTGGTCAAACCTCGTCTTATTTGTGAATAGTATAATACTTGCCCGAGTTATTAATGTGAAAATATTCCCTTAAATATGTGTTCTTGTTCAATCATCTCATTAATGAATGTTTCCTTTGGCAGATATAGACGAGTGTAAAAGCAACACAACCAACAAATGTGAATCGTTCTGTAACAACACAAAAGGAAGTTATTTTTGCTCATGCGCGAAGGGATATGAACTAAAGAATGAAATGAAGTGTGTTAGTAAGTACCGTTTTCATTGTTTGTTTTTAATTATCAGTTTTGGAAGTTGTTAGCGGAAATAACATATCTTTAGTTCTTAGTTCCTCTAGTTCCCCATGGAACCTTAGGCGACAAGAACTCTCCATCGAGCAAGACCCTGGCTTGTTCTTTAGCTTCCACCCAGATCAGCCCCATCTCAGCCTGGTCTTCTTCCAGGTCTTGGCTGGTCTGCTACTCTGTCTAGGTCCCCAATCCGGCTACCAGACCAAAAGTATCCTCACTGGTCTTGTCTAAAGCATCCGCAATACATGACCAATCGCCGCCCTCTGCAAATCAGTTTGGACACCAGTTCACTAGTCAATATTACAGGGTTATTTGTTTAAAACTTTAAAAGGTCAATATATGAGTTTCGTATATGAAGTTAGATTTAAATATCAGTAAGATACACAAGCGAATTCATAGGCGCGCCTTTATCACTCTTGTTAGCGGCCATAGATTCTGATTTCTTTCAACAGCCTTTTTTTTCTCGCTTTACTTTACCAACTTCCCGAGGCCTTCCTGTACTTTACTATATTACATATAGCATCAAGAGGCTAGGCGGCGGTAATAAATGACGCTTCAGGTATCAGTTAACGACATCCCTGACACAGGCCAACATCGACCCTGACATCTGAGAAACTGCTACGAAGTATCCTTCCTGGCATAGGACCATCCTAGTGTGGACCGAGACTTTCGAGTCCAACCGTCAACATGAAGAGGATCTTGGAAGTGATGTCAAGAGGTTCCGACCCCGGCCACTACCCACATCCAGCCCCGTCCACCACTATACTCTGTGACATCTGTTCACGACTCTTCAGGAGTAGACTGGGCTTACACGGCCATCTCCACCACCGCTACCACAGTGGAGAAAGTGAATAAGGAGAGAGGATGGCAATCCCGATGCTTGGGTGCGAATGGATGGTCCGCTGCTCTGTCTAGGTCCCCACACCAAAGATGTCCTACTGGTCTTGTCCATTGCATCCGCAATACATGACCAATCGCCGCTGTGATTCTCTATTGCAAATCAGTTTGGACACCAGTTCACCAGTTCACCAGTTCACCAGTCAATATTACAGGGTTATTTGTTTAAAACTTTAAAAGGTCAATATATGAGTTTCGTATATGAAGTTAGATTTAAATATCAGTAAGATACACAAGCGAATTCATAGGCGCGCCTTTATCACTCTTGTTAGCGGCCATAGATTCTGATTTCTTTCAACAGCCTTTTTTCTCGGTTTACTTTACTAACTTTCCGAGGCCTTCCTGTACTTTACTATATTACATATAGCATCAAGAGGCTACGTGGAGGTCAAAAATGACGCTTCAGGTATCAGTTAACGACATCCCTGATATAGGCCAACATCGACCCTGACATCTAAGAAACCGCTACGAAGTCGGACCCAACATTCTTTCTGTAAAATTTTCGTTTGTGTATTTTTGTATTACTGTTTCTGTTAATACATTTGTTTAACTCAATTCCTTTCCTAGTGTCTTTATTTCTGGCCCTAACAAGGCCACAACAGGAATAAAATACAACTTCTTAATCCCCCCAAAAACGTAAGTGATTGAAATTTAAATATTGAGAGTAATTGGCACTTGTTGCGTTAACATTCGCTAGTCTGATTTTATTTCATGTTTCCTCACGGTTTAAGTTCCAGCAGAACCCAAAAATCATTCTTCCGTCTTGTTTTGCTTTATACCGTTCTTCAATAACTTTCCATGTCCTGATGAAATTTTTAGATCTTGCACATCACTAACATTATCCAAATGGCATCACTGACACACTCAAGTGTCTGTTAGAAATGTCTGAAATGTAATTAAACTGATTATATTCGAGGACTTCAGACAGTTTCCAGTCATAAATTAGAATAAAATTACATTGCCAATAGCATCAAACATTGCATGCAAGAAATTGATAATGTTTCCATTCATGGCTTTTAAACAAAAAGATCAGATTTCGAAAACTGAATTAAATAAAACGGCAATAAATAGAAACACATTGAGCACATTACTAGACAGGAAAAGATTCAAACTTATTAAAACAAATTAAAAGAATATTTTCAAACTTACTTAAATGCTTCTTTATGTTGATGGTTGTTCTTCAGGTTTTATATAAATTTTAATTGTTATAAACCTTTAAAATCTTTTTGTGTACTGCAGTTTGGGAAGTGTAAATGAACTGCACATTTTTTTCTCCGGGGGTATAAAATTTTATCATTTCTCCCTAAGTGTTAATGCCGCTGGGAGTGGAAGAGAATGCGAAGACTTTACTGAGAATAAAGTACAATAAAAGTTCAGGATTCAGGAAGAGACAAGATGATGATTGATATTGCATTTAAACTTTAAAAGGGTTTTAGAGCTTCGTTAGAAAAGATTACTGTACTGTTACGTGATATCCGTCCTCCTATATGGCAGTGAATGTCCAAGATAACAATCTCTTAATTACATATGGCATAGTTACTCGAGATCGAAAAGGTACTTCAACTGTTAGAAGTTTTCTAGCATTAAAAACACTTTCATTTCAATACAGCCTTATATAGGCCTATACACTAGACACAATAAATTTCACTTGACTGGGCCACACTCTAGGTTAGTATATATATATATATATATATATATATATATATATATATATATATATATATATATATATATATATATATATATATATATATATATATATATATATATAGTCAAACCTAATGAGCCAGACACACCTACCAAGGTTTCACTTAGGCAGATCGTCAGGGTCGGCTCCTGACGATCTGCCTAAGTGAAACCTTGGTAGGTGTGTCTGGCTCATTAGGTTTGACTAGGTTTGCTCTACGCTTGTATTGAGCTCTTTAGTTAGTTGTTTACTCGTATCGGGGTTTTTTCTTTGGGCCTTGAACCTGTATCTGTGCGATTATTTTCGACAGACTTTCATGTTCCTGGCTATTTCTTTTTTTAAAACCTTTTTTTCCTTCGTGATTGATTTGGCTGTTGTTAAATCAAGAGTTCGAAGGTTTTTGGACACGAGTATAGTTACCTACATTTATATATATATATATATATATATATATATATATATATATATATATATATATATATATATATATGAATTTTCTTGCTTTGTCTGTATGATTTAATCTGTATTTTTAACTGATATATATATATATATATATATATATATATATATGTGTGTGTGTGTGTGTGGCCATACAATGATCATATTTCGCATCTGTATATATTTTTTGTGAGTAAATAGATGAACATACGACATATAAATAAATATTAAAATTAGACAAATTTTAGTTGATAACTCCTCAATTTTATACAGAACACAGTATAGAGATACACTGGAGGCTGGTCTAATAAAGGAAAAGCATCCAACAATAAAATAACTGCCACACACATAGAAAATCCATTTTAACCGTTTATATGGCGTTATCTTGAGTGACTTGAAATTATTTTCATCAAACAAGATAACGTCGTAATTAAAAAAACAGTTGCGTAACTACACACAGAACAATCCTTGAAAACGAATGGAGCAGAAGTAATCGGGGGAAAATAATATTAAATAAATGTTAATATGAATTTTGGCAAATATAACAAAATAACATATTCGGAAATTTGAAAGATGTAATAAAAATGATAGACATCACATATTCATATTATTGTTCATATTATTCAATAAAACACATTTGAGAGAATTCTTGCTGTCGAAATACATCTTATTATATATATATATATATATATATATATATATATACATATATATATATGTGTATATGTGTATACATATATGTGTGTGTGTGCGTGTGTGTATGTGTGTGTGGGCGTGTGCTTCACGTGGATCAAGTTTTGTCTCGCTAATGTGGATTTTGTTGAAGCAATTTCCTTTTTGATGAAGACGATTTATTAACATTAACATTAGTTTTCCACACAGTCTTATATATTACTAAATCTTACTCTGACTCAAGTATGGAAAAATTGATTTCAGTCTTAAATGACCCAACATTAGGTTTCATATATTGTAGAATCTATCAATCTAAATAAACCTATTCATCTTTTCATTTTCAGATGTGGATGAATGTACGAAGAAGTTAGACAATTGCGAACAGCTATGCAATGACACAACTCCAGGATTTGAATGTTACTGTCGCAGCGGATACACCCTGCAAGCAGATAAGTTCAGCTGTGTGAAAGGTAAATTAATTGCTTTTTATATTCAAGCAAATGCAATTCCCCACCCACCAAGTAAGCTGATATTGCCACTATGAAGCAAGGGGGTTACTGGGTGTGAAAGAGAATTAGAAGATTTTAATGAAGAGAATGAACGATTACGATTGACCTTAGATTTAAATGTTTGAAGATCGTAGTTGGCAGGGAAGCAAGAACCCCCCCCCCCCAAAAAAAGAGTTCCACAAGTGCTAGAAAAGAAATTATTATAACAGAACCAACGGTGACATCCGACAGATTGTATTGAATCACATGAGACAGAAGGTATTGAGCCTTGCTGATTGAAGCTCATGAATTCAGTTGATACAGTCTGTGTTGAGCTTTAGTGATTCAAAAGTAAAATGACGAGTCCTACAAGCCAATCTAATATTGCGCTTAAATTCATTAAATGAAATTTAAAGAAGAAAGCGCGCGAGAACTATAGAAAAGATAGAGGGAAACCAGTCGGTGGGGAAAATGACTGGCGTCAGGACGTCTGGTCAGAACCAATTACATTACAGACGTATCTTTGGATTTGCCTAAAATCTTGATATATATCTTAGGAACACCAGATCAGATATGGCAGCAATATTCAATGTATGGATGAATGGTAGATTTGTAAAGGCTTAAGATGGTTTCTGATGAAAAAATGTCTGCCTCAGGTAATAAAATACGCCTCCACCTACAATCCTGAATTTTGGCAGAAGCTTCAATTAACTAGAGAAAATTAATGTCGTATACTGCATAAAAAACGGACATTTTCTTTGTCTTATATAACTTTATTATACGAGGAACATTGTTTCTAGAAGGAAGCGAGAGATAAAGAATTAGGAGAACGCCTGCCGTCTCCTTGCCTTAGTATTTCGCTACAGGCTGAGTCACCTTCCGAAGGAATCTGCTAGCTGAAGAAACTCTTCAAAGGTCTAGCGATTGTCTCATTGCCTATGCGCCATTTTGATCGTATTTCCAAAACGTAAATAAAATCAATCTTTCAACGTTAGAATTCCACGTTCACTGGGTTTTCTAACCAGTAGTTTTGACCTCGCATTCTGTGAAACATGGTAGGTTACATATGACAAGCCATAAGAATTGTATCAATACTCGCATCGTATCTGTAAACTACAGTAGTACAAAATTCATTCACAGGCTTAAAATGCTCAGTTTTTAATCATTTCACTCCCCAACCAAGTGAGTCGATAAAGCCAATAAAATGCAAGGGGTTATATTTGCTCGAGTCAGCACGGACATTCATGAATCTATCACGTCATCCGTCATGGTCTTGTGTCAAGATCGGAAGGTCATTAGGGTGGCATTCTGTGTCATAACATAGTTTGTTCAATGTAGACGATTGCCGAGCGATCAGCCCATCTTGCGCTATCGCTAGGTATCCAGAGCAGTAGAATATTCGCGGGTTCTTGTTTGCTCCCCAGCAGTGTCCTGCAAAGAGCAGGCTGCGTTCACTTGTAAATTGTAAAAATATCAGGAATCGGTCCATAGAGCAGTGATATAATTGAATGTTGTCTGGAAGATAAATATAGCTCTCAGCATCTGAGTGTAGTTTCCATGAAACTTAAACAAGGATTTTCGTTAAGGTCCAAGCAGTGTCACCATACATGAAAACCGACTCAACAGTAGCTTTAAAGAAGCTCCGTCTGAGGTTGTCAGGTAGATGAGATTTCCAGATTTCATCTATTTTACTCAAGGCAGTTCAGTCTTTATCTATGCAAATTTTCATATGATTTTCAATAGACTTTATTTCGGTTCCTCGGTATGTAAAACATCCTAGAGATTTTATTCATTAACATGAGATAGAGTGTACGGAGATTTGCTGGCTGAAGCTCACGAATTGAGTTGAGACAGTTTGTATTGCCCTTTGCTGTTTGAAGCTTTTCCAATCCTGCACTGTATTTCTTTGTCCATTTTAGCATCTTTGGGGTATAATGGATACAAGATGGATGAAAAAGGAAACGGTTTTTAAGACATGTCCCTCAGCATAAACAGTGAGATCAACACCTGGGTAGGGCTTCATATTGGCTGGTGTACAACTTCTCTTTTTTATGCTGAAGATATGACCGAAAGATTTTGATACTTGAGAGAAATTGTTAACGATCCATTTTATATCCCCAAGTGTGTAGGCCATAAGTACGCATTTTTTGCGGGCACGAATTTTAAAGTTTTCTTTATATATATATATATATATATATATATATATATATATATATATATATATATATATATATATATATGTCCTTGAATAAAGAAAAAATAAGAAGCGTACACCAATCTAATATTATTAAAATTTATTAAAGCTACGAGTTTGAGAGAAAGCAGACAAAAAACAGAATTTTACAAATGCCAATTAAAATTCAATTTTCACTAATGCTAATTAAAAAAGGGCAATCCTTTAAGGAGAAAATACATTGAAAACTTAATAAAATTATTACCAACTATAAACACATACCTAAAGCATTGAATTACGATCTTTCTTTGAATCCATTCTTAAAGAATCCAACCTCTATCTATCTAACATAAAGAATACATTCTTAAAGGACTCAGTCATAAATTAGTGAAGATACCAGAACTACCAATAAACTGTTGAAGTCTACTTATTGATTACTTTCAGACTATTCTACAACTTGTACCACGAATTGTAGAATAAGATTTTATATATATATATATATATATATGTTGTGGTAGGATCCACCTAATTTGTATAGTGGAGTACCGACGATATAAATAAGGTTGGTACCGGAAGTCATGGGGGGCGAATACAGAGATCCAACTAGAGACTCTGCCCGACTGCGACTTAGTCAGCTCATTCTCCAGGAACGGTCTTCCCAGAAATATACAAAAGACTACATGTAAATATTGTGTACACTTTCTTGTTTCAATACATTTTATTCTAACTACATTTTGTGTTTGCATTATTATTCCATGCATTAGTCAAGTTTCAACAATGGCGACGAAGTAGAACGAACCATGCGCCAAGTTTCAACAATATATATATATATATATATATATATATATATTTATATATATATATATATATATATATAAAGAGAGAGAGAGGGGGAGAGACAGAGATAGATATATAGATGGATAGATAGATAGATAGATAGACAGATATCATTGTCAATAGAAACTAAATACAGACATATTAGCAACAATATATATATATATACATATACATATATATATATATATATATATATATATATATATATATATATATATATATATATATATATATATATACATATATATATAATTATAATGATAATGTTGTTTTGTTGATCAATCTTTTGAAATCTATTTATTGATTACTTTCAGACAACATTTCTACAGCTTGTACCAAGAATTGTAGTAATGCTGATGGATGTGAAATAGACAAATGTTTCTGTAATAAGGGCTTTGTGCTCAGTAGTACAGACTTCTGTGTCGGTAAGTTTGCTTTTAATACATTCGGACAATGTTAATAATATATCATGAACAGTTCTTGATTGCTAATTAATTTCAGAAGTTTAGGAAAATTTGAAATATAAATCAGATTTATTTTTCTAAACTCTTTCAAGTGTACAGTGATTTATTTTTCTTCTTTTCTTTTTTAGATATAGATGAATGTATTACAAATCCATGTGAATATAAATGTGAGAATACAAAGGGCTCCTTTTATTGCACATGTCCGAATGGTAAAAAAGTTATTGAGAAGATCAAATGTGAAGGTATGTTGATTTCAGTCCTTATTATAATAATGTATACTAGAAACATGCGTGAAAATTCCATGATTTTTCCTATTTGACTCTTCTGATTAATCTTAATGAATCGGTAAGCTCATGTTGAGCGCTACAGTAATAAAATATATGTAGAAATTCCCCTATCGTATCGTAGTGCCTTATTTATACCTAAAGTCAACCTCCAAAAATCTGAATATGTGTCGGCTTTAAATAACCTACAATGGGTTGATAATCCGTAAAATAAACAGATCACACAATACATATCCCATAAATTAACGGCCCTATGAAAAGAACAACAAATATCACATTCCATCATTCATTCATTCATTCATTTTTTTTTTTTTGCTGATGTTCACCAAATACAAGAACCAAGAGGGTTGCTGCCTGGTGTTGTATGAGCGTAACTAAAGGCAAGAAGTAAAGTTTTGAGGGCTATGTAGGAAACATAACAACTAACTATAGACTTGAATAGGTCAAGATTATTGTGGCTGGGAAAGCATAAGCGAATAAACAAACCTTAGAAGAAACCGGAAACCGAACCCTAAACAGGAAACAACAGATAAATTTTTATAGCTCTTTAGTTGAGCCTAACAATTTTAAAAAGTATTACAATAACAATCATAAAGAAGAATGGTTGTCGTTATTTTTAGAGCTGATGAAAGGATTTGAAATTGATAACTTTTTGCATTTTATTGAAAGAGCCGTTAAATACTTTTAACTTAGCTTCTTTCTTTCCACATTGAAGAAAATTGGTGTCTTTTCCCTCTTTTCACGAAATCAAAAAAGAATAGTTCAATATTTATGATGTATCTTTAGGATATTTTGTAAAATAAAATACAGAAGATCAAGCACAATTATAAAAGAATTATCATAGTCATAATATATGGTGCATTACATCAGATATTAAGAGACATCGTGTCTCCCCAGAATATTGTATACTTGAGGATTTAAGAAATAGTTTAATTTGATTTTAATTATTTCACTTTATATAACTTTATTTTTCACATTTGTAATATGTTGCTTCTATCAATAAAAATCTAGGAAAGGCAATGATCCCCAGTTATCTACCACTCTCCGCTGTATTCTTAATAATTTCAAGAAATAATTTAATTGGGTTTTAATTGTTTCACATTATATACGTTTATTTTTCTCACTCGCAATATGTTGATTCTATCACTAAAAATCTAGGAAAGTCAAAGTTACCCAATTATCCACCACTCTCCGGTGTATTCCTCATGATTTCAAGAGATATATTTTCATTTGTTTTTCAATTTATAGCCTTTATTTATCGCACTCTGAATCTGTTTCTTCTATCAATGAAAGTCTAGGCAAAGCAATGTTCCTCAATTATCTTCCACTCGCCGTTGTGTTCTTCATTATTTCGGAAATGGTTTGTTTTGCTTTTAATTCCTTCATTTTCAATAGCTTCATTATACCTGTGTAATATCTTGTATCTCTCACGGATAATCAATGTTTATCAATGATCCCTCACTTTCTGTTGCATCATAGATAATTTTAGAAATATATTCATGTAGTCATTAATTTTTTACACTTATTGTATTTTTATGTCTATCACTAAATATCAACAGATGCCATCTTGCTGTGTGATCAGTGTTCTACCTGATTTTAATAATGATGATATCTCAGGAATTTTCATTCTTTTTGGATTTCCCTTTCTTCTTTTTTGATACAGTTTCAAATCTGTTGCTTATAATGCGTTCAATTCTGGGTTTCAGAGAATTTGTCTATTTCTGTGAAAAGGCCCAGATACTTTTTAAACTTTCCACTTTATTTCAGCTTTATTCTGTCACCAACAAGAATCGGAACCCTGATTGTATGCCGCATCTGCTCTTTACTCATGATAACTAAATACGCTCATTATCTCTATCATCTTCTGTTTATCTTTTTTTGTCTTTCTTAAAATCTCTTCTATTTGTGGGTTGTGCGTATGTACGGTTTGGAAATTCAGTTGTAAACGAAGTTTGGTTGGTCTGTTCCGGTCAGTATGTTTAAAATGAGTTAAACTGTTAAAATTATTTACTGATGAAGATTTATGTTTTTATCTTCTCTGAAAATGATGATGGAAATAAACATTAGATTCAGTAGGAAACAATCTTTCAGTGACCAGATCTGGTGATTTTGTCAAACAAGCATTAAGGTGTTAAAATTATTTACTGATGGAGATTTTTATTTACTTTCTCTTCCCAAGATGATGTAAATAAACATTAGATTCAGTAGGAAACAATCTTTCAGTGACCAGATCTGGTGATTATATCAAACAATTATTAAGGTGTTAAAATTATTTACTGATGAAGGTTTGTATTTATTTCTCTTCACAAGATGATCCAAATAAACATTATATTCAATAGTAAACAATGTTTCGGTTACCAGATCTGGTGATTAAGGTGTTAAAATTATTTACTGATGAAGGTTTGTATTTATTTCTCTTCACAAGATGATGTAAATAAACATTAGATTCAGTTGTAAACCATCTTTCAGTGACCAGATCTGGTGATTATATCAAACAATTATTAAGGTGTTAAAATTATTTACTAATGAAGTTTTGTATTTCTCTTCACAAGATGATGAAAATAAACATTAGATACAGTTGTAAACAATCTTTCAGTGACCAGATCTGGTGATTATATCAAACAAGTATTAAGGTGTTCAAATTATTTACTAATGAAAGTTTGTATTTATTTCTCTTCACAAGATGATGTAAATAAACATTAGATTCAGTTGTATGAAAAAGCTGACTAGATCTAAACGTCTTTGACATTAAGATGTAAAAATGATTTACTAGTGAAGATTTATATTTTTATTTTCTCATAAAATAAGTAAAATACACTTTTATATTTTACTCTTTTTATCAGTTTGTGATAGCGACCACTGGGGAATGAACTGCAGTACACCGTGCGACTGTCAAAACAATGCTGAATGTGATCCGGAAAAAGGTTGTATCTGCCAAGATGGCTGGAAAGGAACAAAATGCTCAGAGGATATTAATGAGTGCGACAATGTTAACAACTGCACAAATATACAAACGTGTATAAATAAAAAAGGCAGCTATGATTGTCAGTGTATTGCTGGATATCGGAAAGAAGGAAATGGCTGTGTTGGTAAGTAAAAGAGAATATATCAGTTTTATCTTTGCAAACAATATAGATCTACCTTTCATTAAATAATTTAGGCGCGTCCACGGTGGATGAGCAGGAAACAGTTAGTTTCAACATAGACCAAATAAAGACCTTAAAATAGTACACCACCAAGTGCAATCCAAATAATCCATACACGTCCACAGAATGGGCATGACACAGACGTTTAGTTTCATCCTAAACGAAATAATGACCGTACAATATTTCAACACTATGTGGGATGCAAATAATTCATGCGCGTCTACAGTATTATCATGACACAGATGTTTATTTTCACCCTAGCTGAAATAAAGTCCTTGAAATATTTCAACATCAATTGAAATTCAAATACTTTAAGTGCGCCCACAGCGGATGAGCATGACACAGATGTTCAGTTCCATCCTAGTCGAAATAAAGACCATAAAATAGTTAAACAACAAGTTGGATCCAAATAACTATGCATGGCAAGTTCTTAGTTATCCGCGTTAAGTATAGCCAAGTATGGCACAAGGCAATGATTGTAAGTTATTTGCAATGTTTGTTTTAGATTTATTCATTACTATATATTAGTTTAGTTTATGTAATAAAAGCATAATTAGTACTTTTGACATCAACTTTATTAACCAATATATTTTTCATTATTTATATTATTTACATTCGGAAAAATGTTTTCATTTTTATTTATTATCCTAAATTTTGATCATTCGATCACTCGGCCATCTTTGCTTGTCTGTCTGTTAAGGCTTGATAATACAGACACGATGGAAACAATGCGTAAGAAAGAAAAAGAAGAAAATTAGATATCTTTAGATATAGACAGCAAGACAGCAACATGCTATCCTCAGAGATTAAATAAAGGAAGCCAGGATTCAGAAGTGCTAAAAAAGAAAAAGAAGAGATTGATTTATTGATTTGTAATTTACGGCTTATCAACCTTTTGCAGATTATTTAAAACCAGAAACGTTTTTTAGATTGTAATTATTTTTTTGAAATAACAATGAAATACTTATAAATGTCGTATTAATTAACCTATTTTTGGATGGGCCGGGGCGAAAAGGTAGATTGCTACCTTTCACGAGGGCATTTGCGTCTAAGTGAATATAACGAACCCAACTGGAAATGGAAACTGGAACTCCAATTTCTAATTCCGAGCCATTATCCATTACACCCGACGCACATCCATGCTTATTGCACCTGATATTCCCAAGCGACTACCCAGGTATTGACCAGGCTTAACGTTGCTTAACTTTTGTGATCTTGCGACAACCAGTATTTCAATATGATATGTCAGTAACGCCAAGAAGAGATTATATCCCTTGACATAGTTGGGGACAATAATGTAATTTCGTCAATTAAATAAAGGCATAATTTCAAAATTCCTCGAATGGAATTCAGATTAAGAGACACTCAAAGAAGTCCCAAGAGCATAACTGCTGAAACGTGATAATGAGAACAAAGGTGGGGAGATTAGTCCAAATCTAAATAATAACGCCTCATCCAATCGTAAAGATCAAGCTCCAAACATACAGTCGGCTACTATTGGCCCAAAACTTAGGCCTACCATTAAATGAAGTTAGACTACAGTATGCGATAACTTGTGCCAAATTACATAAGGTCACACAACTTCACTGTATATTGAGAAACTAACTATATTTCACCAACGAAACAACTGCCTGAAAAAGTCCTTTCGTGCTTGCCACATCAATCATTGCTAATGGTCAACCGTAACTGAGAACCATGAGGCCTGGCTACTCACCACCAACCATGCTGTCTCGTTTGAAAATACCTGTCGGAGTAGAAGAGACGGCTACATTTAACCGTTTCGACAGTGAAAGGGTGGAACCGTCATGCCAAACTAGTAGTAGCCTGATATTCATATCGTTGTGAAAGTAGCTCGTCAGAGCAGTTGCCATGAAAATACTTATAGAAAAGAGAGAGGTAAGCCACAGCACGTCTGTAGACGAGATGCCAGATGAGGACCTATCACATTGCATATCCATCTCTGGATAAGCAACGTGTATAGACTCTTTCTTGATCTTCGTTTTGCGAAGCTAAGCCATGATGATGATATTTCTATGTGCGTTCTATAGCGAACAACTTACAACAGACACTAGTAGTAACCATTTATTGTATCGGTATAACTTAGCGAACATGTAAAATTTGTCAGGAAACATTTAAAATTCTACGTGTAGACGCATTAAAGTTCACATCGACTTCTGTAAAATATTAATACCATAGATTACACATCATGCCAGGTAGTTTTTTGATAGTACTGTTAAGCATATCACTCCAAGCAAAAACGTGATAATGAGAACAAAGATGAGGAATTAGTCCGAATCAAAATAATAACGCCCCATCCAGAAACATATCATAAATTGTGGTGTACAAATTAAACTCAAGCTCAAAATTCTTAGCTAGGGCTATACCTATCGTATAGGTCAAGCTCCAAACATAAAGTCGACTATTAGTGGCCCAAAACTTAGGCCTACCATTAATTGAAGTTAGGCTACAGTATGCGATAACTTGTGCGAAAACTATATAAGGCCACACGACTTAACTGTATATTGAGAAACTAACTATAATATCTTTCCCCAAAGAAACGATTCAGAGATTGCCTGAAAAAATTCTTTGGTGCCGTTCCCATCAACCATTGCCAATGGTCAACTGTAGTTGAGAACCGTGACGCCACCAAACGAAGTTTCCTTCTTTAAATATACCAGCAGGGCCGCTCTCAGAGACAAGAGGCAGAGGAGGAAGTACTACAACTCTATGCCATTGTGCCCAGGCTGGGATATTCAGCTGCAACTACTGCGGCCGTGTATGCCTGTCCCGCATTGGACTTATCAGTCACAAACCTACCTGCAAGCGACGTTTATAGACTCCTTCTTGATCTTGGTTTTGCGAAGCTAAGCCACGATGATGATCTTTCTATATGCCTTCTATAGCGAACAACTTACAACAGAAACTGTTAGTAACCATATATTGTATCGGTATAACTTAGCGAACATGTAAAATTTGTCAGGGAACATTTAAAATTCTACGTGTAAACACATTAAAGTTCACATCGACTTCTATAAAATATCAATACCATAGATAACATCATACCAGGTAGTTTTTTTATATTACTTTTAAGCATATCACCCCAAGCAAGG
The DNA here is from genome assembly GCA_964036315.1 of Acanthosepion esculentum. Taxonomy (NCBI): domain Eukaryota; kingdom Metazoa; phylum Mollusca; class Cephalopoda; order Sepiida; family Sepiidae; genus Acanthosepion; species Acanthosepion esculentum. Next base: position 36,026,608 of record OZ038508.1, on the reverse strand, counting down.
CGGGAATGCTACTATCAAGCAATGGGTTACAGAGAGTCAGAGCAAGAGTAAAGAGGGTGTTTGAGGAAAGGATATAGCGAAGGATGGGGATCAGGATCAAGGTATCAGAAGATGTCGATTGACATTACATTTTAATATTTGATAATTATAGCTATCAGAGAAGCAAGTTATGCAGGTTTGAATTCAAATATTTCTTCTAGACTGACTGGCAGTCACTGCTAAAGAGCTCAGTCTGTCCTATAATTTATGCAGATTTGAATTCAAATATTTCTCCCAGACGGACTGCCAGTCACTGCCAAAGATCTCAGTCTATCCTATAATTTATGCAGGTGTGAATTCAAATATTTCTTCTAGACTGACTGGCAGTTACTGCTAAAGAGCTCAGTCTGTCCTATAATTTATACAGATTTGAATTCAAATAATTTTCCCAGACGGACTGCCAATGACTGCCAAAAGCCCAGTCTGTCCTATAATTTATGCAGATTTGAATTCAAATATTTCTCCCACACGGACTGCCAGTCACTGCCAAATATCTCAGTATCTCCTATAATTTAAGCAGGTTTGAATTCAAATATTTCTTCTAGACTGACTGACCTCCAACAAAATAGAGAGAAATTGAATTCCGAGTCCACATTCCGTTTTGGGAGCTTTTCCCCTACCCGCACACCCATCTCTAAGTACAAATGTGCCATGTTCTTTCATTCAGCAATGTAAATTCTCTTGGTGTAAATCAAGCAGCATTTGGTCAGTTCATCATAAAGCTTTATTTTTCACCCTTAAAAATAAATTGTATATTTTATTTTCATGTTTCCTTTCATTTTTAGATATTAATGAATGCCAGGAAGACAAGCCATGTACAGATCTGTGTGAGAATATAAAAGGATCGTTCTTTTGCAAATGTCACCAGGGATATTCGAGCCCGAATGAACAAAACTGTACAGGTAGATGAAATTGATTGATTCATTCATTTTTTTTGCTTTTTTTACGGTTCATGATCCATTAGTGTATTATATAAAGCAGAAATATATCTTAAATTCTTTTATTACTATTATTATTATTATTATTATTATTATTATTATTATTATTATTATTATTATTATTATTATTATTATTATTTCACCCCAAGGAAGGCAATAAAGCACTAAGACGTAAGTGGTTGCTGACTTTTCATATTTTTTTCACTCTTCTGTCCAGTTCATCCCATGCTAATTCTGGGGTGTCTCCAAACTTATGAACTATTATATATATATATATATATATATATATATATATATATATATATATATATATATTATCAGAGAGACCTTGTACATCAAACAGCTCTCCCCCACCATCAACCTTACCATGTTTAACAATGTTAACGGAGTGTTGAAATTCTTTTAAAAATAGAAAATTGCCCACTCAAATTCCGCCTATGTCCGACACACGATGGCTCGTCCCTACTACCTTAAGTAAGAAATAATACATCTCACACAGTCAAAACAAAAAATAAACTAACTACACCAAAAGAAAAAGCGCTTGGAAATTGAAAAAAAAAACGGTTCGAATATGAACAGTTTTTAGGCTCGCTCACTCACACTAAACAGAAAAATGTAAGAAAGCATGTAAAACTATATAAAAATTAATGAAATTTTCCCTGTCCGTCATATTTCACTAAAGATGTTTAAAAGAAAAGTTGCTATCAAAATATACATTATATATATATATATATATATATATATATATATATATAGTCATCCACATACAAGCCTGTTTCGCGGTATCACAGCTCATTAATGTGGCTAGATACCCGATTTTTTGAAGCCGGGATCGAAACCCGACCGATTTGGCATACAGGCAGAGATACTAATCCTAAGTCACCGGTGCATAGCAAAGAAAAGTAAATTTTAACATATTATATCGGCGATATATATATATATATATATATATATATATATATATATATATATATATATATATATATATATATATATATATATATATATATATATATATATATATGTTGTGCTAATTGTTTATATAAGTAAAATGTTGGTCACGCATTTCAAGGGCAAATAATTGATGCAAATTTATTAATTAACTGTGTGCCGTTGTAAAATTATAAAAAGGAAGTCGCAAACAAGTAAACGCCAATATCTAGGGTTTTAATTATTGAAATACGAAATGCTATTAATTTATTTTATTTCATTAAACATTTTAGCTTAATTCTTTAAGTCTTCAATTCATCATAAATCTATCTTTGTATATGATGTTCTTTTGTGTATATTTTTGGTGCAAACTTTAAATGTGTATATTTTCATTGAATATATATCCAAAATTGTTATTTAGAAGTGAAAGCTGTCGTTGTAAATACTTCGGATAAGTAAATCTATCTTTCAGATCCGTCCTCTTCTCCTCTTGGTGTTTAAGAACTCCTTGCTAAAAGTATTTTCACATGAGTAATTAAAATTGCAAAAAAGCATGTATAACTAATGTATTTATTACTGACATCAATCTTGTCAGAATTTACGCTCATAACTTAATCTGAAAAGTCAGAGTCATAGAAATACTGTCGAATGTCCACGGGTTTAGCTAGTATATATTATTATTATTATTATTATTATTATTATTATTATTATTATTATTATTATTTGTGTATATTATGTTCCCTGCTTTGTATCCTGTAGAGCCGGTCAAAATTATGGCCTTTAAGCCCTATATAAGTATTATCATTTAATTGATAGCACTTTACTTAGTATATGGGATATTTCTGGTAGGGTGATCTTCTGGGCAACTTGAATATTGATGTTACTGGAGACACTTAGTAAAATTATTTATTCTTTTTCTCCCGATGCCAAGAGATGCGATTACTATTGGTACAGTCTCAATCTTCATTCCTCACATCCTGTTAATTTTGATCTCCAGAACCTTGTATTTGGACAATTTTTCGATAATTTTCATGGAGGTGTTTCTATCAGATGGTATTGCTACGTCAATTATCACGCACTTCCTGAATTTCTTGTCTTTTATGACAATATCAGTTCTGTTGGCATTTATTTCCCTCTTTGAATTGGCATGTCCCAGAGGATAGTTACACATCGTTATTTTGGGTAACTATGTTACTTTGGTAACTGAATGGTTGGTGCTCATGCAATCTCTCAGTAGTTTCGATTTTGTGCTTCTTGCATATCTTCCAGTGGACATATGTCGCTACCTTGTTATGTCTGTGGGTATATTCATTTAATTATTATTATTATTATTATTATTATTATTATTATTATTATTATTATTATTATTATTATTATTTCCTTTGATTTCTGGCGTTTACACATTTCTTTGCAGGTCCCGCCCAGGGACCTATGGTTAGAAATGGCATTATGACACTTTCCACTGACAAAAAAAAAAAAACTAAATAAATAAAATAATTACATAGATAAATTATTTCCTTTGATTTCTGTTGTATATAAAATTCCTTTCGGATCTTGTCTTTATGACAATATCAGCTCTGTTGGCTTTTATTTTTCTGTTTGAATTGGCATGCCCCAGAGGATAGTTACATTGTTATTTTAGGTAACTATATAACTTGGGTAATTGAATGGTTGGTGCTCATACAATCTTTAAGTGGTTTTCGAATTTGTGCATCTTGCATAACCTCCAGTGCACATATGTCGCTACCTTGTTATGTCTGTGGGTATATTCATATGCATGGACTTCCAGTGATCCCTTCAATAAATCTACTGGAATCTTTTTCAACCAGTCCAAGGGCTCCAACTACAACAGGGATTGTTGATGTTCCCATGTGCCACATTTTTGAGATTTCTATTTCAAGGTCCTTGTATTTTGACAGCTTTTCGAATATCTTCAAAGATACATTGCAGTCTGCAGGGACTGCCATATCAATAAGATGGCACTTATTTTGTTTGTGGTCTTTAATAACAATGTCTGGGCAGTTGGCTTTGATTGTTCTGTCAGTGTGTATTGTGTAGTCCCATAGAATTGTAACAGGTCCTATCTCCGTAACCCGGTCTGGGTGGTGTTCGTACCAGTTTCTTTCAGTTTCCTTCCCGTAGGAGTTGCAAATTTTCCAGTGCAGATATTGGCCCACTTTGTCATGCAGGGTTTTATATTCAGTGGGTGCCAATATCGTGCAACCTGATACAAGATGGTCAATGGTTTCTTGATATTTATCACAGAATCTGCATTTTGGGCTACTATTATTATTATTATTATTATTATTATTATTATTATTATTATTATTTCCTTTGATTGCTGTTGTATACAAATTTCCTTCCGGGTTTTGTCTATGACAATATCAGGTCTACTGGCTTCGATTTCCCTGTTTGACTTGGCATGCCTCAGAGAAAGTTACATCGTTATTTTGGATAACTGTGTCTGATTGGTGCTATTATTATTATTATTATTATTATTATTATTATTATTATTATTATTATTATTATAGGACAAATTTCAAGGTTGAAATTGTTACGAAATCAAGTATTGTGGAAATCACATGACAACATTTACAATCCTTGAAAATTATATTATTTCAGATATTAATGAGTGTCAAGAAAATTTAAGCGGATGTGAACAAGTGTGCAATAACAATGAAGGTTCATATACATGTAACTGCTTCGAGGGTTATAAACTGAATGATGATCGGCAAACCTGCTCACTGATACAACGTAAGTTATTGATCCTATTTCAAAGTTAATACATCTGTCACAATATAGTTTAAAAAAGATTGTTAAATGTTTTCAACACATATGTTCCGATGTTTCAATCCTAATTTGAACTTCTTGGAAAGGTTCAAACAAAATACGATCTTTTGATAACAGAAAGACTTCCTTGCAAGTTTTGACTAATTTGTATGTTAATTGCTGGAGCACTATCAATCTGAGTGTTTTTTCTTATATTTAAACTATTTTTTGTTTTTTTAATTGTAATCTAATATAATTATTATCTATTTAAAATTTGTTTTTATTTCAACTATTGAAAAATTTATTGCTAATTTTATACCTTACCAATTTATTAAATGTCTCCTTTTAGATATTTCGGTGCAAATTTAAACTACTTTGAAATATCCAATGTTAATTTTTATATTTGTATAACGGTGTGAGATTTCTAGTATGTTTTGGTGAAAGCTTTCTCCTGGTAAATTTATCCCACAAACATATATTGTTGGACTCAGTGTGGGTCCAGGTAAAAATGAGTAATATATAAAACACTATAAAACAAACGACAATTAATTTAAGATATTGACAAAAGAGATTAAAGTTCCAATAAAAGAAGAAAAATTAAAGATGACATAAAAGAACATTTAAAACTAGAGAATATGCGTTTGTGTGTGTGTGAAATGTGTGTAGGACTACGTGATAGACACATGTGTGAAATGTGTGTAGGACTACGTGATAGACACATGTGTGAAATGTGTGTAGGACTACGTGATAGACACATGTGTGAAATGTGTGTAGGACTACGTGATAGACACATGTGTGAAATGTGTGTAGGACTACGTGATAGACACATGTGTGAAATGTATTTAGGACTACGTGATAGACACATGTGTGAAATGTGTGTAGGACTACGTGATAGACACATGTGTGAAATGTGTGTAGGACTACGTGATAGACACATGTGTGAAATGCGTGTAGGACTACGTGATAGACACATGTGTGAAAGAGTACAAAAGTCAAGAGAGAAAAGTAAAACCATGAAAACGAAATTTGTACCAATGGGGACACTTTTTTTATACACCACGTGCGACTACATCTTAAAACCAGAAGCTGTAAAAGAGAAAATTTAGAAACGCCCGTGAGCCTAATGGTCGCGTTCCAACTTTACGTTGACGATATCTTAATACGAGAGCCGAAAATCCATTAAAGTGATTGAGTGTAAATATCATATCATAAGAAGCGCCGCCTGGAGACGATTTTTTTTAGAAATGTCAATTAGATAAGCCACATAACTTAAAAGGAAAAGAAAGAATTTATTAAGAACGTTAATGTGATAACAAAAAAGAACAAGTTATTAGATCGACTGTTAGAATACCAAATGTCTGAAAGGGCGACGTGAGCTTCGTCACAAAATAAAAGAGCGAATGAGGCTTTTAAATTCGCATTTAGTGTACACACACACACACACACACACACACACACACACACACACACACACACACACACACACACACATATATATATATATATATATATATATATATATATATATATATTATATATTGTTTTGGCAAAGTCATCTAGCATTTGTTGGAATAAGTTATTTTTGACAGACAAGTGAGGTAAAGCCACAGTCTCTTGATCACCTGGTCATTGGGTAATACATTACATGACTCATTTCAGAAAGATTTAATACTGAAAACTACATTTTTCATTTCAGAATCTGAAGCATGTAAAAACGCTAATTGCACCAAAAATCAGTTTTGTAAATATAGCAATGGCACCGGTGAATGTCTTTGTAAAAATGGCTATGAATTTGACAACACGACGAAAACATGTAAATGTAAGTATCTCTTTAGATCTGAATAAAATAATAAATTAAATGTTTATTTATCTTGTATCTGCTCTGCGTTTTTCAATCCATTTTTTATTAGAGTATTTTTTATCATTTCAACCAAAACAAGCCAACAGACGCAAGGGGATTACTGAGTGTGAAAGAATATTTAAATAAAAAACACTATTCAGGTGTGAGAACAATAAAAAAACAGAATCTGTCTATATTTCTGAGGTGAGGTATTATGTACACTATTTACATTATTCGGACTATTGTCCTCATCTTTGTTGCCATATTTATCACAACGTTTCGGCTGTTGTACGCTCCGGCCTTCTTCAGGTGGTTGGGATGTCGAACTGAACACTTTATTTCGCTCGCTGGGGTAGACTGTTCTAGTTCCAAGTGACATGTATAATGGATGTCAATTATCAGTTATCTCCTGTTAATTCACCTCTCCAACTTCTCCACTGCCTTAACCAGGTATAGAACTCACAACACTTTGGGTCCTGTTACTGGATCTACCCAACGCCTTTATCTGTGTATAAATTTCTGGGACTTATAAACTTAATGTCTTCAGCAACCATTTTTACCAGTCCCTATATTGCAAATATTTGCTGTTATCATTTTAATTTTTTTATCAGAGCTCATATTGCAATTTTTGTTGTTTTTATTGCTTTTCCCTGGTACTGCTTATTACTGGTTTCCATATTGTATTCATTTCTATGATTGGTCGGCTCAGATTTTTGTGGCCTAGTATATGTGCTGATTACTTAAGTTTACGAATTTTCCAATGATGTTCTTTGTCTATGATTCCAACCTGATCCCACAGAGGGCGGTGATCTACCTTTTCTCTCCATATGTGGTCAGCCACGCCTGATTTTTTCACTTCCCCTCATGTTACTGTTTTTTGGTTTTCTTGAAGCTTTACCTTAAGAGGGCGGCCTGTCTCGCCTTTTTAAAGAACAGAAATAACAAATAGGATAATCATTGATATTGCACTTACATTTTTGAAGATTAAAGTTGGCTGGAAAGCATGAAACCAGAAGGAAGTTCCACAAGCAAGAGGTGCGAGAAAAGAAACTGTTAGCATATAACTTCCAGTTGCAGCTAACCCTTTCGACTGTAAAATGATGAATCTATTACTGCACTTAAATTCAGAGGACGAGAGTTTACCATGAAAATATTCATAGAAATGGCACAGGGAAGCTACATTACGGCGGTGTAAAAGTTAATGAAGCAAAGATGCTAGCTCAAGACCCATAATATTGTAAATTCCTTGAATTTTATCAAGGATTTCTATATATAGATCAGGTGCACCAGACCAGATATGGCAGAAAGACCTGATTGTAAAATTGGATTTTACCAAAATGTTTTTAAAATTGTTTACCTTACTTGAATCATTCGAAATTCATTGACTGAACAGATAGTCCTACTCTCAGTTGAAATTTATAAAATCCTTTTATTAAAACAATTTTTCATGAAATTAGAATCCACTGAATATGGCCGATCTTTTTTTTTATACCAAGGAGAGTTTTCCTGTAATTCCTGTAACATACAAGATTTTAGCACTTTCTAATCTCTATCCTGACTTTTGTTATTTTATCATTGGCATGGTATAATAAAAGAGATATATTTGTATGAGTGAGAAATCCTTCACTTTACAAAAATATGAATGTCTAAGATGAGTGAATTTTTATCTTTTCGTTATTTCTTTCCAGGGATCGATTTGTGTAAAAGCAACCCTTGTAAGAATGGCACATGTCTTTCAAATTCAAGTAAAATCACCTGTAATTGTTACACTGGCTATTACCAGGAAGTGGACAGTTGTAAACGTAAGATTTTCATCTTTATACTTTTTCTTGGCATTCCGTTTATGTAATAAAATTGAGGATCTAATTTATTACAGTCGTAATGAGTTGTGAGACTAGCTTGCCACCACTACTACATTCAGAGTGCTCAAATATCTCCTTTACTAAAAGAAATACTCCTTATGTAATGCATAAATTGATGTCATAGTAAAATAATATAGATTACATTACAAAAGAATTCAATAACGTTTACTCACTTTCATTTATTAAACATTAAATTATATCACTTAGCATCTTCCATAATTTTCTTTGACTTTCAGTTAATCTGGTGTATATTTATGTGCATTCTTAAATTTTTTAAAATCTGAGAAAGTAATTATAGGGGAAACCATCGTAAATCCGATGTGTCAACGGTGCCGCAGGTTCGAATCCTGCCGGAGCACGCATATTTTTCTTTAATAAGATTTGTCAAATATTCAGGCCACTACACGATAATAAATATACTGTTTAAAAATAGAAACAGGGCGTCTACTCAAATATGGGTACCCACTAAAAATAAGGTTTAAATGATAAAAATCTGTCTGATTAATAAATAAGAAAATCCACTACTTCTTGAGAGAAAATATATAAGCTATTCATCATTTAGGACTTCATGGCACAAATGTTTTTTTTATATATATATATATATATATATATATATATATAATGGACTCTCCCGTCAGTTTCGACGTATGAGGATCGGACAGCTTAACTGATTCAGTTATGAAATTTTGTGCGATAATCATAAGTGGTACTTAAGACCTCTTAGTGATTTACAAAGGAGGCCACATATGGAGCAAGAGTGAGGATTGTGAGATGAGATCACTATTAGATTGGCTGACCTTTTAGATCTTGCTCTCGCTTATCAGTAGTTTTCAATCTGTTTGTCTGAATCATCTTCAGACAAGTAGATTGAAAACTACTGAGTCCATTAAAACGCGTTGATCTCCATTTTTACCCGCTGCAAGGCTAAGTGCTCAGGGTATATTGACAGCTGACAAGTCATTTGGAGCAATACATCATTATTTAAGCATTAGAAAAACATAGCCATGCACATAATATTAGACAGATATTAGTTGGTAACAGAATAATACACACAGTAAAAAGAACCATCTGTTATTGGAGGCCATCTACATTAAAATGAAGCAATCCGCACTTAACAAAATACCATTTCAAATAAGTCACGAAATATTACATTTCATCTAGATATATGGTTCTGCTGTTAATATTTCGGTCTTTCGCGTGGTGTGACGTCATAAGAATCGCATCTTGAACTTACGATCTGAGTCTGCTATTCTGCGTCAACATCACAAAATAAGTCTTTGATGCTGGATGTCTTTGTTTAAATGTCCGTATAACCACTCTGAAGATGGCTCATGTGAGCCGAAAGCTTAGATCAATGACCATCTTAACAAAAATATCCAATTTTTTGACAATTTTCTTCTTTATTTTTACCAGACATTAAAGTAAACATACGAACTTTTGAACGGTGCATGATCAGACATAATAGACATTCATTGTCTGTTATATTTAACAATATATATATATATATATATATATATATATATTGGGTATATAATCTAGCCGATTTCATTTGGATACATTGTCTTTTCTGGTTTCCATCACTTTAGTTATTAAATATCGCACATTATGATAAAAGAAGATCTGGCAAGTAAGATTCATCCTGTACAAGACATGGGTAGATGTAGAGGTAGTTTATGCAGATAGGAGAGGAAAATAACAGTTAATCCTAGACATGTACAGGATTGTAGTGGTCGGATAAAACTTCGTCTTGTGAGTTGGTTCCACAGAGCAGTGGTTCGAGGGAAGAAACTGTTCGAGTAGAACTTACTTCTCACCAATGGAATACAGAGGAAATGTGGGTGGTTTGCTACAATATGAGTGACATGGCGGGCCGAGCCATGACGGTTAGAACTCTAGTTTGTCCGATTACTTTCCATGGAAGTAGCAATAGATCCGTGAGACGCCTCCCACATTCTAAAACACGGTGGAAAATAATTTGTCACCCACAAGGACTCGGAGACGCTTTTGGACTCTATCGAAACTGCAAAGTGAGGTCCGAGCAGCTCCCGACCAAATATAACAACTGTACTCAATCTTAGGCTAGATATGGCTTATGTAAAGGCAGAGGATACCATTTGGAGTCAGGCATTTACTGAAATGGTACAGCTTGCCAATCATCTTTCCTGCATCTTTTGTGATGGAACATAGGTACAAGTTCTACTTTAGGTCAGGTGTGAGTTTTGCGGTTAATCTCTTATTGGACTTAATAACATTTCTGGCAAGAATAAATATTCGACCTGTCTCATTTATCTTACATATATATATATATATATATATATATATATATATATATATATATATATATATATAACAGAGGATGTCTGTGTGTCTGTGTGTCCGTGTGATAACTTTTCACTCGATATCCATCCAACTGATTTTGACTAAACTTGGCACATACATTGTACAATGTAAGAGATAGCTTCTTAGCGTAAAAATCGACAATTTAAAATAATCCATAATCGATAAAGCTTTTTTCCTCCGATTTCGTTCAAACTCGGTATGTAGGTTACTTGCAGCATGGAGAGCTCAACGATACCTCGAAAAACGAAAAATCGATTTCAACACAAATTTTAAACAAAAATCTCCCTCGACTTTCAAGCAATCTAATGCAAACTTCACTCAATTGTAGCCAACAGTAAGTTGATTGTTTAACAGCCATTTAAGTTGATAATTGTGTCTACATATATAGTGAAAACCCGCGTAAATAGCGAAGAATGGCAATATTTACTGGTTTCTTTCTTATTTTTCGTGGTTCTTTTAATCAATTTTAACCAAACTTAAGAAATGCTTTATATATGTATCTTTTACATCCCTGGAAGAAGACTAACAAACTGAATTTTAAAAACTCCAAAAATAATTTTGATCTGAATTAATCTTTCATACGTTCGGCTAACTTCGACTGAATAAATACATACTACTTCTGTTATATCAGTAACTGCATTAATCAAAATGTTTTTAATGAAAGTACTTTAAAGTAACTGAAGAAGATAGACTCTGTTACATCTAAACATGATGCCGTTTTTGCTCCATTCTAATTGAACGCTTTTTCTGATCGACCAGCTGGCTGCTAGTTACTGTATATTTTTATAATTGTTCCATTTCATTGTTATCTATTATTTTACCCATACAATCAAAATCGTTTTTTTTTCTTTTTTTTGTTAATTGTTTTTTTTTTGTGCTTTCAAAGCCATGCACGCCTCCGGATTACTCTTTCTCTCACGTCCTAAGACATTACCTATATCCATATATGATCAGGCACTCAATACTTTTTTGACAAATCTTTATTGAACGAAATAATTTTTAAATTTGCATAAATAATTGTTTCTTTTATTTAAATCTTCCTTCTTTTAGCCTGTGATTATGCACACTGGGGTGAAAACTGCCAGAAGGTATGTGAATGCGTATACGGAATATGTAATAATGTGAAAGGTTGTGTGTGTCGTGAAGGTTACACTGGTTTGACATGCAATAAAAAAATAAACTATTGCGTCAATCATACTTGTGATGCAACCAGCAACTGCAAGAGTTTGGCCACCAATTACACATGTGAATGTAAGGATGGATACTATAATGCAACACCAAGCATTGGAAATTGTACAGGTAAGTTGATAATTTAAAGTTATTTTGACATTCGTGTAGCAATATTTGCATTTTTCCCTTAATAAGTTTGATTCATATTGGAGAGTGACTCATTGTGCCTTCTCGGGTTAATGTTTTCCACTGACGAGAAGTGGAAAGATTTTATTGAATCAATTGCTAGGTTTGCTGCTAAGAAAGTTGGTTCATTACTGTGTCATTCTAGACAATTTTTCTCCCCGGTACCTTACACATTTATAAGTTTAACATTCGACTATGCATTGGATATACTGTCTGGTGCTTCGGTTATATATTTAGAGATCCTTGATAAAATCCAAACAAGAATTTGCAATATTACTGATCCTGCCCTGTCATCTCAGCATCAGAGAAAGATAAATAAATAAAAAAATTAAGAAAAGGGAAAAAGTGTATATAATTAAAGTAATACCACACAAGATGCTAGAGACCCAGTACAGCAAGCCCAAGCAAACAGCTCCTTTTCCTTTTTTTTATTTATTTATCTTTCTCTTCCCTGCCCTTCATTCATGTCATCCATAACAAATATTTTCCTCATAATTTCTATTCCCCGTTAAACAGTTCTGATGAGAGGGGACGAAACCGGTTAACTGGTGTTTTTATTTTAAATCTAACATGGCTGTTAATAAAAAATTGTTTTTTATGCCTTGATATATATATATATATATATATATATATATATATATATATATATATATATATATCACATTATTCATTTATTACCCGATCAGCCCTTAATTTGTTTTAAATCTCAGTCTGGTCTGTTTGGATGAATAAATTTGAAAGGGTAGGTACAGCATGAAATGCAAGCAGACAGGATTCTTTTTTATGTACTGTGTGTCCTTTCTCGACGTGGGTGTTCATGAGACTCAACAATTTCCGGTCCTTTGTAGGTATTAATATATTTTGTCTTTTTGTCTTTTTTTTCTTTCTTTTAATATAAACCCTATTCCGCCATCTGTTTATTCAAGTTCACTGAATATGTTACGCGTTGCTTTCCTTTGTTCATTTTAACTTAAATCTGTCTTGTGAGTATCATATTTTACATACTCATTAAGTGCTCCAGAAATTTCAATTGTCTCTGCCTGATGCTAATTATTACACGCTCTCTGAAATTAATAAGCAAATCGTATAAACTTTAATAATTCAAATTTGCTTTGAAAACAAGTTGTCAAATTTTAAGCAATCAATTTAGAGGTCAAAATAAAGCCTGACTTAAAATTTTAGGTATTATCAATATGTTTTATTGAAGTTATTGAATTTACTTGATGTATTCTAAAGAACTGCCGTCTGAAGTTGTTAGGCAAAGCCAAATAATCACATTTTGCTTCAATAAAAAGGTAATAAAATCATCAAAAATTGATCAACACCGATCATAGAACAAATAACAAACACATATAATCCTTTACATTTTAATATAGTGACTCTTCTTCTGAATAACAGCCGCTAATCTATTATCTATTGATTTTAATTTTACTTCAACATGTTCAGTTACCGACATGATATCCAAATGCTTCCCATAGGTCTGCTTTTCTGCCATATTGTTTGCCACCTTCATATAATTTCATCTTTACAACTTACCATAGATTTTCGATTGGATTCAGATCAGGACTTGATGGTGGCCATTCCATTATCTTCGCTCCGTAAATCTTTTATGCTCAAAGAATTCATGGATGAGCTTAGAAATATGAGAAGGAGAATTGTCGTGCATAAATACACACTTCACTTATAAACTGCGTGACTGGGACTTGTACTATGCAAAGAAAATCTTGTTCATAAAATCGCAATAGTTAGCACTGTTCAGTTCAACACTTTCATCGAATTTGAATGATCCAATAATGGTTTGGAGGACAATACCAGCCCATATTATAACAATACCATCGCCTTGTTGCCTTCTTTTAGCAACAGGAACGTCTGAATTGGATAAAATCCATCCTTTGACTCTTCCATCAGGTTCATCAAATGTCACTGGTTATACGTCTCTGAAAATTACTTTAGATAAGACAATTTTCATGTATATCTTCTCCCAATTTTGACGCATTAAAATATTTGCTTTTGTGAGATGAGTTTGCCTAGGTAAATTTCTTACAGATACCAATTCACAAAGTATTCTACACCTTTCGTCCTTCATGACTCCATCAATTCCAGCCTTTTCAAAGATCTGAGCGCTGGTCAAAGGCGGTTGTTTCGCTATAACTCGCTTTAGTTTACATTCATCTCGAAGAAGCAAATTCTTAAAGCCTTTTCCTTTGAGTTCTCAACTTAGTTATATTTTCAACAGCCTTCTTTATCGTTTGATGATCTTTGCAAAACTCCTTTGGTGTCTCCAATGTGGACATTTCCTCAATCAATAACTGTTATTTTCTTTTTTCAGTAGTTGTTACATCCTTCCCTTCACCCATGTTTCGACATGCATTATGGACAAAAAGAAAAAAATAATCTTTATTATATTTCAGATGTCTTAAGCTATCAGTTTAATCTGCATACTAACTTCAATCAGTCCATTTTCGTAAATTCCAAATATCTCAAAAACTAACCAGTAAAAATGGCAGAAACATTAGTTAGCTATTTTACTAAGGGTGGAAATAGACGAGTTTAAATTTGAACTTTTTGTTTTATATGATTTGCATAATAACTTCAGACTGGCTGTATATTACATTTTGTTTTCATTTTCTCGAAAGTTTCATCGTTGCTTACATGCTCTGTCCATGGTATCCTCAGCATCCTTCTGTAGAGTCAAATTTCTATTGATTCAAATCTCTTTGAGGAGATTGTCCAGGATTCACTGCGGGACAGATAACACGTATCAGTTCAGAACTCTTCTCTTAGTTTCTAACTAATTTTTCTGTTTCTCAATATTCTGCATAAATTTTGGAATTCATCTTTGGCTCCTCCAATGCGCCCTCAGATTTTAATGTCACACTTTCCGTCCTCTGTTAAAACACTTCCCAGATATTTAAATTGTTGATGGTTCATTTTTGTATCTCCGATTCGTAATTTGCAATTTCGGCTCATCCTTTTGCTAACAACCATGTCTTCTATATTCTTACAGTTTATGCTGAATCATTCCTTCTCACTTTCCTTCACTAGATTTTGTAGGATTGTTTGTAATTTTCTTTCTGTGTCTATTATCAACATTGTGTCATCTGCATATATTATGTTATTAAGATTGTTTTCACCAATAATGAATCCCGATAGGACACCTAATTCTCTCATAATCATCTCGTAGTATAGGGTGAACAAGTCCGGTAAGGAGACACATCCTTGTCTTACACCCATTTCTATTATATATATCTGTAACACCTTTTCTGTCCGTATGCAGGTGGTTTGCTGGTAGTATAAGTTCTTGATTATTCTAATATCCTTTCCAAATACATCAATATTGCTGAGCAGTTCCAACAGATCTTTGTTTGGTTTGTTTGTTTAAGGGCATATCAACGTCTTATGGGTCATTTAATGCCGAAATTTAAATTTCATAGTTGTTTATGTAACTTTTAATTTTTTACTATTAAAATCTATTGCTGGAATTTATTTTTTAACTGTTGAAAATTGCACTGTTTTGACATAAGTAAACATTATTATAGATTTATCATTAAAAAATTCTATCTTACCAGAGTTTATTCAGACAACAACAACAACGAAAACGGCAACAACAACAATAGCAACAACAGCGACGACAAAACCCACAGCATCTCAGACTTGGACAACTTTCAAGGCTTCAACAAAAATGGCATCTTCTGTAATACCAACAAAGCAGGTAATTTCCAGTTCAGCGACAACGGCGACACCAATAGAAACAGAATCAGTGGCAGTTTCCAGTGCATCAGGGACAACGGCAACTCCTGCAATAACAAATAAAATAAGTTCAGAGACACTTAACACAACAGACACAATTACTACACCCAGTGTTCCCTCAACAGAACGTAAGTAACATTTCTACATTATAAGCAAATGCATTTTATTATTAAGTATTACCAGAGATTGTTATGGGACCTCTTGTGATGCGATAGGCAACAAGCTACTATTAGAACATTATCGGTTGAGCGTCTTTCATTATCCTAATCTGTTATCCTAATCTGTTATCCTAATCTGTTATCCTATTCTGTTTCTGACAGTTGAAGCTAGAGGTCCACTCTCTGATTTTATTATGTAAATAAATGTTTTTCTAGTAAAATCAATATTACATTATCGATATTTTGAAATCCTGCAGGATATATTTATATCAGCAATATATTCTGCGTGAGATTTTCAAATATTTCTGGTATATGATGATGACATTCATACCTGTAATCAGAGGTACAATAAAAATGTCTAATAGGCCGTAAAGCAATGCTATTCAACGATTTATTTTTATCTTTCGAGACACTTGAACCGATAGTTGAACTTTTGTGACACGCATAAATTATAGTAGTTTTCTAATCGTAAGTTAGATGTGGCACAAAGCCGAAAGTATGGGGCACCCAATGAGGATTGAGACATACATTGTGATGATCAAAAAAGGAATAGCAAAAAATATAGTTTTTATGATTTATTTATCAACACAAATAAAACATTTTATTATGATTTGTAAAAAAAACATAATTAAAATTCTTCAAAAAATTATATTTATTTTTTTGTACGATGTCTGTCTGAAAATTAATGTGACTGGTTGTGCTGTGTTATGTGATGTGTTGTGGACGAAAGAGGGATAAGCGGATTGTGTTACCGTCTAACGCGATTATCTTGGGAGTATTTTACTCTAATCTTAGAATTCTGCAACCATTACATTTTCTTTCACATGTGTGACATATTGCAGGACAAATCGTGGCTGCTTCAATGCACCTACTAACAACTTCCCTATTCATCTAATCAACCCGTGTGACTTTTTTTCTTTTTCCCAAGCTCTAGTGGATCATCAAAGGGACCTGTTTTGAAAGTGTCGCGGCAATCAAAATGCCTGCAACGACGGGACTGAGGGGGCAACTATGTACTTTCTTGTTTGGAATTGAAATAAATTGGTTGTGACTATAGTTCCGTTACTTTTCACACAGACCTCGTATATTATAATTTAACATTTAATGAGATATATGATCTAGAAGTTTCTTTTAGACTGTCTTGTTTCAAGATCGAATTTTGGACAGGAATCCTTTTAAAGATTCTAGACGTGATCGATATTTGCTTATAATATTTTTATTGCAAAAAAGCTCGCATAATGCATTTAAAACCTTCTTAATTTTCATATGTACACTCACTGACCTTTGGACTTCTTTCGAAAAGAATTTAATTAATGGGCTTAAAAATGTTCGTGACACAGCAACGATTCTCTCACAGCACACCAGTGTGCCACGACAAACCGGTGTGCCGCGGCGCACAGGTTGAAAATCATTGCTGTAGAAATATTGTGATAATTGTCACTAAAAAATGTGAGACAATTTAGACCAGTGCTACTCAAAATGGTAGTTCCTGTACGCGAACCATCAGCTACCGGTACGCGGCCAGTGTCCAGACCATGCTAAGAAATCATTTGTAAAGATTAGGTTATATCATTTTTGTTTTTGTGTTAATAAACTGCTTATTTATTTTTATTACTTTTTATATGTTTTGATACTGAATTATTTTTTGCAAAATAAATGGAAGATAAAAAATAGTCAACTTTTATTATATTCATTATATATATCGTTTCCGGTATAAATTAATATTACCACGAAATATTACAGGTATGTGACATATTGAGAAAAAAAATGCCGGTTCGCCATTTCAGATAGTGTGAGAAGCACTGCTTTAGACTAAATTCGAAAAATAAAATTGATTAAGTAAATTTTGTGTGCACGCACGCGTGCGCACAGATGTAGTATATATATATATATATATATATATATATATATATATATATATATATATATTGTACTACTTTCCCATGAGTATTTTGCACGTAAGTAAATATAATAAACACGATTGTGATTCGAACTCGACTCTTCGATTTCCAATTCCAAGCCAACAAAACCCGATATAACCAAGCAATCTCGCATCTGGGTATTGACCAAATTTGACGCTGCTTAACTTAATTTGATAATAGTAACCCATCATCAGAGGTGTCTTGTGAAGAGGTTTGATGAATCAGTTAAAGATAAACTTAAAATCATTCGGTTGACGATATGACTGAAAATCTGTTTGAATAATGAGGAAATTTGCAGTCCTATTTACATCTAGTTTTCTCTATACCATATTGTTTGTAATCTAATATAATTGTTATTACTTATTAATATTAGTTGATAGGATGTATATTTATGTAAGATGGTGTTGTGGATACATTCTGATTCTTTCTCGGTTACGAGATATGAATGACATCACAAGCTATATTGTACAATTAACAACATTTTATTACATTAACAAACCAAGTAATGAAGATATAAAGAGTGGCAAATAAAAGTGTGACTACTGAAATGTTTCCATTCGTACGTAAGGTATAAATACATTCTGCACTTGAACGTATGGTGTGTAATGAATTAAAACATACTGGTCAAAACACACATACAGCAGCAGTAGGATTTTGGGCCTTGACAAACTCTAGATGTGTGGGAATTCGGAATTGGTTGCAGGACTCTCTCCATGCTGAATCAGTGGAAGATGTAGGGCTCTTCGTCTCTTTTCGCCTCTGAGAAGTGAACTGACAACATGCGCCTGTCTGTTCATCCCTTCTTAAATCACATGTCGAGCCTTTTGAAAGCAGAACTTGCATTGTTCTATACATAAGGGAACATTAAAAAGAAGTAAAAGCTTAGTATGTTGTATATTATTTCTCAATAATTCTAATGTTACGTTTCACCTATAGTTCGGTTCACACACCTAACCGCTCTTTTGAAGAGAGGTGGTGATTTATCTTTATCCTGGGTGTCCCATTCTTTGTAAAGCCATCTCATTCTCTTTCACTTCCTGTAAACCTTTGTGTCTTGGTGGCATTATCATTTTGCTTGCAGTAAACTGTTTAAAGATTTGTTATTCTTATTCTTTTCCTATAATGCCCACTAACATAAAACAAAGTTTTAAATGAATTTTTAAAATGAAGAATTTCTCTTGAAGCTTTTATTTTAGGTTTCATTTCAAGCTAATAGATTAATCTTAACATTTCCAATAAGCAAAATACTTTGCTGTATTTCAAAACTAATTTAAATTGACTGGAAAAATTATTTAAATCACCAAAAATGGCTGAATTTAACACCATTTTTAGCCATCTGTTAGCACAATGTAAGAATCTTTATTAAAACATCTTTCAAAGATAAAATATACTTTTATAGAACTTTATGTTATGTTCCGAGAGAGTGAAATGTGATTTTGTGAAAAAAGATAAGAAGATGGAACTATTAACAAACTTTATAATTGAAATACAGTTCAGATAATTAATGTAAAAATTTATTATACATCGAATTTTCTTTTCTTAAGACAATAGTGTCCATAATACATTTTATTCATAAAAGAAATTAAAAGTATCTCTAATTAAATAATGTCTCAGTTTCAAAGCAAATTTACGCTAAACAGAGGTCCTGTTTTACAAAAAGATATTAATGATTTCAATTCACCAACATGTTCTGCGTATAATTAATATAAACATTAAGCGGTACAAAAGTGAATTTCCTGAAGTGGGGTTAGAAGATGTAAAATAATGTTTTTACCAAGATTTTCCAAAATTTGGTTCCTACGCTGACGCAAGAAAAACATATTTTAACCAAAATTTCGAACTTTCGAAAAAGGATCAAAAAATATAATTTAATAATCAAAAAATCATTTAACGTTTCCTCTTAATAATAACATAAATATTTTGTGTTCATTAAATTTGGAGATTTTTTCATCATATATGTTAATATTTTAGCGAATCTTTGAAGGTACCTCCATAAGACATTATAGATGTGTGTTTAAGCACCTACTGATGATGTTGAGAAAATTAGGTTGGGGAAATTTTTCTACTAATTTGGTAAAGCTGGGGTTTGCATATGCATTGCTATTATCATGTGCCATATATTCATGCCTGGGTGGCGAGAGAACTAAGAAGTTCCTTAGGGGGAAACTAGGTATGTCTTTTACCTTCGTAATTAAAGAGAATGAGAGTGTGTGTGTGTATTGCTTTCTTTCATACTGCTTTTTAGCAACGCCATCTAGCGGTTGTCAGCAGAAGTTCACTGGTTGACAATTAGAGTAACCCCCCAAATAACAAACAACCTTAAGCTGTCTGAATAAAAACCTGAAGAATCTGCATTTTTTTTGGTTCTTTATTATCTGGCTATTTATACATTTTGTGCCAATAGGGCAGCTCATCTTGGGAACGTAGTATAGCACTCAATTTGAAAGTTGGAGTTTCCTGATAAATAATGCCACACAATATTTTTACCAAATCTTTACCGTTTTTTTTAAAAGAAATTAGTATAAAAATTAAATTTTGTTCAAAATTGAAGTGTTGGAATCTAATTTTGGTGGTCGGTGAAAGCCTTATAAAATTTGTAACTGAAATATATGCAGTTATTAGGTTTGAAATTCAAATAATTCAATAAGCAACAAATGTATATCTTCAGCATGAACCAAAGAATAAAGCAACAGTCGACCGAAATACAAAATGTTGCATTAAAAACGTACAGCTCAAATGTTTTCACGTTGTCAGATGAATTGGAGGTGTGGGAAAAGTCTATAAAAATTGTCCATTAGATAAGTAAAAATTTATTCATATCTAATAAGCTATGTGAATTTAAAGACTAACTTCGTTGATTAACCGTTTTGTAGACTTTTACAAGTTTTAGTTATACTTATATATATGTTTTCGTTTATCGAGTACAGTAAAAAAAAATCCACATTTTGTTTGACGTGATTCATAATTAAAATTCAGGGTTTAATATGTCAGGTTCCATCAGGTTCATCAAATTTCACTCGTTATTCGCCTCTGAAAATTACTTTAGATCAGACAATTTTCATGAATATCTTCTCCCAATTTTGACGCATTAAAATATTTGCTTTTGTGAGATGAGTTTGCCTAGGTAAATTTCTTACAGATACCAATTCACAAAGTATTCTACACCTTTCGTCCTTCTTGACTCCATCAATTCCAGCCTTTTCAAAGATCTGAGCGCTGGTCAAAGGAGGTTGTTTCGCTATAACTCGCTTTAGTTTACATTCATCTCGAAGAAGCAAATTCTTAAAGCCTTTTCTTTTGTTTGAAGTTCTCAACTTAGTTATATTTTCAACAGCCTTCTTTATCGTTTGATGATCTTTGCAAAACTCCTTTGATGTCTCCAATGTGGACATTTCCTCAATCAATAACTGTTATTTTCTTTTTTCAGCAGTTATTACATCCTTCCCTTTACCTATGTTTCGACATGTATTATGGACAAAAAGAAAAAAATGATTTTTATTATATTTCAGATGTCTTAAGCTAATATCAGTTTAATCTGCATGCTAACATCAATCAGTCCATTTTCGTAAATTCCATATATCTCAAAAACTAACCAGTAAAAATGGCAGAAAAATTAGTTAGCTATTTTACTAAGGGTGGAAATAGACGAGTTTAAATTTGAACTTTTTGTTTTATATGATTTGCATAATAACTTCAGACTGGCTGTATATTACATTTTGTTTTCATTATCTCGAAAGTTTCATCGTTGCTTACATGCTCTGTCCATGGTATCCTCAGCATCCTTCTGTAGAGTCAAATTTCTATTGATTCAAATCTCTTTGAGGAGAGTGTCCAGGATTCACTGCTGGACAGATAACACGTATCAGTTCAGAACTCTTCTCTTAGTTTCTAACTAACTTTTCTGTTTCTCAATATTCTGCTTAAATTTTGGAATTCATCTTTGGCTCCTCCAATGCGCCCTCAGATTTTAATGTCACACTTTCCGTCCTCTGTTAAAACACTTCCCAGATATTTAAATTGTTCATGGTTCATTTTTGTATCTCCGATTCGTAATTTGCAATTTCGGCTCATCCTTTTGCTAACAACCATGTCTTCTATATTCTTACAGTTTATGCTGAATCATTCCTTCTCACTTTCCTTCACTAAATTTTGTAGGATTGTTTGTAATTTTCTTTCTGTGTCTATTATCAACATTGTGTCATCTGCATATATTATGTTATTAAGATTGTTTTCACCAATAATGAATCCCAATAGGACACCTAATTCTCTCATAATCATCTCGCAGTATAGGGTGAACAAGTCCGGTAAGGAGACACATCCTTGTCTTACACCCATTTCTATTTTGTATATCTGCTGAACACATTTTCTGTCCGTATGCAGGTGGTTTGCTGGTAGTATAGGTTCTTGATTATTCTAATATCCTTTCCAAATACATCAATATTGCTGAGCAGTTCCAACAGATCTTTGTTTGGTTTGTTTGTTTAAGGGCATATCAACTTCTTATGGGTCATTTAATGCCGAAATTTAATTTTCATAGGCATAAAACTGTTTTGACTTAAATAAAAATTATCATAGATTTATTATTAAAAAATTTTATCTTACCAGAATTTACTCAGACAAAAGAAACAACAACAACAACAACAACAAAAACTGCAACAACAACGCCGACACCCACAAATCCTCAGACTTGGACAACTTTCAAGTCTTCAATAAAAATGTCATTTTCTGTCATACTAACAAAGCAGGCAATTTCCATTTCAGGCTCCAATGCATCAGAAACAACGGCGACTCCAACAGAAACAGAATCAGTGACAGTCTCCAATGCATCAGAAACAACGGCGACTCCAACAGAAACAGAATCAGTGACAGTCTCCAATGCATCAGAAACAACGGCGACTCCAACAAAAACAGAATCAGTGACAGTCTCCAATGCATTACCGACAACGGCGACTCCAATAAAAACAACGCCAGCGACAGTCACCATAACATCAAAAACAGCGGCAACTCCTGCAATAACAAATAAAATAAGTTCAGAGACAGTTAACACAACAGCCACAATTACTACACCCAGTGTTCCCTCAACAGAACGTAAGTAACATTTCTATATTATAAGCAAATGCACTTTATTATTAAGTATTACCAGAGATTGTTATGGGAACCTCTTGTGATGCGATAGGCAACAAGCTACTATTAGAAAATTATCGGATGATCGTGCTTGATTATTCTAATCTGTTATCCTAATCTGTTATCCTAATCTGTTATCCTATTCTGTTTCTGACAGTTGAAGCTAGAGGTATTCTCTCTGATTTTATTATGTAAATAAATGTATTCCTAGTAAAATTAGTATTAGATTATCGATCTGTCTATGTTTCTGAGATGAGGTATTATGTACAGTATTTAAGGACACATGGCACAGTGGATAAAGGCGTTGGTTAGATCCAGTGACAGACCCAAAGAGTGTGAGTTCAATACTCGGTTAAGGCAGTGGAGAACTTTCAGAGGGAAAATTAGCAGGAGATAACCGATAACTGACATCCATCAAACATGGCACGTGGAACTAGAACAGTCTACCCCAGTGATCGAAATAAATTGTTCAGTTCGAAATTCCAACCACCTGAAGAAGGCCGGAGCGTACAACGGCCGAAACGTTGTGACAAATATGGCGACAAAGATGAGGACAATAGTCCGACTAATGTAAATACTGTAAATAATCGATATTTTAAAAACCTGCAGGATATATTTATATCAGCAATATATTCTGCGTGAGATTTTCAAATATTTCTGGTATATGATGATGACGTTCATACCTGTAATCAGAGGTACAATAAAAATGTCTAATAGGCCGTAAAGCAATGCTATTCAACGATTTATTTTTATCTTTCGAGACACTTGAACCGATAGTTGAACTTTTGTGACACGCATAAATTATAGTAGTTTTCTAATCGTAAGTTAGATGTGGCACAAAGGAGAAAGTATGGGGCACCCAATGAAGATTGAAACACATACATTGTGATGATCAAAAAAAGAATAGCAAAAAATATAGTTTTTATGATTTATTTATCAACACAAATAAAACATTTTATTATGATTTGTAAAAAAAAAATAATTAAAATTCTTTAAAAAATTATATTTATTTTTTTGTACGATGTCTGTCTGAAAATTAATGTGACTGGTTGTGCTGTCTTATGTGATGTGTTGTGGACGAAAGAGGGATAAGCGGATTGTGTTACCGTCTAACGCGACATCTTGGGAGTATTTTACTCTAATCTTAGATTTCTACAACCATTACATTTTCTTTCACATGTGTGACATATGGCAGGACAAATCGTGGCTGCTTCAATGCACCTACTAACAACCTCCCTATTCATCTAATCAACCCGTGTGACTTTTTTTCTTTTTCCCAAGCTCATCAAAGGGACCTGTTTTGAAAGTGTCGCGGCAATCAAAATGCCTGCAACGACGGGACTGAGGGGGCAACTATGCACTTTCTTGTTTGGAATTGAAATAAATTGGTTGTGACTATAGTTCCGTTACTTTTCACACAGACCTCGTATATTATAATTTAACATTTAATGAGATATATGATCTAGAAGTTTCTTTTAGACTGTCTTGTTTCAAGATCGAATTTTGGACAGGAATGCTTTTAAAGATTCTAGACGTGATCGATATTTATAATATTTTTATTGCAGAAAAGCTCGCATAATGCATTTAAAACCTTCTTAATTTTCATATGTACACTCACTGACCTTTGGACTTCTTTCGAAAAGAATTTAATTAATGGGCTTAAAAATGTTCGTGACACAGCAACGATTCTCTCACAGCACACCAGTGTGCCACGACAAACCGGTGAACCGAGGCGCACAAGTTGAAAATCATTGCTGTAGAGAAACTGCAATAATTGTCAATAAAAATGTGATGCAATTTTGACCAGTGCTTCTCAAAGTGGTGGTCCGTGGACAGGTGACGGTACGCGAACCATCAGCTACCGGTACGCGGCCAGTGTCCAGATCATGCTAAGAAATCATTTGTAAAGATTAGGTTATATCATTTTTGTTTTTGCGTTAATAAACTGCTTATTTTCTTATTACTTTTAATATTGTTCGATATGAATTAGTTTTTGCAAAATAAATGGAAGATAAAAAATAGTCAACTTTTATTATATTCATTATATATATCGTTTCCGGTATAAATTAATATTACTACGAAATATTGCAGTTACGTGACACATTGAGAAAAAATCCTACATTCGAAACAAAAGATGTTTATGTAAATTTGGTCATGTAAGTTATTTTCGTTCAGCATTGACATAGTTAATTCAAATATACTAATTCTTGATTGTAGTTACTAAATTCTTAAAGAACTAGTGTGTGTGTGTGTGTGTACGCACGCACGAAAGTTGCATATATATGGTAAGAGCTGCATTATTACTTTTCCTAAGAGTATTTTGCACGTAAGTGTATATAATGAACCCAAATGGAATTGGAATAACCCGGTATTACCAAGCAATCTCGCATCTGGGTATTGACCAAATTTGACGTTGCTTAACTTAATTTGATAATTGTAACCCATCATCAGAGGTGCCTTGTGAAAAGGTTTGATGAATCAGTTAAAGATAAACTTAAAATCATTCAGTTGACGATATGACTGAAAATCTGTTTGAATAATGAGGAAATTGTAGTCCTATTTACATCTAGTTTTCTCTATACCATATTGTTTGTAATCTAATACAGAGGTTATTACTTATTAATATTAGTTGATAGGATGTATATTTACGTAAGATGGTGTTGTGGATACATTCTGATTCTTTCTCGGTTACGAGATATGAATGACATCACAAGTTATATTGTACAATTAACAACATTTTATTACATTAACAAACCAAGTAATGAAGATATAAAGAGTGGCAAATAAAGCTGTGTATGCTGAAATGTTTCCGTAAGGTATAAATACATTCTGCACTTGGACGTATAGTGTGTCGTTAATTAAAACATACTGGTCAAAACACACATACAGCAGCAGTAGGATTTTGGGCTCTGACAAATTCTAGATGTGTGGGAATTTGGGATTGGTTGCAGAGCGATCTCTATGCCGAATCAGTGGAAGATGTAGGACTCTTCGCCTCTTTTCGCTTCTGAGAAGTGAACTGACAACATGCGCCTGTCTGTTCATCCCTTCTTAAATCACAGTTCGAGCCTTTTGAAAGCAGAACTTGCATTGTTCTATACATAAGGGAACATTAAAAAGAAGTAAAAGCTTAGTATGTTGTATATTATTTCTCAATAATTTTAATGTTACGTTTGATATATGTTTAGCCTATAGTTTGGTTCCCACACCTACCCGGTCTTTGGAGATTTATCTTTTATCCTGTGTGTCCGATTCTTTCCAAAGCTATCTTATTCTCTTTCACTTCCGGCAGACCCTTGCGTCTTGGTGGCACTATCACCTTGCTGATTAAAAATTTGTTATTTTTATTCTTTTCCTATAATGCCTACTAACATAAAACATAAAGTTTTCATGAATTTTAAAAATAAAGAATCTTTCTTGAAGCTATTCTTTTAGGTTTAATTTCAAGATAATAGGTTACTTTTATTATTTTCAATAAGCAAAATACTTTGCTGTATATCAAAACTAATTTAAATTGATGGAAAAAAATTGTCAAATCATCAAACATGGCTGATTTTAGCACCATTTTTAGCCATCTGTTAACACAATATAATTCTCTTTATTAAAAATCTTTCAAAAATAAAATATACTTTCATGGAACTTTATATTATGTTCCCAGGTAGTGAAATGTGGTTGTGTGAAAAGAAGATAAGAAGATAGAAAGAAAGGGGGAACTATTAACAAACTTTCTTAATTGAAATACAGCTCGGCTAATTAATATAAAATTAATTATACATCGAAATTTCTTTTCTTAAGTTAATAGTGTCCATAATATATTTTATCCATAAAAGTCTCAGTTTCACTAAATTTTTATTTTACGATTCAAATTAAATTTACGGTAAACACTGAGTGTTACAAAAAAGTTTTGATGATTTCAATTCTCCAAAGAATTCTGCGTATAATTAGTATAAACATTATAAGCTCCAAAAAATGAATTTCCTGAAATTTCATAAAATTATATAAGTGCAGGGTAAAAGATGTAAAATAATTTTTTCACCAAGACTTTCCAAAATTTGGTTCCTACGCTGACGCAAGAAAAACATATTTTTAACCAAACATTCGAATGTTCGAAAACGGATAAAAAATCTAATTTAATAATCAAAAAATCATTTGACTTTTCCTCTTAATAATAACATAAATGTTTTGTTTTAATTAAATTATTTCATCATATATGTTTATATTTTAGCGAATCTTTGAAGGTGCCTCCATAAGATATTATAGTTGTGTGTATAAACTCCTCCTGATAATGTTGAGAAACTGAGATTGGGGATTTTTTTTACTGATTTGATAGAGCTGGGGTTTGCATATGCATTGCTATTATCATGTGCCATATATTCATGCCTCAGTGTGGGGAGGACTAAGAAGTTCCTTAGAGTGGAAACTAGATATGTCTTTAACCTACGACATCTTGTGAGTAAAGAGCATGAAAATGTGTGTGTTCCTTTCATTCATACTGCTTTTTAGCAACGCCATCTAGCGGTTGTCAGCAGAAGTTCACTGGCTGACAATTAGAGTAACAACAAAAATAACATACAACCTTAAGCTGTCTGAATAAAAACCTGAAAAATTTGCTTTTTTGGTGGGGGGGGGTCTTTATTATCTTTCTATTTATACATTTTGTGCCAATAAGGCAGCTCAATCTTGGGAACGTAGTATAGCACTCAATTTGAAAGTTGGAGTTTCCTGATAAATAATGCCACACAATCTTTTTACCAAATCTTTACCGTTTTTTTTTTTAAGAAATTAGTATAAAGATTAAATTTTGGTTCAAAATTGAAGTGTTGGAATCTAACTTTGGTGATCGGTGAAAGCCTTATAAAATTTATAACTGAAATATATGCAGTTATTAGGTTTGAAATTCAAATAATTCAATAATCAACAAATGTATATCTTCAACATGAACCAACGAATAGAGCAACAGTTGACCGAAATACAAAATGTTGCATTAAAAACTTACAGCTCAAATGTTTTCACGTTGTCAGATGAATTGGAGGTGTGGGAAAAGTCTATAAAAATTGTCCATTAGATAAGTAAAAATTTATTCATATCTAATAAGCTATGTGAATTTAAAGACTAAATTCGTTGATTAGCCTTTTTGTAGACTTTTATAAGTTTTAGTTATACTTATTTATATGTTTTCGTTTATCGAGTACAGTAAAAAACTCTACATTTTGTTTGACGTGTTTCATAATTAGAATTCACGTTTTAATATGTTTTCTATTTAAGGTATCTAATACAAAAATATCAACGTTTTGATTCTTGATAGTAAAATTTTAAAATCAGTTTGTGAGCAAAAACCTTCGAAAATTAGGCATTACTTTGCATTTTCAAACGATCTTTAAAACCAAATACTCAAAAACCAGTAAAGTCTTTGAATCTACATTTTAGAGAAAGTACTTATCACAGCAAAGTCCAGAATTAGCAGTTAGTGCAATGTTAATTTCTTAAAAAAGTGAAAAATGAACCTACCCTATTTTGCCAATTATTAAAGAATGCTTTGGCTAGACAAAAATAGCTAGCGTGATAATTGTTATGAATGTAATTCCAGATCAATATTGATCTAGTCAAAGATTTGATGACTCAAGCTGAATGAAGCTGGTTTGAAACCCGTGTGTGTAGAATATTGGCAGTGATAGATTGTCTAAGTTTTGATACAAGATCGAAAAAATAATGTGTAATGCCAGAAGCACGGTCTTACCAATATAGAATTTAAGTTCCAGATGCAGTGAGAAGAGTCGGGAACAACGATCAGAGGATTGGGAGTTGGCTGGCGTCTTAACAACCGTTCTATCGCACGTTACCGCTCGCTTCCTTCAAGAACTGATGCCTACGTCCTTTGCCTCGAAAATAAAAGAGACGTGAATAAAAATTGTCGTTGAGACTGCAGATGTAGCCTTAGGATTCCGAGTAACTGCCGACACACCAACTGCAGGAATACATCGTCTGTTTCTGTAACAGAAGTGACAACACGTGATCAAACCGAAAAAGAGAGTAGTCCACCTGACACATCAGAGGTATTCAAAACGGAAACAGATTTATTCGACTCTACAACTTTATCGACAGATGTGGAGTCATCAGATGGTACAAATTCCAGGGATACAACATCTGCTTCTTTAACATAAATGACACACCATGCGACATGCAACGCAATATAAGTCTGATTTAGGGCTGTTGTTTTCAAAGATTCTGTTTGGGTGGTTATTTGACGAAGTAATGATCTTTTCTTTATTTTCAGCTTTCGTTTTTGAAACTACTATAACATTAAACAAAACGTTTCCAAAAGACAAAAAGAAACAAGAAGAATTGAAAGTGGAATTAAAAATAACGGTAAGTTTTTTTGCTTGATTGCAGGTAATATTTCTGCATTGTATTATGAGGAGCAATCATCTAGAGGTTTCGTTCCGAACTGATAAAGTTTGTTCATACTCAACCGTAAAACTAACGCCAGTATCTTATTATAATTTTGCTTGTCCCTTAGATAGAACGACCGTCACGTCCTGCCAATAGCTTATAAATAATGGACTATTCCGTTTTGATTGCGTGGAAAGACGGAAAAGACATATAAGAGACATTAATTGGTTTCATTGAGAAAATGAATGAAAGAAAGAAGAGAAAATAGTAGTAATTAACGGCTGTTTCAGTGAAATAAAAAAAGTTGTCAATTTCAAATTATTTCATTAGTACCCTTTTACTTCTTTAAATAACGATCAACATTCACATTCATGGTTGTTATTGCAATATTTAACGTCGCAACTGGGGAATTTCTCCGGATATTGTCAGAGAACTCACCATGAGCTTACTCAATGATTGCGTACTCAATGATTGCGTAACATTCTTCAGTGAGTCTCTGATTAAGTTCCTCTAGGTTTGTAGGAATTTGGGGGATATAGACCTGTCCTTTAACATAGCCCCATAGGAAAAAATTAACAAAGTGTCAGGTCAGGTGAACGTGGTTGCCATCTCAACAGCACATTGTCATTATCACTGTCACGCCCGATCCATCTTCCTGGTAGATTCTCATTGAAATAAGCCCGCGCTGGAGAATGTTACGCAAGACATGCTACAGCGTGTTTGGCAGGAGCTGGATTACTGACCTGACGTTTCTCGCGTCACATGTGGTGCGCATATTGAACATTTGTGAAGCTTTGTGAAATCGCTTATATAATCTATATACCATTGAATATCTTGTTCAAATTTTGACAAATAAATATGTTATTGTTCAACATGAAGTCTATTTAATGTCGTTTGCCTGGAAACCAAGGAAAACAAATGTTAGCATTAAACCCCCCCATACCAAATATAGCAGAAATAACAGTGTAAGAAAATAAAAAGCGGACTGGATAATAAATTTATCACTTTAACAAATAGTTGCACAACCACTCATATAACATATGTGAAAACAATGGAAATCGAAATTGTGTACCTAATGGAGAGCTATAATATTTATAGAAAAGGCACAGGGACTCTATTAGGGTGTCACACATGAACTGATGCATTTTTTGGTTGGTTGTTGATCCGGTCGTATAATGAAGTAACCGTCTTAGTATATAGAAAAATCTTGACTTATTCCTGACTCTTTTTCTTCCCAGATAATTTTTCTTTCAATATATTGTTACTCATAGGTTCAATGAAAATGATTACAATGAAACAATATCGAGTAATCTTACTGTGTGAATGCAATTTTTTTTGCCTCGAATCATTGCATATGATGAGAAATGGATACTCTTTGACAACTGTAAGAGAACAGGCCAGTGGTTAGATGCAAGTGGATCACCTAAACAATACCCCAAACGTCCACTGCACCCTAAAAAGTTAATGGTTACTGTATGGTGGTCTTTCAAAGAGATTATTGATTATTCATTCTTGCCTCAAGGAAAAACTATAAGAGCAACCTCGTATTGTGGAGAAATTGAGTGTATGCACGAAAAATTGAAAAAGAAACATCCTCTACTTGTGAATAGGGATGGCCCAATTTTACTGCACGATAACACACGGCCACACGCTTCTCAATAAGTATCAATAATATTCCTGATTCTTCTTTGAATTTTATCAGTAATCTCTCAATATATAGCAGGAGCATCGCACCAGGTGCATGGACGAATGGTAGACTTATAAACATGTAAGGTAGAAACTGGAAAGAAAAAAGTATAATATGCAAATCTTGAATATGTTCTCCATATTGGTCGTAAATTTTTTGTTTTTCATGTGAATTGCTTCTTTTGATGTTACGACAAACCCAGCTAAAACTTTTTGCAATCAAATCTATTAAAATCCTGACACTGTATTTTAGTGATAAATGAATGTAGATATCTATATAAGGAGGCTAGAATAGGTAAAACGTATACTACTTGAAGGATATAATTATAATTTTACCCAGCAGTAGTTGATAAGTTTCCAGCACTTATTTTATAGCATAGATGTTAAATTTGATATATTTAGGGTTGCAGCTCAGACCAGTCATTAGATTGGTTCTCAGGGTCGAACACTTTTGACTTAATACATAGAAAATAAATCTTTTGCCAGATCGATATCCAGAAAATAAAACAATGAGACGAAATTGTCGCATTCGTTAAATTTTATTCGGTTCCAACCTTCTGCTGGAGACGAACAAGGTACAGTGAAGTGAGGTGAGGGAGCGAACGGTCTAACGAGCGTGTCTTCCTCTTTTACGTGGCGGGCCAATGGTCTTTGTGTTCGATTGGTACTACTGTCTTATAGATAACCAGACTTCTCTGTCCTGTCAAATTTCGTCTAAAAATAATGCATCAAGTTCGCAGATCTCAGCTGACTTTCTTTGTCAGGGCCGTTCGACATGGTTCTTGTGAGTTCTACTTTCATTCAGCTAACCTTTGTCAAAACAGTAACTGTCAAGACATTTTCTGTAACATTTTTCAGATGTTTCCTTTAACACGATATCGACTAACAACTGATATCGCTACATAAACTCGTTTTTGGTGTTATTTACAAATGTTTCAACATAATTAGAACTCAAGAAATTTAGCATTGTTTAAGGTAGCTTCCCTGATGCCGCGACTACATGAATTTAAGCGTGCTACTAGAGTGGCATTCAGGTCCTACCGTTTTGCTGTTGAAATAGTTAAATGTGACCGCCACTTCTATTCTAACAGTTTCTTTTCTCGCACTTCCCGCCTGTGGAACTCCCTTCCGTTTAATCGCTCCCTTGGCAACTACAATCTTCAAAAATTTAAATGCAACGTCGCCATCTTCTGTCTTCTTGAATCCCGTTCATCTTTTATCCTTTCCCCAATCCCCACTTACCCACTCTTTTCTCTCACTTTCACTCTTTGTAACCCCCTGCGTACTAGTTGCATTCCCGCCTTGCTTGGAGTGAAACGTTTAAAAAACAAGATAGTATATGGTATGTACGAGCTACTACTATCATGTAACCTAGTAATAATACCTGTCGCATAGTCATGTCACTGGTGACGAAACGGGTTCCCACCCCAGGCTTTTCTGGGGAAGAAATTTGCTAGACACCCAGAAGGATTAAAATCAAGACATGTCAAAGAGACAATTAACCTTCTTGTAGGGTCAACGGCCACCAAGCACGGCATAGGCTCCATTGCTATGCAAGCAGCCAATGAGATGATGTCATGGTATTGGTGAGGAGAGGGTTTCATAGATGGAATTCAATGACCATAGTTGAGAGTTCTCCAAATTGAATCAACGGCTACGTGTCCATGACCAATGTAAACTTCAAGAGAATATTGGCTTGGGGTTGCCTTCAATGGGCTTTTATTTTTACTATTGTTTATCAAATACAAGGCCTTAGTGCCACTTCAAGTAGAGTGTTACTGAACGAGGATGTTGTAAATGCATATCAAGAGAAGGCAAAGGTTGCATATTATTTGCAATGTTATTGTCCTGACCTGGCATCTCAGCTCCAGTCACTTTGAGAGTGCTTTAATGTAGCTTCCCTGTGCCTCTTCAATAAATACTTTCATGGTAATGTTTCAAATGAACTTTCCTCCGTGGCACCTATACTTTATGAATTTAAATGCAGTACTAGATTGACGGCAAGGTCTCATCATTTTATAGTTGAAATGGTTAGATATAACCGTAAGTTCTATGCTAACAGTTTCTTCTATCACACTTCTCGCTTAAGGAACTCGTCCCTAGCTTCTCGTTTCCCAGTTATCTTTGATCTTTAAAAATTTAAATTCTTGTTCTTTTATTCTTTTCTCTTCATAATAGTAATTTTCTCATATTTTCTAACACTCACTAACCCTTTGCGTCTTAGTGACATTATTACTTTGCTCAGAGTGAAATGATTAAAAAATACATGCAAGATAGATAATAGCTGAGGACAAGATCACGGTGATCAAGAAAGCATCCCCTGGGGAGTACATATTGTACCAATTCTGTGGAAGAAACTTTTGGAGTGGAAATTCCTCCTTACCAATTAGAATGAGTTGGCTCAGAGTACTTAGCATGGCAGTCTCAGCTGTGAAGGTCTAAACTGGTGAAATTGAGGAATGTGGTTCCCTGGAACATTCATTCTGAAAATAACAGTAGAATTGGGAATGGTTAGCAACGTTTCATCTGTTGAAAAGAGATTGAAGAGTGAAAAACTATTTTTCACCCACAAGGCTGTTTAAAATCGTTTAATATGAAAGTAATGACTCAGCTGCTCTGGCCCAGATGTGATAGCAACATTCTTTTAATTGGTCTGGCTCTTATAGAGATAAGGAATGGCAGGATGAGTTAGGTACTTTCTGGAATGGTACAGGGAAGCAACAATTTTGCTAGAATCTTTAGCTCTGCCAGGCCTAATTGCCCAAGAACTGTTATGCGTGAGTGAATACTTCCCGTCTGCAGGGAACTGATCAGGTGCTTAGCTACACACTGACTGTACCCAGTCATGGAATCCGATGCCTAAACAAGACAAAATCTTCTGTTTGTAGGTCTCCAGAGCCAGACTGAAGTTTTATTGTCTGAAATACATACTTCATTTGTTTTAGGTAGAAGCTGTGCACAGATATACATTTTGTGTTCATTTATATTTTAGCCATAGAGTATTAACTTCCATTTCTGGTTCATTACATATAAACAAATGTTAAAGCTAACACTTTAGATACTAAAAATTTCAATTCATTTGGACGAAATTATTGAGATCTTGTAACTAAAATTTTCTCTTTATCAATATCTTGCAGCTGACAGAAGAATTTAAGAGTGTACCTGGATTTATTAGAGTTATTATCAATAAAATAAGGTGAGTTGATTACAAATGTGAATGACATTATGATTAGAAAAGCTATTTTCTGTTAATAAACGTTGCCTTAAATAATAAGGAAGTAGATGATGAGATCAGTTATATTCAGTCAATAAATGTTGCCTTAATAAATAAAGGAAAACAAGATTAGAATAGCCCTAATCATCAATCAATTTTCCCTAAATTAATAAGGAAGAAGATTATTAGAAAATCCCTATAAATTCAATAATTGTTGCATTAATTAATAAGGGAGTATTTGATTAGAAGAGTCCTATTCAGTGAAATAATGTCAACTTAATTCTTATGGTGAGTAGAGGATTAGAATAGCCTTGATCACTCAATGAATAGTGCATAGATGATTAAATAGATATATTCAGTCAATAAATTTTGCCTTAATTAATAAAGGGAAAAAATGATGAGAATAGGTCTATTCAGTCAATGAAATAATGAGTGTAATTGTTTAGCCTACCTCTATCCACTCAATAAATGTTGCCTTAAGAAATAATGGAAGTGATGATTAAAATATGTTTAACCAGTCAATGAACTGATTACCTTAATTAGTACAGTTAGTAGAAGATTAAAATAGCCCAATTCAGAAAATGGATGCTGCCTTAATTAATATTGTGAGTAGATAATTTGAATGGCTCTATTCAGTCAATAAATGTTACGTTAATTAATAATGGGATAGATGATCTTGTAGTTTTATACAGACGATAGTTTTATACATCTGTAGTTTTATACAGACGATAAATATTACCTTAATTAATAATCTTTCAGGGGATTAAATAACCCTATTCAGTCAATAAATGTTACCTTAATTAATATGGTAAGTTGATGATTAAAATAACCCTATTCAGTCAGTAAATCTTACCTTAATTAATAAGGATTGTGGAGGATTAGAATAGCTGTATTCACTCAATAAATGCTGCCTTAAATAATAAGGGAGAAGATGAGTAGAATAGTCATAAAGAATAAATAAATTGTAAAAATTTTGTTTCTTTATTTTTCCTTCCACTCTCCTACCAACTCCTTGTGCCAGACACAATTTAGTTGGCAGAAGAAACGATAGCTGCCGTTAGTAAGCGCGAGTTAACGATACAAGACAAACCACTGCGTAAAATTTTAAAAACAGGAAAAAACATTTATTGTACAATTATTTTACAATAATCACAAAGGTACAGACAACAAGAAGAAAGGTTGCACAAAAATTTCCTTCTGTGCGCCTAACACGGCAGGATAACAATATTTTCCTGGGGTTTCTAAAAAGGAAATACCCACAGAAACAAGCTATGAAATTAATTGTTTAGTCCAACTCTGGTTTTTTAAAATTTTAGACCCTTTAAAAATACAAAAGGATAAAGTTTCAGATCCTTTACAAAAATACAAAAAAAGGGATAAAGTTTTTAGACCCTTTACAAAAATACAAAAAGAAAGGGATAAAGTTTTTTTTTTTTAAAGAGACCACCACTTAGCAGAACTCACAAAAGGCACCCACCTCCTTTGAAGAATTTTCGTTGGCAGCAGGCCGGATTGGTTTTGGAAAAGGTTGGTTTTTTGGTAGTTGAAGAAAGGCTGATTTATGGCCCACTTGCCGGTCAATGTAGAGAGAGGGTGTTAAGTGGTCTGCCAACTGCGTGTCGTCTCAGATCTCTGCTTCGGCTCCCTTTCGTTATTTTTTCGTTTCTGCTTTTCGTGTCTTAAAGCCCTCTCTTTTATTTGAAAGAGTCGGCTCCACTTGGGGCCATCCGGAATTTCTACGGGTCTCGAAAACTTAATTTTCATTGGCCAATATATAAAAAAGGCTCTTCAAGAATTTTGCTTCTGGCGGCTATTCCTGATCCGAAAGGTTAATAAAAACCGCACAAGAAAATCAGAGTTTGGCAAACAACTTTGGCGGCAAATTCCTGATCCAAAAGGGTCATAAAAATCGCACAGCTTTTTTTTTTACACACACCGTCCGGCTTACAAAAAATACACCTCTCTCAAAAGACGTGTAAATAAACAAAAAAAACAACACCCAGACGGTTTTACATTTAATTTGCCATTTTTTTTTAAAATTCTTTTTTTAAATAGAAATAATTTTTTTATAAAATGTTTCCTAAATAATTAAGTGCATAGATGGTTAGAATTGACTTATTCTGTCAATAAATATTGCCTTAATTGATAAAGGCATAGATGCGTAGAATAGCACAATCCAGGCAATAAATGTTGCTTTAATTAATACAAGAAGAGGATTCGATTAACCCTACTGAATCAATAATGTTATCTTAAATACTAAGGGAGTGATGATTAGAATAGTTCTATTCAGTCAATAAACAGTGACTTTAATAAGGAAGAAGATAATTAGAAAAGCCCTATTCAAACAATAAATTTTGCCTTAAAGGAGTAAATGATTAGAATAGCTCTTTTCAGTCAATTGCATCCCATGATCTGCTCTCTGACAAGCAATATGGTTTCCGCTTTTTCCGATCTATGATGATTTTTCTCTTTATTTTTCAGTGCGGGATCTGTGTTGGTGGACTACAGTATTATTACAAATAAAAATTCAGATTCGTCTTTGAATGAAAAGTTAGATATCATCAAGAAAAATGGATTAAAAGTTTTCAACGAAACTGTAAATGTTTTTTCAATCAAATGTAAGTTTTAAATTGACTTATAATAATTTTTTGTTTAAAGTAGAGAGCTGAATTATTTTTGTAATAATTCACACATGAAAATAGCAAATAAAGTAACATCGACGGGTGAGAAACATATCCATAATTTTTCTTAATCCCCAAAACTCTAGAAGAGATTGCGAATGAGTAATAGAGTAAAATATTTTTTGTGTCTGTATTTTGAGATGAGTTCTGATTGTTTATTTAGTACTTTGTGTTGGTCTGGAAAGGTATATCATAATACTATATTTTATCATATATATATATATATATATATATATATATATATGAAAATTTCTCAAAGTTAACTTTTAGAGAATACAAAATTTATAAATAAATGACAATAGGAAATCATTTCGTTTCTTGCTTTGAAAAAGTCCACATTGGACGAAACGCTTCAGCAATTACTGTTTTCCTATTGTCATTTATATATATATATATATATATATATATATATATATATATATATATATATATATATATATATATATATATATATATAATCATGCGCAATAACACTTCTCTGTCACTTTCCAAAATGGTTAAATGCAGCTTCTCTTGCACTTCTCGAGAGTGGAACTTCCTTCCTCCTACTTGCTTCCCTGATAGCTATAATCTTCAAATATTCAAATGTAATCTCAATCGACATCTTCTGATGCCTTGATCATTAACCCTGTCCTTATCTATATCCTTTCCTCAAAGACCCCTCTTTACTTTGCTCTCACTCTCTGTATCTCCTTGCATGTTAATGGCATTCCCGCCTTGCTTGGTGTGGGATGCTTAAAAAAGAAAACTAATGTTTTGGAAAAGACCAACATCATATATCAGTTTAAATGTCCTTAAATATTTTTGGAAATGTGTAGCCAACCATTACTTATTACTTCCTAGTTGATGCTGCTTTCCTGTTAAAAAAAGGTGTGCCTAAATTTAAAAGAAAATACTACAAATAAATACTGAAACCTTTCACCTCCCATATATATGTTCATTAAAATACTCGTTGATAATTAAATTAATTTTCTTTCTCTCATCTTTCAGCGTTTGTGTGCACCAAAGGTTGTAAGTAAGTATTCACATTTTGTTTCATAAGATCTGCCCAGCATTGATTGATTCATTCATTTTCTACGGCATTTGAAACCCTTCCATTGTCATTTTTTGGTGCTGGGTCGGAGGGTGTGATGGAGGTATAAGATAATAATGTTTAATAATAAGATCCTTATATTCCTCCGTTACGGCAGCGAATGTTGGATTCGAGGCGTCGGAGGTGTGGTTCTACAGAAAGATGCTGAGGATATCATGGACGAGCGTATGAGCAACGATGAAGTCTTGGCAACGATGCAAACAAGGAGGAGGTTTATACTTAACATCAGGAAGAGGCAGATAAAGTTTCTGGGGCATGTAATGAGCAAGCAGAGCCTGGAGAATCTGATACTCACAGGTCGAATAGAGGGTAAGAGAGACAAAGGAAAGCAACGAATGGCATACTTGGCGGGCTTAAGCAAGTGGGTGACAAAACGTGGTTTGGAGGAGGGATAGGGGGAAGTGGAGAGATATGACTGCCTACGTCCGGAAAGGATACGGCATATAAAAAGAAGAAAGATATTCAAGTTGTTGTCAGATGGAAGACACATGCCAAGTACTTTCGACAATTTCAAATTGTCATCCTCAGGGAACAGTTTTCCTATGTATTGGTAAATACTAATCACATTGCTAATTAATTCTTTGTATAATTTGTTTCTTTATGATATGAAATATAAGATAAAAACTCTAATATATTTACGATATCAGATCCGCAGCACAGTAATAATCAAAATCTTAAACTCTGTGAAAAACTACTAAGACATTTTTACTGTACTAATTTGATTATACTAAGCCCATTTCACTTTAACAGATAAATACATATAACAAGAAAATTTCGTGGATTTCTAACTTTTCAAAATTCAAACAAATTTCTCATTTGATCGATTTGAACAAGAACTCTAGCGTCGCGAAATCACACACACACACAAACATATATTCAACTGTTAAGCTTCCTTGATAAGAATGCTTTATTAGATCAGTGTTAACGGTAAATTGCAAACACAGTCTTCCTTTTACTTTACAATTCAGTTCTTATTTGACAAGGTTTTTCTTAGATTTTAGTTGTACTGTATTGCACCATATATGGCTTATCTTTCTATTTGTAACATTAATTTGGATTTAATATAATGTTGTATTAATCTCCTGGTAGTATCATAACATCTTGTACCGATGTATTGGTATTTGGTTGGTATTTAGACATTTTACATTGATTGGTTATTGTTATTGACATTTTATATGAAGAATCTTTATTCAACAGTTGCATATTAATTTACCAAATAATTCTATACGTCTAAATTATTTACTGGTTTCTTAAAGAGGTTATTTATTTATCAAATTATAAATTTTTTTTATGTAGGAATCTCACAAAGCATATGACTTGTTTAGCATTTTGTTAAATTAGCCACCATCCCATTTTTTTTAGAAAATAGCATCGTCTAGTGCGTATAAATTACGTACCCATTAACATCCGCTCCTGATTAATGTTTGTGCAGGCATTAATTGCCAATCTACGGGTCATGACCCATTTATAATTCTTTTTTAAATTTCTGCTTCTTCGCTTAGTTTAAATTTAACATAAGTCATATTTGATGAGTTGATCAGAGTAAAGCCCACAAACCTTATAACACACCATTTGTTTAGCAAAAAAGGTTGTATTTTGCTTTTAAATCTAAACAAATCGGTTACCTGCTAATAATTTACAATCACCTGATGAAATGCATTGATACGCATCGAAACACGACTGCAATTGTATAGCGATTTTGACATGTTTTCTGTGTAATATCCTAATATATATATATATATATATATATATATATATATACATATATATATATATATATATATATATATGCATGAGTATAATTCCACTCTATGTAACATTTAATTTAAAAGCGGGTTCAGTACAGAGTAGAGCTAAATAATATTTATTTTAGGAAAATAAAACATGTTAGAAATCGCTACATAATGGCAATTCTGTTTCAACACAACAAATGTGTCTCCTCGGGCGATGTTCGCCAGTAGTTGAAAATCACCTCATGAGATCCATTTGTAGTGTTGAAGCATAATTGCCATTATGGAGCGACTTTTGACATGATTAATATCCTAAAATAAATAAAATATTACATATATATATATATATATATATATATATATTGACATGATTAATATCCTAAAATAAATAAAATATTACATATATATATATATATATATATATATATATATATATATATATTGACATGATTAATATCCTAAAATAAATAAAATATTACATATATATGTATATATATATATATATTGACATGATTAATATCCTAAAATAAATAAAATATTACATATATATATATATATATATATATATATATTGACATGATTAATATCCTAAAATAAATAAAATATTACATATATATATATATATATATATATATATATATATTGACATGTTTAATATCCTAAAATAAATAAAATATTACATATATATATATATATATATATATATTGACATGATTAATATCCTAAAATAAATAAAATATTACATATATATGTATATATATATATATTTTGACATGATTAATATCCTAAAATAAATAAAATATTACATATATATATATATATATATATATATATATATATATATATATATATATATATATATTGACATGATTAATATCCTAAAATAAATAAAATATTACATATATATATATATATATATATATATTGACATGATTAATATCCTAAAATAAATAAAATATTACATATATATATATATATATATATATATATATATTGACATGATTAATATCCTAAAATAAATAAAATATTACATATATATATATATATATATATATATATATATATATTGACATGATTAATATCCTAAAATAAATAAAATATTACATATATATATATATATATATATATATATATATATTGACATGATTAATATCCTAAAATAAATAAAATATGACATATATATATATATATATATATATATATATATATATATATATATATATATATTGAATGATTGATATCCTAAAATAAATAAAATATTACATATATATATATATATATATATATATATATATATATATATATATATATATATATATATGATTAATATCCTAAAATAAATAAAATATTACATATATATATATATATATATATATATATATTGACATGATTAATATCCTAAAATAAATAAAATATTACATATATATATATATATATATATATATATATATATATATATATATATATATATATTGACATGATTAATATCCTAAAATAAATAAAATATTATATATATATATATATATATATGTATATATATGATTAATATCCTAAAATAAATAAAATATTACATATATATATATATATATATATATATATATTGACATGATTAATATCCTAAAATAAATAAAATATTACATATATATATATATATATATATATATATATGATTAATATCCTAAAATAAATAAAATATTACATATATATATATATATATATATATATATATATATATATTGACATGATTAATATCCTAAAATAAATAAAATATATATATATATATATATATATATATATATATTGACATGATTAATATCCTAAAATAAATAAAATATTACATATATATATATATATATATAAATATATATATTGACATGATTAATATCCTAAAATTAATAAAATATTACATATATATATATATATATATATATATATATTGACATGATTAATATCCTAAAATAAATAAAATATTACATATATATATATATATATATATATATATATTGACATGATTAATATCCTAAATTAAATAAAATATTACATATATATATATATATATATATATATATATATAAATATATATTTTGACATGATTAATATCCTAAAATAAATAAAATATTACATATATATATATATATATATATATATATATATATATATATATATATATATATGACATGATTAATATCCTAAAATAAATAAAATATTACATATATATATATATATATATATATATATATATATATATATTGACATGATTAATATCCTAAAATAAATAAAATATTACATATATATATATATATATATATATATATATATTGACATGATTAATATCCTAAAATAAATAATATATTACATATATATATATATATATATATATATATATATATTGACATGATTAATATCCTAAAATAAATAAAATATTACATATATATATATATATATATATATATATATATATATATATATATATTGACATGATTAATATCCTAAAATAAATAAAATATTATATATATATATATATATATATATATATATATATATATATATGATTAATATCCTAAAATAAATAAAATATTACATATATATATATATATATATATATATTGACATGATTAATATCCTAAAATAAATAAAATATTACATATATATATATATATATATATATATATATATGATTAATATCCTAAAATAAATAAAATATTACATATATATATATATATATATATATATATATATATTGACATGATTAATATCCTAAAATAAATAAAATATTTCATATATATATATATATATATATATATATATATATTGACATGATTAATATCCTAAAATAAATAAAATATTACATATATATATATATATATATATATATATTGACATGATTAATATCCTAAAATAAATAAAATATTACATATATATATATATATATATATATATATATATATATATATTGACATGATTAATATCCTAAAATAAATAAAATATTACATATATATATATATATATATATATATATATATATATTGACATGATTAATATCCTAAAATAAATAAAATATTACATATATATATATATATATATATATATATA